>CM053580.1:181499800-181568336 GCA_028627135.1 Pseudochirops cupreus | reverse complement strand
CCCACCCACCACCCCAAAACAGCCATCCCAGTGTGTCCCCCCTCCCCCAGTCTATTCTCTCCTATGTCACTTTTTGGTAGGGCAGGATGGATCTCCCAACCACAGAGCCTGTGTATCTCAAGTTCCAGTTGGATGTAGTCAATAATAATAATAATAATTGCATATATATATAGATATAGATTTATAACATTTGATTATGGAACTTCAGATTCTTGATTCTTTCTCTTCCTCCCTCGTCACTCACCCCCACTGGAAGGACAAGCAATCAAATACAGGCTGAACATGTGAAATTATGCAGAACCTCTCCATAGTGAGCACACTGTGAGAGTCTGATTAAATGTCCCTTCTTCCTATCCTGCCCCCCCATCCACTCTCCACCCTGTCCCTGTCCCTCTACAGAAATGTGAACGTTCATCAGCCCTCCTCCCCACTCTGCCCTCCCCTCCATCACCCCGCCTCTCATCCCCCTTCCCCCAACTCTTCTATGTGGCAAGATGCCCAGTTTAGAGTTTATGTCCACCAAAAAGAATTTAATTGGATTAAGCCTTTCCAAAACTACTAGTGGCCTGTTTCAGTGCCTTAGTTATAGGTCTGAAGGCACCGTGGCATGATTCCTCACTAGATATCATCACATACTTCTCATTCCTTTTGTGGCTAACCTCCTTAAGAAGATCATATACAATCAATGTCTCCACTTCTATAGGAGCAGCTAGGTGGACAAGTCGATAGGGCACTGGGCCTAGAATCAGAGACACCTGAGTTCATGTCTGCATTCAGACACTTACTAGCTATGTGATCCTGAGAAAGTCATTTCAACTTTTAACCTCAGTTTCCTCATATGTAAAATCAGGATAATATTAGCACCTACCTCCCAGGGCTGTTGTGAGGATCAAATAATAATCGTAAAGTGTTCAGCACAGTGCCGAGTACATAGTAAGCACTATGGAAATGTTAGCTCTTACTAACTCTTTGCAATAGCTTTCATATTTATCATTCAACCAAAATACTCCCTCTAGTTAATAGTGATCTCTGTACTTGCCAAATTTAATGATCTTTTATCCATCCTCATCCTTTCTGATCTCTCTGCAATCTCTGACACTATCGTCCTCTTCTCTTTGGTGCTCTCTCTAGATTTTTGTAAAGTTATTTTATTCTTCTCCTAATTGTAAATTAATTTCCCAATTCTCCTTTGCTTCCACCAGAGTCTTCAACCTGCTTAAGTCCAGTAAGGAACGATATTGCTCAAGGCCCTGTCCTGAGCCTTATTGTCTTCAGCCCGTTTCTATTTTACTCCACAATCTAATCAGCTCCAGTGGATTCAACTGTTATCTCTAATCTGATGGTTCCCAGATATACTTAACCCAAATCTCTCACCTAATTTTCAGATTTGAATCTCCAACTGCCTATTAGACATCTGGAACTGGATGTCCTGTAAATATAATAAACTCAACATATATAAAACATACATATATATGTATATATACACATATATATGTATGTATGTACGTATGTATACACACACATATATATGCATATATACACATACGTATATGTACCTATACATACATATCTGTGTATATATATATACATATACATATACATATATAATTTGCAATAATTGCAATAATTTGCTGGTTGATCTTTCTCCCTCAAGTCTGTCTCCACTCTAGTCCATTCCCCATTCACCTGTTAGACTGGCCTTTCTAAAGCACAAGGTTGACCAGGTCCATAAACTTTGTTGGCTTCTTATCACCTCCAGGATGAAATATAAAATCATCAAAGTCCTTCTTAATATGATCACTCCTTTATTTCCAGTATTCTCACACCCTACTTGCCTCCACATGTTGTATGAATCAGTGAAACTGGCCTTTTTGCCGTTCCTCACTCTAGACACTCCAGCTATTTTCTCTCACCAAAGGTAACAATTCCTCTAGCTCAAAAATTGCGATTTTTCCCATGCAATGTAAAATACATCTCTTGAACATACAAAAGTGAAATATGCCTAATCATTTGGGGGTAGTTGAGGATAGGAATAATAATCCTTCATTTCTCCTTATTATTTAACTACTAAATTTCTAGTAGGCACTAACCACTCTTACTTCTTGTTGTCTTGCTTTGCTCTCTAGTGCATCCTGAAGCAAGAAGCATGTGTCCCTAACCTGGATCAGTGAACATCCATTTTTAAGTTTTGCTATTCTCTTCAAGGGTCAAAGCTGGTTGAAAACAAAGGGAGCATATCCTGCTTCCCATAGAGCTGCTTCCTCAGTATACACCTACTACCTAATCAAGTCATCCTGAGATGTTAACTCGAACTAAGTTTACCACATGGGTACCCCAGCAAGTAATTGTAATGCAGCGTTATGTTCACTAATAGTAATATAACGTTAGCAAAGAGACTGTCAACAAAGACTGGATGGAGTATGTTTTGAAATAGTAATTTCTTCTTTTAATGGTTTTATCTAGGTAGGTGTGTCCCTAGTGAGCACCACACCCATTTCTTCACTAGAAGTGTAAATAAACACCTTCCTCTGCACATACACACAAAAAGTTTTATCTATAAAATTTAAAGACATAGAAATTCAACTCAATTAAATGTATTAAGCACCTACTATGTATAGAGCATGTTGCTGAGTTTTCAGGCACAAAGTATTCAAATACAGGGGTATGAGGATTGGTCAAGGAACCAAAAGCATTGAGGACAAAAAATGGGTTTAGTGGGAGATAAAGAATAGGAGAAGTAGAAGATTGTGATCTAAGAATAGATGTTGGAAGTCCACAGTCTTGGAGGTAGTATAGTTACATGACCTGATGAGGAGTAATATCTAAAAATACTTGTGCATGAAGGCTGAAGTGGAATGAAGTGTCATTGAAGTTGTGAAGACTGCAATTACATATACAGTTATCCCTTCCACATAACAACTCTCCCCTTTGTGGTTTTGATATATTGTGTGTTGGCATAAGAAATTAAATGAGAATTTGGGGGGAATTTGTGGAAGCCACAGATGACACATGAAGGCCAGCAGACAACACAGAGCTTATGACCAAATACTTAATTCAAATTTTACAACGAGTTATTGTAAAACACTCCATAAAAGATAAAGAGAAAATTCAGATTTCTGCTCTGGTACAAAGTAAGGGTCAAAAAATTTTGTAAGGATTTTCCAGATCACAGGGGGTACCACACCCCTAATCACTGTGATATAGAAGGGATAACTGTGCAATATTATTGCTGCTAATAGTGATCCACAGTTATCCATAGCTACTGCTCCTGGAGATTCTTAGGTAGCTTCAGTCCCAACATCCATTGGTATGAGGCTCTCTTGTCATTGGTGGAATGCCCTCAGGGGTGGATTGGAGTCTGTAAGAGTGAAAGAATTTCACTATCTTATGTCTTCTTCAGTCTTCAGACTTTCTTGAAATTGAGTTACTTTCAGCACTGCTGGCTTCCCACTTAGAGAAGGAAGATGGATGAGGTCAATCCTACTTCAGGTTGCTGAAGGAAAAGACTAGGAGGACAAGAGTAGAGTTGGATATCTCTATCATGTTGCTCTACCTAGCTTGTTGCACTAGAGAATTCCAGAAGTTTCTCCTTGGGTAAGATCTAAGTCTCTCTCTTGCTTGAGCTGAGTGGGAGAATTTCATTTTGTACATATTGATATTTGGTATATATTCTCTTTCCTCTGTCTTCTATTTTGCTACCATATGGATAAATCGGTTTCTTTACTATTCATTATGTGTGTTCATTATGGAACCGATATTTGGTTGGAAAGGGGTCAAGTCTTAGCTATAAAGCTTGGGGTCCTCCTTTCCCTTCAATAATGACACAGTTTTCAAAAGTTGGATTGAATCCAATTGTATCCCCTAGACTAATAATATTTAAGGAAGCATATAGATATAATTCTAGTCCAGTACCCTTTTTCTCTAAAGAGACCAGAGTGGTGGCCCCTGGCTTCAACTTCCTGCTTCCTCTTCTGGTAAGAATTAAAGTCTCCCTTAGAGAAGGGTACAGGGAAAAAAAGCTAGAGCTGTCTTTTCTACATCACTTTGAATTACACAATGATACTTCTATGCTTTATATGAAGGACATATTAAAATTTTCTTTTTTTCCCTTACTTTGTAACATTTCAATTTCATGTCTGGCCATCTTTTTGCTCTGCCACCTTGCTGTAGCTGTTGCTGTTGTGCTCTCCATCATACCCTGGATGAACCAAGCCATATACCCTTGGAACTCCTGCTCTGTAATCATGCTGTCCTTATGGTAAGAGAACATTATAATCTGGGTAGTCATAAAGTCCCATTTCTTTAACCTATGTTCCTCTTGGTTACTTGAACTACATACAAAGCCAGGATAAATTTTATTGGTTATTTTAAGACTGTGATTTCAATTATTCATTGAAGTTAAGGTTCTTGGTTTCTGTGATAAAATATTCATCTTCCTGCCATGATCCTATGCATACACCCCAAATACTCTTTTCCACTCCTTCCTCTGGCAAAGTAATAAAATCAACACTACCATTGCTTCTGGAAAGGGTATATCAATTGATTTCCCTATGGCTCCATTGACCAGCTCTGTAACTTCCCAGAACAAGCATCCTTCCCTAGCCACCACTCCACTGTATGTCTCCATCTACTAAAATATAAGTTCCTTGAGGGAAAGGGCTATCTCTCTTTTGTACTTTTATCCTCAGTATTTAATACAGTACCAAGTATATACTATGTGCTTAATTTTTTTTATTCCTTCATTCATCCCTTTATTCATTCAATTTTATTTCAGATGCATTTGATTGATTTTGACTTTGTGACTGCAATTAATATAATTCTAATTGAAATAAATTATAAAAACAAAGCACCATGTAAAGAATGGAAATGGTCTTCCAAGCAGGTCCTTTTTTAAGTTAATTCCTGTTTTAGCTGAATTATATTCTCTAAATCATTGCCTTCGGAGCCTGGTTTTGACTATGCTGCATGTTTTTGAGTACTCTGGTTCTAATTGGGCAGAAGACCTCTGGCCATTATTGAATTATAAATGTCAATATTGGGAGCACCTCCTCCTCATGGAAAAAAAATTGTTTTAAGAAAAATGTACATTTCCCTGAAGTGAATTTCAGTGATATACCTAGTATTTAAAACTCACACTGAAAGGAACTTTAAAAGGAAGAAAAGAGCAGACATTTTAATCTGACAGATGTCAGTTGTTCATGATAATAAATTTGCCTTTCATTTCTTCCTTTTCTTTAACCGTAACTTTTTCTGCCATGACTCCAAGAAAGTTGGGAAACAAAAGAACTCTTATCCCACCTTTTCTTTTTCTAATATTTTTGATGAATGTCTGGTTATCATAGTGACAAGAGATGTGAAAATAAATCACTGAAAAAAAAAAGAATGGTATTTTATCTGCTTCTCCTGTTAATGCAAATCAAATTGATCTATTTTCTTCATGCCAAAAAAAAAAAATGCAAACCAAGTATAGGAAAAGTATTATGTCCTGCCAATATTCTTCAGTATTATTGTGCTCTGCATATGAATTATATTTATGAAGGCAGAAAGAATGAAAAGTATCTGGTGTCACTTGAGTTTAAAGGCCTCATCAATCTTTAAGTAGTGAAAGTTTTAAAGGAAAAGTGAAGAGAAGCCAAATGACTATAGGTCAGAAATGAAGAAGCTGTCCCTCTTGGTTGCTTTGTACAGCACATGAAGCCAACACAGATTTTAGTGGCTACTTAAGGGTTTGGTTAGTAAGTCTTCATTGCACATAAAGTTCTTAGCTCTGGGATAACATTAAAATGATTTCCTCAACAGTATTTCTTATGTCTTTGGCAGAATTATTAGAACAATCATACATTTTTCACACTTCCACCAAGTTAATATAATGTGCCAACTAGGAAATAATTCTAACTGACTTCTGTAATTTTTCAGTAGTGCTACAAAACAAATGTAAAAGAAAAACTATGCAATTAAACTTGGACATGGATTCTGACCAAGTCGACTTCTAGACTGAAATGATTCAAATTTGGTGGGTTTCCAAAATAAATGTGTTTTTTATCTGCAACTTAGTAAACCATAATTACATATATTCAGCATTGAAATTATATGAGTAAAAACAAAGAATTATGTATTAAGCCTATGATATCTTTCTGGATGCTGGCAAACTGTGCATCATTCGTCCTAGAAACTGAGGGGCAGTATTAAAACCATTAATGTCTATAAGAGTATGGGCCCTACCTGTTGCTCCATAAGTAGTTTTTAATGGAGTAAAGCGGTACTAGGGAAAAGAGGAAACTTGAGGAAGGGGATCTGGAGAATAGATAAGCATAAATGATCAAGTAAATTATTTCCCTGCTTGATGCATTAATTAACAATGAATTTACAGATGAGGGCAGAAGGAAGTTTGGAAGGACATAAAAACAAACAGTATAGTTTTAAATATATAGATGTGCTTAAATATGTATATTTATACATCAATCAATGAATTAATAAACATTAAGTAACTACTATCTGTCAGATACTGTGGTAAGTGCTAGGGATACAAAAAGAGACAAAATACAGTCCCACCCTCAAGAAACTTAAAATCTAAGGGAGACAACATGAAAACAAATGCATGCAAAGGAAGTTATATATAGGAAAATAGGAAATAATAGAGGTAAGGCACTTGAATTAAGAAGAGTTGGGGAATCATATATAAATGTGTATATATGTATATGTATATACATGTGTTTACATACATGCACATGTGTGTTGTATATGGTATGTTATATATAGCCTTGTATTACACTTTTATAAATGTCTGTACATAAATATACACTTTTAAAAACAACAATATGTAATGGGTCATAGTTTGCTATATAATTCTCTTTTCCTGTACTTTGTGTATTGAAATGTTCATGTCTATTAAATTCATAATAAAAAGAAAATTCAATTGAAAATAGTGAATTTTCATCTGTTATATTTATTTGCATATTAAATTCATTGAAAAGATAAAAGCCAGGCACTAAGGCAAAATCTGTTTTCGTTTTACTTGGAAGGCACCTCCAAGACAATCTATTCCAACCTAGTCATACCTCTGCAATATCTCCAAACAAATGAACATCTAATGTTTGCTCAAAGATCCTTGGGAAAGGGGAATACACTAATTCCTGAGACAGCCCCTTCCATTAATTGCTAGGAAGTTTTCTCTCGCATCTGCCTCTGCATTTTTTTCCTATTGCTCCTAGTCCTCCCCACTAGGGCCAAGCAGAGCAAGTTTAAACCCTGTTCCACAGAGCAGCCTTTCAAATATTTAGAGAGCTATTGCTCTCCTTACCCCACTCCCTGGGAAGTCTTCACTTCTGTCAGATAAAGATTCCCAATTCCTTCTACTGAATCCTGTATGAGACAATTTCCAGTTTTAACCATTCCTGATTAGCCTCTTCTTTATGTGCTCCAGTTTATTTATAGACTTTGTACGATGTAGCATTCACAATTTCATAAAATACTCCCAGTGTGGTCTTAGCTACCAAAATGATCATCTTCCTTATTCTAGACACTATGCTTTTCTTGATAAAATCCATGATAGAATTTGCTTTCTAGTCTACCATATGCCACATTAAGAATAATTTGTTAAGTGTCTGGTCCATTAAAACATGTAGACTTTTTTTTCACCAAAAAAAAAAAGTATTGCCTAGTTGTACATCCCCATTGCAATTATAATATTTATTATAAAAATCATTTACCATGGCACTGGACTGTCATTTAACCTCTGTGAACTTATTTTCTCATCTGTTAAATGGGAATAATACCTCTCAGTGTCTAATTTATAATGTTGTTGTGAGGAAAGCACTATGCAAATCTTAAAGCCCTGCATAATGTTTGTAATTATTATTATTATTTCCCTTTCTAAATATTTACAAACTGTCTCTTTAATAAGGTGGTCTACAATTTTGCCAGGAAAAGAAGTCTCTGACCTATAGTTTCCAGACTCCATTTTCTTTTCTTTTCTTGAAAATCAAGGCATTCCTGGTTCTTTTCCAGCCCTGGGTCACTTTTAATTTTTTTAAAAGATCTTTCTTTAAGATCTCTCAGAGATAACAGACTCAAAGATACTTAAATTCTTTCAGCTCCCTAAAAACGTGTTCCTCTGACTTTGGTGATTGGAACTCATTGAGTACAATTAGGTTTATCAGGTTTTCTCATTATCTTCTTTCTTACCTGATGCTTCACCTAAATATGAATCATTTTTGTTCTATCATTCCCAATTAAAAGACCTGAATAAGAAAACAAATGTAAAATAAAAATTGAGTAATTTAGCTTTCTCACTGTCACATCTGTTATCAATCATCGTGTCCACCCCTTAATAGTCCTATCCTTTCTTTCTTTGTCCCCAACGTAGCTTTTTAAAAATCCCTTTCTGTCGTCTTTGTCGCTAACTAGTCTCAGCTCAAGCAGATGTCAAAAGGAAGCTCCTTAAGGGAAAGGACTTTTGTTTTCAACTTTGTAATATAGTAACAACAACAAACATTTTTATAGTGCTTAAGTGTTGGATTAAAACAAGACAGGATTTGATTTTATAGATTACAGTATGACCTTGTTCCAGCAATCATCTCTTTGTGTCTCTCTGTGTCTCTGTCTCTATCTCTTTGTTTCTCCATCTCTCTCTATATCTCCTCTTTTTCTCAATATCTGTTTTTCTCTTTCCTCTTTTTTTTGTCTCCCTCCATCTGTCTTTCTGTCTTCCTCTTTCTCCTTCAGACCACCTTCTGTCTTCCTCTTTCTCCTAACCACCACCTTCTTGCCTCCAGCAACTTACCCTATATAGGGAAATTCAAAAAATTTAAGAATCTGCAACGCAGCAGGTTAGCCCTGCCTCTAGGTAAGGTTTGGGGAGAAAAGAGCTTCATTGGAGTTATGAAGGCATAAAATTAATTTTTAAAAAAATTCTTGAATTTAGAACCATGAGTTTAAAAAACAATGAAATAAATCTTAAAATTTCCCCTAAGTTCACCAAATAGATTGTTCCATTAATTAAATTATTCGTTAATTTATTTGCCATTTTTCAATTTACTGCAAGTCTTTTTGGGGGAAGGGTATTAATTTTTTTAAGCTCTGATTCAATTTTCTTCTTGCATGTAAACATGCCCTACCTATAAAAAAGCAGAAGGGTATTCTCTCATTTACAAATGTACAAATTTCTACATTTAGGTATTAAATTTTGTCGGGGGTGACATTGTATGTGTATATAGACAAAGGAAAATGTGTTACTTTCCCCCAAAAAAGGTTTTGGGTTTGTCTTACTAAGCATTTCAGCAGAATAAATAAAACATACTGTTGTTTTCCTGCGACCTTTTCGTAAGTTCTGATCTGCATCTCATTTCATAGGGATCCTTTGCTGTAAATGTCCTCTTTGCCAAGGTCATTTTTTTTGTTTTTTTGTTGTACTTTTGTTTCTATTCATAATCATTAGGACGTAATCATGTCATTGGAGGGAACATTTTCTTTAAGCCAAGATTTCTACCATGATGAATTGAGTGCTAAAAAAAAATTTTTTTGAATGATACTAAAGCTATTATCTTTGAGGAAACTATCAAAAACATGTGAAATGAATAAGTGCAAATTGAGTCAGTTTTGTTCCCATTTTCATACCTTAGATGTCTTGTTCCTTCTTGCAGATTATGCTTGCTGTAAAGTAAGATGTTTCCTTTTTTGTTACTTTTTTTCCCCAGGAATTTGTAGAATTGTCTTTTTAGACAACGGCAACCAGCTGTAGTAAACAAATACAGTACAACAACATCAAAATGCCGACACTCCAATTCCACAATATGAATAAAGGACAATTGGTAATGTAACAGTGGAAATCATCAACCTAATACAGAGTTAGAAACACAAAGAACAATGATGCTGTCCTTCTGTGCCTCTCCGCACTGCATAATGTCTTGAATCAGATGATTCCATTATTAGCCAGATCATCTTTATATTGTTGTTTGTCTACAATAAGCTTGCAAAAGAAGCCAATCAGTTCTTATATTCTTAGAAACAATGATCATAGAGTGTCCAAAGTGAAGACTATTTGTTTTTGTCAAAGAGACTTTCTTGATTCTTTCTTAGAGTTGCAGAATGTTACTGTCTCTGGTCTTTTAATATTCAGCCCTTCATCTACTGCAAAAGAGCAGAAGAGAAACACAACAGTGTCAGGAGACATTGTTTTTAATGTTGAATGCCATGAATGGATGAGGTTTCCTGGCTTTTTATGATGTGGAATAGATTCTATTCCATTTAGCTCCTGATATCACTGGCAATTAGGAAGGATCAATAACAGAGTCTTTACTTTTTACCCATATTAGTAGACTATTTCATTTTTTTAAAAACCAGATGAAACAAGGAATTCCAGTGTATGGCTATGTTATTTTTAAAAAGAGACTAGAGGGCTTTTGAGACCCTAACTAGAGGCACTGTGTCCTAAATTATTTATTTTCTAGGGAAAAGTTCCTTCTAGATAGCTCTTTATAAAAAAAGGTCTGAAGAAATTTTTCAAAAGTCCACCATAAAGTAATGTGTGACTTCCCCCTGGTGGCTTATTGAATAATAAAAACAGGAAACCACTTTGTGAATATTCACCAAATCTTATATATTACTTAATTCTTCCACAGGAAAAATTGCTATTCCTGAGTGAATGACTGAGAAAAATCTCTTTCAGAAGACAATAAAAAAAAGTCTACCATTTATTGGTCTTGGCTTATGTGCCAGTGTAAACAGATACATTCATATATGTGTGTGTGTGTATATATGTACACATATGTGTGTGCATATGTGTATGTACATATAGATGTGTGCATATATGTGTGTATACAAACTTATTCTGTCACTGAAAGAGGCAAGTGACTAGAACCTCTATTTCTGTCATACTCACACACACACACACACACACACACACACACACACACACACACACACACACACACCCCTCATTTTCCCAGTTCTGTTCTGCTCTTAGAATCCTTGTCCTCCATATACCAAGTCTGCCCTAGTCCTCCCCTACATTAGGCTGTGTTCTATAATAATTTCTTGTTGGATTTAGAATTGCATATCATTCCAATGTAGCAAGAGTGCTGAGAATCTAACAATATTTTATTATATATTTTAAATTAAATTACATCATTATTCCTGCAGTTCTTATTAGAACAGGAAAGAACTCAATCTGATGAATAAAAAATAATGGATATAAATTTCACTTTACTATGAATATAATCTCTTTGCTGATCTTTAATGACAGAATGCCAATAAATCATTTTTTCTTTGTCTTTTTTTCTCAGTGCTTTGTAATCTATGTTGACAGGTTGGAATGATCAAAACAGAAAACTGTTAGGATATACCTAAAGATCAACCAACTTTTTTATTATTTTACAATAGTTTCTGATCTTTTGTAAGTGTATGTTCTCTTTCTAACTTTCGGAATTGTATATAGGTCATTGTCTACAAAACCCACCAGAACAATCATTTGGGGGTTAATTCTAATGGTCCAGTGCAAAGAACTACATGAAGACACTCCCAGGTGGTTTGCTTCCTCCTTTTATCCTTCCCTATACCTCATTCTTCTGGTCTAATCTAGTCCTCACTTGTATTAGAATCCCAGAACCAGAAGAGACCTTAGAGATCAGACAGTCCAACTTTCTCACATTTTACATGAGGAAACTGCTCCAAGAGATAAAGTTACTTGCACAAGATCACATAGAAAGTTAGTGTAAGATCAAAAAAATTGCAATAGTCAGTGTTGGAAGGGTTGGGAGATGATAAACACATGAATTCCTTGTTGGTGGAACCATGAAATGGTGCAACTATTTTGCAAAGCAATTTGGAATTATGCAAATAAAGAGACTGAAATACTCATGCCCTCCTAACAAGGCTCTAATATTGGGTTTATACTCTCAGGATACCATTGGCAAGGAAAAAAAATTGTGTGTGTGTGTGTGTGTGTGTGTGTGTGTACCAAAATATTTATAGTAGCATTTTTAGGCTACAAAGGAACTACAAACAAAATAGGTGCCCATCAGTTGGGGAATGGTTAAACAAATTGTGATACATAAATTTAATGGAATATCACTGTACTGTAAAAAATAATGAGCTTGGTGCATACAGAGAAACACAGAAAGATCCGTGTGAACTGATGGCAGAGTGAAGAAAATAGAGTCAAGAATATAATATACACAATGACTATAATACTAAAAGTGAAAAGAATAACAACAGAAAAACTCAAAAGCTAATGTAACAAAATTATAAAGATTAAGTGTGACTTGAATGAAAAGATATGGGAGTACATCTGAAACTCACCCCTTCGTGAAGCTGGGAGGCCACAGGTGTTACACGTTGCATGTGTTTTCAAGCTTTTTCAATGTGTTGAGCACGTGTGCTGATATTTGTCATATGGGATATCTTTCAGGAATGGAAAAGGAGAGGGATACTGGTGATAACTACGATGAGGTGGAGAAACAACAACAACCACAAGACATCAATTAAAACTTATTTAAAGGAAAAGGAAATTAATATAAAAACAGGGAAAAAACACAAATCTATTGACTCTCACTCTAGTGTTCCATCTTCCATACCTTACTGTGTTGAGTGGCCTGGTTATGAAATCCCATTCTGCAGCTGCTCTTTGTTAACATTTGGGACTGGATCTGTTAGGGAAAACAATCAGACCAATTATTTGTAGTCTTTTTCCTCTTGTTTTTTTTAAATTAACTAAATAAGATTGTTTATTAAATGATTCATTAGTTTAGTGGTTGACCTGGGAATAGTTGAAGTTTTGGTATATAAAACAAGAGTTATGTTACTAAATGGTTCTTAATTAACCTGAGAGCATTTGTTTGGCATTTAAGGCCTTCCAGAATCTAGTGCCACTCTACAATTCTAGTTTTATTTTTTTTCTCTCTTCCACAGTCAATTTGTACTGGAGCATTCACCCAGTATAGCCCAGATTTTCTTACTCCTCTTCTTTTACTCATATTTCTTATCAAATTTATAATGCCTTCCAAATCTCACCTTGACTTAATTTCATTCCTAACCACCCTTTGAAGCGGAACTCAAAAGCTAACTCTTCTCAGAACATTCCTGATAATATCAACCAATAATGACACTTCTCCTCTTGAACTTTACACAATATTTTCCATCTCTCCTGGGTATATATTTTATTATTTTGTATTTTGGACATTTGTGCATTGTCACATGCTTCTACTATGCTATGAGAGTATCATCTACTTAAGAACAGGAACCACGTCTAAACTTTGTATCTCTACCAGTGGTGAGCATAGTGCTCTGCATATATTTGGCACTTATTAAATGTTTGCTAAGCTTCCACAAATTTAATGTAGTCATTAATTAATTAATAATGAATCATTATTTATAGTAGAAATGATTGGGACTTTAAAAGTCTTTTTTTCTTTTGTAGAAAAAATTATGTTTAATAAGCATGTCCCTAATATCAAAATGTTATTTCTCTTATAGATTAGCTTCCCACAGTAACTTATATGGCAAATTTCCAATATACCTCCCAGTCCTCTTGAGTTCAAAGCATTCTGAGAAGAATCAAAGTCCATGGTTTGTTGCTTAAATAATATTTTCCCCAACCCTCAGTTTCTAGTTTCTTTTTCTTAAGTTCTTCTTTCAATCTTTAAAATTTCTTCTAAATACAAAAAGCATCCATCTATATTATAAACCAATAAACTGAAAATGTATGTTATTAATATAATTTTTTTTCCCTTTGGATCACAAAGTATGCAAGAGTATCTGGAATCAGTGTAGCTGGCACAATAGTCTAAACAAAAAAACTCTGGATCTCAAAGGTTATATAAGAGTAGTGTTTGAGAAGTGCTATTTACTATGGTAACCTCATTTTTTATCGATTAGTAGAGTAAATAGTCTTTCAAATCTTGTATAATTTGTTGATAAGTTAAGGCTGGCCAAAACAGCATTAAGCTAAAAATCTCACTTCCTTTTTAGGAATAAAAAAATCTATATACATGTGTGTATGTGTGTATGCGTGAATATGTATGTATATGTATGTATATACATACATATACATATATTATATATATAAACAATATTAGTTAGTGAGCCCTTGTAGGGATATAGAGAGAAGGGGAGAGAAAGATAATAGAGGCATTTACATATTGATCTAATTGCCTTGAGTACCTTATTTTGTGTTTTGATTTAAAATTCATGCTATGAATTTCATGGTAATATAATTGAAATACTGTCTGCATGTCTAAATCTAGGTCCCTTCCCTTTTTTGATGATCTAAATATACAACCATCCATTTGTTTTTCATCGTAAAAGGAATCTTAATGGGGTTAATCCAAGGAGCAAAAATATTGACCCAAAATTAGCTCTACCAATTTTGGTAAAGTGACTTTCCTGTTTATGTTCTAGAATCTGTACATAAAAATCACAGATTTTTCTAAGATACCTGTTAACCATTATCATACACACTTACATCTAAATTAACTGCTATACCTTATACTAATGGAGTAATGTTCCATGACAATCAGAATAGTTTATGAGCATAATGATACATCATCTTCTTAATAACTTTGTGGGAGGAGGGCTATTATGATATCAATGTTATAAATGGGGAACTAAATCACATAGAAAGATTAATCATTTTACACAAAAATTACAGGACAAATTTATAGTAAAGTAAGCTTGAAGTCACTAGTTACAAGACTTTTCTTATATTTATTGAACATGGTGTCAATTTTACAAATGCTTTCAGTATTTTCATTTAAAATCTCTCCTGCCCTGAAATTTCATTGCAAAATAATAGCTCCATCCTGCCTAGTTACATATTTTTTCTCCTTGATCAAAATTTTCTTTGTTTTTTTCATTTATCATTTCTTGAATGGGTTTCTATTTTCCTGGGCTCTATTCTATTAAAAAATAAGAATGGCATACTGAATTGAGTACTAGGTTTAGAGACTGAAGAGCTAAAATCCACCTCTACTACTAGCTGTATGATGTCTAGATAAATCATTTAACATCTATATTCCTCAAGTAATTTCCTGGATCTTATACACTAAGTATTAGAATGGTGGAAGGACCTCCCATAGCAAGCATTCCATACAATTAGGATATCATAGAGCTTTCCTTTATTTATGTATTCTGTCAACAGTATCTCTTGGTTCAAAGGACATAATCCTAACTCCAATCTCTCCCCCATGCCTAAAAACCTATCCTATTGACAAACCTAGAAGAAATTCAAACAAACATTATTATTGATTTTAGTTTTATATAAAACAAGTATTCATAACAGTTTTTATGAGAATTTGAGAATTTCTTTTGAGAATTTCTAAGTAGCTACATAGGTCACTGCCACCAAAGAGTGATATAAATGAGATTTGTTGCAAGTCTACAAATTTTATTTACTATCTCAAGTATCCTTCCATTCTCTTAAAACATGCCTTTCTCCTGACGTTCACATGTAGATCTCCAAAATGGGAATGTGATTTGGCAAAATGTAATCCAATGCAAATCCAACTCAATCCAAAGTTCAAATCAGTTCTCTTCTGCCATCAGTACATTGCATGATCAGCACACTAATTAAACTGTACCTTGCTCTGACAGGCCTCCATATTAACACAAGATTCACATGATCTTTGAACAAGTCAAAATAGGAATGAAGTCGATGGTTTGGCCCTCTATAAAATGAGAAGTTTGGATTTGATCATCCCTAAATTTCTAGTTCTAAAATGCTATGATTCTATGTTGTTTTTTTCTGAAACTGTGTATGGTAAGAAGTCAACTTTATAAAGTACAGTATCATTTACTTAATGTTCACTGCATTCTTCTGAAAAGTGAACATCACCCCGAAAGTACCTGTGAACCTGTTGTTTTGAATAATATGCTCCTATTTGATAGTCCATACATGTAGCCATCTCTCTCCCTGTCTCTGTATCTCTGTCACTCTTTGTCTGTCTCTCTGTCTCTGTCTCTGTCTGTCTCTGTCTGTGTGTGTGTGTGTGTGTGTGTCTCTCTCTCTCTGACAGAAAATTTGTATGCATCGTTTATGTCATAGTTGGATTCCACAATGAATCTCTTTTGCAATGTAGGGTTTTCATATGCTGAGCTTTCTTAAAATAGATCACCAATGCCAGTTCAATAGACCTGCTAAATAAAGAATAAAGACAAAGCCTGGTGACCTTGGAGTCAGAATCCAGTCTAGGTGTTGCTGCCAGCCTAGCAATGAAGCCCTGGGAAACCTGGGTGCTGGGAAGCAAGCCCAGGGTGGCTCTGGACCTAGAACTTGCAGAGACTACCCTATATAGGAATTGAATTAAACTATAAACGTAATTCCCGTCTCCTCTGAAGAGACTGAGGTGATATTAGGAGGATGTTATGCCCCCTTTGCTTATGGGGATTAGAGGTTGAGAGGGAATATTTGGATGTTTGTTCTTGCTATATCTTTTCCTTTGTAAGAGGCATAAATAAGTATAAAAATTGATTAATTAAGGCAAAGCAATAGGTCTACTACATATAGACACCAATAAGGATTTATATTCTAAATTGTCTCTTATGTGCTATTCTTATAGACAAGTTAAAGATAGGTAGTATTTCAACTGGCAGAGATACTACCCAACTCATACCATTATGGAAATAGGAAAGCAAGAAAAGTTTGGGGAGAATAGACTACATACCAGCTGGTTGGAGTTTTATTAAGCAGTCCATTCCAAGATAGTCATTCTCTCTTCTCAAAATAAATCACTGTGCTCTACTTATTTACCCAGTACATCAAGACTTGGCTATGTCTAGTCTGGGTGAGTATCTCCTCCTCCATCCCAGCTCTAGTTCTGAGAAAAGAAACCTTCCAGTCTCTCAGTTCTCTAATCTTAGATGTAATGATTCTTCCTTCTTCCCTCTCTTCCTTCCTTCTTTCCTTCCTTCCTTCCTTCTTTTCGAGTATGCTTTCCAACAAGTATTGCCTCAGTAAGAACTACTAATTCCTCATCTTTAGTTGTTTTCCTTTAATAGAGAGCTAATAGAAGGTTAAGTGGCAATTTCTGTTTGCATTTGGAGCTTATTTGACCAATTAGTTGCCTTTAACTGATTTTAGGAGGTCAGGTTAGACAGCATTATTTGAGAAAAGCCACTTTTTTCCCTCCATTTACTTTCGGGTGCGTTTTAAAACAAAGAAACAAGTGAGAAATGTCTCATTTGATTTAAAGTGATGTGATGAGCAGATGGCCACAGTCATATTGATGCAGTAATTGGAATCTCATTTAGAGAATGAAAAGAAGTCCTATTAGAAATTTTATGCTGGGTCTTCTGGGGCTGAGAACCATGGGTAGGGATGTGGAATTGAAAGTCTAAAGATCCTGAAGTATACCCAGATCACAGTTAATGGAACCAGATAACTCTGTTAGAACTAGTAAGGCTTCCCACAGTGCCTTCAGTAACCATCTTTTACTCTGAAAGCAACACTCACACCAGGAAGCCTGCTTAAAATCATAACAAAGCAAAGACAACCACGTCCTGGGATCAAAAATCCTACCCCAGATGAGCTACCAATCTATTTCCAGATATTAAGATGCCAGCTCCAGTTTCCCAGTCTAAATTTCTTTTCCTGTCAATTTCCTTATGTCTGGCTTGAACTCTGAGTCTGGATCTATATCTGTATTCTAAGCTCTCCTGCCTTCTCCACCCAGTGGCCTCCAGTCTATATACCCTGATCATTCCCCTCCCAGTTTCTCGTCCCCCACTGACACCTCTGGACTCTTGGACTGAACCCCTTACCTGGACTCTAAAAACTTTCCCAATATTATCAAGTTTGGCCTGACATCTTGATCTTTGCTTTTGGCGGAGGAAAGTAGAGACTTCATTCTGTTCAAACTTCCTGCTCCATTCATAGAATCATAAAACTACAACTAGATGCCAAGAAGTACTGTCTCCTCATTTGACAGATGAGGAAACTGAGACTCAGGATAGCTAAGTGATTTACCCAAGATCATATGCTTTGTAAGCATTAGGAGTGTAATTTGAGCTCAGATTCCCTGACTCCAGAATCAGTGCTCTTTCTATTCTTCTTCATGTTTAATTTTTTTTATAACAAAAGCTAGTTGAGTATTAAAACAGAAAGATAAACACATACAACTACAAAACCTATGCAGCTCTCTTCTTATAATTATTTCCATACAGAAATATTTGAAAAATTTAAAAACTGACATTTTATTTCAATAGTAAGCATTTCCAGGTCCATCTGGAGAATCCCCTTAATCCTCATTGACTACCCTACTCTGTCTGCCTAATGCTCTAGTAACTCTGTCACCAGTTCACTTCTTGCTCCCAACTGAACTGACTTGAAGTCAACCATAACCTGGTATTGATATTTCCCTGATAGAAACAATATAGCTTTCCAGGTTTTTTGGAAGATTTAGAAGAGTAGATAATTTAGAGCAGAATTTTCTTAAGTATTTTTGAGTCATGGACCCCTTCATCAATCTGGCAAAGTCTAAATATCCATTTTCATAAGAGCTTTTTTAAATGCATAAATCAAAATGCATAAGATTACAAAGTTTAAAAGTTCTATTGAAATACCTTTTAAGAGTGAGTGACTACCCCTTGCCCCAACTGACTGAAGGTCAGGTATGTTGCACTTTAGGTCTCCATCAGGGTTCTCCAGCATCTTTTAGGAGGTTTGGCTGTCTGTCTTAAGACGTCCAGGATTTCTATCATTGACTCAAGCCTCCCTCAATAATATTCCTCCAAAAATAGAGCTCCTCTGTACCCCATTTCCATTTTAAAACTTAACAGTAAGATGAGCTTTTACAAAGGAATAGTTTCTTCAAAGCTGTAACAAGAACAAACATACAAACATTCCCCAACCAATACCAAGGTGCGCTTAATTGCACCGCCACGACCACTGCCACCACCTCAATCTCTGGGAGGAGCACACAGTTTAGTGTGGTATCTATGTATCACAGTTTCAACAAATTCTAAGTCCAAAACCTCCTTGAAGTAAAGTCTAAGGCATCCTAGCTTCTTGGGCTTCACTGCTGGGCTAGCAGTCACATCTGGCCTGGAATCCTTCCTCCAAGGTCACCATTGTTTGAGTCAGGGTCAGTGGGGTTCCATTTCTTACACCTACAACTAAAAAGGACAAATGAAACAGACCAAAATGAACTTCAAGCTGATTTCTGGGGCCACAAGGGCTAAAAGGAAGGCCTGGGGGAGTGAAGGTAGTATTTTTGCTCACCTTGTTCAGTTCACAGTGCCCATGCTCTGGACTAACAGGACCTTCACTCTTTCTGGAAAAAAAAAAAGTCTATCCTAATCTGGTAGTTTCTAAAGACCTAGCGTGTTCTAGCTATACAGCCAAACAAAAATTGTTATTCCTGCCCATATGATAGGGAAACACAGAATGTCTTCTCCTAGAAGCTGACCCCTGGACTCTTCCATGTGGATGTCTCCATATTAAGTGATCTGGGTATGCACAAAGCAAAGGCCCATCATAAGTTATCAAAATTTTTAAAAAACAAAAACAAATGTATGGACCCCTGATTACTAACTTGTTATTTAGAAAATGGAAGGAATTCCATATCTGAATTAAAGGTTTGGTTTTAATTTTTTATGATTATTATTGGTGTGTGTGTGTGTGTGTGTGTGTGTGTGTGTGTGTGTGTGTGTATACACAAGATCCAGTGATCCAGATTCTTTCAAGGACAGGTTTCTTCTTCACCCCATCTGTTCTCCCTTCCAAAAAAAAGGAAAATTCTAAAAGATTTAAAACTCAAATGTATCCTGAAGAACATCTATTCCAACCCTACCATTTTAACAGATCATAAAACTGAGGATCAGAGAATGAAAGTGACTGTAATGGTAATTAATTTAAACTTGAAGTCCCCTTTTTTGTTATGTCAAGTAAACAGGTACTTAGCCCTTAGTAAATGTTCCTGTGTAAATAAGAAGATTCCCAGAGACAGACAGTCAGAATCAAGAATTTTCCTCCTGGTGGCTCCTGGTGGAGGGAGCAGAATTTTCCCAGAATCTGGAAGCTGGGCTGTTACTTGCTGGACTGAGAATTGAATTGGAATTTTCTTGAGACCAGAATCTTGAAGGCTGAAGTTGTTGCTGAGAAGGCTGCCTGGAAGACTAAGATTTCTTCTGGGTCCTAGGGCATTCTGAATTGCTGGAGGTTTGAAGAAGCATGACCGGGATGCTAAGAGTTTGTGCCTTGGTTGATCCTTGAGTTCCTGGCAACAGAAGTTGGTAAGATCCCTTGTGAACTTCAGTGTGTAGCAGGAACTGCCTGGAGGACTGGACAAGAACCTGGGAACTCTCTGACTCTGAATCTAGGTGACTGTTTGGTGGATTCAGGAAGGAGCTGGGACCATGGAAGGGGATCCAGGGAATCTGAAAGATCACCCCAAATCAAGATGAAGGAAAGGCCTCGAAAAGGCCTCTCCTTGGATATTGACTGTGTGATGAAATTGAAGTTTAAACACCAAGGTTTGTGTAATTTTCTAATGATTGTATTTAGTGATTAATGATAGTCAGTCATTATGAATCTGAATAAGTGACTGATTGAGTTAACTGGTGGAATAAGTGACTGATTCAGTTAACCTATGAATGTCCCATGAGTGGAAGACGGACTTGTATTGTAAAATGATTGAATGATTAAGTAAGGAGGCAAACCTAATTAGGGATACCAGATGATTATTGTTTTGTTCTTTGTTCTTAATACTGTGAACACTTTGGTGAAAACTATGTGGCCATTCTAATGCTAAACTGTTGTTAACACTATATTGTGATTTTCTGTGATAAGATATGATATTGTGAATATTATATTGTGATTTGTTGTGAATGCCTTGATTTGTTATGGAATAAATGGAGTGTTCACTATTCTGTGTAATCAGAACTTTAAAAGCTATTCACAGTAGCATTCTTTTGGGAAGCTGCTCGTGCATGGCATTACAGTGACTAGGTAGAAAAAAAATCTGAACAGAGATGCAAAATGTGAATAGCATTCTTTTCATTCCTGTTGGCCCCTTAAGGGAGTTATTTCTCATAGCACTTACTAGCTTTATCTTCATGGACTTTATCCCTCAGAGCCTCAGTTTCCTCATCCATAAAATGGGGGTGCTTATACTACATAGTTCACAGAGTTGATATGAGAAGAAAATGTTATGCTCTCTGGCACAAATGATAAAGAAGCAGACACAGAGTCAGGAAGACCTGGATTCAAGTCTCACCTCTTACACATACTGTCTTATAATCCTAGATAAATCTTATAAACTCATTGGACCAGGTCTAACACTATTTGGAGAGCAATTGGGAACCTGTGTTGGAGGAAGGTAAATACCTGAAATGACAAGTCCAATGCTGTCCTCACAAAAAAAAAAAACCTACATAAATGTGAGTAATTATTAGAAGGGGTTTCAGAAGAAGTTTCTATTTCCATAATTTCACATGCTGCTAAGAAACCAACAAACTTCCTAGAATATTTTTTCTAGTTCCAGACATCTCAGGAATAGTCTGCAGACAAAACAACAGCTTCTGTGTATAGATCTTTAATGAAACTTTGCTTCAAGAGTTATTCTTCTTTTCCCTTCCTTTCACTGTTCATTTTCCTGCTCATCACACCTACATATGGCAACCCTTCTGGATGCCTGGAGCAAGTATGTAAAATGTACTTACCTCAATGACCTCAGTGGAGTAGAAAAAGAATGTCATTTGAAAATATTCACAGGTAAAGTATCTGCTGGAGAGGAGGAAAAATAGACAGAAAAAAAAATAGAGGCAAGCCTAGCCAAAACAAACAAACTGTAAAGAAGTGGAAAGCTAATAGGAGATGGCAATTTTTTCTATCAAATTGCCATATTCATTTTCAACTATGCAACTATCCACCAAATAGCTTTTATTCACTCTTTTTTAAGGAATAAAAACCAAACTACTAATGATAAGTGCCAACAAGCCAACCCAGAAAAAAAATGCCCACTGAAATAAGGAAGGGTTTTCCATGTATTTTAGAGTCAAACTTGTCCTACTTCATCAAATTAAATGTTTTCCTATAAAAGCTGCCTGCATAAAATACCTTTTACTCTTTTTTAGCATTTTAAAAATTACGACGTTGACAATAATCAACAAACATGAACATTTCATGATACCAAGGGCAGAAACAAGGTATTGTATATGAAATTACAAATGCATTGTGTACCAATATTTCTTTTATATAGCTATTAAATTCAACTTAGCAGTAGCAATATTATGCAGCTTGTCAGTGTCGTCTTCTGGACTGCTTATGTTTGCCTTTTTTTCTGTATATTTGTATGTGTTTCGTTGGTTCTATTTTATTTCTTTTCTTCCTTTTTTTTTTGCATTCATATCATTACCTCATCCACTCTTATCTGATAACACTCTCCTTCCTCCCCCAGAAAAGTCCTCCTTTGTAACATATATGTATGATTAAGCAAAACAAAAAATGTTGCATTGGTCACTTTGGAAAACATGGGAGAACCGTGATTTATCATCAGTCTTCTGAAGTCTTGACTATAAATTACATTAATCAGTTTTATTAAATCTTCCAAAATAGTTCTCCTTTATAATGCTACAGGTGTTGTGCATAAATTGCTCCCCAGGATTTGCTCACATCACTCCATAAAATTTCACTTAAGTCTCCCTAGGCTTCTATGATACTGTTCCTATCGCCATTTTAATGGCATTTAAAAGATGTATGTATTCCATTACATTCCTCTACCATAATTTCAGCTATTCTCAAGTTGATGGTCACTCACTTGCCAGTTCTTTGCTGAAACAAAAAGTGCTATCCCATCAATATTTGCACAAAACGGGTCTTTTTCCTCTGTTTCATCTGTTTAGGTCATATGCTTGATCACAGGATCGCTGTCAAGGGATGTGCATAGTGTAGTGATTTTTTTTTTTATATTGTCCAAAGTAGCCTGGCAAAATGATTAGAGCAAATCACAGCTCTACCAACAATGCAATACTCTTCTTACCTTTCGTAGCCCTTCGCACAATTGTCATTTTGTTGTTCTTGTTGACAATCTGATGGATGTTGCTTTTAATTATTATTAGTGATTTGGATTGCTTCATTTTACCCTATGGTTATTGTTATCCTACATGTCTCCTTTTGATAATCTCCCATTTAAGGCAGTTTTCTAAGGAAAATCATCATATTTGGTAGGAACAACAACAACAAATATATATATTTACATATATACATACACATTTATATGAAATCACTATGTGCTGGACACCATGCTAAGCTTTTTACAACTATTTTCTCATTTGATCCTCACAACCCTGGGAGGGGAGTGCTATTATTTTCATCATTCTGTTTTTGCTGCTCATCCTTCATACCTGAAGAGGACCAATGACATCATGATGCTGGGGTCAAGGTACAGTGTATTCAGCTGTGGCAAATCACCAATATGAGCTTGGAAGCTTCTACCAGAGGTTCAGTACAAACAGTCTGTTTGAACATTTAAGATGGAAAAGTCTCTAGATTTGTATATCCATTTCCTTTATGCTACTGTGATTCTGCCTTGATCATGGAGCACAATGCCTTCTTTGATGCAGGCACACCAGGCTAGTCAGTCCTATGTCAGTGTCTTACATGTCTCACAATCAATTTCAAAGTTCTTCAGAGAGACCTTGAGAATGTCCTTCTACCATTTCTTCTTAACTCCATGTGAGCCTTGCCTTGTGTAAGTTCTCTGTAAAATAGTCTTTTAGGTAAATGTGCCTCTGGCATTTGGGTTATATGGCCAACCCATTGGAGTTGTGCTCTCTCTGAGTACAGTTTGAATGCTTGACCATTCAGCTCCAGAGAGGACAACAGTGTCCCATACCTACCTTGCTAGGTAATCTTCAGAATCATCCTAAAACAATTCAAAGAGAAATTTTTTCCATTTTCTGGCATCAGATAAAGAAACTGAGGCAAACAGAGGTTAGTAAAATGACTTACCCAGGGTCACACAACTAGTAAGTGTTGGAGGCCAGATTTGAGCCTGTCTTATTAATTTTAGGCCCAGTTCACTGTGCCACCTACAGGAAAAAAAAACAGTTCCAAAACACTGTTAATTAAATAAATTCAAATTTCAAGCAGCTCTAAGATTTTCTTTCATTCCCTTCAGATTGGCAAAGTTAATCCAAAAAAAGTTCCAAATATTGAAGGGTCTTTGGGAAAACATTGATGGTGCTACTAACTGGTCTAAGCATTCTAGAAACTATTCCCCTAAAGCTACTAAATTGGGCATACTCTTTTACCCAAAGATACCACCACTGGACCTATTTTCCAAAGAAATAAATGAAAGAGGAAAATGACCCATATATTCAAACGTATTTATAGTAGATGAAAGTAAAGGATTTGTGCATCACTTGGGGAATGGCTAAACAAAATACTGTATATGAATATGATGGAATACAATTTTGCTACGAGAAATTATGAATGCTACAGTATCAGAGAATTCCTGGAAGACTTGTATGAACTGGAACAGAGGACAGTGAGTAGAAATAGGAGGAAATTTGCATAATACCATTATAAAAGCAAAAACTTTGAAAGACTTATCAACTCTGATGAACAAAGTGAAAGACTTAAGAATTTTGATCAACACAGTGACAAATCATAATAATTCTGTGGAAAAAAAAAAGTGTACCTAGCTGTTAACAGAGGAATAAGGAACTCAGGTTGTGGATTAAGATATTTATTTTTTGTTCATGACTAATTTGGGAATTTAGTTTACTTAACTATGTATATTTGTTAAAATGATTTTGTTCTGTTTTCCAATGGTAGAAAAGAAAGAATATTTTTCTTAATTGAATAAAATTCAATTTTTTAAAAAATATAAGTCCTTTGAACAAGGAATCATTTTGTCTTTGTATTCCTGTTACTTTCAAAAACATAATTACATATTCATATCCTTTGACTACTTGCCTATTGGGAAATTATTCATTTAAATTTTTAAATATTTATTTTAAAAAATTTTTAATTTAATTATTTAAAAAATATTTAAAATATTTTGTTATTCCCTTGATATCTTGGATATTAAATCTTTATCACTGAAAATTATTACAAAAATATTTTCTCAGTCAATTCTCTCTTTGTGTAAAAGTTTTTCAATTTTATGTAATCAGAATTGTCTATTTTATTTCCTGTGGTCATCCCTACTCCTCAATTGATCAAGAATTCTTCCCTCATTCAGAGATGTAAAAGTTATCTCCTCTTATCATCTAATTTGTTTGCAAAATAACCTTTTTATAGCTAGGTAATATATCTATTTGGAGCTTGCATGATATTAGATATTAGTTTAAACCTAACTTTTACAATATTTTCCAATTTTCTCAGTAGTTTTTGTCATAGTAAATCACCTACTACAGTAACTCATATCTTTGGACTGATCAAATAAGGTAAAAAAATGATCAGTTCCTTCTGGATCCTTTTCCAAAGTAAATTTGTTTTCACAATCACTGTTTTGTCCTATAGTTTGAGGTCTGACACATCTTGGTCCCCTTTTTTCCCTTTTTTTTCATTATTTCCTTGAGAGTTTGGATTTTTTGTTCTTTCAGTTGCATTTTATGATATCTAATTCTATATGGTAGTCTGATTCATATAGTGCTGAATCTGTAAATTATTTTGGTAGTGTTATTATTTTTACCATATTAGTACAACCCAAGAATGGGCAAGTAATCCCTCTCCTATCATTTGTCTTACTTTATTTCTATAGAATGCTTCACAGTTCTACAAATATAATGTTTGTGTGTGTCTTAGAAGGGAACTGCCATTTATTTGATTTGTTTTGTAGGTATTTTGAATGGATTTTCTTTTCTATCTGTTTTCTGCTGAGTTTTTTAATATAAAAAATGCTGATCATTTGGGGAGTGGTTTTCTATTCTGTTTTTTTTTAACTGAAATATTATTTATTTCTATTAATTCATTAGTTGTATCTGGTTGGATTTTTGTTTGTTAGTTTTAACTATAACTATGCTTATTCCTTCAAATTTTTCTTGTTATGGCTATAGCTGGCATATCTAGAACTATATTAAATAATAATGTTGACAATGGACACGCTTATTATACCCCTGAACTTAGTGGAAAAGACATTTAACATTTTTAGAGATAATACTATTTAGGTTTGGTTTTAAAAAGAGATAATATTTAGCATATTAAGGAGAACTCTATTTATTGTTAGGTATTCTAGTATTTTTAGTATTAAAATATATATTTTATCAATAGCTTATGCTGCATTTATTGCAATAATTATAGAATGCATAATTTTATATTAATATAATCTATTTATAGATTTTCTAACATTAATCATGTAAAGATGAGGTTGATTGATATACTTAACCCCTCTTCATTTAAAGAAAATGATATGATAATCAATATATCAGAGACTGTAGACTAATTGCAGAGAGGGAGGGAGGGAGGGAGAAGGAGAGAGAGAGAGAGAGAGAGAGAGAGAGAGAGAGAGGGAGGGAGGGAGGGAAAGTCTTTCAAACATTTCTTTGCATAAGAATTGCATTTAAGAAAACTTGGTCATACCCTAGGGATCATCTATTAAGTTAGAGAACTGGATTCACTCAAGAGTCTGAAATAAGTATAAGTTAATTGTAAAACTCCTATAAAGGAACTGCCTGGTGGAGGGGAGATAAGAAGGTAAGAAGACCTTTGACCTTGGCCATATTTCTTTCCTCTCTCCTTTTTGGCTAACTTAAGAACATTGAAGTTTCCAGGAGATATTAAACTTTTCCCATTTCATCATTAATGTACTACCAACATCTCTAGATCAGCTAATAATATTGGCTGCACTGGAAACCAAGGATAGCCAAGCATGTAAGTTCATGAATTCATAAAGGAGCCTAGAAAAGAAAAGACACCATATCTAAGAAAAATTTCTTGAGCACTTCATGAATGTCAAAATAGGACCTGCAGACTCCAGAAGATATTAGCTACCCCTTCACCACATATCTTTCTAAGGTTGAGCCTACTTCCCCCTACTTTTACTCATACTTTTGAAAAAAAAAACTGTGTCGCAAATTCTGGAAGGACTATTTTTTACCAATTGTTCTTACTACAGCACTCTATTACCTTTTTCTCAAAGTGACAAGGTTAGTTGACCATCCTGATTCTAAAATGATAATATTTGAAAGAAACATACCAATAGAGGATCAAGCAAATGGAGCAAGAGAATCACCCTTGCCCTCTAGAATCCTGAAGAAGAGATATAGCCTTGCTCAGAGACCCAAAGTCTTTTACATAAGAGTGGGATTTGGGATAAGGATCCTCCAGGTTTACATGAGCTATAAACTACTCCTATACTTTGAGTATAAAAATGCCCTGGTCATAAGACATAATCTTTAGAATATGATCTTATAGCATGTATTATTAAATATTATTGCATTAATATTCATTAGTGATACTTGGATTATAATTTTCTTCATCTTTTTTAAATCTTGCTAGTTGAAATATCAGGACGTATTTATCTCATAGAAGAACTTTTGTATTGTATGCTCTGGAAGGAGCAATATCCACTGCAGTTGCTGTCATGTCGCCCAGTTTGGTTTTTTTCAAAGACCTCACCCTTTGGAGGCTAGATTAGCTTTTCCATAAACATTACTAAAACATTCTTCAAGACTTAATTGCCCAGGAAACTAAGACTTACGCCATTGACATACCTTCTTGGCAGACTAAATGTAAAACCCAGAAAGAGCTAGGAGCACCTTCATTACTAATGACAACAGCATACAACTATGGCACCCAAAGAGGCAGGAAAGTTGTGCCCAAATTGCATCAATGTTTTGTTTTTGGTAAATATCCTTGCCATACTATGGTAAAATAAACTTTCATTATTTGTTTGCTTGCTTGTTTAACTGTTTTTGTTTTTTTGTGTTTCACTTTATTACCAATTCACAAAATAAATTACCCAATAGGCCTGCAACAGACCTCCCCTATAACAGATATCTTTTTCTTCAAAGATGCCACACACACACACACACACACACACACACACACACACACACACACACACATTAGAATACAGTTTTAGATCTGCTAGCTATAGACACATGTTTGGATACACAAATTTTTGGTAGAATTCATTTGAAAACCTCTATGATAACTTGACGGTTTTTTACCCTTTGGGACATGCTTTATGGTGTGTTTCATTTCTTTTTCTGAGCTTGGAAGATTTACAATATTTTTTGTTATATCGATTAGAATATTTGTCAGATTGTTATATAAATCAAAACATTTTATACTTTTGGTATACATGTAACTTTTATCCATGTCTATTTACATTGTTTTCTTGTCTAGTATCTCGAATGACATTCATGTTTTGTTTTGTTTTGTTTTTATTTAACCTGAAACATAATAAATTCTGCTCTGCATTCTTATTTTAACTGTTTGAATATTTGTATGCCAAATGTATTTATTATAAGCAACATACTGCTGGAGCCTGGTTTCTAATCTATTCTGATTATTCTTCAATTTTACAGTGAATACGTCTCAATCACAATTAGTGATATGATTGTCCTTTCCCTTTCATCATAATGTGTCATACTTTTCCCTACTTGCCCCACTCTCTTACAAAGAAAAAGGAAGTGACAAAAGTAAAAAAAAAAAAGTTCAACATCAATAAACTATCAGTGAAATCATCTGCTCCCACTCTTCTGTCTCTCCTTTCTTCATATAGTCCAGTTCCTAATCATTGGTTCTTAAGCTTTCTTTCTCTCCTTTATTATTGCTTTAAAAATCCAAGTTTTGAAGAAAAATATTTTTGCTTTTCCCTTCCTTATTTTACCTATTCTCTTAAACCTCAAATCCTCTTCTCCTGTCCTTGACTTTTTCTCTGATGAATTTAACGTATTTCTATATATAGTTTATATGGTCAACTCTCATTTACTCAATTTAGACAAAAGTGTAGTTCATAAGACAATCTGTCCCACCATCCTATCTTTAATGTTTGTATACTCCTTCTTTATCTAAACTATGAGAAATAGCAATTCCTCCCCAGTTTCCCTTATTTTTTTTATACCTCTTTCTCTCTCTTAAAACCAGTAATATACATCGGCTTCCAGGAGCCCAGATAGTGGACTAAGCAGTAAAGAGTTTTAAATCTCCCCTATTGACCTCTAAAAATCCAGAAAATATCATCCCAGGAAAAATCAGGTAACAGTGGAGTCAGCAGAAAGATGGGGTGCCACACTCATTTAATCCAGGAGGCTTGGGGGATAGGAAACAGGAAAATTCTCTCTCATTCTGGTGAAAGGGGAGCAGTACAGGATAGGGGGTGTCCTACTAAAAGGTACCATAGACAGTGAAGTAATATCACTACTAAATATATAAGCAACAAGTAGTATGGCATGCAAATTCTTAGAGGAGAAGTTAAGTGAGTCAGAAGAAGAAATAGACAGCAAAACTATACTAGTGGAGGACATCAACCTCTCTCTCTCAGAACTAGATAAATCAAACCACAAAGTAAACAAGAAAGAAGTTAAGAAGTTGAATAGAATTTTAGAAAAGTTAGATATGGTAGACCTCTGGAGAAAATTGAATGTGTATAGAAAGGAACACATCTTTTGTCAGGAGTACATGGCACTACCACAAAAGTTGATCAAATGTTACGTCATAAAAACTTCACAATCCAAAACAGAAAGGCAAAAATATTAAATGCATCCTTTTCAGATCATGATGCAATAAAAATTACATTCAATAAATGGTCAAGATAAGCTAAAAATTAATTGGAAACTAAATAATCCAATTCTAAAGAATGAGTGGGTCAAATAACAAGTCATAGAAACAATCAATAACTTCCTCCAAGAGAATGACAATTGGGATCAAAGCAGTTCTTAGGGGAAATGTTATATCTTTAAATGCTTACATGAATAAAATAGAGAAAGATGAGATCAGTGAATTGGGCATGCAACAAAAAAAAAAGTTAGAAAATGAATAAATTAAAAATTCTCAATTAAATACCAAATTGGAAATTCTGAAAATCAAAGGCAAGATAATAAAATTGAAATAAGAAAACTATTGAACTTATAAATAAAACTAAGAACTGATTTTATGAAAAAAAAAACAATAAAATAGATAAATCTTTTAAAATTTGATTTAAAAAGAGAAAGAAGAAATACAAATTGCTAGCACCAAAAATGAAAAGCATGAATTCACCACCAATGAAGAGGAAATTAAAATGATAACTAGGAACTATTTTTCCCAGCTGTAATACTAGTAAATCTGGCAATCTTAGTGAAATAGGTGAATATTTACAAAAATATAAATTGCCCAGATTAACTTAAGAGGAAATAAAATATTTAAATAACACTATTTCAGAAAAAGAAATTGAACAAACCATCAATAAACTCACTAAGAAAATGTCTCCAGGACAAGATGGATTTACAAGTGAATTTTATCAAATATTTAAAGGACAATTAATTCCTGAAATATTTGGGAAACTAGGCAAAGAAGGAGTCCTACCAAATTCTTTTTATGATACAAACATAGTGCTGACCCCTAAACCAGAAAGAGTCAAAACAGAGAAAGAAAATTATAGACCAATTTCCCTAATGAATATAGATGCAAAAATTTTAAATAAAACACTAGCAAAAAATTACAGCAACTTATCATGAGGATAATACATTATGACCAAGTAGGATTTATACCAGATGTACAGGGCTGCTTCAAATTTAGGAAAACTATCGGCATAATTGATCACATCACCAACAAAACTAAAAGAAATCATATGATTATCTCAATAGATGCATAAAAAGCTTTTGATGAAACAATTCCTATTAAAAACACTAGATGAAACACTTTAATGAAAGTGTTTTATTCCTATTAAAAACACTTTGATGAAACCCATTCCTATTAAAAACACTAGAAAGAATAGGAATAAATGGAGTCTTCCTTAACAGGATAAGTAGCATCTATCTAAAGCCATCAGCAAGCATTACATGTAATGGGGATAAGGTAGTAGCATGTGCAAAAAGATCAGGAGTGAAACAAGGATTTCCATTATCACCACTGCTATTCAATATTGTAGTAGAAATGTTAACTTTAGCAATGAGGAGAAAAAGAATTTGAAGGAATTAGGATAGGCAATGAAGAAACAAAGCTATCACTCCATAGATGATATGATTGGTATACTTAGACAATCCTAGAGATTCAAGTAAAAAATTGCTTTTAATAATAAACAACTTTAGAAAAGTTGCAGGATACAAAATACATGCAGATAAATCATCAGCATTTCTATATAATTACTAACAAAGCCCAACAGCCAGAGATAGAAAGAAAACTTCCATTTAAAGTTACTGTAGATTGTATGAAATATTTGGAAGTACACTTGCCAAGACAAACCCAAGAACTACATGAACACAATTACAAAACATTTTTCAATAAACAAGGTAAGATCTAAATAATGAGAGAAAAAAACATCAGTTGTTCATGGGTAGGCCGAGCTAATATAATAAAAATGACAATTCTCCCTAGATTAATTTACTTATTCATTGCCATTCCAATCAAACTACCAAAAATTATTTTTAGAGCTAGAAAAAGCAATAATAAATTTCATCTGGAGGAGCAAAAAGTCCAGAATATGAAGGGAATTAGTGAAAAGAAATGCAAGAAAAGGTGGCCTAGCCATACCAGATCTTAAATTGAATTATAAAGCACCAATCATCAAAACTCCTTGTTACTTGCTAAGAAATAGAGTAGTGGATCAGTGGAATAGCTTAGGTACACAAGACACAATAGTCAATGACTATAGTAATTTATTGTTTGATAAACCTAAAGATTCCAGCTTCTGGAAGAACTATTTGACAAAAACTGCTGAGAAAACTAGAAAATAATACGGCAGAAACTAGGCATAGATCAACATCTTACATTGTATACCATGACATAGTCAAAATGGATTTATGATTTATATATAAAGACTGATACTATAAGCAAACTAGGACACAAAGCAAAAGTTTACCTATCAGATCTATGGAGAAGAGAAGGATTTATAACCAAACAACAGATAGAGTACATTTTGAAATGCAAAATGGATAATTTTGATTAAATTAAATTGAAAATTTTTGCGTGAACGAAGGCAATATAACCAAGATCAGAAGGGAAGCAGAAAACTGGGAAACAATTTTTATAACTAGTGTCTCTGATAAATGCCTCATTTCTAAAATATACAGAGAACTGAGTCAAATTCGTAAGAATACAAGTGATTCCCCAATTGTTAAATGGTCAAAGGATATGAAGAGACAGTTTTCAGATGAAGAAATTAAACCTATATATGGTTACATTAAAAAATGCTCCAAATCACCTATTAGAGAAATGCAAATTAAAACAACTGTGAAGTACCACATCATACCTATCAGATTGGCTAATATAATAGAAAAGGAAAATGACAAATGTTGGAGAAGATGTGGGAAAATTAGAACACTAATGAGTTTTTGGTGGAGTTGTGAACTGATCCAACCATTCTGGAGAGCAATTTGGAACTATACTCAAAGGGCTACAAAAATGTGCATACCCTTTGACACAGCATTACCACTTCCAGGGCTATATCCCAAAGAGATCATAAAAATGGGAAAAGAATCCATATGTACAAAAATATAACAACTCTTTTTGTGGTGGCCAAGACTTGCAAATTGAGGGGATGCCCATCAATAGTAGAATGACTGAACAAGTTGTGGTATATGAATGTAACAGAATACTATTGTTCCATAAGAAATGATGAGCATGCCAACTTCAGAAAAACCTGGAAAGACTTTGGTATGGCTTTTTGATTGAGTCCAAATTTCAGAAAACCAATCCTTTTATTCAGGGGATTTGTTCTGTGAAGTTTGGATTCAGTCAAAGCTAAACACTTGAGGTCCTAGATGACCACATGTAGACTTGAAACCACAGGTTCCCCACCCCTGATAAGCAATCTGGTTCTGGCTAAGAAACCAAATGGTAGATCAGTGGAATAGGTGGAGTAGACAACATCCAGAAGTGAAAGACCATAGTAATTTAGTATTTGACAAGCTCAGAGAACCCAAACTTTGGGGAAAAAATCACTATTTGACAAAGATTGCTGGGAAAACTGGAAAGACGTTTGGCAGGAACTATGTATAGACTAATATGCCATATACTTCTGAAATAAGGTCAAAACAAGTACATGATTTAGACATAAATGGTGATATCATGAGCAAATTAACAAAACCAATGTAACCAAGATTAAAAGGAAAGCAGGAAATTGGGAACAAATTTTTACAGCAAGTTTCTCTAACAAAGGTCTCATTTTTCAAATACATGGAGAAGTGAATCAAATTTGTAAGATTATCATTCCCCAATTGATAAATCATCAAAAGATATGCACAGGCAATTTTCAGTAGAAGTCAAAGCTATCTATATTCATATGAAAATTCTCTAAATGATTATTGATTGGAGAAATGCAAATTAAAACAACTCTGAGATACTATCTCATACCTGTCAGATTGACTAATATGACAGAGAAGGAAAATGACAATGCTGCAGGGGAAATGAAAAAGTAGGGACACTAATGCACTGTTGGTGGAATTGTGAACTGATCCAATCATTCTGGAGAGCAATTTGGAACTATGCCCAAAGGGTTTTCAAATTTTGTATACCCAGCAATACCACTACTAAGTCTGTACCCCAAAGAGATCAAAGAAAAAGGACACACACACATATATATGCACACACACATACATATATATGCAAAATATTTATATCAGTTCTTTTTGTGGGAATGTACATCAATTGAGGAATGGATGAACAAGTTGTAATATGTGATTGTGATGGAATAGAATTGTGCTACAAGAAATAACCATTAGGACACTTTTAGAAAAACTGGAAAGATTTACATGAGCTGATGCAAAGTGAAGTGAGAAGAACCAGGAGAACATTAAACATTGTAGCAATAATATTGTATGATGCTCAGCTCTGAATGATTTAGATGATCTCAGTAATATAAGGATATAAAATTATTTCAAAGGCATGAAAAATGCTATCCACCTTCAGAGAAAGAAATGATGGAGTATGAATTCAGATTGAAACATTCTTTTTGAATTCTTTATTATTTGGAGGTTTTGAAGCCTACATTTTCTCTTGCAACATGGTTAATGTGGAAATGTTTCCAGTGACTGCACATGTATAATCTATATCAAATTGCTTGCCTTCTCAAGAATGGGGGAGAGCTATGGAGGGAGAAAACTTGGAACTCAACATTTAAAATTTTTTATTTACATATAATTGAGAAAAAATTAAATAAAAATTAAATGTTAAAGAAATATTTTAAAGTTTTCTATAAGAAGTGTATTTTTTCCTTGCAAGATTATTTTCACTTTTGCACAGTAATTAATCTTGGATTTTGGTCTTTTTTTTTTTTTTGCCTTTTAGAACATTGTGTTCCTAGATTTCCTCCTCTTTGTAGCTATTGCAATATGGTTTTGTGTGATCCTAATTTACTGATTTCTTATACAGACTCTTAAACCGTTTGCATTTTTTTTCTTTGATCAAGAAGCTCTAGATTTTGACTATGGTACTCCTAGGTGTTTTTTAACTTAGGGTTGCTTTCAGGAGGCAATTGGTAGATTCTGTCAATTTCCATATTGTGTTCTGGTTCTAATAGATATAGGCAGCTTTCTTTCAAGTTTTCTTGAAATATAGTGTCAATGTTTTTTGTTTAGTCATTTTTTGAAAGGGGTTAGGTATTATTAAATTATCTCTCTCATGCCTGCTTTTCAGGCCAGTTGTTTTTAATAGTAGATAATGCTCTTCTATTTTTTTTTAACTAGTCTATTCTTTCTTGTTGACTCATGGCATCATTTTAGTTCTGTTTCCTCCATCTTATTCTTTAAGGAGTCAACTAATTGGGTAAGGTTTTCCAGCTTCTGTTCTAAGCTTCACTCCTATTTTTTCTTCATTACTCCTAATTTTCTTTTTTATGTCTTGATTTCTTCCCACATGAGCCATTTTTCCCTCTGAAGTCTAAATTTACTTGCTGTAATGTTATTCTCTCCTTCCAAGGTTACCTTTTGGTCTTCTAAACCCAAAACATCTCTTCATTGAGTTTATCTTTTAGTTTAATTCATATTTTAAGGCTCTGGCTTTATTCTGAGATATTTTGCTAATGCCAAATTCTGCTCACATTTCTATTCATAAATTGAATGGGCAGTCTTTGTTTCACCATGTCTGTTTTCTAGTCTGGATGTTACCACTACTGCCATTCTGGGTGTGACAGTTAAGTGTAGGCTACTCTCACTACCGGAATCCCTGCTTTTACCCTCTGCCTTTTCACTGTCTCTTTCTTCTTGTACAATCCCCAACTAGGAGTCAACTCTGCCCCCAATTATGACCTCAACCAAAACATATTATAGATTGCATTGGTCATAGGCCTCCTGCAAGGCCCCCAGCTAGCCAACTAGGTTCTACCCTTTGTCTTGTTTTCTGCTATGCAGGGCATGGTATATTTGGTCACTGTACAGCGTAGGTACTTTGTTAACCTTCTCTTCTGTTGTCATCCAGGTGCAACTTGCCTAAGCATTACATTGGCCTTGTCTCCTAATCTGATTTCCAAGTTTAGACTGTTGTTTCCAGTTTCTCTAGCTTGTCTCTGCTTAGAACATGCAAAAATTTCTGAAAGTCTTCTAGTGAAGTCCTAGATTGACGCAAGGCACCTTTTGCTCATTTTCTTTCATCTTCTGTATTGTTCTTCCCTCGGGTGCACTTTTAGATTTTTGTTCATGTGTTTGTAAGGGAGCTGGATCCTACAGGATGTTTTATAATATCATCTTAATTGGAAGTCCAGATCTCTGTTACCTTTCACTCTTTCAAATTACCTTATTCTTACTTCATAACACAAACTCTCATTTTGAATTGTCTCTGAATATTTCATTGTTTGCTATAACTTAATGCAATGCTTTGGTAAAGCCATAATTTTATGTCATGATGCTATGAGAAAATAACATACTACTTCTGGTTTTATAGTATACAGTCCTTAACTATTCCATTTTAAAACTCCAATGTTTTAACTGTAACTGCTTGAAAAAAATTGACATTTCCCCTAAAAATTACATACATTTTATCTTTCTAAAAAGCTTCTTGAGCTTTGGAGTAGCTCTTATCATACTGTAAGGGGTGCTTGGTTCTCAATACTATACTTAAAATTTTCACCACAGAAGTAAAAATGGGTAACCAAGATAAGATGCAGAAGAGCAGTTCTATGTTTTCAGATGTATAAGAAACATAATATATTAATTTAATGATCAGTCTTAGAAAATGAGATTGCTCTGAAACAAGTCTTAATTACCAGAATTATTTTTAGCACTTTTTAGAATTCGCCATGGTAATTAATATTAATTAAAAGATTTATTCATTAGTGAAATTCAGGATTTAATTTTCATTATGAGTCAATGAGTAAAATGGGATATATTAACACTAAAACACCAGTTTGAGAGAAATAATATAAATGCATAATTAAATAATGTACATACATGTACTTAAAAGTATCTATTTATTTTAATTATGTTATACATGCATATATATTTCACAAAAGGTCAAGTATCTGTCTATGGGAGAAAAGGGTAACTAAATTTATGAATTATCCTTTTGCATAATGCCTTATACATAGAAAGCGTTCAATATGTGTTTGTTTAATTGAATGGAATGGAATGGGAACACTGGATTTCAGAATTCTAGTATTACCAGAAAAATAATTAATTTGTTTACTACCTATTCTATAAATTGTAGATAGATCTTTTGTCACAATTAAAAAATATAAAGATACTGAACCAATTTTTGGTTTGACTGATTTTTTAGAGTGAATTAGAGAATTTTTCCTGAGGCTTAACTTCTGAAAACTTAAAAATATATAAATCTCACTAAACTACAATTATCTATAGATATAGATATGTATACACATATAATCATTAGATCACTGAACATAACTATGTCCATAAAGTAAGAAACCAGAATACAAAGGATTTAATTGACATAATTGAGCATGAAGTTGAATCATTTAAGCAGAGTAGCAAGAAGCTTCATAGTACTCAGAGACAGAAAAATTTAAAGAACATAATTTTCTTATTTTCTCCTTTCAGAGGTCTAGTAAATTGAATAAGAAACTAAGTTTCCAATGCTACACTGAGATTTTAATTTTTTTTTTGCATTTTAAAATGAAGGGGGTGGGGCAGAGCCAAGACGACTAAGAGAAGCCAAGAAGTTGCCAGAGCTCTACCCAACTTCCCTCGGAAACAACATTAAATCAAATCTCTAAATAAATTCTAGAACAAGAGAATCCACAAAATGACTGAGTGAAACAATTTTCTAGTCCTAGAGAACTTAGAAAGACTTCAGAAAATGTCTGTCTCGCTTGGGTAAAAGTGGAGCACAACCCAGCACAGACAGTGTCCAGAGAAGGAAGTGAGAGGCTCTTAGCCACAGCACAGATCAGCAATTAAGGCCCTAGGGTCATGGCTCATCAGGCCAGTAACACAACAGGTCAGCTGTGAGGCCTCTAGTCCCAGCACAGCTGGCAAATTGCCAGCTCTGAGATGCAAAGCACAACAGGGACAACTAGGCCCTAATAAAATGAAAGCTCCTTGAGAGCAAATAATGTTTGATTTTTGCTTTTGAATCCCCAGAACCACAATGATGAAGGAAATCTAGTATAAAATCTAAGTTGAAGAGGATTTCCTGTGGATAGTGAAGTTCTCTGGATATCCCTACTTGAGGATGACATGGTTTTGGTTGTATCAAAACCCAGAATACTATAGAACCCCCTGGAAAATATCCATAAATATTCAAAAGAGCTTGGTCTGATTATACATATGACAAAGATCAAGTAGATCCAGAATATGTGATTTGCACTGGAAAGAAAATCATTCAATGGACTGCTTGTCCATTAGTGTGGGTGTGAAAGATATACAAATATATGTGTGTGTATATATGTGCATTCTTGTGGGTGTGGATGTGTGCACACATAGATGTGTGTGTGTGTGTGTGTGTGTGTGTGTGTGAACAGTCAGTACAAATGGAGAGTTGGGCCCAGAATGAAACAGGAGGAAGAGGAGACACTAGATTGTCTTTAAAAAAATTTCAAACCTCTTTTAAGGATCCCAAGTTTCTCCCCAAAAAATGACTCATCTTTTTAATACCAATATTCACAATGTTGTGTGGTTGTGAGAAATGAAACACTATGTTTTCTGAAGAAATGAACATAAACATCACACAGAAGGCAATAGATAGATCATGGTGGGCATGAACAAGATACATCACAAGGTCATTAAAGCACTTTAGAGAACTGGAGTAAAAATTGTCCTCCAGGAAATGTAAGATGAGAAGTGAACTGGCAATATATCAAAGCAAGGTACTAGTATTCTCCTGAAGTCAAGGGAAGACATGGACAAAAATCACACAAAATGAGCAGGTAGGAATGGGTTGGAAGCTGCATCTTTGGAGGGAACATTTAAATGACTGAGATAACATATCCATTTGAAAGTATATCCAGCAACCAGCAGTTTCTGGTAAATAGGAGGTACTTTAAGAATGCTTATTGAAAGATTGTTTAAATATAAATTTTAGTAATTTCCTTTAAGTGACATCTAAAGCTGGGACAATTTATTGACAAGTTAGGTCAATTAACATTTTTACAAAAGTAAATCCACTAATAATATTTAATATTATTCAAATACATGTTGTCTTAGCTTTTTCTATCTAAAACTTGATTGTGTGTGTGTATACATGTATGTTTTAAGTCAAGCCAGTCAGACCTATGATAATGTTTTTCTTTTCTGGGACAAAGTTGATTAACTAACAATGAGATGATACCTTAATGGGCCTGGAATTTTATCAAGCAAAGACTATTCTCATGAGCAATCCTACAGTGCAAGCAGTTCACAATCCCTCCATGCTTCATTCTATGTAATTCTTATCCATGCCCTTTTAGAAATCCTCCATAGATAATCAGCCCAGTAAACAAGAGGTATTCCTCTGGTGCAGTTATTACAGCTGTTGTTGGTGTTTGTTGTATCTAACAGCTCAAAAAGCTCTAATATACCTCTCAGCCTAAGCATATTTTATTTCATTCTTACTTCATGACCATCTCACTTTCTTTTAAGGTCAGGGTAGCCTCTGTGATGTCTTTTAAACCTCTTTTCTCTGTAAGTCATAACTACTAAATGTGGTATAACTTAGATCTTACTGATTACTGTGCATTTTTTCCCATTGCTTTGTAAATCAACAATAATTTATTAAGCATTTATTGTCTGTCAGACACTTTGGGAGTTGTTTATCATTTTGCTTCTTCCAAGAGTATGTTACTCCATGATTCATAGCTTTATGGCATCATTAGGGGAAATATTGTTGTTAATGATGAGCTTTTGTGGCAGCAAATGGTTTGTGATCATTGAAATTGTTGTACAAGTTATCAAATGTGATTATTGCCAGTCTCCGAGTCAATCCTATGACCATCTTATTGTCCACTTGCAGTACCTATCCAAGATATTAGAAGTGATGGATTTCTAACAGACTGATAAATGAGCTGCATTTCATAATCTAGTAAATAGATTTCTATCCTCTTTGTTTTTCCAGTGTGGATGAATAGACCAATTTCTTTCATACTGCTATGTATTTCATTTAGGAGACTAGGATTTGGAGAACCTCACTTTCATAATAAATCTTCCTTTTGTTTGGACATTACAAACAAAATCTGCCTAGACACATACAAATTCCTGAGATGAATGCACAATTCTCTGCTTTACACTGTACTTTATTTTAATAATGAAATTACTGAGCAATCTTCATAGATGAAACTATCAGAGACTCACATAATGTCATTGTATATCTAAGAGACACCTTTATGAGAACTTTTTTTAAAAAAATTAATTCGTTTTAAATTTATTAAATAAGATAAGAATTTCCATAACATAGTAGAATCGAAAATATGATTGTAAATGAAATTGAAAACCTATTATGCATAATTTTCCATTCCTTTAATATATAAAATAAAGTTACCATGTAACTTCCTTTTATTTACATATTTTTCTTCCTCCACCCTAGAGATGACCACCATTAGATACAAATATGTATATAGATGCAAAAATCTTTCTATACATACTTCTTTGTACCAGTTCTTTGTCTGTATGCAGATGGTGTCTTCCTTCATATGTCCTCTGTAGTTAATTTGGGTATTTATAATAAAAATGACTCAGTAGCTCAAAATTTTTTCTCAAAACAATATTGCTCTTACCATATATAGCATTCTCTTGGTTCTGCTCATTTTGCTCTTCATTATTTTATGCAACTTTATCCATATTTTTCAAAATCAATGAGTTCATCATTTCTTATACAGTAGTATTTCATCACAACTATACACCACAACTTGCTCAGTGATTCCCAAAGGATGTGTCCATCTCTGTAATTTCCAGTTCTTTGCCATCACAAATAAAGCTGCTATAGATATTTTGGAACACAAAGCTTCTTTTTCTTTTTCTATAATGATCTTTGGAAATAGACCTCATAGTGGCATGAGAAGAACTTCCAAAATTGAATTTCATTTAACCTAATTAAATACTTTCTAAATTAATGAACAATAAGCAAAATATAAACCAAATATTTGCCACACCTTTCATTCAATTATGTGACAATAAAGATGTGGTCTACTATGGAAAGTTCCCTGAGAAAAGCCAATTTACTGCTATCTTTTATTTCCATCAAACATACTTTCAATACATATACAGACCATGCTGCAAAAGAATTTAGAAGTGAGAATATTGGACATATATGACCAGAAGTTTCCAATGTCTTATCAATTGGTTTTCAGTTCTTAGAAGCAAGATCTGTGTTTTCTATGGTTCTTTGTCTCGTATTTTTTAAACTATCTTAACAATTAAATCTCTGTTTTCTAAAAATTGTGTTCCCTCTATATAATGGTAATGGGAATTTGAAGACTTTCCCTGCTTTGAAAATATACTCTGCCCCCGAATAGGCTGAATGTAATCATGTGGAGCCTGTGATGGAGGAGTTTGCTGAAGGGTGGAGCAGAGCCCATAGGAAGTTGGGAGTCAGAGCAAGCTAGATGGTTGGCAGGAAAGGACATTTCTGAGTGAGATAGATAGGCTTTTAAGTAAATATTGGTCTTGTGTTGGTTTGTGGAAAGGCTAAAGGATGCTGTGGCTCTCTGTACTGTTGTGGCTTATTAACTTCTTTGCTACTATGATGGAATTGGCTTACTGGTTTTGGGATTTGGTTTTCTGGTGTCTGAATACATGTTTTACTTCTGTTTTCTATATGGAGAGTCTGTTATATTTTGCAAATAAGCACCGTGCAAGTATATTTATAGTGATTGTGGGCACTGTGAATATTGAATTGGTGCTACATCCTAGAAGAGATTTGTTCTGTACATATTTAGGTACATCCAGACACTTACTGACTCCATCTTCACATAATTCAGTATGTATCTCATAGTATCTCAAGTACTAAGGTAGTGAAGTACAAATGTTATGGTTCCTTTCTTATCAACAATAAAACTAGGGTTCTTTAAAAAGTCTGGTATTTGTACTATTTCATATTTATAGTCCCAGCTTCATTCTCTAGGGAAGATGGATTAGTTAAATATCTTCCCATGTTCTCTGTAAGCATATTTTCTCATCAGGTTTTTTGTTGTTGTTGTTGTTGTTGCTATTTTTGTGAAGCAATAAAGCTTATGGTCTTCTTTTATTTTCCTTCTACTGTTTTTTTTTCTTTTTTTTACAAATGAGTCTGTATTAAATAGGTGTTACCCTTGGATCTCATGTCTCCAAACTTGACAAGACCTCACCTCTCAATCCAGGATCTCATTCATAGTCTTTTGTTTTGTACCTTTCTTATCCTCTTATCATGCATTGTTATGTATTATTGTTATAGGTATATGTGCTTTATCCGCCCTCCTGAGGGCAGGGAGTTCATATTATTGAAACTTTGAAGCGTTCTGGAACTTAATATAGTGCTCTGTGCAGAAAAAAAAATATAATTTCTTGTGAATATTTGCTGAAATAAATGCATTCAATGGATATGCTGAAAGTAGAAGTGCAAAGTGCAAAGAAACACAAACCTTTGCCGATATTTTACAATGAAGAAAATTTGAAAATTGCAATCATTATTCCTAATGCAGTACATCATAGCTCAGCTTTATTGAATTTTATACATTTATCTGTATTAATCCTTTCCAAAGATATTTTCTGGGTAACCTTCCCCCCATTCTGAATAACTTCACCACAAAATTGTTTTGTCATTCCAAGGCTTATCTTTAAATATCACTTCCCAAGGCTAAATTTAGAGGGAAATAATTAGTACATGTACTCAGACAAATTGCATTAATCCAAATGAGGTTGTAGATACTAATAATGCTTAACTTATAAACTGTATTGCCTAAAAAAGTTTAATCTAAATAACATTTTAATATTAATATTTTACAAAAAATCTAGCATGATTGATTTCCTACTTTTAAATGAATTTAAAATTATGCTAGAAGTAGGAGAGGAATAAACCTGCTACATGTAAATTGCTTTGCATTAAAATCTGAAAACACAAATACTAGTTTTCACCCTTTACAATGCAGAGATTCAACATGCTGATGCTATAGCAGTAGGCATTAGAAATAGGTTCATTTGATTAAAGCATAAAATAGGCTTTCTGTCTATCTCTACTAATGGTTACTGAATTACTTTAGTCATGGCACAACTGATTTAAGAATTTTATTTTTTTGTATCACTGAAAAGATAGTCAAACTACTACCCCTTCAATCTATAAAATTAAGGTGAAGTTTGCAAGTTGTTATGAGAACTTCGGTGAAAGAAACCACATAAATATTATTGCTGTTAGTTCTATTTTGATATACATAAAATATTTTTCATCCTATTAAATGCAATATATATATTATAATATGTCATTAGCATGAGTGAATTCAGTAAATTGGGAAGAAAGATCAATAAATAGGGAATTAGAAAATTCACTGTTTAAGATAGTTTATAGATAGATGCAGGCCTGCATAATCCATAGATTTATTTATGTAAAGTATGGGGGAAGATGTTCTTCATTCACTGTAGTGCCTCAGATTCATGGATATTTGGACTCCTAATCAGTCTCCAGTTTCAAAGAATTCTTGGGAAATGACTAGGAGTTCTAGCTGAGGACTAGCCCCTCAAATATTCTTAGGGTCTTGTGGGTAACCCCATTATAGGTAAATGTATTCCCCTACTCACCACTTTTTCTCTTGAGGCCACACTGATGCATTTCTACTTGTTCAACCATTCATTGACAATATTAACACTTTTAGTTCTTAAATATGACCATTTTCTTAAGAATAAGGCAAAAGAAATAATAACAATGTAGGTACTCATTAAGAACTCTGGGACAGACACTGTTCCAGTAGCTATATACCACACTTGATCTTAATCTTTAATAGGCTAAGAAGTGATCTGAAAAGACTCAATTAGGCAACAAACCTCTAAAAGGATGGTACATTATAGACACAATCATTTGTCGATGAAAGTGTTGATAGAATCTGTCACTATTAAAGAAATTATGGTGCATTGCATCGCACTAATATAGCGAATAGAACAGAAAATGAACTCTAGGTTCCTAACAAGACAGCCTCCTTTCCCATCAAATATTCTCTTTTTCAATAATACATACTGGTAGGAGAGGGCAAAGTTCAGGTTTTTTGCTCCACCCTATAGAGGTTTAGCTACTTGGCACTCCTTAAGCTCCAGGTCAACATATTCAACCCTCCACCTAGAAACTCTCAGCATTCCTCCAGAAGGCTGAATGTCAAAAATTATTTCTATTTGCCTTTTTTTTTACTTCTCCTGGGGCCATGGGATTGAGAGCATGTGAAAGTGTAACATGCTTCTGCCATTGCTTACCCATATTCTTTATTCAAGTGCTATGGGCTCAAAGCTCTTGCTAGTCCACCACAAGCCGAAGCTGCCAACATTTGTTGGCTACTGACTCTTGTGTGGTCACTGGAGGTGAGGGTAGTTGGCCCCTGGGAGGCTATCCTAACACATATACCTTGCCTCCCAGGACTAAAGTCCACTGTGAAATTCCTGTTCTCTAATTTCTGCTTATCATTGCATACAGACCCAGATAGACTCAGGACTAGAATCCAGATATTAGCTGGGGAAAATTGACTTAACTTGTGTGGTACCAGTCCCTCAGGATGCATATATACTAAGGCTTAAAAAACCTGTATTATATCCAACCCCAGTTGCTTGCTTTGAAGATTTAGAATAAGTGTGAATCCCTTATTCCTTATTAGACAATTCAGAAAATACTCTCATTTTAGAGGCACTGAGTTTCCTACTACCTTTTCCCATAGATGACAGAGCAGTCTCCCATTAGTATTCCATCATTTATTTTTCTAAAATTTACTTAAAGTTTGAAACAATGGATTTTAGGCCTTTGTTCAGAATGAGAATATCACTATTATCTAAAGGTGATTCACTACATGCTGCCTACAAACTAAGGGCAATGGTGGCCACATACTGATAACATTCTCCATTGGCATCTGTTCTCCACTTACCCTTGAGAGTAGCAATAAAATTTTGTTAATTGTCCTTGTGTGGTACTACTGCTCTTCATCTAAACTACTTTGTCCCTTTCTGCACTGTACCAGGTCTAATCCTTTTCCCACCTCTAAAATCATACTATAGACTAGACCTTGAAGACAGTTTTATAGCACAGTTGAAATATACTATAACTGTACTACTATTAGTGTTTGCTATTATGGAAATGCAACAGAAGTAAATTAAAGAGGAAAAAAAACCTTGTCCAGAGTCATTTCAAAAGTAATCTCTGCTACATAATTTGGTTTTTTTCATTTTAGTTATTTGTTTTTAGTTTTCAACATTCACTTCGATAAGATTTTGAGTTCTAAATTTTCGCCCTCTCCTTTTCGTTCCCCCTCCTGAAGACAGTTTGCAATCTGATATAGGCTCTACATATACCTTCTTATTAAACATACTTACACATTAATCATGTTGTAAAAAAGAATTAGAACCAAAGGGAAAAACCTTGAGAAAGAAGAAACAAGAGAGAAAGAAAGAGAGAGAGAGAGAGAGAGAGAGAGAGAGAGAGAGAGAGAGAATGGTATGTTTCAGTCTGCATTCAGAAGCCATAGTTCTTTTTCTGGATGTGGATAGCATTTTCCATCATGAATCTTTTGGAACTGTCTTAGATCCTTGTATTACTGAGAAGAGTTAAGTCTATCAAAATTGGTCATTGCACAATGTTGCTGTTACTATGTACAGTGTTCTCCTGGTTCTGTTCACTTCACTCAGCATAAGTTCATGTAAGTCTTTCCAGGTTTTTCTGACATCCACCTGCTCATCATTTCCTACGGAACAATAGTATTCCATTATGTTCATATACTACAACTTGTTCAGCCATTCCCCAAATGATGGGCATCTCCTCAATTTCCAATTCTTGGCCACCACAAAAACAGCTGCTATAAGTATTTTTGTACATGTAGGTTCTTTTTTTCCATTTTTATGATCTCTTTGGGATATAGACCTAGAAATGGTATTGCTGGGTCCTGCTATACCATTTGTAGGATTTTTGTGGTAAACTTCAAAAAAAAAAGTTGGATTGCCTAAACAAAATTTCCCCAAACCTTAAAGAAAAAGACTTATTCACTGTAATTCATAATATATGAGTAATGGTATAGTTCCCCTTTTTCCTCTTTTTGACCCTTATCCTCCTTATCCAAGAACCCCCTCTTTAAGCCACTTAGTTAGCTGAAGCAATACCTTTTTCTAATCTTTACTCAAGTTTCTTTTTGTTCCTCTCAATCCTTTGCCCTTATAGTCTCCTGCCAAGTTCAAAGGGAACAATAATTTTGAGGTGGTTAAGAAAAAAAATGTATTCGTGGTCTTCCAAAAAATTTCATTCATCTGAATGGAACCCTCTGCATTTTTCCAGGTGAATTTCTGCAATAGAAAATTGCTCTCAAAGCCAAAATTGGAATTCAAAAGGAGGGTTTTTTCCCCCTCTTTCTCATGTTCTGATCTGAAAGCCACTTTTTCTAGTATGAGGCTAAGAGAATGTAAGGTCATTGAAATGCTGCACATGGTCATTGAATTTCACTTTCCTTTTTCATCAATTGAATGAGAAGCTGTGCAGGTGCTTCTCTTCGGATTTTGTCATCCCTCTTCCCAGCTCCAATTGTCTAACTTTTTCATTGCTAAAACTGCAAGAGCTGTCTAAATGGAACTGAAGCAGTTATGTGAGGTTTTACCTGAGTATTTTTCAAGTATCTGGTTTCAAATTTAAAATTTTACATAACAATATTAGTAAGTATTTTGTAATATGAAGTGAGGAGCTTAATTCTCGAAGCTAAAGGCTAGACTCAATATGTGCAGCTATATATTAATGTTTTGAGAGAAGTTCTCCGAAGGTTTACCCAAGATATAATGAATTAACTTTGTGATATGACAGCCATAAAAGCCAAAGCAGCTTGAGTCAAAAAAAGATAGAACTTCTAGCAATAGAGAGCTGAGTATGCTGTTGTAATCAACCTGGGGCAGGCGATGAGAAGGAAATTTTCATTTATGTAGTACCTACTATGTGCAAGGCAATATACTAAGCATTTTAGAAACATCTCATTTGACTCTCACCAAAACCCTGTGAGTTGGGTGCTATTATTATCTCCATTTCACAATTGAGGAAATTGAGGTAAACAGAAATTTTTCAGGCAGACCATCACTTAGAACACCTTTATATTTCTCCAAAGAGGCAGCCTAAGGTGTTAGTAAAGGTACAGGAACCTAAGCTACAGCCTTGACTAAATAAATCTACTACTAAAAGAGTTCTGTGAAAATGTAAAAGTGAGAATTTCTATCCTCACACCCAATAAATGTAATCACAGGAGATTCAGATATTGAATCAATCAAAAGTAAACTTTGAATAAATCCATAATCAATTTGAAAGGGTTGACTTTGGGTCTTTGAAATTAGTTGGCATCCCACGGGAAAATTCTTACGATTAGCTGGAAGAATCAGACACAAGTCAGTTCAGAATCTATGATTCTTCCATCAGTAGACCAGTTGAGTGGTGGACAGCTCTTGTGGTAAAAGAGGTAAAAGAAGTAAAAGATCTCCTCCTAAGAGGAGATCACCTTGAAGTGGAGTGTTTTTGATAGAGTGGAAGAGAGAGGAAACTTCCTCTAAACATTATGAACTTAGAAAGATAGGAATATCTGAAGTTCCCATAAGTGTTAGTAGCAGTATCCACCACAGTCAGTAGCACTAACCCTGAAATATCCACAATGAACCACTGGATTCTGATAGACTCCCTGAAGACAAAATTGACATACTGAGGAAAAGTAGTTTAAAGATTCTACAAGAGTATCAACCTTCATAAATCTAGCATAGAGCTACACATAAGAAAAATTTCATGAGGACTTCATGAGTTTCCACATTTCTTTCAGACCTCCTATGAGTCTTTTGCATATTCTGAATTTTCTATGAACTGAGCCAAATGCTGTCCTGTCTGTATACATCACTACCTTGAGCACCTACTTGGGAACCCAGAACCTGCTAGTCACATTTGGGGAAACGTAGAAATGACCTAAAAGTAAGTTATAATTAGAGATTTTTATAAAGTAACTCCAGGTAGGGGCAATAAACCAAAGACATAAAATGGTCCTCTTGAAGAAAGCCCTCCAGAATTAGATTTGGTCCACATCAGCCCGTGGGGAAATTCTGTGCCTCAGGTTACTAACTTTTCATAAATTATATTCCATAAAGTCGTCAGTTATTTGCTAAAGCTTTTCATATTCTTCATATTGATATTTTATCTTTGTCCCCAAACTTTACCTTTCTTTGCCCCTATAAAAATAAGAGCTGACATTTCCATAGCATTTTGCAGTCATAGAAGAAGCAAGATAGTACAATTGGAAAAGTGCTGGACCTGGAGTTAGGAAGACCTGAATTTAAATCCAGCCTCAGATACTTTCTAACTACATGACATAGGCAAGCCACTTAACCTTTTTGTGAGTCAGTTTCCTTATCTGTAACATGAGGTAATAGTAGAACCTAGTTCCCAGGGCTATAATGATGATAAAATGACAATATTTATAAAGCACTTCATAAACCTTAGAGCATTACATAAATAATATAAATATTTTGAGTATTGTAGTTCATAATCTTATTTGATCTTTATAGCAGATTTGTTAGGAAGATAGTTTTTCCCTACTTCTACAGGTAAGAGAACTGAGGCAAGATCATAAAGTTGTAAAAGGTAGAACTGGGACTAAACCTATCCAATATTTTGGAGTGAATACCCAGAGCTCCTTTACAGATCAAGCAGCCTAGATCCTTTGTTGGCAGGCAAACTTAAAGAAACATAGTTCTGATGCTTAGACTCAAACTTTCTCTTTGACATCAGGCAAGTCAAAACACAGAGCTGCACAGGGGGCTAGCAGGCATCTGCCCCACAACTGTCCATTCATGGCCAAACCTCTCAGTGGGACATTGTTCAATCAGTTAGAAAGAGTCTATAATTCAATGTACTTCAAATTGTCTCTGTGTTCTGCTGGAAGGCAGCTCAAATCCCTGACTCTGAAGTGAACGCTGAATTGAATTCAGGGAACTGAATTGAACATTGATTCCTGCTCTAGGCAATCCAGTTCCACCTCCTACCAACTGCTAGTCCTTTAGCTCAAAAGACATATCCACCAACATTCACCAGGAACCTACTGAAGTCCAGAAGGCACAACTTTGCTCTTAAAATTTTATCACCAAAAAGCAACTAGGATTGGTTGCAATTAGGTTTACTGATGACCCATCTTCCTTGACCCTTATTTCCTTGAAAAGCTTCACTGGTAAGCACAATTCTTCTGTCATTTCCCACAGACCGATGCTGATTCTAACCATGCTATCTCATTCTGTCTCAAACTCATCTGAAAAATTTGGGGGCAATAAAAGGCATGAGGGCGTTGAATTCATCATCTGATAGGTGGAAACTTAATAGTAAGCATCCTTATTACAACAGTATCTAAGAGGGAGCTGAAAGTAACCTTGGAAGCTTTCTAGTCCAATCCCCTAATTTTACAGATGAAAAAAATTAAGACCTAGTAATCGCACAGGGAGTAAGTAGCAGAGGCAGGACTTGAACATAAATCCTCCAGACTCCAAATTTAGTATTGTGGAGAGCCGATTTTGGGGAGTCCTGCTGTCCCGCAGCAGGGCTGAGAAAGAATCACTGACCCAGACAGAGGCTGCTAGTATATAAGAGGGACGGGAACTCTTGGAATGGTGGAAGTAGAGAGCTCGCTTTATTATCCTGCATCCAGGCTTTTATAGGACGCTTCTTAATTCCTTTCCCCTGAAGACATGGTGTACTTCTTTGTCCAGGCAGTGGGTGTATTTGCCATGCATATCTTGAAAACCTAATCCTCACACTTGTATGCTTAAGCATCTTCCTGGGGGATGGGGAGCCAATCCAGGCCTATCAGCAGGCCAAACACCTGAGAGGGCTTGTTCCGCCATCAGGGTCCAAATTCTACCTGCCTGTGGTCCTCTACAAGTATTCTTTCCACTGCATTAGGCTTACATTCCAAGGTTTTCCCTAAACCAAATGACTTAAGATTCTACTAACAAATGGAGAAACTCCATCTCATTTTAAAATCCTTTAAATAATAATGAGAGCTAATATTTATACAGCACTATGAGGATTTTAAAGCATTTTGTGTACTTTATCTCATTTGATCTTTACAACCTTGTGAAGTAGGTACAACTGGCATTATTCCTTTTAAGAGATGAGAATATTTAGGTTCAGAGATGTTACACAATACCTGTGATCACAAAGGCAAGTACCAGAGCCAGAGTTTGAACCCAGATTTCTCCTGACTCCAAGTCTGCTGTTCTTTTTGCTTTATCACGAAAGAAAAATTTCACCCCACAAAATCCCCAAAAATGAAACCTATAAAAATAGACCAACAAAATTTCTCCCACAGATACAAAAACAAATTTAAATTATTAATAAAAATCTAAGTTTCCAGAGTGTTTTTTTATAAAGCACTTTCCTCAAAACAATCCTATGAGATAAGTTGAATAAATGAATAAAAAAGCATTGATTGAGTGCCCTACTGTATGTCCGTCACTGTGCTAAAATGTTAGGAATAGAAATACAAAAGTAAGACAGTCTTTGCACTCAGGCAGCTTACCTTGTAATAGAAGAGGCAACACATATCGAAGAATGGTGGTTAGGGAAGGGAGTTTTGGTCTGAAAAAGAAGGATGGGAGAGCAATTAGAAATGATAGTCAAATGCTTTCCAGAAGCATTGACAGTGCCGAATTAATAACGGCTCATGAAGCAAGAGATGGAAGGGACAGGGGAGGTGTTGGTAAGGAAATATGGTGACAAGCATGAAAAAAGGTAAGTTGCCTAGAATGGTCAGATAGGATGAGAAAGGATGGTCTGGGTCAGTTAGATTTGGTGGGATAAATTCACCAATTCATTCACAAATCAGGACCACACAGGCTCAAGACAGTTCAAAAGTTGAATGAATTGTCACCTTCAGGGAAAGGAATGGAATCATGGTTTCTGGAGGTCAGAGCTCGAGGGTACTACTTCACGGGAGGAGGGGAAAGTAACAGAGCAGACAAGCATTATTGTCCTAATATAGTGAGTAAGCTTTAGACTTTGAGTCAGGGAGACCTAGATTCAAATCATGTCTCAGACATTAACTGCATGTGTGACCCTGGACAAGTAACAACCCCTCTGTGCCTCGGGTTCTTTATTCTTAAAATGAAGAGGCTAAACATTCTGATCTCTAAGGTCCCTTCCAGCTCTTAATCTACGATCCTATGAAACTTAAATGATTTGCTGAGAGATATACAGTCTTTTCAAGTCTTCAGATCCATTCTTTGTTTTTTTTATCAAATCAAACTGATACTTACCAATGTTGCCTACTTGGGTACCTAAAATCTGCATTAGACACTTGTTGTTCAGTAGCTCAGTTGTGTCTCATTCTTTGTGGCCCCAGGAACCATACTCTCTATGGAGTTTTCTTGGCAAAGATACTAAAATGATTTAACATTTCCTTCTCCCATGAGTCAAGGCAAACAGAGGCTAGATTACTTACCCAGGGTCACATAGCAAATAAGTAGTAAGTGTCTGAGGCTGGACTTGAACTCAGGCTTACCTGACTCCAGGCTTTATGATCTATTCACTAAGCCATCTAACTGCCTCTACATTATACACTAGTGTGGCAGAAATATGAAAAATTCATTTAAATTGTCACTAAGCACCCTTTCCTGGTATGACCAGCCATATTCACTGTGTCAGTGAATCAGAGATCTGTGATGTCATTTGCAGAGCACTACACTTCTTTAAGTTAGTACATAACATTTTAAGGAATGTTATCCTAGGTTCAATGACTAATTCATGACCACAGAGCTAGTAAACATCTGAAGTGGAATTTGAATGTAGCTCTGCCTATCTTGCACTATGCCACACTGAGAGAGGGAAGAGAATTGGAACGGAAAAAATCATTTGTTAAGAACCTACTATGTGCCAGACACTGTACTGAGCACTTTAAAAATATCTCTTTTGATACTTATAATAACCCTGAGAGGTAGTGTAGTTACTAAACCCATTTTGCAGTTAAGGAAACTGAGGTAAATTGCAGCTAAGCAACTTGCCTAGAATTACACAGCTAACAAGTGTCTGAGGTCAAATTTGATAACAATTGTAAAGTGCCTGGCACATGGTAAATGCTATATAAATGTTAGTGGTTATTATTATTGTTGTTGTTTATAGTATTGTGGTAATTACAAAGCTGTCTTCTGATCTCCAAGTTCACCACTGTAAACAAATTATAGATTCAAATAGTTTACGTCAAAGTAGACACAGAGCTAGACCTAGATCAAGAAGACCTGATTACAAATCCTACTTCAACTATTTACTAGCTGTATGATCTTGGACAAGATATTACCTCTCTCAGTCTTAACTTTCTCTTCTGTAAAATGGGAATAATCATAGCACTAACCACAGAATGAGATAATGCACGTAAAGTGCCTTGCATAGCTTAGGGGAATGTATAAGTATCAGTTACCATAACTATCATCATCATCACAAATCATTCATCAAAGTTAGACTACAAAACCTAACACTTATTACAGAAATGAAATGAGTTTTTAAAAGTCACTTTTTTTAAAGTAAACCAAACAAAACAATTAACATATTAAGTATTCATAAAGAGGAAGTCTTTGAAATATAATTCCTTACATCAGGTTAATAATTATGATAGCAAGTATAGCATTTCTATAGCAATCATTTCGCAATTCTATAAATCTTGCTTAGAAACACCCATATGCAAAAAGAGACAAATGTAATATATGTTTCCATTAGTATATAGAAATATGAGAGGCAGCTACGTGGCTCAGTGAAAAAAATAGCAAACCTGGAGTCAGGAAGAGCTAAATTCAAATTTGCCCCACACACTTGCTAGTTATATAACTCTAGGCAAGTTGCTTAGTTGCATTTTACCTCAGTTTCCTCAACTGAAAAATGGGCATAGTAACAATACCTACCTCTCAGGGTTGCTGTGAACATCAAATGAGATAATTTTTTTTTGGAGAGGGGGAAGGCAAGGCAACTGCGATTAAGTGACTTGCCCAAGGTCACACAGCTAGTAAGTGTGTCAAGTGTCTGATGCCAGATTTGAGCTCAGGTCCTCCTGACTCCAGGGCCTGTGATCTATTCACTGCACCACCTAGCTGCCCTGAGATAATATTTTTAAAGTGTTCGGTACAGTGTCTGGCACACAGTAGACAGGAAAAGCTACATTCAAATTCCTCTTTTGACATTTACTAGCTCTGTGGTCATAAATTACTCATCAAATCTAGGATAACATTCCTTAAAATGTTGTATACTAAATTATAGAAGTGTAGTGCTCTGCAAATGACATCACACATCTCTGATTTATTGACACATGCCTAAATATAGCTAGCCATACCAGGAAAGGGTGCTTAGTAACAATTTAAATGAATTTTTCGTAATTCTGCCACCCTAGTATATAAAATAGTAATTATATAGAAATTTAAGCTTTGTAGAGTTCATTTCACTTCATCCTCCCAACATCATTTCAAGGTAGGAGCAATTATCATCTCCATTTTACAGATGAGGAAATTGATACTCTGAGAGATCAAGTGATTTACCCAGCATTACATAGCTAATAAGTGTTAGGATTTGAATCTGTCTTCTTTTTTTCTCTTAGGGTCATAGGATCATAGATCTAGAGATGATGTGTGTTAATTTTGTTTTATTGATTCCTTTGGGGGGTTTTTTATAATATTACTTCCCCTGATCATTCTTCTGAGTTAATAATAATAATGGTTCACATTTATATACAACTTTATTATTTGCAAAGTACTTTATATTTGCATGTGTCCAGGGCCCTGGGTCATAAGGTTTCAATACCTGTTAGCTTTCTAATAATCCTATGAAGTAGATTATTTTGCCCATTTTTCAAGGGAGGAAATTTAAGTTCAGGTAAGTCAAATGACTTGTTCAGGATCAAACTGTTCTTGTTGTTCATCCTTTGTTTTTAAAGAGGACCAATGACATCACCAATAATGCTTTGACTTCCTCATAAATTGTATTTAAGTGAGACAGAAGTATACCAAGTTATACGCCTCTACAGAATAACAGATACTAAGTGTCTGTAACCTGTTTAAACCCATCTTACTCCAAATTCAAAGGCCTGTACACATTTAAAAGTATCCATAATTATATCATTCAGATTTGGGCAACACCATCCATGTACCTTGTCCCTCAGGCTTACAAACTAGGAATTATACTAGATTCCTCATTATCTCCCATCCCTCTTATCCAAGCTATTGCCAAGGCCTGATGATTTCATCTTTGTAGTATCTCTCAAATATGTTACCATCTCTTCTTTGACACTGCCATCACTTTAGGACAGGCCCTCATCACCTCACACATGGATTATTGTAATAGCCTGATGGTGGGTAAGCCTGCCTCAAGTCTCTCCCCACTCCAGTCCATCCTTCAGACATCAGTGATTTTCTTAAAGCACAGGTCTGATCAGCACACACACACACACACACACACACACACACACACACACACATACACGCACCTCAATAAACTCCAGTGGCTTTCTGTTACTTCTATGAACAAATACAAGATGCTTTGTTTGGCATTCAAAGCCCATCATAACTTAACCCGTTCCCACTTTTCTAGTACTCTTGACGTAGCCTCTCAATTCCAATGACACAGGCCTCCTGACTGTTTCACAAACAAAATACTGCATCTCTCAGCTCTAAGCATTCTCTCTGTCTGTCTTAGGTACTTAGCATGCTCTCCCTCCACCGCTTCTACTACCAACCTCTTTGACCTCCTTTAAAGTCCCAGCTAAAATCTCACCTTCTACAGGAAACCTTCCTCAACTCCTCTTAATTTCTCTCTCTTCCCTCAGGTAAATATTCCTGTTTTTCCTATACATAACTTTCTTGTACATGTGTGTTTGCATGTTGTTTCTCCCACTAGATTATAAGCCCCTGGACTGTCTTGCCTCTTTTTGTATCCTCAGTGCTTAGCACAGTGCCTATCATTGTTACATAGTAGGTATATAATAAGTGCTTATTGATTGATTTGAAGAGCATGCATATTTTACCCTTCTGCTCCATTCTCACAACCAGCTACTGGGAAGTTAGATGCAGTTTGTTCGAATGGCAGATCAATACTAAACAACTGCACTGAAAAAAATGTTTGCCTGGAGGGGGACAGTATGAATTCTTTCCTTAATCTCTATAAGCCACTGCTCCTAGAAGCAAGCATTTTGCATGTTTTAGAAAGATGTGCTAATAGTTCTGAACTTCAATATTGCTTTTTCTTGTCAAAAGCACCTTTCAAATATGTACTTAATTAAGCCTTTCTTTTTACAGAGTTGGCCCTATTCTCATCCCTTATCCACCCCTTCCTATCTCTCCTGTAGAGAGTTCCTTTTGAAGTAATGTGGAAGAGATGTGCAGGGATGTAGGAAAATATGAGAACAGAGAGCCAAGGGCACTTATAATGAACTTTTGATGGGGAAGAATTTCAGATTAATTCAGCTGTGCCAGTGGTCTTTTCTTTAGAATTCTTTTACAGAGGAAATTCAAAATTACAGAAAAATAATGAGACCAATTTTATGTTAGCTGTCAGAAGCACTATCTTTTAAATGCAATTCAACACATCCGGTTGACTCCCAACACCTTAGAACCCTTTCTATTTTTAGTTCAATAAGTTTCATTTTGCCTTATACCTTTTATTGTTTGTGATTATGTCCAGTTTCACAAGTGCAATTTGACTCATGAAAAGGCATCTATTCATTTGTATGTCTCTTCTCAGTCTTATTCTTGGAAGGAAGTCAATGATCATTTGTAACTATACGTATTATCCCCAGCCACAGGTCGAAAAATTGATGCAAATCATTTGCCAAAAAAAAAAAATAAAAATACTGCTTATAATGCAAAGGCAATTTTAATAACAGAATTGGATCTAGTGTTATCATACAGGAGCTGCCATGTAATTCATTTTAATTTCTTACTAGTTATCTCAGTCATTTTCCAGAAAATTATTTTCTTAGATTGCATATTTAAAGCTTTACAAAAAGATGCAGCAAATAGATGCAACATAAATAATTTAATGGTCATAAGTTTTATAATTATAATAACTTTTTCCTCATCGCATTCTTGTTCAGGCATGCTGAACCTGCTTTGGGACATTAAATTTCATAGATTGGCTCATGTTGTGTTATTGCAAATATCATTTTAATTTTTTTTCATGCAGAGAAGACAGGATATAAAAGAAAAAGGAAAAAACATATTGCATACTTGATTTCCAATTTACCTGTGCTTATTAAAAAAACTGATGAGACTCATTTTAAAAAATCCTTAAATTGTTTTCCAGGTCACAGATATTCTACTCAGCAGTGAAATTGTCTTTACTAGCTTTTACAAGATGCTGATTTTGTTTCTTGTGATATTTTAATAGGTTTATGTTCAGATATGCTAGAGTTTTGAATTACTGGATTTTTACAATTCATATATTTCAAGTTGTTTTTTTCTATACTTAAGAAAATGCAATATTCAAGATAGGCATCAGGTTTGCTACTTTTAGGTCACTATAGTACATCATTTTTTTCTAAGTCATTTATGTCTATCAGAGTATTCATCAAAAAGATGAAACCTTTGCAACATTTTTATTATTTACCATTTCAGTCTTTTACAATGCTCTCTCTTAGAAATTAAATGGCAATGATGAATGTGATTCCATTAGCTGAAGGCAATTACTTTTTAAAAAGTACCTGAAAGTATGCAAAAAAATGCACTTGAACATTCCTCTTATTTATTTGGTAGGAAATTTACCATAGAAAGCAAAATCCCCAATCTCAGATGGTCACTTCTTTGTGGGGAAGGACTGGGCCCCCTTAACTTGATCAATACTGCCTAACACAGTACATCATAAAGATAGGATGCTTCAGGGTACCTAAAGTTTAAGCATTGTATTTGCAAAGCAAAAAATATCAAAAGAAAAAAAAATTAATCCTTCCAGCTTTTCAAATTTCATCTCTTTTGAAATATGATCTGGATTTGTTTCAAGTCACAAAAGGATCATTTCTATTACTTAATTATGCTAAACCTCTCTGTTTACAACCAAGGAGAAGGTTAACAAAATCGAGTAGGATTAATAAGGTCACCTAATGGTTGGAAAGGGTTGGAATGCTGAAAAGGAAAGGTAGATTGCTAAAATTTAAAAAAGAAAAAAATGATGGGAAACACACCCACTATAGAAATACCTGTGATGACTAATGTCCATTAATGATGATTACAAAAGAGTGCTGCCAAACCTGTGCATAGGGAAGGTAGGCCAGCCAGGCCTATATGGAGTCCTTAATTGAAGGAAAAAATGTCTTGACAGCACAAAAATATCTCATCTCCTCCCTGGCCTAAAAAAAAGTCATCCATTAGTTACTGCTGAATGAGCAAAAGCCAGGGCTTTATCAACAAATGACTAAAGTAAAAATATGCATATTTTCAATTGAATACAAGGCAATAAACATTTATTAAGTGTTTTACTGTGTGTCAGGCACTGTACTAAGTACTGAAGATACAAATAAGAAAGAGAAAGAAAATCCCTTCCCTCAAGAAGCTTTAGAATCTAACTAGAGAAAACCATACACAAAAGGAAATTATAAAAATAATGGTGGGTAGAGACACACCAGGAAGGATCTTGTTTCACGCATTTCAAACCAAGCAGAACTGCAGATGGAAAGGAGAGTGAGTTGGAAGATCCAAATGCTACCCTCTATAAAGGAAGGCTTTGAGAAAAGTTTAGTGCTCCACCCTCAAACCCCCAAATCAGAGGAAATGGGAGGCATATTTTGTGAATCATTGAAAGGTGAAACCAACAAAGACCTTAGAAGTCATGTAGTCCACCTTCGTCATTTTTCAGAGGCAATACACCATAGTGGCAAGACCTAAAGTCAGGAGAGATTCTGACACTAACAATTCTCGACAACTCATTTTTTGAAACTGTTTCTTTATCAGTAAATTGGAGTACTTCTGCCACTACACCTACCTTAGAGAATTAATTTAAAGAAAATCACTTAAAGTGCTATCTACATACTTTGCTGCTCTTGTGTAATTCCTTCATGATCCACTCTGCCTTCCCATTACCCTTTGAGAGAGCTTTGTTGTTGCTGCTGCTGTTGAGTTGTTTCATTCATGTCTGATTGTCCATGATCCCATTTGGGGTTTTCTTGGCAAGGACACTGGAATAGTTTACCATTTCCTTCTTTAGCTCATTTTATAGATGAAAAACTTAGGGAAAGAGGGTTAAGTTACTTAGCCAAGGTCACACAACTGGTAGTATCTGAAGCAGGAATCAAAATAAGTCTTTCTTAATCAAGTCCACCTTTTCCATCCTGAAGCTACATAAGACAATTTTCATTTATTTACTTATTTATTTTGGAGACAGTGTCTGGGTCTGTGATTTTTCTTGGTGTAGAGAACTTCTGGTGAGGAAACCCTCTCTATCAATGCAGATAAGTAATTGCTTTCTAATATACACTCTTACTAGAGCCCTGAGAAGTTAAGTGATCGGCCCAGGGTCACATGGTCATTATATGTAGGACATGACATGACATGAATCCAACTCTCCCTAACTCTAAGCCTGGCCCTGTATCCACTAAGTTATACTCAGACATTCCCATGACAGTAACAACTACTTTTGACCAGTATATCTCTGTAGTTTAATATTGATGATCTGAGGGTCATTGAACAAACTTATCTTTATCAAAGAAATATACATCATTCCTTGTTAGGAACCTTTAAAAGTAATTTTGCTCTACTGAATCAAGTATTTAAAGTCAACAAACAAATCACAATGGGTTTGTGGGTTCTCTGCATCTTTTAGGCAATTGCAGGGCTTTAGAGATATGATTTGCTATAGATTATCATTTGCAAAATCCTGCCCGTTCTCTTCATTAAGTGTATCCCAGATCCATGTGCAAATTATTCACATAAAATTTTTGTAGAGTTGGAAAAAACAAAAACAAATCGCTTGTTCCACCAGTCCAATATTCAAAGCAGTAGATAGTGCAGTCTCTCTTCCCAGACTCAACCAGAGGTCTCTCCTGAGATTAGCTCTCAGTGCTGAGCTCTTCTAAGGACCCAACTTCGGTTCAATTCAACGTAGCTATACTGTACTGGTCCAAAACAAGGGTCTCTTCAGTAAAAAAACCACATCTCTGCCACCTATCTATATCTATAGATATAGATATAGGCATATAAATAGGCAATATGAACCTGCTTCATAGTCACCAAAATATCTAGGAGTCAGAGTTTCCTCATGATATCATGTCGATCATATGCAAATTAGATTCTGGAAAACAAAACATATTGGCCATCTTTATCCTGAAAAAGTATCTTTTTCATCTGGTAGTAATTATTTTTTAGTGTTTTTTGAACAACTATCCATGTTTCTACCACTTTCCATTAGCCAAATTGTCTACATCTGAAAGAGGTAACCCTTTACATATCGATATTTTTGTATGTTTATATAGAGGAAATACAAAAGGGTTAATGGCAAGGAGTCCTCTCCAATACTTGAATTTCATTTCTTAGTATTTGCCATGCCACAAACTGTCTTATGTTTTAAAGAATAAGTTCAATATTTCTGTTTCATGGATCACTGCTCTTCTAAATCAGTGTTTCCCAAACTTTTTGAAGTTGTGACATCTTACCTTTGTTTGATTTTGTAACATCTTCCTTGCCCTTCTCAAAGAATTGTGGAATCTCAGAAATGGAAGGAACCTCAGGAAGTGAACTAGTCCAAGTTGGATATTAATTTCTTTACAATATAATTAATGAATGGTCACCCCACCTTTGTTTGAAGACCTCCAATGAGAAAGTATCCATTCCCACCTTGAAATAATTCCTTTCACTTTAGGATGGTTCTAATGAATGCTAAGTTTCTTAATATCAAAACTAAATGTGGTTCTCTGTAATTCTCACCCATACTTCTGCCCTGTAGGTCCAAACAGAACAAGTTTAATCCCTCTTTCAAGCGACTAACTTATAGGTAGTTAAAGTCATCTGTGACATATTCCCAAAATTTTATCTTCCCCAGACTAAACATTCATAAGCTAATCCTATAATTTATGTCACATTATGTTTTTCATTCTCATATCACACTGTTGACTCTCACTGAGTTTTTAATCTGTTTAAATATCTGGATCTCTTTCAGAGATCCTAGTCATGTCTCCCTTGTTTTGCACACATAAAGCTGTTTGTTTGGTTTTTTTTTTTAATTTATTACTATTAAATTTCTTCTTATTTAGATAGGGCTCAGTGTTCAAACATAATGAGGACCATGTTGGGTCGTGATTAATAACCAGTGTTATTCGTTATCTCTCCAGCTTTATGCAAATTTTATAAGGATGCCATTTGTACTTTTATTTAAATCATCAATGAAAAACATTAAACACCACAGGGTCAAGCAGAGACCCCTGGAGAATTCCACTAGAGGTCTCATTAGTGACATTCACCCAGGCCATTCAACCAATTATAAATCTACTGAATCATTTACTCCACAGACATATAATCTAATAAAGATATAATCAACAGTAAGAGGTAAGCAGAAATTAAAAGCTGTTTTTATTATCAAAAATGCATCTAGAGCAGCTAGGTGACACAGTGCTTAGAGCACTGGGCCTAGAGTCAGGAAGGTCTGAGTTCAAAACTAGCCTCAGACTCATATACACTACATGACTTTGGAAAAGTCACTCAATTTGTACATGCCTCAGTTTCATCAAATGTAAAATGGACATAATAATAGCACCTACCTCCTAGGATTGTTTTGAGGATCAAATGTGATCCAAATGAGATTTGGGAAGCCCTTATCACAGTGCCTTACACAGAGTAGGTACTATGTAAATGCTATTATTATTATTATCATCAAGTATTATTATTATCTAGTATGGCTAGACAATTATTAAGTATTATCATTATTAAGTATTATTATTATCCAGTATGGCTAGCTACAGATTATTTCATTAAGGCCAAAATTGCTGATTGAGACCTTTTTTTTTTTTTGGGTGAGACATGTATGTTTCAAAACTCATCAACATTCTTTCAATTTCTGAAATCTACAAATGTGAAGGAGAATATTTCTATATAGCAGATGGATGAGACGTAAATCACCCAATAGCCAAAAATAGTAAAAGTTTATGATTTCAAATTGAAAGCATAAAATCTTTCATATCTGAAAATATGGGAAGTCGTAGCATGAAAGTTCATTTTGAAGGTTAAAAAGTCAGTCTTCATATTCTCCCAAATTGAAAACAATCTTATTTGAAATTAAACTTTTACCACAGAAAGTGTAGAAGTATATAGTACTAGCAGGCACTTCTACTAAAGAAAGAGTAAGAGAATAAGAAGCTTGAGGGATCATCTAGCCCATCCCCCTGAAAAATAGATGACATGAGCAAAAGTGCAAAAAATTGCATTGGATAATAGACTACGTGTAAGGGAAAAAGCATGGAACAGGGATCTAGAAGATCAGGTCCAATGTATAACAAAAAAATTTGAAAAAGAACGCAAGTAAATGATGCCATCAAGGAAATGTACAATCATGTGGTCACATGTAAAGAGTGAGGCATTGGTGGATAGCCATAGCACTCAACTGACATTCGTTATCTTTTGTGAGGAGAAAATGTGGTAGTATTATTATTATTCCCAGATTGTGGGCAATCAAGAATACCAGGATACAGAGACTGAATTTTCCTTGTTAGGCAATAGATAGACAATATAGTTTTGAGCAGAAAAATGGCATGAACAGATCTGTGAAAACATGGGATTTAATCCAATGGATATATAAAGTAAATTGGAGAAGAGAAAGAATGGAGAACCTGGCAGGAGGTTATTGTAATAAATAAGAAAATATACAAATAAATAAATAGGAATAGAAACAGGACCTATGATTTCATTGCTATAGAAAATTCCCAGGTGAGGAATTTCTCCCTACTAAAGGAGATCAGTACCTTTTCTACAATTTATAGGTTTACAGAGGACTAACAGGTTAGGTCACACAATCATTATGTTACAAAGATAGAACTTGAATTCTGACTTCAAGGACAATTACTGGTACACTACCTCTTAAACAACTAAATAAAGCTCACTGGCTGCCAGATGAACTATAATCAGGGCCAGGAATGTTCTCCCTCCTCATCACTACCTCTTGACTTCTCTGGTTGCCTTCGAGTCCTATCTAAAACCCTCTCTCCTATAGGAACCTTTTCTGAAACACTCTTGAAAATAGTGCCTACCCTCTGCTAATTAATTCTATTTATCCCTTTTATAGTTTGTATGTATTCTTTTTGCTCATTTTCTTATTCATGAGTTTAAAGCAAAGATTGTTTTTGCCTCTTTGTGTATTCCTAGCATTTAACACAGGGTCTTGTACATAATAAGCCCATATCAGACTGCAAGCTGTCTTGCAGAGGGAGGGGGAAAATTTTTAAAACTTGTGGAAGTAAATGTTGAAAACTAAAAATAAATAATTTAATTTAAAAATAAAGAAAGAAAGAATTTGATGAGAAAATAGACTTCTACTTGGACGTTTTTTGTTTGTATTAATAAAAGGAGAACTCATTTGTTCTTTTCAAAAAATATAATAGTTCCCCAGAATTCTGTGAGCTTTTGTGCTAACATCTCAACAGGAAAAAAAAAACATTTCAGACAATAATCACTTTTCATAACACATGGAATCTATAGTACCATAAATATTGTACAGCAAATAAAATTCTTAAAACTGAAACATTTTTTAACCTGAATCTTACATTTTACTGTGTCAGATGGTGTTGTAAAAACATTGTAGTGTATACTATACTGCTATAAACCTCTCTACCTTTGTCACCCTCTGAAAACTACGGGAGAAGTTGTTTAGAATTTAGTTGCTACTGTCTGAAAACAGTGGAAAGATAATGACATCACTTTTTAGAGCCCAAAGGAATTGTACTATTCTTTGGGTCATAATTGCAACACAGAGCTTGAGTTTTAAGGACAAAAAATGAAAATATGCATCAAATGTACGGAGTGGTCTTTACATAGTAGAGTGAACAAGACCAGAGAAATGCCAAACAGGATAAGAGTCTCTCCAAAAACTTGTGCATCAGGTCTTTTATTTTTTTCTCTATTGTGCATAGCCATGAACGTGTATGGTTGCCAATGCAAAAGTGAAAATGAAGTCATTAATAAAACCATGGTAATGCTTGAAGTCTCTAAAGTTAAATATGCAAATGTTGAGGATTAACTGCATATTGTAGTTTGCATGTTGTCATTCCAGTAGATAACAAATACCTTGAAAGCAAAAGTTGTTTTTCCCTTTCTTTGTAATCCTAGTGCTTAGCAGAGTGCCTGCCAGCTACATAGCAGATACTTAATTTGTTAACTTGACTCTTAAAGCAGTACTGACTACTCTTTTCTTCTTTAATTCTGGACTGAACTCATTGTCCGTTTGTAGTGTCATCTCAGATATAAATAGATAGAGATATAAATACATAGATATACATGTACATATATCTATATATAGTAGTAAACGAGATCTGAAAGGTTCCCCATCTAATTGCTATAGTCTAAGCAATAGACCCTGTTTATCTAGTTGTTTTTTCTTTGTGGATGGTTAAGTGGTTTCAGCTCTTAGTGCCTTTTCTACCTTCTCAGTTGTTAAAAAAAAATTGTTACAACTTTTTTCAGATTTTCTGATAATTTTTATTTTGGCTCTTCTTCCATTTTCATGTTTAAGTACATTCAGAATGATTTTTCTCTTAGTTCTCTCTCTAAGCTCTATTTAAAGCAATTTTATTCTCCCATTGCTTCTGTTTCAGTGGTTCTCAACCTTCCAAATGCCATGACCCTTTAATACAGTTCCTCATGTTGTGGTGACCCCCAATTATTTTTGTTGCTATTTGATAACTGTAATTTTGCTACTGTTATGAATCTACCTGATATGCAGGATGTATTTTCGTTGTTACAAATTGAACATAACCCACAGGTTGAGAACCACTGCTCTATTTGATGTTATATTGATGACAATTTTCATTAATTCATCTACATAAGATAAAATTAGTTCATACTCTACAACATTCTGGTGTTAACATAGCTCTCTGATTGGCAAGTAAGTCAAGTGTTTGCTAATTATAATGCTTTTTTAGGTTCTTTGCAATAGAAATTGATAAACACATGTTAAATTTTAAATGAAATTATTGTAGTCTTTATCCATTTTTCCATTAAATATTCTTCATCATTTATGGCTTGTTTGAATAGGTCAGGATTGAGTTGTTTTAATTATATGCAATGTTTTTTTTCTTTTTTTCTAATTTATGTTAGTTTTCATTTTTGCTCTTAAAAGTTAGTGGTCTGACTGGACATAAACAGCTTATTAAGGAATGACATAGCATCAGACATGATATAGAACCAGACATGCAAAAGAAATTGACAATATTTTAACAAGTAGGAAATTATTCATTATAGATACATAAGTGTCTAATCTGGCATCTAGTAGTGAGTCATTTCCAATTTGTTAAAATATAATCAATTTATTTTGTGTGTCTAATGTTGTCTAGTACACATCATCTTCATGAAGCTTTCGTGTAGCTTATAAGACTTTGGTCTCATTACTTTTTCCTAATCCAGTATATTATGTGAAGCAATACAAATCAGAAATCCTGATTTCTCAGTATAGTTACAGAATTTTAAGAACATAAACTTGTACCTGGAAAGTCTATAGATGTCATTTAGTCTAACCCCCTTATCTTTACAGATGACAAAAGTAAGACCTTGAAAGCTTAAAAGATTAGGGTCCTGAATTACAAACCCAGAGCTCTTTTTCCAGTACCTTGCTGCTTCTCTATTTTTTCATGATCCTTCCCAATGCCTAACTCTACAATGAAGTCATAAATTATTAAAGTATATACTGATTTAATCTAGTGGTGTTTGGATTTGACCTTGACAGAAGCTAGTCTCAGCGTGGTTTATGTTCAATATTAGAATGAAATGAGACACTCATGTGCTATTCAACAGTTAACCAAAAAAAAAAAAAGGTTTATTTAAACATAGCTAGAGAATGATATTGAACAAGAATTTGGATCAAGGACACCCCATATTGATTCAGCTGAGTTGCCCATCATGGTCTACTAACCAAATATCAGAGAGTACCTAAAGCTTCTCATGGTTATTTTGTTCTCGGGTGACCAGGAAGTGTGTCAAGGGCCTGATTCTTTACAGCCCCTGAGCCAAACAAGCCTTGAGACTGATTTCAACAACTTTTAAGAAGAAACTAGCATAATTTGCATGAATATAGGGCTTAGAATATTGTCTTCCCCCATCCCCACTCTAAGAAGTTCTTAAGAAATTCTTTATACATTCTCAGCTGCTTCATCTTTTGAAACATATATTAGTGCACAGACTGCCATAATTTCTTTGATGATGCTTGTGTACACTCTTACCATCAGCTTATAAATAAATAAATATGTATTAGGGACCTAGTAGTTGCCCAGGTACTGTGCTAAGTGCTGAGGATATAAAAAAAGAGACAAAAAGCAGTTCTGGCCCTCAAGGAACACACAATCTAATGGGGAAGACAATATGAAAACAAATAGATACAAAGCAAGATATGCACAGGATAAAGAGGAAATAATTAGCAAAGGTGTATCAGCAATGCAGTATTCACTATGCCTACAGTAACTATAAGTATGCTGAAATAGTTATTAATCACAAAATGTAACAGGCTCTCTACATGAGAAATATAGCTAGAACATTTATTTAGATACCAGAAAACCGAGTCCCAAAACCAGAAAGTCAAAGCCAACACAGTAGTTATGAAGGTGGCACATGTAGTTAAAGTAGTAAACACCCACATTCTCAAGCCTACAAACAGGACAGGCTACCTCAGGCAAAGATCCTCCTTTCCTCATTCACGGCAACTGCTCAGTGTCCAGGCAGCTTGCTCCCAGCAGCTCCAGCCCCCCACAGTTCCCGTCCCTGGCAGTCCTCAGCAGGAGTCCTTAACGGAGATTCTGGCTGGCTCAAGAAAAAGGAGTTCGCACCACAACTGCTGCCAGTGCCTCTGCCACTGCTTCCAGTCACCACCACATTGATGTTAGCTTGGTTCCGACATTCTCTTGCTCCACCCCTTCCTGCTACATCAGCAAGTTCAAGGGGCATGGAAGATCTTCAAATCCCAGTATCATTACAAAAGGTAAAGCACTGAAATTAAGAGAATTTTAGAAGACTTCCTGTGGAACTTGGGACTTTATCTGGGACATAAAGGAAGCCAGGGAAGTCAATAGTTGGAGCAGAGGGGGTAGAGCATTTCAGGAAGGGAGGGTAGCCAGAGAGAATGCCTGGAGCTGAGAGATAAAATTCCTTGTTTGACCAGAAGGCCAGTGGCTCTGGATTGGAAAATGTATTTCTGAGAGCCAGGTGTAAGGACTTAAGCAGTGCAATATGAGATGACCTAATGATGTGATAGTCTTTGCAGCATAATGAGTCTGACAATTCCTCAATTTGGCTCCCAAAAAGAATACGTGAACTGCCTTCCCAATTGTTATAACTTCCTTTTTACTTGGGTTTGGTTTTTAGTAAGAATGTAAAGATTTACAAGCATACTTCACTTTATTTCACTTTGCTTTATTACAAATGAAAGGTCTGCGTCAACCCTGTGTTGAGCAAATCTATCGGTGCCATTTCCCCAAAAGCATGTGTTCACATTGTTATCTCTGTGTCATATTTTGGTAATTCTCACAGTATTTCAAACTTTTTCACTCTCATTATATCTTTTATGGTGACCTGTTATCAGTGATCTTTGATGTTACTATTGTAATTGTTATAGGGCATCATGAGTCATGCTCATATAAGACAGCAAACTTAACTGATAAATATTGTGTCTCTTCTCACTGCTAGACCAACCTGTAGTTAGTTCCCTGTCTCTCTCTTCCTCTCCTCAGGCCTCCCTATTCCCTGAGGCACAACCATATTGAAATTAGACCAATTAATAACCCTACAGTGGCTTCTGTGGGTTCAAGTGAAAGGAAAACTTTAGTGCCAAGCTTCTTTGTTATATTATTTCATGAAATTGCCACAGTCAACCCATCCATTCAGTAACTGCCATCCTGATCAGTCAGCAGTCATCAACTTTGAAGCAAGACACTCCACCAGCAGAAAGATTATTACTTGGTCAAGACTCAGATGATGGAAGCATTTTTTAGCAATATAGTATTTTTAAAGTATGTATATTTCTTTTTAGACATAATAATATTGTATACTGAATAGACTACATTATAGTATAGATATAATGTATATGCACTGGCAAACAAAAAAATTCATACAATTCACTTTATTGAAATATTCACTTTATTGAGGTGGGCTGGAACCAAACACAATATTTCTGAGGTATACTTGTATAAGATAGATAGATAGATAGATAGATAGATAGATAGATAGATAGATAGACAGACAGATAGATAGATAGATAGAGCAAAGATTCACTGCTTTCTATGAGCCAGGAACTGGGCCCAGTATCAGAGACACAGATATAATGGACATCTCTACCTTCAAGAAGTTTATATGCTAATATGGAAAAACATAAAATAAAAGGCTCCTGAAAAAGGGTGGGTAGGGGAAGAGAAGGCATTTATGTTGGGACTAGGTTTAAAAATCTATAGAGGAGCTGGGGGGGGAGGGAGAGGGGGCAGAGTCAAAATGGCATCTTAGAAGCAGGTGAACTCCATGAGCTACCACCATAACCACCTCAAATACCTATAAAATATGACCCTAAACAAATTTTAGAGCTCCAGAACCCACAACATGACAGAGAAACAAAGCTCCCACTGAAGGCAGCCTGGCAGGCAGACAGGAAGGGTTCATTGCAGTGCACTGGGAGCTGAGACCAGCACCACATGAATCCATGTTTTTAGCCCCACGGCAGCCAGGACAAGCTGTGGCTGGAGCTTTCAGGAGAGTGGATCACTGGCAGCTATGGTGGTTTCCAGAATTATCAACCCATAAATGCCAAAAACAAAGTGAAAGATCAGTGGAACTCAGATAAATTTGGGGGAAATGGCCTGGTCGTCTGCCCCCAGAGCTAGAAGCGACTGAAACAGTGGCCCTGCAGCTACCTCCACATGGCTGCTTCAGAGCTCCCGGCTTGCAGATTGCAGGGGGGCCAAGCGACCATTTAGAGGTTAAGTGCTCTTGCCTTGACCTGCCTGGATAGGGATTGCAGTCTTGGGTCCTGAGGTACATGATCTGTGAGCCAAAGCTCGTAGGAGCTCCAGAGATGGAGCCCTCCTAATAGCTCCAGCATCTGTGAAAACCGCAGTGATTTTGGACAAAGCTCTCCCCTCTGAAAGCAGAGTTCTATGCAGCCCAAAAGTCAAGTAATTCACTAGCAACATGAGCAGGCAAAGGAAGTAAAGCAAGAAGAGCAATTCATCTTTAGATTCCTTTTTTGGGGACAAAGAAGATCAAAGCATGGAATAGGAGGAAGACAACACAATTAGAACTCCTGAACCAAAAGCTTCCAAGAAAAATGTAAAAAAAAAAATTACAGGCCATAGAGGAGCTTAAGAAGGATTTTGAAAACCAAATAAGAGAAGTGGAGGAAAAATTGGGAAGAGAAATGAGAATGATGTAAGAAAAGCATGAAAAGAGAGTCAACAACCTGACTGAAGAAAATAATACCTTAAAAAAATAGATTAACTCAAATGGCAAAAGAGGCCCAAAAGCCAATGAGGAGAAGAATGCCTTAAAAAAATCAAACTTGCCAGATGGAAAAAGAATCTCAAAATCTCACTGAAGAGAACAATTCCTTAAGAACTAGAGTGGAGCAAATGGAAGCAAATGACTTTATGAGAAATCAAGATACTATTAAACAGATCCAAACAAATGAAAAAATAGAAGGCAATGTGAAAAATCTCACTGACAAACCCACTCACCTGGAAAATAG
>CM053580.1:181481965-181499300 GCA_028627135.1 Pseudochirops cupreus | reverse complement strand
AAAGAGGCCCAAAAGCCAATGAGGAGAAGAATGCCTTAAAAAAAATCAAACTTGCCAGATGGAAAAAGAATCTCAAAATCTCACTGAAGAGAACAATTCCTTAAGAACTAGAGTGGAGCAAATGGAAGCAAATGACTTTATGAGAAATCAAGATACTATTAAACAGATCCAAACAAATGAAAAAATAGAAGGCAATGTGAAAAATCTCACTGACAAACCCACTCACCTGGAAAATAGATCCAAGAGAGACAATTTAAAAATTACTGGACTACCTGAAAGCCATGATCAAAAAAAGAACCTAGAAAGCATCCTTCAAGAAATTCTCAAGGAAAATTGCCCTGATATTTTAGAACCAGAGGGCAAAATAGAACTTGAAAGAATTCACCAATCACCTCCAGAAAAAGTTCTCAAAAAGAAACATCCTAGGAATGTTACAGCCAGGTTCCAGAATTCCCAGGACAAGAAAATATCATAAACTGCCAAGAAGAAACAATTTGAATACTGTGGAAACACAATCAGGGTAATCCAGGATCTAGCAGCTTCTACATTAAGGGATAGAAGGGCCTGGAATATGATATTCCTGAGATCAAAGGAGCTAGGATCAAAACCAAGAATCACCTACCCAGAAAAACTGAGTATAATGTTTCAGGAGAAAATATGATCACTCAAAATATGGAGAACTTTCAAGCATTCTTGAGGAAAAAACCAGAACTGAATAGAAAATTTGACGTTCAAATACAAGAAGCATGAGAAGGTAAACATGGAAAAGAAATCATAAGGAACTTATCAAAGTTGAACTATTTACATGACAACATGGAAAAACAATAATTATAGCTTATGAAACTTTTCTCAGTATGAGGAAAGGTGAAGGGAATATAAGTGTGTGTGTGTGTGTATACATATATGTATACATACACATATGTCTATATAGGAAGTTATATATATGCATATGAATACATATGTGAGTGTGTGTATATATGTGTCCAGGTATACATAGACAGAGGTTACAGGATCAGTTGAATAGGAAGGGATGATATTTTAAAAGGTGAAATTGAGAGGTGAGAGAGGAATATAATGAGAGGGGACAGGGAGAGGCAGGATGGGGTTAATTAACTCATATAGAAGAGGCAAGGGATAACTGTTACACTGGAGGGGAATAACAGGAAGGCAAAACGGAATAGGTCAGCCTTACTCTCATTGAATTTGGCTTAGGAAGGGAATGACATACACTCTAAATTGGGTATCTTGCCCTACAGGACAGTAGGAGGGAAGGAGATGTGAGGGGGGATGATGGAGGGGAGGGCAAGGAGGGTTGTCAGAAGCACACACTTTTGTAAAGGGACAGGGACAAAATAGAGAATAGAACAGGTGGAGGGTGGATTAGGAAGGAGGTAAATATAGTTAGTCTTTCACAATATGTCCATTGTGGGGTGTGTAATATGTCCATGTGCTCTGTGTAATCATACGGCCTATATTTAATTGCTTGTCTTTCCAGTGGGGGTAGGTGATGAGTGAGGAAAGGAAAGAACCTAGAATTTAAAGTTCTAAAATCAAATGTTAAGCAGCAGCAGTATTAGTATTATTAATTACATGCAACTGGGAATTAAGATACACAGGCACTGGGGTAGGGAGATCCATCTTGCCTTACCAGAAAGTCAGAAGGGTGATGGGGGAAGATATAGGAGAGTAGTTTGGGGGATGGGGTATATAGTAGGATCACTGTTTTGGGGTGGTGAGTAGGGGAAAGATAGGGAGAAAATTTGTAACTCAAAATCTCGTGGAAATTAATGATGTAAACTAAAAATAAACAAAAGTTAATTTTAAAAAAATCTATAGAGGAGTAGAGTGAGTTTGGCAGGCCTTTGCACTTCCTCAAATGGAAATTCTGAGCAGAAATTTACCAATTAAAGGAGATTCCTGAAAGTTCAGAGATATCATCAGGATGAGGTGGTTGATGGGACTGAGGTTTAAGAGAAACTTCAGAGAGTCAGAAACAGTCAGAAGAGAAGTGATTTTGGGGAGCCTCTAGATCACACAGGGAATAGAGCACCAGCCCTGGACTCAGGAGGACCTGAATTCAAATCTAGCCTCAAACACTTAACACTTAATAGCCAGGTGACCTTGGGCAAGTCACTTAACCTCAATTGCTCTGCCTTCCCCCCTCCAAAAAGCAAAAAAAAAAAAAAAAAAAAAAAAAAAGAAGAGTGATTTGGTTTTTCCAATACATTTGCTTACTGATCACTAAAAAGGATTTCATATTTAAAAGCACCAACAGCCAATTAAAATTTATAGACACCATAAAAATATTCTGATTCTTGACTCACTCTGACACCATTTCTGCCATCCTGTCTACTTCCAGAAGAAGGGAGGAGATAGATATAGGACTGAAGGCCATTTTGTGGTTTTCATTGTTTCATGGGTTACCATGACCAAAGAATTCATCAAAACAAGGGACCAGCCCATAGAGGTTTCCCCTTAATATTCTTAGCTAAAGTTTGGAAACAGATTTTTGCTGGTACTGCACTTGAAACCTTTCCAGAATGATGGAATATACCATAACTTACAGTCTAGGTTTTGCCTTCAAAAATCCAGGGTCACTTGATGAGGAGCAGGACTTTGTTAAACAAAGATAAAAATTAATTAAAACTTAGAAGAAAAAATAAAAATGAGAAAAAATATGTACTGTGAATTTAAAACAACTCCAACCTGACCTATTTAAGCAAGTCATTGATTCTGAAAAATGGGAAAAGGGAGAAGACACCATTGACACTGACTATAATAATGTTGCACAGAAATTTACCTGACAATAATCAATTGCTATAAAAGGACAACTGCCTTAGTCAGCAAACACTAGACCTACTTAATAAGGCAACACTAGTTAGGCTTCAAAAAAATTTTTTATAAACTTTTATTTTAAGTAAACTCTTACAAAAATGCTCAAGATTATGAGCAATATCACTGCACAAAACAGTGGATAGGGAAAACAAATAGCTTTGTGAGAAATCCAGCTAAATAAAACCAAGGGTAAAACTGCAAGAAAGGCAAGAAGCAGATGAAAAAGGAGGAAAAGGACATGCAAAAATCCCCATCTTTTTACTATCAAGAACAGTGGAGCTGCTATATTTGGATTCTAACATCATATTTCCAGATATCTTTATATAGAATATGAAATTGGCACTGAAATCGGAGATGGAAAAGCAGCTAAATTAGAGAAGGTATATACAACGGAGGTCTGTGCTAGAAGCAGTACAATTTTGAAGGCAAGATATCTGAAGGAAAGAAAGAGATGGAAGAGATAGAGAGGTACACATACAGTAAATAAACAATACAGTGAGTTTAAAGTTGAAGATGAGGAGGAGAGTAGAATGTATTGTGTGTGGAAAATTGATATATGAGACAAATTTTTTTAACATTAAAATTCTTTCAATGATATTGTATGATTGTGAGTCATGGAATAATACAATCTTTGAAAAATTTAACTTAAGGATCTACAAGGAGTAATAAAGAGTTGTAAGGAGGATATGAACATGCTATAAGGAATTACTCAGTGGAGGTAGAAAGGATGAAATGTGTTATCAAAGAGGATATGTAATCTAAGAGGAAGCTGGACATATGAAAATGATTGCTATCCTTATGATATCAAAGAGAATATATTGAAGTCCCTAGCGCATTGGGTAGATCCCTTGTGATTAACTATGTATCCAAGTTATATAGGATTGGTCAACTTGGCTATATTGTCATCTATGTCATTGGAGGAAATATTCACCTGTAGCACCACTGCAATATTCACAGCACCCACAATCAATATAAATATACCTGCTTGGTGCTCAATCACAAAATGTAATAGACTCTTCATATAGAAGACAGAAGCAAAACATTTATTTAGACACCAGAAAATCGAATCCCAAAGCCAGTAAGCTGATTCCATCATAGTAGCAAAAAACTTAATAAGCCACAACAGCACAGAGAGCCACACCATCCTATAGCCTTCCCACAAACCAATATTTACTCACAAGCCTGTCTGTCTCCCTCAGAGGCATGCTTTCCTCCCAACTGTCTTTCTGGCTCTGACTCCCAGCGTCCTGTGGGCTCTGCTCAACCCTTCAGCAAACTCCTCCTACCACAGGCTCCATGTGATTATATTCAGCCTGTTAGTGGGCAGAGTTTATTTTTAAAGCAGGGAAGGTCTTCAAATTCCCTTAGACTTATTATTAAGGAACAGAGAAAATCTTCAAATTACCATTACACCACCTCAAAGAGATTACTAGTATATTGGGTTATTGGAGTACATGACCAGAATTGGTAAAGTTTATCAAACGATATCCAATATTATTTCACCATTCTAGTTGAGTTCCTCCAAATATTCTCTTGTTTATCAATGTACTGCTTAAATTGTGGTATGAGGACTGAATATAGTACTCTAGATATAGATAAATAGACAAATCATAATTAAGACTATGACTTCCTTAGTAATAGAGGCAATACCTCCCAAAATTGCATTAGTTTTTTGGAGATACATCATACTGTTCATTCATATTGAGCCTGTGGTTCACTAAAACTCCCAGATCTTTTTTAAACAAGCAGCTATCTAATCATACCTGCCCTATACTTTACTCATAATAGTCATTTTCCAATCTAAGTAAAAGAATTTGCATTTGTTCCTATTGAATTTTGTCTCATGAGATTCAACTCAATATTGATATTTTTTTGGATCTTGATTCTGTCATCCCATAAGTTATCTGTGTTTCCCAGTTTATTATCATGTGCAAATTTGATTAGCATGCTATTTATTCTTTTTTCCAATTCGTTGATAAAAATAGTAAATAGCACAGGGCTAAACAAAGATACTTGAGGCACTCTAGTGGAATCCATCTTTCAAGCTGACATCCAACCATTTTATTCAATGGGCAACAACTTGTGCCTCTATAGTCTTTAGTTAAGGGGTGGGGAGCTTGTGGCCTTGAGGCCACACGTGACCCTCTAGGTCCTTAAAAATAATCCTTTTATTAAAGGAATTTGTTCTGTGAAGTTTGAATGTAATCAAAGGGCTGCACTTGAGGACCTAGAAGGCCACAGTTTCCACACCCCTGCTTTAGTTCTTTAGTTTCTTTCCCAAAGTTTCATAATCTATGGCAATACTTTTTATTTTTTTTAAATTTTATTTTAGTTTGCATCATTCATTTCCACAAGATTTTGAGTTACATATTTTCTCCCCACCTTTCCCCTACACACCACCCCAAAACAGCCATCCCAGTGTATCCCCCCTCCTCCAAGTCTATTCTCTCCTATGTCTTCCCCCCTCATCCCTCTGACTTTTCGGTAGGGCAGGATGGATCTCCCAACCACAGTGGCAATACTTTTTTACATACCTTCTAACAATACCATTTATGTACACACGAATCACCAGAAATGGGTACTACTCATAATTTTGACAAGTCTTGAGAGGTTTTCTGTTATATCTTGGACTCTTGATCCCAGAAAGACACTAGACTTCTCTGTTGTTGCTTTCAGATCAATAAAAAGTTCTCTGTACCACTATACAGAGAATCACCAAAAAAAAGAATTTCTCTTCCTCTGACCCTAACCAGAAAATGCCTACCTTGGATCTTCTGTGACTCCACTATAATAATCTTTGGAGAATAAGCAGATGTCTTTTCCTAAGATCATCCAGTTTTCTCCTCTTAAATGGAAGTCTCCGTTGTTGGTTTTTTTAAGCACCAAGTCTTTGCTTTCTTTTCTTTCTTTTCTATGAGACATACTTCCCTTTCCTTTCTTTCCTATGAGACATACTTCCAATATTCAGCCTTCTAACAAGGGTCAAGTTTTCCCTCCTGAAACTGATGCCACTTTTCTCATATTCCTTCTCAGTCTCCTTTACCGGATCATTATCAACCTCTTGTCATCTTAGTATGGATGCTCTCAGGGATATGGTCCAGCTACTCCTCTTCCTCCTCCTCCTCCTCTTCCTTCTTCTTGTTCTTATTTCTCTCTCTCCCTTCCTTGAAGATCATATCATCCTTTCTGGATTTAATTATATTTATGCTAGTTATTCTAAAATCTGTATTATTATGCCATTATTAACTTACATATTATATTTCTTACATATTTTTTTCTTACACATTTTCATGTCTTAGCTACAGTTTCCTCATAATGAGGGGAAAAAAAACCCACAGATATTTTCCCTAATCAGAGTTCAAGGCAATTATTATGATGAAATGTAATCATACCACCTTTTTACAATTCTATACTGCTATGCTTCTTTTAAAAAGTATTTTTCTGAACTAATTTCTACCTTAGGTTATTTCAATATCATTAATCATCACACAGCTCCATATGACATTGGGCAAGTCACTTAATCCCAATTGCCCTGTCTTCCCTCCTCCAAAAAGAAAAAAAAAATCAGCACATAGCTTTGAGTTTTGTTAAATTATTTGTTATTTCTATTTTAATCATATCTATAAACTCTACTTCCCTCCTCACTTCCAAACTCCACGTCTTACATTCACCCCATTTTCTTGTCTGCATCATTTCTATAATGAGCTACTAAGACTCACAAATAACTTGTTTCAAAAGTCAAAAAAGTCTTTGGATTGGGTTCCCATTTTCCATCCATTTTTGAGCAAAATTTCTCTTTTGCTTTCCTTCCTAATTCATAACTTTCTAATTTAGCTACTGATTGGTGAGAAAGAAGAAACAAAACAAAAGAGAAAGAGCAAGTAGTTTGCTTCAATTTACAGTCAGACTCCTAATTCTTTCTCTGCATGTGAATGGCCTTTTCCATCATAAAACTTTTGGAGCTGTCTTATAGACTTGCATTGCTGAGAAGAGCAACATCTATCAAAGTTAGTCATCACAAATATGATGTGTCTGTAATTGTGCACAATGTTCTCCTCGTTCTATTCCCCTCACTCACCATCAGTTCATAGAAGTCTCTCCAGATTATTGTGAAGTCCATCTCCTCCTTATTTCTTATAGCACAATAATATTCCATTACATTCATATACCACAACTTGTTCAGCCATTCCCCAATTGATGGGCATTCCATTGATTTCTATTTCTTGCCACCACAAAAAGAGCTGCTATAAAGATTTTTGCACATATAATTCCTCCTGCCACTTGTATATCTCTTTGGGATACAGCTCTAGAAGTGGTATTACTGGGTCAAAGGGTATGCACATTTTGGTAGCCCTTTGGGCGTAGCTCCAAACCGTTCACCAGAATGATTGGATCAGTTCACAACTCCACCAAAACAATGTATCAGTGTTTCAATTTTCCCACATCCTCTCCAGCATTTATCATTTTCCTGTTTTGTCATGTTAGTCAATCTGACCAGTGAGATGTGGTACCTTGTTTTCATTTGTATTTCTCTAATCAATAGTGATTTAGAGCATTTTTTCATATGATTATAGATATCTTTAATTTCTTCCTCCGAAAACTGCCTATTCATTTGATCGTTTGTCAATTGGGGAAAGACTTTTATTCTTATAAATTTGATTCAATTCTCTGTATATTTTAGAAATTACATCTGATATTTTATCAGAGACATTGTTTGTAAAAATTCTTTCCCAATTTTCTGCTTCCCTCCTGATCTTGGCTTTGTTTGTACAAAAACTTTTCAATTTAATGTAATCAAAATTATCCATTTTGCATTTTGTAATGCTCTCTATCTCTTGTTTGGTCATAAAATCTTCCCTTCTCCATAAATCTGACAGGTAAACTATTCCTTGTTCTCCTAAATTATTTATAGTATCAGCTTTTATATCTAAGTGGTGAACCTATTTTGACTTTATTTTGGTATACATTGTAAGATATCAGTCTGTGCCCAGTTTCTGCCACACTGCTTTCCAGTTTTCCCAGCAGTTTTTGTCAAATAGTGAGTTCTTATCCCAGAAACTGGAGTCTTTGGGTTTATCAAACAGTAGATTACTATAGTCATTGACTACTGTGTCTTGTGTACCTAACCTATTCCACTGATCTACTACTCTATTTCTTAGCCAGTAACAAGTAGTTTTGATGACTGCTGCTTTATAATACAGTTTTAAGTCTGGTATGGCTAGGCCACCTTCTGTAAAGCCAAGCACGAACAGCTTTCCAGTGGACTGCAGTTGCGAATAGCTTTAAGGTTCTGATCACATAGTATCGTGAACTCTCTATTTATTCAGCAGTAAACTAAAGGAAAACATTCACAGAAACCAAAGTGCAGCATTCATAATGATATAACATAACAATTTATCCCTAAATTGGCCACATAGTTTTTACTTAAAGTGGCCACATAGTTTTAAACAAAAAATATCATTCAGTAAATCCTTAACCCGATCATCCTTAAAGAGCAATCCTCCTTAAGGGACACAAAGTACAAAGGTCTAGATCACATTGTCTTAATCTCTCAGTCAAAAAGTCTTCTTTCTTCTTGACTGGAGATTAGTTTTCAATCATCCTTAACTCAATCATCCTTTTTTCTCATCATTTTTCTGTAATAATGTGTTTTCTTGATATAGAATAAACTATATAATAACAAGTGAAACTTAATACATACTTTTAATCTTTTAAACATTAGCAATTTTAATATGTTCAAATACCAGAGTAACCTCAGCTTCCTCAATAGTAGTTGAAGGTAGTTTCCCAGGCCCTGATCCCCTTGTTCATGAATAAAAAAGTACCAGATGGGAAATTCTTTTGACATCTTGTCCAATTTATAATCTGTCCAATCTACATATTAAAATGCTCACAGTCTTGTCATAGATAATTATAGCGTTCTCATTCAGGGAAATTGTGGATTCCAGTAACACACATCAGTACCAGAAGGAGACTCTAGTTTGGTAGAAATGAAACTAACCAATTCATCCCTAATTATTTAATCTTATACCTTAGGGCATCAACCATTAGCATTACAAACAAATGATTCCCATATCCTTCTGTTTTCTCTCAGTTCCCTGCTTTTATAGAAAAAGTGGTATAGCTATTCAACCTGTGTTTAAAACAACAACAACAAAACAAGCCCTTCCCTGAAACAGGAGCTAGCAAGGGTATATCAGGGCAGAGCTGGCAGCCATGAAGGAACAGTGATGCTGCCATTTGATCTCCTAGACCATCACCAATACATCCTACAGCAACAAAGGGTAAAATTTAGGAGACTTTTTTGTTTGTTTATTTAATAAGCACAACAGACTATTTCAAAGCAATGAGTGTTTAGCCAAGTACAGAAGTCAAAGTGTTGAGTCATTTTTTTTCCTTTTCTGAGAGACAGAAAAAGAGCACAGGATTACTGTCTGAAGCATCTGTCCAAGTGCCTGTTAGATGGACTTTTGCTTGTTTATTAGAGTGTTTTTACAGCAACTCATTTAGAACTATTAAAATCTGTGTCAGAAGAGTTTGAAGTCTATTCCCTTTGAAACTAGGGTTAGTACCCTCTAACTCAAAATCGGAATGTAGAAATAAAAAGTCTGGAGTTTAGAGAAAGGTTTATGTGACCCTCTCTTCTTGTTCTTCCTGTGTAATATACTGAGTTGTGGATAGAGGTATTCACTGTATCCTGAGCGGCTCAAGCAGAAATACACACATAAGCATTTTTTTTGAACCAGAATGTTTACATTTTAGAAGTGACTCATCACATTCTATTGCATAAATACATATTTAGATGAGTAAAATGCTTCATAAAACTATGAATTAAAGCCAAATATGCGTATTAGAGTTAATTTTTTTTGCCTGCCTTTAGCGCCATTTTGAGTGAGTGGGGTGAAATTGGACATTGTGCGCATATAATGATGACAAATGTTGGGCTACAATAACAAGTAATTCTTTTGATTTCCAGAGCATAATAGATGATGAATTATGTTTCAAATTAATGAATGAGAAGATAGAGAATAATTTGAATTTCATCAGTAGCTATTTTTCTCTTTCTCTGAGGCAGCAATGAGCATTTCTGAGGGATCTGAACTTTTGTGAACAAGTCCCTAGGAATTTTTGAAAGGTCTTAATTTGAAGATGAACCCTTTTAATGATGATTTATTTTGCCTATAAGAACAAAGATGGAGGTAATTGGACATTTAAGTGTTTGTATTGTGTGACAGCTTCTTTTTCAAGTTAAAATCAGTTTTTAACATTTGTGGGGTATCTCTCAAATATAAGTTGTCTGTTGCTCAGCAAGAACTGTATTTATCAAACTTCTTGATGGCCCTTCTTGATAAGCAGAAAAAAATTCTTCACCAAGGGAAGAAACCTGGTCTTTACAAAAGAAAAAATGGTATGAAAAAATTATTTTGCTTGTAAAAATCACTGGTATCCTTCCTTTCTCCTTCTAGGAAAATCCAGTAATCTTCACTCAATCATCATTACCCTGAAACTAGCATTGATATTTAAAATTACTGATGATTCATTCCTCTTTAAATTCATTACTAATATAATACACCAATTATTTCATTCAATACATTCTTTCCCTTTTTAGTCATTCTTTTAGGATCATAAATTTTGTAGCTGTATGGGACATTTATTGTTCATCCATATTTCAGTTGTGTCAGACCATGACTCCATTTAGGGTTTTCTTGGTAAAGATATGAGAGTGGTTTGCCACTTTGTTCTCCAACTCATTTTACAGATGAGGAAACTGAGGTAAGCAACTTGCCCAGTGGCACACAACTAGTAAGTGTCTGAGGTCAGACTTGAATGGGACCACAGAAGTTAATTGATCCAACTTCCTAATTTTATAGTTGTGGAAACTAAGGCCCAAAGCAGTCAACAGATTTGTTCAACGTAAAATAAATAGAGCCAAGAGAATAACTAATAGAATAAGAGGAACATTGTGAAAACAAACAATTTTGAAAGACCTTTGAACTCTAATCATTTAAATGACTCACCTCAGTTCCAGAGGAATGATGATAAAGAGTACTATCCGCCTCCTGATGAGAGGTGATGGACTCAAGATAAAAAATGAGACATACATTTTTGGATTTTGCTGAGTAGAAAATTGTTTCAAATGACTGCATATTTGTCACAGGGATTTGTTTTTTTCCTTTTTTTCCAATAAGGGTACTGAAAATAAATGTTTGTTGGTTTAAAAAAAATTAAGAGAGTTGCACAAGATGACACACATATAGTAAATAGGAGAATCGAGATTTAAACTGATGCCAACTTTGAAGAATTTTGAATCCCACAGGGCAAAGACAAATAAAGCCTGGCATACCAAGTTTATTTGAAATTGTGACTAGAATGAAAGGCCACTCTATTGTCTTTCTTTTTCTTCTCTGGGTGTCATCTGCAATACTAAGCAAGACATTATTCAAAATAATCATGAACTAAGGAATCAGAGAATTCAAAGAGACCTGAAAGGTCATCTAATCTTCCCAGAATCTATTTATAGCTAAACTACAAAGCTCAAGCATTTTCCTACTTTACTAGCCCTGGATATACTCAACAAAATTGTTCTCTCATGATTTTAATCACCATCCTTGTATTGATGACTCACAAATCTACTGTTAGCTGTTATGGGAATCTGAATATCTTCCCTGTCCCTAGACCCTTTGCTTAAGTCACTTTGAGAACCTTCCCAGATTTGAAAGTATACTCTGTGCCCTAATAGGCTGAATGTGATCACATGGAGCCTGTGGCAGGAGGCTTGTTCTTCAGGAATACCCACATCTTGTTGCTTTGTGATTGAGCAGTGGGTCAAGAGGGCTGTGACATTCTCGGAGCCAGGAGAAGGCTATATAAACCGCTGATGTGAGGTTTTGCTTTGGGGCTCACTTTGAGAAGAGTTGTGTAATTTGTCCAGAGGAGACTCTGGGAAGTCATTGAGCCCCCTGGCTTTGAAAAACCCAGATGTTGGTGCTTCCCTCTCTGGTAACTGACTAGGTATGGATGTAATGGCCAGACGGTTGGAAGCCTGTCTATTGATTTGTTTCTTTGCTTGTAACTTCTGCTTGTTAACTTGTGTTTTATATTCTGTTTGTATTCTCTGAATTTCAGGGTGCTGACTTTTTCCCCTGAACTAGGTAAATGATATATGTTTGATTGATTAATGTAAGATTGCTAACCCATTTTGAGTTGCTTTCCTTTAGAAAAGCAGATCTAAGAACCTGTGCTAGCAGCCACTCTGGGTATGCTAGGGTGCTTGCTGATACATTAGCCTATAAGGGAACTGTTTCCTCCTCCACTTCTTTTTTTCCTTCATAGTAAAGTCAAGAGAAATCTCAGAGACACATTGGAGGATATACAGTCAAAGGATCTATCAATGGCTGTCTCCCCCAATGATCTGACTAGACAGGCCATTTATTTAATTCCTTCTTTCTGCTTACAAAAGAAAAGAAAAAGGGAAGGGGAGTAGAGGGGAGGGGAAGGGAGGGGAGAGGAAAAAAGAAAGGGAAGGAAAGGGAAGGAAAAAGGAAAAGGAAAGGAAAAACTACCAGCAGAGGCTTGGGCATCACCTTTCACTTCCCTTTCATGTTCACCTTTAAATATTCAATAACTCACCAAACCCTGTCTATTCTTCCTTTGTTTCTTGTATGGCACTTCTTTTCCCATTCACATTGTCAAATTTGAGGACTAATCATCATAACTTTCTAACAATATCATTATAATCATGTTCTTGATCTTTTTACCATTTTTATTTAACTTGAATAACTTAGATTGAGGAGGGAGGAACTGTATAGATCGTCTGTTCCAAACCTTGCCTTATATCTCTGAGAACTGGTAATCCAGTTTCTATTTAAACTACTTCAGAAACATGAAATTCACTAACTTGAAGCAAGCCATTCCATTTTCAGGTGACTCCAATTATTGGAAAATTCTTCCATATATTAAGCTTAAATATGTTTCCTTGTAATTTTAATGAAATAATTCTAATTCTGCCTTTTGGAGATATATAAAATTAGCTCAATCTCTTTTTAGCATGACAGTTTTTCATTTATTAGAAAACAGATATTGTCACCCCTTCTAAGTGAATTGTCCAGGCAAACATCCCTGGTTCCTTCAATCATTCATCATACAACAGGGTTTTAGGTCCCATCATCTTCTAGGTCACCTTCAATAGGATATGCAGCAGTTTGCCTAAAAACAAACACAATAAATCATATGTGATCTAATCAGAGAATATAATGTGTGGTATCTATGAAACGGCAGCACAACACAACAATTCTTATTACTTCAACCATTTTTATAATAAAGCTATACAACTATAAAGTTAATATGATCATTTTCTAGGCAAGACACTATTGAAAATACTTCTTAATACTGTGGGATCATTTTGTAGCCAGATCGTAGATTGGCTTCCCACTGAATAGAGGGAAAAAAATTCTAAAATCCTACCTGGAAACATTGCGAATAATAATCCCAGTGAAATAGCCTTCTTTCTGCCCTGAGAGAGTCACTGTGACAAATTATAAGCTTGTGAAGCAGTTACTAATCTATAACAGAGTGGTGAAAAACAGAGATGGAGCTGTAAACAAACAACTTCTAACAGGAGTAACAGGACAAGCACAATGCCCCCTGATCCCTTAAAGTATCTTGCAATATGAGTCTTGGGACTACAGACTAAACATAGTAGGCTGGTTTCAGAAGCCAAAACTTCACACAGTAGAGTAAAGAACTCAAGCTGAGGCTGAAGGTTGTAAGTTTCCTTTTAAGTCCTAAAGAAAAGTTGAGCTTTTTTTTAAAAGTTTTACTCCATTCCCCACCCCCAACCAATTCTACCTAGAGTCTGATGTTTACGAGTGATTCTACATTATTTAAGCTCTCTTTCCTGTTCATATAAAAAAATATAACTTTAGTTGATCATTACTTCTTCATTCTGCATGTCTGAATTTAAACATAGGAAGGAAAAACAGAGGGTAGCAGTAACTACCTGAAAATACACAGAAATGTAACTGGTCAGAGACCTAATCTTTGTCTAAGATACTAGGGTATCTAGCTGGAGGCTCCACAATCTGAAGGTATGAAAAAAATCTCATGGTCATAAGTTTATAATTAATGCTTAATATAACAACGCATTAATACAGTTTCTTGTTAGGTTTTGACCTTCCAGGGACTCTACATATATTAAAGTCACTGAACAAAATTGCACATAAGAGCGAAAGGAAATTTTAATCATTTTGCCCTAGCCCTTGCTTTTAAGTCAATCTATATTTAATGTATCCAAATTCATGACTATTTTACAAGAGTCTTATAAAAAAAGGAAAAGTCCTTAAAATACCTTGGTAACCCATTTCAGTTATTGGTAAGAAATTTTACTTCCATCTAACCTTTAAGGAAAAGATGTTTTCTTGAGTGTGTGAATTTTCAGTATTCCCCAAATATAGGTTTGTGATATGATACTTGAAGAATACATTGTCATATTTACTTATTTGTGTTACCTATTATGTTTGCCCCTTGAGGGTAAAGGAGGGAAGGTTGGAAACTAATTAGCTAAGTGATAGCATAGTTATATGAATTGAACAAAAGCAAATATAAAAAAGTTCATCAGTAGACGAATTTATTAACTAAGAGTGAGCCACAAATTATAGAGCAGATGAATGAACTTGGTTCAATGTACCCAAATCATTTAGATTTTCTGAGGGGGATATTCTCCTATGGGGCAATAAGAGAATATAGGTTCTATAGCCTAAGGAGAATAAAGATATTACAAATTTAGGGTTAAAAATTTTAAGTGCCACTCGTTCCTGGGACTGAATATTTTCTTTTATATCATGGTATATTACCATATATGAAATCATACATTGTCATGTCATGTGTGTGTACTGTAAATTAACCATAGAAAACTGTATCATGGTTAGAGAAAAAAAGAAAGCCAAAGTTGGTCTTAGATGGAACTATAACTAGAATGGCACACCGAGGATCTTTGTCAGAGAGTGTCAAAATATGAAGGTTTGCTTCTAAAGTCATAATGGTATAATAAACAGTAAATTGCTGTAGCTCTCCCATACTCACCTCCAAACAATCACAAAATGGAGTTCCAAAACAAATCCTAGAACAGCAGAACCATGAAACAGTTGAGGGGAAAGAATCTTCTAACCCAAGAAACTTGGATGATAGGCAAGAAAGGCCATCTCACTCAAGTGAAATAGGAGCATAGTCCAGGATACAAAGCATACCAACAATCCAGCAGCAAATCCCACCTCAACAAACCAGCAGTATATCCTGAGTCCCAATGAGGTGGAGCAGGAGACCATCAACACCAGGACACACACACACGGGTTAGTATAGCCAGAGGAACCGGCAGACTCCAGTTCTGGGAACTCCCACATGCTTCAGTGCAGTCCCAGGCAAACAAGGCATCCTCCAGTCTGGGCAGGTGTGCATCCTCCAGCTGACCAGGGCATGTGGCCCAGGTGGGCAGGTATCCTCCAGTTGCCAAGCCTGAACATGCTTGAGTGAATTCTGGACAGGCAGGTTTCCTCCAGAGGGCAAATCTACACATGCTTCAGCACAGTCCTTGGCAAACAGGTAGATGCCAACCCAATGGGTGCCTAAGCAAACAGGCAGCCACCAGCTAGTATGGGCCAGCTACACTTGAGAAAAGTTCCCAGCAAATAGGCAGACTCCAGAGGCCGCACCACCACATGCATCAATGAAGCCAAAGGGAAACACAGAAACACCCCACTGGAATTTAGCACACACCAGACTCCATCACTAGGATCCAAGGTAAGCTGCCAGATGCCTACAGATTACAGTGCCAGCCAATCCCCAGCCCCTTAGCATAGCACCAAACACAAGAATCCCCCATGGATCTCAGGACAACATCACTGCAGCACCAGGTAAGCAGCCAGATCCTGCAGCAACAAGAAGCCTGATACAATGCCTCTTCCACCCAAGGAACAGAGCTCAAATTTAAAAGAAAGGAAACAAGGGGGTGGAGCCAAGATGGTGGGGTAAAAGAAGGAACTTGCTTAAGTTCATTCCCCAATCACCTCCAATACCTGTAAAAATGATTCTAAACAAATTTTAGAGCTAAAGAACCAACAAAATGACAGAGTAGAAACACATCTCCAGCTGAAGACAGCCTGACAGGCTGACAGGAAGGGTATATCACACCAGACTAGGAGTGGAACATAGTCCCACAAGGGTGGTGCTGGCACAGATTGGCCAGAGCAGACCTCAAGAGACTGAATCACTGGCAGCTGTGGTGGCTTCCAGACTTTGCAACCAACAAATGCCAAAGATAAAGTAAAAGGCCAGTGGGGAAACTGTGTTGGACCAGGGTGAGAGAAGAGCTAGGTCAGGCCACAGCCCCCAGGGCTGTAGAGGTGGTAGTGGCAGCAGTAACAACAGCAGTAGCAGCAGCAGCAGCAATGGCTGCTTCCCTGAGTTCCAGGCCCACGGATGGTGGGGAGAACAATGGACTGATCAAAGGGCAATTGCAGGAATCTCTTTGCTGGACCTCAGGCAAAATTCTCTTGCTTTGCCCTGCTTGGATGTGAGTTACAGACTTGGGTAGCAGTCCTGGAGTGAGGAGGAGTGTTGGCATAGCAGAGCTTGTGGCAGGGATGAGGGAATCCTCCTCATAGTTCTGAGGCAAGTGCCTAGAAGTAAGTCTGACAAGAGCTGCGCAAAACCTCAGAAAATTAGGACAAAGTACTCTGCACTCTGGAAGCAGAGTCCTACCCAGGCAGAGAACTCAAAAGTCAAGTAAGTGATTGGCAAGATGAGCAAACAGAGAAAGAAAAATCAGACTACAGAATCATTCTTTGGTGACAAAGAAGATCAAAACACAGAACCAGAAGAAGACAGAAAAGTCAAAACTCCTGCATCAAAAGCCTCCAAGAAAACTATGAATTGGTCACAGGTCATGGAGGAGCTCAAAAAGGATCTTGAAAATCAAGTAAGAGAAGTAAAGGAAAAATTGAGAAGAAAAATGAGAGTGATGCAAGAAAATCATGAAAAATGAGTCAACAGCTTGCCAAAGCAGATCCAAAAAAATACTGAAGAAAATAACACCTTAAAAAACAGACTAACCCAAATGGCAAAACAGGTCCAAAAAGTCAGTGAGGAGAAAAATGCCTTAAAAATAAGAAGTGGACAAATGGAAAATAAAGTCCAAAAGCTGACTGAAAAAAATAATTCCTTCAAAATAGAATGGAGCAAATGGAAGCTAATGACTTTATGAGAAATCAAGATATTATAAAACAGATCCAAAAGAATGAAAAAGTAGAAGACAATGTGAAATACCTCATTGGAAAAACAACTGACTTGAAAAATAGATCTAGGAGAGATAATTTAAAAATTATTGGACTACCTGAAAGCCATCATCATAAAAAGAGCCTAGACATAAACTTTCAAGAAATTATCAAAGAAAACTGCCCTGATATTCTAGAACCAGAGAACAAAATAGAAATTGAAAGAATTCACC
>CM053580.1:181461379-181481465 GCA_028627135.1 Pseudochirops cupreus | reverse complement strand
TAATATTCATGGGAAATAATATGTTTCAGAAGTTTTATGTGAAAAGGATAAAATAGCAAAGGCATGGTTTATTATTATCATGAATATTATGTTGTAATTGATTTAAAACATATTTGACAAGAAGTAAACTAATGTCTTCTATCTTTCTTAAAATATTTCCAATATTCTTTATATTCTTTACTTATTATGGTGATTATCCTAAAATTTTGTTTATCAAATAAGAAATATTAAATTATTGTTAAATTTGTAAATTTTGTTTAATTTGTAAATTTTAATAAGTATTAAACATTACATTTATTTAAGAAATATGAAGATGTATTTACAAATAAATGTAGTTTATAGCAAATATGCAAACAATGGAAATTTCCAATAAACTTTGCTGGGCAGTATCTGAATAATGTAACATTTATATCTACTAGCAAGGTTAACAGCACTACCTAGACTCATATCTAAATTACTAACTTAAGGACTTACTTTGTTTCCAACATTGTTATTTCTTAGAACACCATTCATATGATTTGTATAAAGTATACTATATACAAAATCTTATTAATATTTATTCTATTTACAAGATGAATCATACTTAGTAGTAAGAAGGGCCATGAACATATATTTATAAAATGGCAACAAAAAGAGTGAGACTGACTGATTAAATTATGACAACTTCCTTTGTGCTCCTGTCCTGGTTCTTGGATATATCAGTGTGAATTTTTGACTCTGTGTAACACTTTTTCCTGCTCTTGCTTTCAACTTGACCTCAGTGGATTCTTTTGAGTCAGTAATGTCTCTACGTTGGTTGTTAAACTTTAATTTTTGCAAGAAAATTATAATACTTTGCCCCCATTTCTAGATTAATTTACCCCAGGATTTGGAAAAACCTACAAATTTCCCAAGAAATGCAGGGCAATAATTATCTCATGATAATTGGGTGACCATGCTCAAGAAATGCAGGTAGTCAATAGCCCCATCTGAGATTTGAACCTAAGTCTTTTAAGTTTCAAATCCAATATTCTTTTGACCTTCTGGGCTTATGACTAATGCTATGAACACCTTTTTCCTGCCTCTTCATTAGCCCTTGGATTTGTTTACTTCATGGACTCTATCTTTACTCAACACATTACAAAAATCTCAGAATTATGATTTCAGAAACCAAACATTTAGACTAAGGCATACTTAAACAAAAATTCTCTTTATAACTTACCTCATATTTGGTCATTTTATCAATCAATTCAATCACTCAGTCAATCTAGCATTTATAAAGCACCAACTACTCTGACTTTGCTTGAAAATATCTACTTGTGAAGGAGTCATTTACTTCCTGAAGCAGCCCTTTCTGCTTTTGGGTAGATCTAAAATTTTCAAAGTTTTTATGATTGTTATAGTGGTTTTCTAGCTTTAAAATTTGTTTTTTTTAAATTAATTTATTCTCTAGTTTTCTCTTTTGTTAATATTTTTCAGGGATAACCTTTTCTTTTTATATCTCTAACTATATATTACCTTACTATTACCATTTTATTAGGATAATTTTAAGTATTTATATGATTTTTTTTGATTGATTCATTTTTTAGAATATCTTACTTTAGTCTCTAATGAGAATTACATTTCTACCCCATTTCTTTTCTAGGTTATCATTTTATCTTGTCAGGGTCTATAAAATATTTAAAAAAACATTTCTGTCATCCTGTTTTCTTCATAAACTCTAAATAATATTGTGTGATCAAATTTTGGGAAAGTTATGTAAGCATAAAAAATAAATATATTTTCTGAGGTTCCACTTAATAGGCTTTATAGTTCTATCAAACACAGATTCATCTCAGATCATATTTGGACTATGCCCTCTTTCCATGGTCAGAAAGGGAGAGAGATTTCTTTCTTCAGGCCCACTAATTATCAGAACAATTCAGGAACTGTCCTGGCACCATAGAAACACTCAAGATGGAAAAGAGGCTTCTCCACTGGTAAGAGATTCATAATGATTGACAAATGAGACATATTGCTACGTAAGAACAACTGGAAAACTAAGCAGATAACGTCCACTGAGATTTCCAACCCCACACTGTGACTTCACAGAGACTTTACACAGACTTTCTTGAAGACCTGACCTTTCTCCAGAGGACCATAGAACCAGAATACCGTCAATGGGAATAGGGATTGTGGTTGCTTTCTATTGTTTTATTGTTTTGTTTTTCTATGGATAAATGTTTTTGTTTGTTTGTTTCAGTTCCATTGGGAATTTGTTTGGCTAGCAAATGAGTCAACTAAATGCATTGAAAGTAAACTAACACAAGATATATCCCAGAGCTTTAAAACCTGAATGTGGTCAAATAAAGCACAGAATTTATGAAAACTTCCCTAATAATAATAACTAACACTTACATAGCTTTATGATTTACAAATAGCTTTACATATGTAAACCCATCTAATCCTCATAAAAGCTCTATTAGATAGGTGATATCACCATTTTACACATAGGGAAACTATATTGCCAAAGTGATACCCATAGCAGCTGCTATGGATATGCAGACGTATTTTCAGTGTTGAATTGCAAAATATAACAAACTCTCTTCCTCAACGACAAAACCATGATATTTATTCAGATGCCAGAAAGTCAATTCCACCATAGTAAAAAGAAGTTTATACACATTACCAATCTAGGAAGCGCTAACATCCCCAAGCCTTCCCTCTGTTAGCCCTCCCCACAAACAAGCTCTCCTAGGCAAAATTCTTCCTTCTCTCACTCATGTTAGCTGCTGTGCCTTAGCTCTGCCTCACTCTTTTCCTGCTCTATCCTTCTTGCTCCACCTGTTCAGCAAGCTCTGTTAACCATGGGCTCCATGTGACTCAAGTTGTGGGTTGACCCAAAGCTTAAAGCAGATCACATAGGTCTATTAAGGGGAAGGGAAGATCTTCAAATTCCCTTACCATTGTAGAAACCAAGATAGACAGAGGCCAAGTGACTTGCCAGGGGCCACATGGCTAGTAAGTGTTTGAGCCAGGATTTGGATTCCCATCTATGTGAATCCAAGACAGGGGTGGGGAACCTGCAGCCTTACGGCCTGCATCCAATGAGCCACTCACTGCCTCCTAATCCAGTCTAGGTGTCAAAGGTCAGGATCTATCACCCAAATTTATCAAAAAAAAATATAATGACATTCACTACATTATACTTGTTAAGGCAGGAAAATATTCTAATTTTACTATACAATATATTATTACATATACTAATAATTTTAGAAAGCTTCAATAATGTGAGCTTCAGCTAGGTGATACAGTGGAGTGCTGGACCAGGAGTCAGGAAGACCTGTGCTCACATCTGGCCTCAGACACTTAATAGCTATGTGACCCTGGGCACTAAGTCACTTAACCCTTTTTACCACAGTGTCCTGATCTGTAAAATTCACTGAGGAAAGAAAAGGCAAATCACTCCACTATCTTTGTCAAGAAAATCCCACAAAAAGGGGTCATGAGAATGAAAATGACTGAAAAATAGCAAAAGTATAATCACTAGAGGCCCAGAAAGTAACCACAAAGTATAAAGCAGGTTTTAAGGAATTTTATTTAACCCTAGAACAAAAAGATAATAAATCCTTAACCAGTCTGAGAGTATTAAAAGGCATTGTCTATTAGATGATGACAATTGACACCACAAAAGGGACATTTTGAGATTGGCCGAGAGCATCAGTCATGATCCATTTGATCTATGTATAAGACACAAGCCATTTAGCACTTGACTCCAGTCCTCACTGTACTTTCTGGAAGTAGACGCTTTTATCTATGACAGAGGGCACCAAAGTGCGTTGAACAATTTCTCTCTGCTCCTTACTTCCCCCATCCTATCAAAAAACTTGCCATCAGAACTACAATATCAATAGGAGACAAAGCATCCAGTCAGGAACAGAGACATAGAACCAAGGATAGACATTGATTCAGAGGAATAGTATCTGAGGGAGATAGCAGCTTCAAAAAGAAGCTTCACTCCTTGAAGCAGAAAAGAATACCAACCTGGGAACATGGCTCTGCTAAAATGAAATATCTAAGGGGAGTTTTGTGAAACTCTATAGAGAAAGAATTTCCCATTTTTATTGTTTCAGGAGTTATGAAATACTTTTTGTTGTATATATTGACTTATTATTCAAATATTTCTGTGTAGTAAATAGGCTGTGGCCTCCCTTTACTAGGCCAAGGCCGATTACATCTCTTGCTTAGGTTCCGGGGTACCCCCAAAGGGTTGAAGTGTCACTTCTCTAATGCTACTGTTTCAAGTGGTTAGAGGCTGCCAGGAGGTAAAATGGATAGAGTGCTGGAAGTAGAATCAAGAACGCCTGAGTTCAAATCCTACTTTAGAGATTTATTAGCTGTGTGATCATAGGCAAATCACTTCACATCTACTTGACTCAGTCTCCTCATCTGTAAAAAAGGAGTAATAGTAACATTTACTTTCCAGGATTGTTGTGAAGATCAAATAAGGTAAATGTTTAAAGCACTGTATTTCTGCTAGTTGCAGTATTTTTGTGTGACCAGTAACTAGCAGTCTAGCTCCATTTGACCAATTAACATTTACTAACTTGTAAATGTTCACAAAGGTATATTTACTTTAAAAAGGTGGCAAGAAGTATAAAATTTCCTCTAGTACCTTGGGGACACACTCTTCCCTTGGGGACACGCCCTGGTCTCTGGTGAAAGTGGGGTCAGACTTAGTACAGTTTCTGTATCATGTTGGTTAGAACTGGCAAATTCTTTTTTAAAAATTTATTTATTTATTTACTTTTAGTTCACAACATTCAGTTCCACAATTGAACTGACAAATTCTTAACCAAATAAATCCTCTTATCAGCTATTATTGGACTAGATCCTGAAAGTCAATCCTTAATTTTTACACATTACTGTGGATCTGGATACAAAACGTGACACTGATTCATGGATCCCTGAATTTCCAGACTCTTGAATTCTCATTCCAAGATGGCTTATTCTCCTGATCTTTTAAAACTTGTAAATTTGTAGCCCCCAAATTATTTCACCTAAAATAAAAAAGAACAAATACCCAGGTAGCTAAAGAACTGAGACCCATTTTTATAAGTCACATGATGGCCTCAGTGGAGAAAGGACCCAAGGCTTCTCCCCTCACATAATTGTCTCTCACTAGAGTGAGTGAAGGAGTCAAGCCAAGAGAAATTTAACCAAGGGAGGAATGAAGGCTCACAAAGGCCAACTAGCCAAGACAAGGTTGCTGTTTTGGTACAGATTATCAAAAGGCTAGATTATGGAAAGATCAGATAATAAAAATATGCATATACTGAAAGACAGTAAGCAGTCACATTTACACTTTACCATTTCGGGGGAAGCCAGATTGAAATCCAGATCTCATTGTCACTGTTTCCAATGGCATATTTGTCAAAAAGTTATTCTACCATTCTGGAATCATGGGGTCCCCATTTTACACGGGTAGGTTACATAGTTTTCTGGTTCTTTTATGGACTTACCCTGTTTATCCAGGTAATGGGTATCAAAGTCATATAAATGGGGGTCATTTTTGTTAGTTGCTAGCTGGTAAAATCCCAATAATGACTAATAGACTTCCCCCCTCCCCACATTCCATGTATTTAGCCACTTTCTCAATTGTTGTATTTTAGTGGTTTGATGTCCTGAAGGAAAATTTGTCTACCTCATTCGTTTTGAAGTTTCATCAGTTTATCTTCATGTTCCTTCTCTTGTTGGGGTTTGCATAAGAATGTCTTTGGCAAAGTCCTGAAATGTTACACCATCCTGGTCATGGACAGGTTGATGTAGGAGGTGTAAAGCTCCAAGTTGATCTGCTGGCTGATGGTGGCCTCCTATTCCTGATGATAGTTCTATTGTATTTTTGTGGGGGTGACAATGGCCTGGGATGGTTGGGGCTGTCAGGAGCTGTGAAAACAGTTGTACAGAACAGTATTGGTTAGTTGAGTTGAAGGTGGAGAGACGGCTAAGGATGTGTCAGTCTAGGAATCCAACAGCAATTTTGCTGAAGCTTTGTTGAAGCTCCAAACCACCATGACTCTTCTTCCCTTCTCTTCTGGATTTTAAGTAAGGCCTTTTGAAGGTTCCCCTAGTTTTGGTTGCAAAATTTCTCTCAAAGAGGTTATTGTTTGCCATGTGGTTAACACATATGCTCCAAAATCTCTCCAAAGCACTTCCATTACACAACTCTCCAGGAAACAGTCTCCCAGCCTCTTCCACTTGGGAAATTTCATCAGCCAAGTACATACACTTGGTTTATGATCGTAAGGATTAGAATGTTGACCAGTTTCCCCAATACATCTGAATAACTATAAGTTCTGTTTCCTCCTATTTTCTTACTGTTCGTTAATAGCTTATAAATTTTTTGTTCAGTCATTTTTCAGTCTTACCCAACTCTTCACTCCATTTAGAGTTTTCTTGGCAAAGATACTGGAGTGGTTTGCCATTTACATCTTCAGTTAATTTTATAGATGAGGAATTAAGGCACACAGGGTGTCACTCAATGTATGAATTTTGTTAGAGTTTGGTTGTTTTGTAAGACAGTTGTTTTTTTTTTAGTCAGCTGACTGACTCACACTAAGCTAAGAGACTGTCTAGGGAGGGATTAATTAGAAACAGCTAAGACAGATACAGTAGTTTTTTGGGTCTCTATTATAAAAGTCACAGGGATTCCAGGGAGGAAGAAGCCTGTTCCAGAATAATCACAGTCATAATGCCTGTTCCTTTATATGGTACCTTAAGGTTTGCAACATACTTCATATATATTATCTCCGTTGATCCTCATAATAACCCTTTTGGGGAAGTGAATATTAGCCCCATTTTTACAGATGAGGAAAGAGGCTAAAGGAAGTTAAATTACTTGCTCAGGGTAAATAGCTGGTAAATGCTTGGACCAGGATTTGGACCTAAATTATTGAAACAGCAGGTCCAGAGCTCTATTCACTACCCCATGTTGTCTCAGAAATGGCAACTCTAACTGTCCTGTTGGCTAAGCTTTAATAAGTATTGATACCAGCCCTGAGACTTAATTGTCTTCAGAGAATAAAGCTCAGACTATTGACCTTTCTGGTGACCTAAGGACAAAAGCAAGATGAAGAGAAGGCAGGAGTTGCTCTCCTTTGGGCTAGTTCTGGTATGCTACTGTGGCCAACAAAGATGCAGGAAAGCTGTGTTTAACTGAATCAATCCTTTGTCCTAGCTGAATGCCCTTTCCATGCTATTGCTGAGTCAACTTTTTTTTTTAACTGTTAGATGATCAATGATTTTCTCCTTTCATTTTCCTTTTTTCTTTCTTCTAATTCAGAACCTCAAGCACCAAATTGGCCTGAATCAGGTCAGATCCAGAGCAAGGGGAAATAGCTGAGTGAAGAGGTTTAGTGGATAATCTATGAGTATAATAAAACAATCAAGTGGGTGAATTCAGGAAAGGTGGCTGTAGTAATGTTAAGGTGATATTTAAATAAAATATTGGAACTTAATAGCTAAAAATAAACTGATCGTCCATTCTGACTGTTCTATGTCTTGCTTGTTGTGAATTTAAGTTAGAGGGTCAGGTAACTTGGAAGAGAGCCTTTATAATGACATCATCTGATTTCCTGGTGTCCTCACTGTAGTAAAGCAATCCTTTAATCAGAATCATCCTAGGTACCTCTCTGGGGATAACTTTTACATTGTTTCTTCTGTACATCTCTTACTTAGTATCATGTTGCAGCCTACTCATGCCTGCCATGAGCTCCTCCTTTACTCTGTAGTTGACCTGAAATTGTGATTATTTGCAGACTATGGCATTCCATGACTTGAAGCGGTTCACCGTCACTGAATGAATAATATGGTTAAAAAAATAGGCTTTTGTTTTAAAGAAAAGTGTGGGGCTGGTAAAGCATGGTACAGTTTCCTAAAGGAGATCCGCACCTGCTCTTCACCTTCTTCTTGTTCAATCCTGGATTCAGAATAATGTCCATTCACAGTAGTCTGTTTAAGATAGATGCACTACTGATCCACATCTATAAACATTCTGCATCTACTTGATTTTTCCTCTATGAATAGTTAGGTGGAGATCTTTTGAGTGATTATGGATTTCATTTAAAAGCCTCTGCAATGTTCTAGATCTTATTGCAATCATTGCAATCCCTCGCACATAGAGAAGCATCTGGAAGCTCTGTCCATCTGTATAGGGAAATACCCAGTGATTTGGATTCTGTATTAAACATGCTTTACAACAGTGGTAAATGCTTTTTAGTGAAGATATTTCTGACCTTGCTTGTTGTGAATTTGACGTGGATGGTCAGACAACTTAGAAGAGTGCCTTTATAATGATATCATCTAATTTCCTGGAGTCCTCACTGTAGCAAGCAATCCTTTAATTTCTTTCTACATGATCCTTGCCACAGCAACTGTTAAAAAACCTCTTCTTTCCTCAAGTCTCCCATAACAGTCCCTCCCTCAACCCTCTCAATTGAGGACCTTGCCTTCTCTGTTATTAAGAAAATTGATGCTAATTCACTAGGATTTCTTTCTTTTTGCCCTTTCATCTCACAACCCTTTGACATAACTTCATACTATCTCCTCTTTGAATACAGTCTCTGATGAAGAGTCAGCCCTTATTCTTGCCAAGGCAACTCCCTCTCATATGCCTTAATTCCCATCCTTTCTCATTTCCTACCACAGATTTTATCAGTTCCATCATCTCCCGACTCTCTGTAATCATAGCTCTTTTCCTACATACTGGTTCCTTTTCTGCTGTCTGCATACCCAGACATCTCTTCAACTCTTAAACAAAGCTTCCCTATAGCCTACCATCCCTATTGTGATCCTGTCTTTACATTTCTCAGTCAAACTTCTTGAAAAAACTTCCTACAGTCATTATCTCTCCACTTCCTCTCCCTTCATTTAAACTCTCTATAATCTGGTTTCCAGTCTCCTCACTCAACTCAAACTTCCTTCTTCAAGGATAAATCTTAATGATCTTTTCTCAACCCTCATATTTCTTGACTTCTTTTCAATAGCTAACACTGTTGATCATTTTCTCTTTCTGGATATTCTCTTCTCCCTTCATTTTCATGATACAACTCTCTTGGTTTTAATCCTACCTGTCTGAATGATCCTTCTCATTCTCTTTTGCTGTATATTTGTCTCAGCCTGCTCCCTAACTCTATACGTACGCCAAGGCTCAGACCTGAATCCTCTTTTATTTTCTCTCCTTATCTTCTCACTTGATGTTGTCAACAGTTCCCATTCGTTCAATTATCATCTCTAGGCATCATATCTATATATCTAGCCTTAGTATTTCTCTGGATCTACTCCCACCTCATTGACCACCTATTCAGAATTTTAAATGGAATTTCCCATAGGTACCTTAAATATAACAAGTCTGAAAGAAAGCTAATTCCTCCCTCTGCCCCAAACTCCCCCTTCTTCTGAATTTCCTTATTTCTGTCGAGGGTACAATGGTTTTTCTAGTTATTCAGGTTTACAAACTTACCTTACCCCACTTATCCAATCAGCCTGCCAAATTTCATCATTAACTGTCTCTACAATATCTCCTCTTCATTCACACAGTCACCATCCTATTTTGAAATCTTATCAACTTTACCTGAACTATTGCAATAGCTTTGTAATTAGCTTTTCTTCCTCACTACTCTCCATTCTATCCTCTACACAGACGCCAAAGGATTTTCCTGAAGAGGAAGGGAAGGTAAAAGCATTTATTAAGTCCCTACTACGTACCAGGCACTACCATAAATACATAATACATATATATGTGTATACATACATATATATATATATATATATACACACACACATATACATGTACATACACATAGTGATTTACAAATATTATCTCATTTGATCCTCACCTGTGAAATAGGTGCTATTATGATTCCCATTTTAAAGATGAGGAAATTATGGTAGACAGAGGTTAAGATACTTGCTCTAAGTCAGATAGCTAGTAAATATCTGAGGCTAAATTTGAACTCAGGTCTTCCCAAATTGTAGGCAGCTGCCTCAGGTCTGAGCATCCCACCCACCCCCACACTCAGTAAAGTTCAATGTCTCCCTATTACCTCTAGGATCAAATATAAACTTCTTTGTTGGGCATTTAAAACCTATCAGAAAGTAAAATCTTCTGGATTTATTATACATTACACTCTTCCATGCATACTAGCTTTTTTGTTCTTTCTCATAGATAACACTCTCTCCCTTGCCTTCTTGCCTTTGCACAGACTGTCTCATGCCTGGAATATTCTCCCTCACCTGTGCTTTTTGGAATTCTGCTTTCCTTCTGTAAGGATACTGGGATTTGAAGACCTTCCACGCCCCTTGAACTTGCTGACGTAGCAAGAAGGGGTGGAGCTAGAGAACGCCGGAACGAAGCTAGTCTCCATGTCGTGCTTACTGGAAGCGGAGGCAGAAGCAGCAGCGGCTGTGGTTGCAAACTCCTTTTTCTTTGAGCCGGCCAGAATCTCTGCTAAGGACTCCTGCTGAGGGCTGCCAGGAAGGGGAACTGCCAGGGCTGGAGCTACTGGGAGCGAGCTGCCTGGACGCTGAGCAGTTGCATGCATGAGGAGAGGAGGATCTCTGCCTGAGGTAGCCTGTCCTGTTTTGAAGGCTTGAGAATGCGGGTGTTTACTACTTTAACTACGTGTGCCAACTTCGTAATTACTGTGTTGGCTTTGACTTTCTGGTTTGGGGACTCAGTTTTCTGGTATTTAAACGAGTGCTCTAGCTATATTTCTTATGTAGAGAGCCTGTTACATTTCGTGATTAATAACCATGTCAGCATATTTATAGTTACTGTAGGCATTGTGAATATTGCATTGCTGATACACCTTCAAAACTCAGCTCAAGTGCAATCTTCTGCCTGAGGCCATTTCTAATCCCACCAGATGTTAGCACCCTTCTTCCTTCCCAAGGTTACTTTGCATTTTTTAAAATGTGTATATGTGTGTGAGTGTATGTATGACTGTGTGAAGCTTAGAAAAGAATTGAATGAATTTACAATATAAATGTTGTGTAAGTATGTGAGTGTTTTGTCCAAGACTTCACTTCCTTATCAGCTTCCTCTGAATTCCCTTCAGCAGAGAATCCAATCTCTCCCAACAATCTCAGTCTTTAATGCAACAGTAGTCCACAGGTAGATGATTGAGATCTGATGCCAATTGATAACTCAGCCAATCAATAAGCATTTTCTAATCAACTACTATCTGCCAGTGCTCTTCACACACGTAGTGTGTGTGAAAGCTATGTGTCAGCATGTATGTACATATATGCCTATGCAAGAATGGTCAGCCAGGTGGAGCAGTGAATGGAGCCCTGGGACTGGAGTCAGAAAGACTCTTCTTCCTGAGTTCAAATCTGTCTTCAGACGCTTGTTAGTTGTCTGATCCTGGGTAAATCACTTAACCCTATTTGCCTCAGTTTCTTCATCTGTAAAATGAGCTGGAGAGGGAAATAGCAAACCACTCCAGTATCTTTGCCAAGAAAACCCCAAAAGGGATCATGAGGAGTCAGACAGAAATGAAAAATGACTGAACAATAAGTATGTACACATGGATGTATATGTATACATATACATATACATGATCATCTTCATGTCCTCTTTCCTATTGGATATAAACTCCTTGAGGTCATGAACTACATATGTAAATATGTATGTATATGCATATACGTATGCTTATTTTTCTGCACATACCTATAAAACATTTGCATGGCAAAGCGAATTATTTCTTTACTAAACTATATACCTTGTTGTTTATTTTGAGTACGTTGCTTCTAGTGAGACTTTGAACCAGGATACGAATAATGCTATCCTCGTTCCACCCCATGTGACTCCACAGGCTTCTCTCACTTCACCTTTGACCAGTCCTTCAACAGGGTATAGTAGATCTATCTACTGGAATTTTAGTCCTTATTTTCTCCTCCAGGTGACTTGACTTTTTCCCTAGTCCCATTCTTACTTGTTCCAGGAGCCCTTCAGATTTTATTGTGATCCCTGGTCAGCCTTTGCTCCATACCTCTGTCACTCCAGTTCCCCAAAATTTATTCCTAGCTGTTGGTTTTGATTTGAAACCTCTCATTTCCTTTAGTATTCCTAAACTGGGAAGACTTGAGTCAACATCTTGGAATCTGTTCAGCAATGCATGTGTTCAGCAATGATAGTTCTAGATAAACCTGGTGCTTGCTAGATGCAGCTTGAACTAGCTCTGTGTCAACACTTATGCTTCAGAGTCAGCAAAAGATATAATTTAATGTTATTCAGTCTGTTTAGTTGTCTGCGACTCTTTGTGACCCTATTTGGAGTTTCCTTGGCAAACATTCTAGAATGATTGGCCATTTCCTTCTCCAGCTCATTTTACAGATGAGGAAACTGAATTTGAACATTATATATACATATATATATATATACACATACATATATATACATATACACACACACACACACACATATATATACACACACACACACATATATATATCTGTACACACACACATATATATGTTTTTTAAAGGATAATCTAACTACTTGTTAAAATTGCTAGTGATTGGTCTTCTTGATTAGCAGATCAGTTAGACTATACTGATAAGAGAGTCTGGAATTCTTCTAGCTCTTATATGCATAGTATGTACATATATTCACACACTTTGTATATTGTACACATGCACACACCTATAAAACATGTAATGTTAAAGAGTTTGGCCAATTCTATGAGTATAAGATCATCCTTAGTATGCTTTTTAAAAAAATAATGAACTGGATACAAAGAGGTATAAGACTTTGTCAATGTCTCATTACTATCAAGGAATTTACCACAGCAATGCTGTAAAGTTCTGCTACATGGAGTGGGAAGGGGGTAGAATTTCCCAGCATTAGGGGAAGAATTTCTACTTTCACAGGGCAAAAATATTAACTGAATCTGGACTTATACCTAGACTCAAAAGAATCTGCAGTGTTTTGGTGAGAATAAAAGGTACTTTGATCCAGTTGCTTTAGGCATTGTTTTCTCTCCAGCAGTTTTAGGTAATCCCTATCCTACCCTACTTTCTAAGGGTGGTACTAGAAAGAAAGTCATGCCAAAAGCGAGGAGCAGCAAACAATCATGTGAAGGTGGAGTACAGAGAGGAAGTAATTACACTTTTTCTTTCCCCAAACATCTTCTACTGCACCCAAATGAGACACTAATAATCATGATATTTCACTACCTTCAAACTTGTGAAGATTTTGATGGAATGCATTCAAAAAATTGTGAATATGATGCCAATTTATTTAACGTGGCCACTTTAGTGCTTTTTATATTCTTATAAAAGTCAGGGAAGAGCAAAAGTTTCTAGTCTCTAAGCAACTCTGGTTAATTAAAGATACAAGTCTTAAGGCAGGCTGAAAAATATGAGACTTTGAACTTCTCATCTTGTCACCATACCTGTATAACTTCAGGTTAAGGATTAGTCTTTCCTTTACCACCTTCTATGTCTTTCATACCAATTCACTACATATTTTGCTAACAAATAAAGATACCTTACATATAGTGGACAATTGATGAATGTTGAATTTTTGAGGAGAAGAATGTTTAACCATGAATTCCATAAAGATAAAAGTTTGCCTCTTGTATATGTAGTGCTTAGGTTTGTCATGAAATCACTAATAATTGTTTTTAATTTATTTTTTATTTTTACTAATCGTGACCTGGATAAATTTCACTTTCTTCCCTTCTGATTTTTAGTGTTGCTGTTGATTGTTAATGTCTGTGAAGCTGCAGATTCTCAACTAGATTATTTGTCAACTGTGTATATTATTGACTGGAGAGATTCTCATCTTTGTTTTTCTAATAAAACCCAGACAGAATATCCTAGTATTTCTGTTTGTGTTGATCCCAAAGCCATGAATGAAGCTATTACTCTTGAATGCTATTATCCATGACAAAGGAGCTAACTGCTTAATTCCATGGGTCTATTATTATTTGTAAACTGGTTCTTAAATAAGGATACTTACAGATGCCTCTTGCTCCAGATGGTACCATTTAACTGCCTGTGTTACTCATGAGTGGTTTTCTGCTTCAGCTTTAAACAAATACTTAACACAGTAATTCTCTTATCAAGAATTCTCTTCTCTCAAAATTGGAACAAAAACCTGCAGTGCTACTTGAAGCTATAAAATAAGAAATTTCCACCAGTGCCAGTTAAAAACACATTGGATGGTATGTGGAGATGTGTGGGAAGACACATTACAAAGTTAGATATAATATTACAAGACTACCTGAAATATATACACATACATGTATATATGTATGTATACACACACACACACACACACACATATATATATTTTACCAATTAGTTATTTAGATTTTGGATGTTTATCCTGGTTTCTACAAGACAGAGGCAGCATAATCTACTTTTAAAATAATAGTCTACCATATTATTTAGTAATATATTTTTGCCATACTTTGCATTAGTTACTAAGTGAGCAGTTATTGAGTGCTCACTGTGCCAAGTACATTAACCAGGAAGCTACATTTTTCATTCCAAGAGAATACCAGGACTCTGTCCAACGAGTGTGAATTTAGAAAACTATAAATATATCTTGCCTCCTTGAATTTCTTTATGCTCTGTTGTTCGTATGAAATGTTCTTCACTCCTTCCCCTTCTTCTCTCCACTTGCCCACCAACACATCTCTGTCAAAATCCTGTTTCTCCTTTAAGTCCCAGATCAAATGGTATTCCCTCTATGAAGCTTCCCTGTCACACAAGGTACACACTGAAGCACTGTTGGTGGAGTTGTAAATTGGATCAAGCGGTGTGGAAAACAATTTCAAACAATATCCTGAAAGTCACTAAACTATACATAACCTTTAATCCAATGATAAAACACACATACACACATATGCATATATATGTGTGTATATATATGCATATATATGTGTATACATGCATCTATATCTATAGCTATCTATTTATATCTATATGTATATTCCAAATAGATCAAAGATAGACAGAAAGGACTCATATATAAAAGAATTTTTATAGCAGCACCGTTTGAAATGACTCTGGACAAGTTGTGGTATATGAATATATTGGAATATTAATGTGCCATAAGAAATGATGAACATGATGGATTCAGAGAAACTTGGAAACATTTGTACAAACTGATGCAATGTAAAATGAGCAGGACTAGAAGAACAATTTATGTAATGAGAAAAACATAATGTGACGGAAAATAACTTTGAAAGAACTCAGATGAAAATCAACAAACAATAGTGACTTTAAAAAAGTGATTCTGAACCATCCCTCCAGACCTCTTGACAAAAGAATAGAGATGTAAAATAAGATTTTCTCAGATATGATCAAATCTTTTTTGTTTTGTTAGACTATATATATTTCTTATAAAGAAAGACTACAAAAGGAGGAAGATAGGGGTTATAGGTTATGGGTAGTAATAGATATGCAAAGAAAGGGCATTAATAAAACATTCAAAATATAGAAGAAGGCAAATAAAGAACAGAAGGGGACACAAAGGAAAGAAGAGTTTTGTTATTTTCCTGTTAAATTCTCTCTTCTCTCTCTCCCCACATGCATATACACTTGTGGTCTATATGTGAGAAAAGGAAACCTATGACATGTATTATTTTTTTCTTTTTTTGGGGGGGAAGGGAAGGCAATTGGGGTTAAGTGACTTGCCCAAGGTCACACGTCTGGTAAGTGTTAAGTATCTGAGGCCACACTTGAACTCAGGTCCTCCTGACTCCAGGGCTGGTGCTCTATTCACTGTGCCACTTAGTCACCCCATACATGTACTTTTAAAAAAGCAAACTGTACATAACAGTTCACATTTCAAACGTGGAAACTGAAAAATGGACACTTCAAAGAAAGGCTCTTTTTCTGTGCATTGAAATATGTGTTTGTTGATGATTAAGTTCACAATAAAAATGAAAATGATAAAAGTCTTCCCTGGTCCTTTCAACCAGTCATTAACTTTCTCTCTTCTAAAACCTAACATTTTAATTGTATCTCTATTATTAAATATTTAGTTGTCTTGTATTATTGTTGCATACTTGTTATGGGAATCTGAAGATCTTCCCTGCCCCTAGGCCCTTTGCTAAAGTGGCTACGTGACTCTGAGAACCTTCCCTAATTTGAAAATATACTCTGCTCCCTAAAAGGCTGAATGTGGTCACGTGGAGCCTGTGGCGCCAGTCTTGTTTTTCGGGAATGCCCATGCCTTGTAGCTTTGTGATTGGGCAGTGAGTCAGGAGGGCTGTGACATTCTCTGAGCCAGGAGAAGGCTATATACACACCCTGATGTGAGGTTTTGTTTTGGGGCTCACTTTGAGAAGAGTTGTGTGAGTTGGCCAGATGAGACTCTGGGAAGCCGTTGAGCCCCCCAGCTTTGAAAAACCCAGATGTTGGTGCTTCCCTCTCTGGTAACTGAATAGGTAACTGATGTAATGGTCAGGCGCCGGAAGCCTGTCTGCTGATCTGTTTCTTTGTTTGTTTGTAACTTGTGTTTGCATTCTCTGAAGTTCAAGGTGCTGACTTTTCCCCCTGAACTAGGTAAATGATATTTGATTGATTAAAGTAAGATTGTTAACCCATTTTCAGTTGCTTTCCTTTAGAAAAGCAGAAGAACCTGTGCTAGCAGCCACCCTTGGTAAGCTAGGGTGCTTGCTGATACAATACTTTTCAAAATTATTCATTTTAGTTTACAAGTTCCTTTAGGTCAGGGGTTGTATGCTTTTCTTTGTCTCCTACAGTTCTTTCCTTAGAATTTCTTGGACAAAATTATTTTAGTGATGATGATGATGATGAATTACATTTCCATATTGCTTTAAGGTTTACAAAGTACTTTCCTAAAAACAGAGCTTTGACAACCCTCTGATATCACAATATAAGGGTAATGTACCTTTCCTCTAGGTACACCTCCCCATTTTAGCCTCTTTAGGAGTTACATTTTTTTTTCTTAATGAGAACTGGCTTTGACACAAGGAAGACCTGGGTTCATGTGTTTCTTCTGACATGTAATGGCTTTGTTACCCTGGACAAGTAACTTAACATCCATATGCCCCAGAAAGCTTTCAAAGATTAGGCTATGGAGTAGGTGCTGATCTGAATTGATGTAGGGAGTTCCTCAATAGAAGTTCCCTAAATCTATAAAATCACAAATCTTTTTTTTTTAAATAGGAAATAAAGAGCCCATGCAACAGCAAAGTACCCTATTTGACCTAGCCCATGACTGTATTGACCCAACAAGTGAGATAGTGGGCTCTGGAAGATTGCACCTCTGCTGAGCAAGGGAGTTTCTTGACTCAAGCAAATTCATATAAATGTGTGTTTTCCAATTTTCTTAAATCCTATGATCTACACTACTTCATGTCAGCCATACATAGGGATAAACAAACTGGACATTAACATTTGTTCTACTTTCTTAGTAAAGAATGCTGACCTTCTATTGGACTATAACCTATCATTTCATCTTTCTCTATCCTTCTCCTCTCCTAATCCTCTTCTTGAGATCTCCAGTCTCTTCACTCTTCAGTACTTTCTCAGGTTATTACCTTTGCTCTGGCTTTCCTTTCTTCCTTTTTCCATCTTGACTTGGTAGTCAATCAACTCAACTTTATAGTCTCTTCTCTTGAATCCCTCACCTTCTTATCCTGGCACTACTAATCTCTTGCCAAAACTCAGCTCTGGATAACTTCCAATGTCCTCTTGGATCATCCTATTTTGCTGAAGGGAGCTAGAGGAAGTCATGCGCTATTCCAATTTTCCCACATCTTCTCTAACGTTAATCATTTTCTTTCTTTTTTTTGTCTTTTGGCTAATCCAAAAGAGTTGTTTTAATTTGCATTTATTTAATCACTAATGATTTTGAGCACTTTTTCACATGACTATAGATAGCTTTAATTTCTTTATCTGAAAACTGCCTGTTCATATATCCTTTGACCACTTATCAACAGAGGAATGACTTGTATTTTTTAAAATTTGACTCAGTTCCCTATGTATTTGAGAAATGAGGCCTTTTTCAGAAACACTGGCTGTAAAAATTGTTTTCCATCTTTCTGCTTCCTTCTAATATTGGTAACATTGGTTTTGTTTGTGCAAAACCTTTTTAATTTAATGTAATCAAAATGATACATTTTGCATTTCATAATGTTTTCTGTCTCTTGTTTGGTCATAAATTCTTTTCTTTTCCATAGATCTGATAGGTAAACTATTACTTCCTCCTAATTTGCTAATAGTATTAGCCTTTATATCGAAATCTTGTACCCATTTTGACTTTACCTTGGTATATGGTGTAAGATGTTAGTGTATGCCTCATTTCTGCCATACTATTTTCCAGTTCTCCTAGCAGTAGTTGTCAAATAGTGAATTCTCATCCCAGAAGCTGGAGGCTTTGGTTTTATCAAACAGTAGATTATTATAGTCTTGTGTACCTAACTTCTTCCACTGATCCACTGCAAAGCCAAGCATGAGCAGCTTTCTAGAGAACTGCTGCTGTGAACAGCTTCAAGGTTCTGATTACATAGTACAGTGAACTCTCTATTTATTCAATAACAGATCAGAGCAAATCATTCACAGAAATCAAGGCATAACATTCACAATGACACAATAACATATCACCAAAGTGGTCACGTAGTTTTAAACAAAGTATATTCATTTAGTAACTCAGTCATTTAGCAGGTCCTTAGTTTAATCATGCTTAAGGAGGCAAAGTACAAAGGTCAAAGTTCTCCACCTCTACGTGGTCGTGAACTGCTCAGTGGCCAGCACTTAAGCATGATCTGAGATGTGAATAAAGAATGACCAGACCATGTGGGTAGTTCAAGGATGAACCATGAACTCCATTTAATGATTCTTTGAACAAGGTTTTTATAGAGCAAAATGATACAAAAGAAAAAAGGACTCACATTTTACTATCATTGTCTTTAGCCTGTTATATCCTAGAAGTAACACAGAATGGATAATTTGATAAGGAATATGTTCTTTAGGTGCCTGAAGTCTGGGGAGTAAAGCCTTTGATCTCAAATAAAAGGTCTTTTTAAGTGTAACCCAAGACAAAAGGGGTCCAAGGAGCTAGCTTAACAAAAAGGCACAGTCACAAAGGGCTCTAATTAGGGCACACTCTCAAGATTTTTTTCTGAGTCCTGGACCAGGCCTTGTTATCAAGGCACCAAAAAGTCTTTGGGAAAGTCAGTTAACTCATTCACATAACAAAGATGCTCTTGAGAGCAGGCTTCAAGGCCAGGGGGCTAAAGCTGCATTCTCAAGAACATCTACATAGAAACTGAGCCCCAAGAATCAAATATATTGGCTTATTATACTAGGTCACAGTAAATCATAATCTTCTTAGTCAGTACACAGTATCCAAGTAAAGTCTCCTTTCATCTTGACTCAAGGCTGGCTCTCAATTTCCATAGTTCCTTTTCCATGGTTCCAGCTCCTATTGTCACCTGGATTCAAAAGCAGACAGCTACCGTTTCCTTGTCCAGCTCCTTGTCCAGTTGTTCATCCAGTTCCTCATCCAGTTCCCATTCCATAATGAAGCTCACAGTGTCCAGTCTACCTTAAGTCCTTCACAGTTTCTGTTTCTGGGAATACAAAGCTTAACAGAGCCACGATAATATTCATGCACATTGCCGGAACCATCATCAATTCACTATCTGCCTGTGAAATCAACTCAGACCCACCAACAAGGTCTGAAAACTCAATACAAATCATCAACATAGAAATCAACACAGACCCACAAACAAGGTCCAAGAGGTCAGCAGAAATCATCAGTAAAGTCTCAGAACCTCCAAAACCCTCCTCTAGGACTTCTATAAAAGGCTTCTGTAGAAAGTATCACAAACATCAGCACAGACGGAACAAACAAACATAGAGTGCTGAGATACCACAAGTTTTCTCCTTCTTGACTCTGCCACCACAAGAGTTCTCTTCTCAGTTCTACTGTCTGTAGCCAGGGCCTCTTCTTATATAGGGTCATTAGCCCCTCCCCAGGAGTTTGTGGGGTTCATACATTCTGTTTCTTAACAGACTTGATAGAAAAGCTCAAAAGAAACTTGAATTGAAACAAGGTGTTAGTTCTTTTTTTTTTTTT
>CM053580.1:181424052-181460879 GCA_028627135.1 Pseudochirops cupreus | reverse complement strand
CCCCCCCCCCCCCCCCGCCGTGGACTGCATTCCTGCATCTTCAGACTTGGTTGTTCACTGGCATCTCATATTCAATGTGCTCTGATATGTACTAATTATCTTACCTCCTCAATTTGCTCTTTTTTTCAACTTCTTTGTTTCTATTGATATACTGAATGGCACAGCTACTATTCTAGTCACCTGGACTTATTACCAGTGATTCATTTTTAACTCTTTATTTTATCATAAGTCTCCATCTTTAATTCGTACATTGCCTAGTACTTTTAATTCTACCTCTATACTATCTCTTGCAGAAATCCCTTCCTCATTTCCTTATTCCTGGACTATGAGAACATTCTTTTCACTGGTCTCCCTGCTTTCATTTTATCTGCTCTCTAATACTTCCTTCACATAGTTGAAAAATAATCTTCCTAATCCACTGATGTAAAGATTTTACTCCTCCTGCCAAAAAATGTCATTGCCTCCCTATTGCCCATAGAATAAAAGGGAAAGAAAAGGAATAACCTTTTATATAGCACTTATTTTGTGCCAGGCACTGTGCTAAGCACCTTTTGCAATTATCTCATTTGATCCTACAACAACCCTGGGAAATAAGTGCTATTATTATCTCTATTTCATAGTTCAGAAAATTGAGGCAAATGAGAGGATACATAACTTGCTCAGGGTCACAAAGCTAGTAAATGTTTGAGGCCAGATTTGAATTCTGACTCCAGGTCCAGAACTCTAAGCAGCATAAACCAGATGCCTCCTAAATAAAAATTCTATAGCCTGGTATATACGGTTCCTGTGTTTTCAATCGACCTTTCCAGATTTATTTTGTATTCTTCCCTTTCTGCCCCAGGCAAACTGATAAACTTGTTGTTCCTCAATATTATCCTGTCTGAATGAGGTACTCTCAAATCTCTGTTCATTCATGTAAGTTATTCCCCATGCTTGTAGAATCAATCAGTTTTGTCCATGCTCTATAGTCAATGTGTGTTGGAGAAAGAACTTGAACCCAGGTCTTCTTGACCTCAAGGCTCACTTTCTATTCATTATATCATATTGCCTCTCTCCCTTGCACAAAGTAAGTATTTAATAAATGCCTGTTGAGTTGTGAGCATTAATTTAATTTTAATACTTTTAGCAAATTTAGTGGAGATGCATTGAGTTTCGAGGGGATTGCTGAGAGCATGGGATAAGGGTTAATTTTTTTTAGTATGGGGTACTTCAGAGGAGGGAAGATCTGGGTACAATATTCCAACAGAGACTTTTTGCTAACTAGAGGACACTAGACTTACAGAAGGATGGAAAAAGTCCAGGAGTCCAGGAGAACAATAGGTTTCAACTTGGAGTATAATGGTCGTGAGGCACATGTGTAGAGAAGATACATGACCAGAGGACAAATTCACTTTTCTCAGGTTACTGGGAGTCTTTCTTGAGTCCCTAGTTGGCATACTTTTCTAGATCAAGGGGTCACATATCTTAAAACTGTTTCTTCTCCAGGACAGCTATCTTTTGGCCTCTGTTTATGTACTAGATCACTATTTCATGAGGGGCTTAAGCAATACTTCACTTTACATTTGACTCTCTGGACTTCTCCTTACCACTATGTTCCCATGTGCTTACCCTTTCCTCCAACCTTACTTTCCATGTCATTTTTATGTATTGGGGCAGCTGGGTGGCACAGTGGATAGAGGAATGGGCCTGGAGTCAAGAAGACCTGAATTCAAATCCAACCTCAGACACTTGCTACCTGCATGGCTCTGGGCATGCCACTTAACCTCATCTCAATTTCCTCATCTGCCATGGAATAATAGTAAATATTATTATTATTATTATTATTATGTTCTTCCCATTATAATGTAAATTCCTTTAGTTAGGGACAATCTCAATTCTTTTTTAGTAGTCAGTACTTGTCATAATGCCTGAGCACACAATAAGTGCTTAATAAATGCACACTCATTCTCTCCCTCTTTCTCTCTTTCTCTCTCTCCCTCCCATGTTTTTCATAGATGTGTATTTCTTTCCCATCCCAGGTGCATTTATTGTCTCCTACTGGTCCACTCTCTGTAATTATATGGAAAATAGGAGGGGGGAATGATATAGTAATCAATCTATAAATAGTTCCTTTCACCATTTCTGTCTTCTGGTATGAGCACAAGGACTCTCCTGGGTGCTTCTGACCCTAGAAGATCCCTAAACTTGACTACTTCTAGGAGTAGAAAGGAACAGGGACTTGAAGAGATGAGTAATAACGGTAGTAGGAGCCAACCTTTCTAGTCTTTCCCAGGTTTAATGAGCCAGAAAGAATCAGTGGCACAGGAACAAGGAGCAAGAAGAGAAATAGGAAGGAAAAAATGAAAGAAGATATTGAAGAGAAAGTAAAAGGAGACTGATGAGAGTCAGTAGGTCTCTACAACATCTTGGAGCAAAAGAAATTGCTAGGTGCACTCACCTCTGTACAGGAGTTCTTAAAAGAGAGGGCTGCTCTTCTTCCAACATCCCCTCCCTGTGATTATTCAGAAATAAGCATCGTAGTATAGTCTGTTTGTTTCTTTTACCTAAATGTTTCATGAAACTGAAGGCCAAAAGTTAAGTAGAGATAAAAATTCAAATTAAGACAGAGCTAAACTTCTGTCTGAATGTTAATAATTTTCCTAACTGGGGGTTCTGAGCTATTATGATTATTTTAATACATTTTTTCTGATATAAACTCCATAAAAGAGAGAAAGGAGCTGCATGGACCTCAGGGCTATTATATTACTCTAAGATAAAAAGCAAGCAAAACTTCTAACCGAGTGTGACTAATTAAAAGTCTCCAGAGTTAAAGAGGGTAGAGAAGAGAAGGTAGTGACTGCGGAAAGATCATCCCGTTAACCACTGTGTGCCCCCAGGAAATATTAAAAACAAAAAGTTCTTGGAAGGATTTAGCTCTGTCTCTATACAGTAGAGAGGAGCAAGAAGAAAAATCTGAGACTTCCCACCCCCCTGTACACTCTACAGTGAAACTGATTTGTGTTATAGCATACTACTAGTATGTAAACTTCCTTTGTATTAAGTGTAGATGGTCTAAAGGTATCACATTTAATTTCAATCCTGAGCTGAACCACTGAACCAGCCTAAGTCAGATCTGGTCCAGAACATATGTGAATACCTCCAGTAATGGAGAACATGTGACCTAATGAAGCAATTCGAGCCAGTTCTGCTAAATGTAATGTGGACTGCCTCATTAGGTCATAAGTAGTAGCTGTAAGCACTATTAGTTTCATTTCTATTTCTTTTCCCCAGAAGTTATAATTAACGTGATCATATCACTAGACGCAAATGCGGTCATATTGTTTTAGACATGGAAAGAACTCAAGAGATCATCCAAACCAAACTATATATGAAGAAACTGAAGCCCAATAAGGGTAACTTACCTAAAGTCATGATTCAGTGTCAAATCTAGTCTCTCTGGACCCTTAATCTAGTATTCTTAGCCCTGTGCCATGAAGCTTTAGTGATTATAGAACATATCACATTTATTTTTATTCTTATAAAAAGGCATCAACATTTGAACTGGGCATAGAATTTGAAATATTCTTTATCATCAGGGACACTATATTTTAATAGAATATCCCTATTCAAATGGAAAAAAGGTGCTGAAAGTGACTACCTGTAGCATTTGTCAATGAGGAGCATAAAATATGATGGAGGAAATCTTTTCAATTTAGTTCATTAATTCTATAGAAACATGGCATTAGGTAAAACAAGAGTACAAAGGACAATTTCATATAGTTATAAATGACACAAATGGGCAGTTAGCTGAACAATATTACAATGGGGTTTCTGCAATGTTAGGTGAGTTTGTTATAAAGTGTGAATAATGTTTTTGCAAAACAATGATCTGGGTGCTGTTACAAGTATTCCTCAGAATACTCAAGTAGAAGGGACGTTAGAAATCATCTAGCTTAATTTTTATATTTTACTGATGAAGAAATTGAGGCTTAGGGATATTGAGTAACTTGCCTAAAGTCACACATTGTTTAGATGACAGAATTAGAATTCAGGCCCAGAGCTCTACTTCCAAATCTAGTATTTATTACACTATACTATGCTTCCTGGAATGTCCCAATTGCCTCCTATATTTAACATGGAGTTGATATATCAGACAGCCCTACCATCTTTTTGATGCTCTACTCTGCTAGCTAGGATGCACAGTGGCTAGAACACTGGACCTGCAGTCAGTAATACCTTAGTTCAAATCTAAAATACTGTATTGGTAATGGAATTTGGATATGCCCCTGTATTGGCTTGGTTTTTGGGTTCAGTGTTAAAACTCAGAGCCTGTGAATCCCACTTGTGGGATGGACTTGTTGACATGAAGAGAGAAGGCTGAACTGGAAGGAGTCGTGAATTGGGAGAGAGGCCCAAGCCTAAAGGCCAGAAGGACTTTGGGAGAGCAGTATCCAGTATTGTGGAGCCTGAGTTGCTGAGAGAAAGACTGTTGAGAACCCGTTGGAACTCCCACCTAGAACCGCCACCCGGAACAGCCAAGGACTGAGGAGGCGTGGCTGTGATGCCGGTATTTTGTCTGTCTGTTTTGATGTTGTTTTGTCAGATTCACCTGATGGCGAAGGACAGTACTGCTGTTGTAGAGGTCCTGGAACCTGGCTGTTGGTTCAGAAGCCCTGAAGGAGGATTTTCTTGTGTATGTTCACAGAAATCCTGGAAGAGGGCCTTGCTGATGTTTTCAGGGGTTCTGGGACTGTTCTACAGGCAGAGAGTGACTTGATGAGGACACTGGCTGTGGCTTTGTTGAGCCTTGTCTCCCCAGGAACTGAGATTGCTGAGGGCTTGCCTTCAGTGAAGATGAAAAAAGGCCCTGTCCTTGGGTATTCAATGCTGAGCTTAACTTTGTTGTAACTTAAGAGTGTGTGCTCTCCTGCCCCTTTTGAGATTCAGGGGTGGGAAGTCTTTGAGTGATGGACCAAATGAATGTACTTTGTTTATGGTTGGAGACTAATCTCTGTTTGAGAAGAGACTTTTGACTGACTAAATGAATGTACTGTCTAGGGGTGGAGTAGTACCTGGATTGAATTGAGAACTTGCTAAAGGAACAAGTTACACTGTATTTTCACTTTCTGTTCTGTGAATGTCTGAATAAATGGGGTTTACTGTGCTGGTAATCCAAACCTTAGAAGTTGCCTTTGCTTGGCATTACAAATACTTACTAGCTGTGTGACTCTTGGCAAGTGACTTAAGCTCTACTGTACAGTGAGGATAGTAATGGTCTCTACCTCCCCATATTGTTATGAGGATCAAATGAGATGATATCTGTAAAAGGCTTAGTACAGTGCCTGGCACGTAGTAGGCATTATATACATGCAAGGTAGCTAAACAAACTCCTCTAATCTCATACCTGAGAAGAGCTGAGATTGTATTAGAGAAGACTAGAACAGAATGCCTTTAGTATGGAAGTTATTGTAAATGCACGAATGAGTGAATGAAAAATATTAAATGCTAACCATTTGTCAAACACTGTGCTAAGTGATAGAAATACAAAAGTGAGGTTGTTCCAGTCCTTAAAGAGGACATATTTGACTGGAGGAGATGTCACATATGAGGTAAAGGTGGAATTAGATTTGTAGAAAATATTCATGGGAAAATTCCACATATCTTTACAAATAAGAGACTACTTATATGATGTTATATATGGTTGATGCAGGTAGGTGGAAAAATATCTGGGTCTAGACTTAAGAAGATGAGTTCAAATCTAGCCCCAGATATTTACTAGCTATGTGACCCTCTGCCTCAGTTTCCTAAACTATAAAATGGGACAGTAATAGCATCAACTCTCAGAGTTGTTTATGAGGATCAACTGTGATAATATTTGTAAAGTGACATGGTACCTGACACATAGTAGGTCTAGAAAAACATGTTATTAATATCAGATATTAATAATTTATTTTAATTACTTCTCTCTAGGTTAAGTTAGGAGATCTTCGTTCTAGTTTTGGCTCTATCACCAACTGCCATCAAATACTGGGAAACTTACTTGTTTTCCAACAGACTAATTTTCCTCATCCTTAAAATGAATGAGTTCAACAAGATAATCTCGAAATCTCATTTAGTGCTAGAATTCTGTGATCCTAACCTATAGTTTCATCATTTTTATTAGCATAGGGCTTTTTAATTTTTTGTAAATAAAGATTCTTCCACTAAAACAAAACAAAATCTTGTAGTGTTCTGTTAATGGTTTGCATTTTGTACCAGAGAAAGTCTGTGGTTTGAAAATTTCACTGTATGGGTATGCCTCATGGATACAAGAGTTGCTAAGGTAACCACTAATTTCAAATCCAGGGTAAATAGTTGCACAAAACGTACAGTTTTATTTAACAAATTGGATTCCATTGAAGGGCACACCTTTAATTTTCCCCTGCTGATATGTACCCAAGTTGGGGTTATGCACTTGCAGTTATGTGAGCCAGAGATCTTCTTCATCTCCTGCCAATAACACTGTGAAGGTAGCAGTCAATAACTTGGTTCCCTCAAATCTGTCAGTTTTACCTTGTCTTTGCCTTTTGTTCTGTTTTAGGTTGGAGTCAGACTTCTTGACTTACACAGTAGGAGCACAGAAATAGCCCCTTGACAAATTCATGTAACAGACTTTTAAGGAAAGATGTAATGCAGTTATCAGCCTCCCACTCCCAGGAACCTCCATTTTGTCCTCTTGATCATATAAAGTTGTGCAAGTAATGAACTTATTAAATCAATATTTCCTTTTTCTCTCCATATTTTCATATTAAATGAGTGTTCTTGGTTGTTTAAAATATTAAGAAACCACTTACATATCAATAAAAAACTTCTAGCTCTCCTTGTGAGTATGCATATTTTAGCCATGAGTAAATTACATATTTTTGTGTGTTGTTTCTAGGGAGCAATTTTAGTTCTGTAGACAGTTTTTATTGACTTTTAAAAATAATCTTTATAAAAGATTTGGGCAAAATTGCTTCTGGACTTTCTTTGGACAATAGCTAGTATAGCTCTTCTCAACCAAATTTTTGGTGACAGTTTTTTTTTTGTCAATGCCAGCAGCAAAGCTGGAATATTTTAGTCATGATTGGTCATCAGCTGAAATCCATGGGAATGAACTAATAAAATCCTCTAGTAAGTTGAAAGAAAGTGTGAAATTATTACCATTCTATTTCCTGTAATGTAGTAAAGTAAACAGCATGGACATTTTCCCTAGATTTTTCCTTAAGTTTTCTTTTTTTTTTTTTATTAGATTCTAAAAGGACTGATGTCTAGTCATGTATAGTACTTATTAGTCTAATTCACAAAGTAGAATAATGAAGTGTTATCTAAATGGAAAAAATGGGTGTTGTTGTTCAGTCATTTTAGTCATTCCTTATTCTTTTTTTTTTTTAATCCCACTTGAGGTTTCCTTGGCAAAGATACTGGAGTGGTTTGCCATTTCCTTCTCCAGCTCATTTTGCGGATGGAGAAACTGAGGCAAAGAGGGATAAATGACTTGCCAGGGTCACATAACTGGTAATATCTGAGGCATGATTTTGAACTCAGGTCTTCCTGACTCCAGGTCCAGTGCTGCATCTACTTTGCCACTTAGCTCCCCTTTATATTACAATATTAGTGTTTTATTTTCCCCCCCACAGATAACCTGCTCTATGAAGTAATAACAGCTCCCATTTGTCTATCAATTTATAGTTACTAAGTGGTTGCCTTACAATAACACAGTGAGATAGGTTGTACCCATTTTATAATGTTCAGTGCCTAGTGTTGTATCTGGCAGATAGTAGAAATTTAATAAATGCTTGTTGAATTATGTTGAATATATTTACCTTGAGGTTCAGAGAAGTTCTAACTTGCCTAAAGTTACATAATAATTGAGAGAACCAGAACTCAAACCAGATCTTCTTACTCTAACCCTTTGCTAGTACAGGTTACCACAGTGATTCCAATCTAGAATCCTGTAACTTTAAAACTGGGAGGGATCTTGGTGATTGACTAGTACAAATCTTTCATTTTATAGAGGTTAACTATCTTACCTAAAGCATACACATAGGACTAGAGCATACTACCTGCTTCAAATGAATACTATGAACCCAATATGGGTTTAATGGTTCAGTTATTTGGAAGTTACCAAGATTCCCAACCTTTTCCTTTTGAGATGTTACTTTTAATTTCCCTAAAGACTGATAGTTAGAAAATAGCATAGATAGATCCTTCACCAATGCAGATGACACAAAGTGGGGAAGGACAGCTAACACACTGGATGACTGAGAGCTCAAAATGTCAACAATATGATCGGCACCAAAAAAATGAATGCAATCTTGGGTTACATTAAGTATAGCTCCCATTGAAAAGGAGGTGGTAGTCCTGCTGTACTTTGTTCTGGTCAGATCACATTAGTAGCATTGTTTTCAATTCTTCATAGTATAGTTTAGAAAGGAAATTGATGACACTGAGAACATCTAGGGAAGAGCAACCAGAATAGTGAAGAACTTCAAATTCATGCCACATAAGCATGAGGAGCTTGGAGAAAATAAAACTTAAGGGAGACATGGTAGATGTTTTGAAGTACTTGAAGTCTGTCATGCTCAAAAAAGATTAGACTCCCAAAGGCAGTAATAAGAACAGTAGATAGATTTTGCCAAGAGGCAAATTCAAGCTTGATGTAAAGACCAATTCCCAAACTTGCCTTTAAACTTATACTATCAGCTTCATGGGGTTACTATGAGGAAAGTATTTTGTAAAACTTGATGTGCTATATAATGTTTTTTTTTCCCCATTGATTCTCATTTGACTCACTGAGTCCCAATACCACAAGTCTAATTCTGCCTTTACATGAAAGCCCTTCAGATAAAGTCCTGGGTCATTAATGAAAAATTAGGAAGCTAAGCAGCAATTACAGCAAGCTAAGTGAAATGTTGGAAAAGCACAAAAGATAAGCCAAGACAAAAGTCAATGAAGGCCAGGTTGAGTAAATCAAAATGAAGGCCAAGTTCAGAAGAGATTAAATTCATACAATATTAGGAGTTGCTAGCCTGAGGAGTTTCATCTCTTTAACTAATTTTAACTGCATCCTCCCATTCCTTGTGCCATCATGAAAGAGGGGGTTGGGAATTTTGCATGGAATTTCAGAAAATCATTAGTGTCAGTAAATATTTATTAGGTGTTTACTATATGCAAGGCACTGTGTTAAGCCCTGGGGACACAAAGACAGACACAAGATCATTCCTGCCTTCAAAGAGCTGTCAGTCTAATGGGGGAGCCAACACATAGAAAGAAGCTGAAAAGTGGAGGTGGCAGTTTAGGGTCATGATGAAGTCCTGTCGCTGATGTAGGACAGAATCTCAGGAGGTATGAGTTTCTAGTAGATTTCATCTTACCTAATGACGAGTTTCTGGAGATGCTGAAGTCCAGGAAAGTAGCCAGATAGGAAATGATTGAGGAGAATTTTTGGAGTGCCATCCTTAAATAGTGGATGATCTGAGAGGAGCTATCTCATAACTATCGTCTACCCTCTCCAGTCAGAGAAAGGAGGGGCCCAGGTTGTTGAGGAGGTCTGAGTTTCTAAGTTTCTGGATCTGAGTTTAGAGTAAAGAGTAGTTTAATATTGAGTGTTGGACTTACGAGTCCAGATATTGTTTCAAACCCACTTCAGATAGTGTGTGAACCTGGGCAAATCTTTTTGCCTTTATTGCACCTCAGTTTTCCTATCTACAAAACGAGGGGATTGAACTTGACTTTCAATGATCACTTTCTCTCTAAAATTTTGATTCTATGAGTGTCAGGCTCAAACTAGAGGGGATCAAGTTTGTAATTGGGCAGTATGAACCTTTGTCTGGAGGAAGTCAGATGGTGTATTGAATACAGCACTGGGGTTTAAATCCTGTTTCAGATACTAGATGTGTGATCCTGGGTAGGTTACTTCTTTGATCTCTGTTTCTTCACATGTACAAATGGGATTAATAATAACAGTAATATGATAATTCCATCCTCATAGCATTGTAGTGAGGTTCAAATGAACTAATTTATGTTAGTTTGCTTGCAAAACTTTAAGTGCTATATAAATATCAGATATGAATATTATTAACTTTCCATGATGCTGAATATTTTATATAAGGGAAAATAGTAACATGAGATGGACCTCTGTCCAGTAGGAAGTTTTTGGAGTAGCAACATGAGGCAACTCTTGACTTCTGGGGAGAAAGCAAGACAAAACAACAAAAACAAACAAACAAATGTAAAACGGTTGGTTGATCATGTATTTTGGTTAATTTTAGCTGCCATTGTGGCATGTGTTCAGTATCCTATTACTAATCTCTGAGTCATTTAGTTCTATCTTTGTTTTCTAAAGGTTAGAATCTTCATCCTCCTACTAAAAAAAGTTAGATAATTAACATTCTACCTTATAATGCCTCTATAACATCTGCAGACTTTTCACAATTAATAAAGTTTCTCTGTAGGCATGATTGACTTTTGCTGAGAAACTTAGGGAATAAATTTTCTCTTTAGTAATAACTTTATTGTTATGATAGTAGGGGAAAAAACTCAATTTAGAGTAGTAATCTCCAGTTTCTCAAATTGAGTATTGTATTGGCTCTATATATGACAGCAACAAAAGTCATAAATGTAAGGTATTTTGGAAAATGTGAATTTCTAAGAATTTTGATAACATACACAATATTTTACATCTGAAAGGGCCTTTTTAGATGGCATCTAATAGAGGAATACTTAATCTTTTTGAATCATAGATACCCTTTTCAGTCTGGAAAAGCCTATGGACTCTTTCTCAGAATAATATTTTTAAAATCATAAAAAAAAATACTTAGGATTACAATTGAAATTCAGTTATTAAGTTGGGCATGGTGGCACATGCCTATAATCACTGTTACTTAGCAGGTTAAGGCTTAAACTCAGGAATTCTGGGCTACCATAGGGCTGTGAGTTGGATGTTGACACCAATATGGTAAACTCCTCAGGCCAAGGAGCCACCAGCCTGTGTAAGGAATGATGAATAGGTACAAATTGGAAATAGAAGAGGTTAAAGCTTAAGTGACAATTAATAATAGAATGAGACCCATGTGTGGCAACTGCACTCTCAGTCTGTGTGAGATAGGGAGACTGAGCCTCAATTAGCAGACAAACAGATAGAGGATAGGTAGACAGATTTTTAAAGGGACAAAAAAAAGTTCATGGGCTCCAAGCTAAGAACCCCTGATCTCTTCCATTTTGCAAATGAAGAAATAATCAATCAGACAATGAGCATTTATTGAGTACCTACTATATGCCAGGCATTGTGCTAAGCACTGGGCATACAAGGACAAATGCTGAACAGCTCCTACCTTCAAATATCTCACATTATAATGGGGAAAAAATAGTATATACTATATAAATCTATAAAATATATACAAAATGAGAACAAGGTTGGTTTAGATGGGACAGCTTAGAAATCAGGAAGGTTTTCATGTAGAAGTTGGTGTTTGAAGGAAACCAGGAACTCCAAGAAGTAGAAGTGAAGAGGTTAGAATATTATAGGAATGGAGTATGGCTAGTTAAAAGGTGTGGTGGTAAGAGATGGTGTGTGAAGAACAGTAAGTAGGCCAGTATAAGTGGACCAATAATGTGTGAAAGAAACCAACATGTAAAGTAATATGCAAATACTGGAAATATAGGAATGATCTGTCTGTGAAGAGCTTTAAATATTAGGCAAAGGAGTTTATATTTTATTCTAGATGTAACAGGTAGCCATTAGAGTTTATTAAGTTTTGTGTGTGTGTGTGTGTGTGTGTGTGTGTGTGTGTGTGTGTGTGTGTGAGTGTGTGAGTGAGAGGGAGAAGAAGAGGGATAGGGAGAGGGAGAGAGAAAGTCAGACCTACATTTTAAGAAAATCACTTTGGAGGATCACTATATGGAGGATAGATTATGGTAGGGAGGTACTTAAGGCAAGGAGATCAAATAAACTATTGCAATGATCTGGAGAGGTGATGAAGGCCTAAATTGTAGTGGTGATTGCATGAGTAGAGAAGGGGGTTATAGCCAATTACTCAATCAACACACAAGAAATACTTGTTAGGTTCTTACCAAGTGCCAGGCACTGTGGCAAGTGTTAGGAATTTGAATACATGGAGAAAAAAATAGTCCATGCTCTTAAAGCATATACATTCTAATGAGAAAAGACAACACATAAAATGGAAGCTGAAAATGGGGTGGTAGTCAATGGGCAGCTAGGTAGCCCAGTGGGTACAGTTTCAATCTTGGAGTTAGAAGGACTTGAGTTCAAATGCTGCCTTAGATGCTTACTAACTGCCCCTGGGCAAGTCACTGAACTCTGTTTGCCTCAGTTTCTTATCTGTAAAAATGAACTGGAAAAGGAAATTGAAACCACTTTAGTATCTTTGCTTAAAAAGAATCCCAAATGGAATCATAAAGACGTGATTAAAATAACTCAACTACAAAAACTCTTTGAGATGACATGTTAAAAAAATTCTGAAATGCAGAAGACATGGTTAGCCTAGGCACCCTCCTTAAACTGAAGTTCTGACAAAACCATCCAATCCTAAGGAAAGGCTTCAGGGGTGGAAGGTACTTTCAATGAATGATTTCCAGAGCTGAAGCAAGCTTCCAGGATGAAGAGGCTTCTGAGACATATTGGAGGAAGTCTGGAGTACATACTGGAGAGGCATTGTATGTGAGAAATGTTGTGGAGATAGAAATTATAACATTTGGCAAATGATTAGATATTTGGAATGAGTGAAAGTGAGGAGTCAAGGATAATGCCAAAGTTTCAAATATGGATGTTTGGAAGGGTGGTGGCACCATTGTCAGTAACAGGAAAGTTGGGAAGAGGGATAGTGTTTGGAGGAGTGTTAAAATGTCACAGAGAGAGTTTATAATATGGAGCTGAAGCTCAGGAAAGAGACTAAGACCTTGATAGGCATTTCTTGCAGTCATTTATATAGCGACGATAATTGAGCCCATGAAAGCTAGTGAGGTTTTCAAGTGAGAAGGGTAGAGAATGAAAAGAAGTGGGACCAGGACAGAGCCTTGGAGGACATGAATTAAACAAAGGAGACCAACAAAAGATGCTGAATCAGTTAAGAAGAAAACCAGAAAAAAGTAGAGTCATGAAAAGGCAGAAAAGAGAGATTATTTTGGAGGAGAAGGTGGTTAACAGCGCTGATGCTGCAGAGAAGTCAAAAGGAAGAAGATTTGAAAAGAAATGATTAAACTTGGCCATTGAGATGGATGGCAATATTAGACAGAGCAGTTCATAGATGTATGATGAGGTCAAATTCAGACTGCAGAGGGTTTAGATGAGTGTGAGAGGAAAGGAAGTGGAAACATGAATTGTTTATGGCTTTTTCAAGGAATTTGACTGAGAAAGAGATGAAAAATACAGGATGATAGCCAGCAGGAACTACCACTAGTGAATTTAGTGAAAGAAGTTTTTAAAACCTCAAAGATGTGAACCTTTTTGTAGCCATCAGGGAAAGAATTAGTTGTTATGGAGATATTGAAGATTATAGGTTGTGGAAGATTATGATAGTAAAGATAATATACAGGAGGAGAAAACTGGAGAGGATGGAATAAAAAATAATAGGAGGAAGTGGCCATCATGGGGAGAGGGCCACTTCATTAGTGACTGGAATAAAGGAGGAAATAAATAGTGGGAGATGATGTTAAGGAGGTATGAGTTGAAGGGGAGGGGAGAAGGACCTGGTGGCAAAAAGTCTTGATTTTCTTGGTAAAGAAGGCAAGGTTCTCAGCTAAGAGGGTATGGTAGGGTTGAGTAGAGAAGAGAGATTTTGGAATAGCCTAACATTGAGTGAGATAGAGAATTAATTAAGTTGGAAGGTAGGGAATAAAAAGATCCATCTTGTTTCAGTGAGGGCTCAATTGAAATTACATAATGTTGTAATGCAAATTAAAAATATCTAATTCAAAGAAATTAAATGACTGGCCCAAGATCACAGCCAGTTATAGAAAGAGATGGGATTTCTAGGTCCCACAAAAGAACAGCAAAGAAGCAAACAACTGTGTTGAGCAAAGTATTTCATCAAGACCAGTGGCCACCTCAGAGTAATTGATGGCATCATAGACAAGACTTTTGACAACTCAAATTGTCCCACTGCAAATACTCTGGACATAGTTCCTTTCAACTTTCTCTCCCCTGGTTAATTTTGATGATAATAATAACACTTGGACTTCTTTTTCCTTATCTTAGATTAAGATTTTCATCTATATGTTTATTGTGCTTAAAAGCTTTATTTTATTTTTGTCTTAGCCTTGTGCCTAGCCTTAGAATGCCTTTCCCTGTATAGAATCCCCATTTCTGACCCTGCTCTGAACCATCCAGAATGGACCCAGTATTCTGATTCTCAGTTGAAGTGTTATTTCTCCTATACTACACACCAGACTGGCACTTTGCAGACTAGAACTTTAGAGATTATTTCATTCATTCATTCAGCTCTGACTATAAGTTTTAAAGTATTATATAATGATTAATTCATCTTAATGTACTTAAAAACACATGCACTTCAGATGTATAAAGTATTAAAGATACTTAATTTGTTAATATTCTGACTAAAATTCAAAATTCACTGACATGGAAAAAAAATTATCCTACATATGTTTGGCACTAACCAGGGGTTCTGTTGATTTAATGTAGGCAGTCAGTGAGTGCTGTTCAACTCCTGAAATCACATGCCTACTTTGGGCAGTCAAGTCAATAGTGAGCTTCATGTGATTGCTGGTGCTATTTTCCTTCTCCCTATGCAACTCATATGGAATGTATAATGAAAACCATGTTAAAAAAGCTGTTGAACTTTGCAACTCATATGGAATGTATAATGAAAACCACGTTAAAAAAGCTGTTGAACTTTGGGGTAGTTGAACATATGAATTGGTAAGGGCCTGGGGAATAGGTTATATGGTTCTTAGGTCCTACATCCTATCTCTAGAACGAAGGTGTTAAATGTGTAGGATAGTTTCGTGTTGGGAGGGACCTTAGAAGTCATCTAGTTCAAATTCCTCATTTTACATGTGCAAAACTGAGGCCCAGAAAGATGACAACATACTTCAAAGTTTTAAGGAGCAGAGCTGGACTATGAACCTGGATTTTCTGATCCAAATGAGCTGTACTTCCCACTTTATTATAGCATCTTAAAGAAGAAGGCTTTAACTCTACCTTTCCAAACATACCTTTACCTAGGACATGTACTTCTTTCTGGGTCAAACACTTGAGTAAATCATAGTTTGAGTAGCAGCAGGATACCTTATTTTTCTAATAGGCGTTAGGTTCCTTAAAAGGAAGAATAACTCTTGCTGAGTCATATTCTAAGTATTTAGTTTTCTGGGAGATTTCAGTCATTGCAATCTTGATTAGGAAGTATATAGTGTTGAGGTAGTAATGGGAGGTTTGGTATCATCTATTAATTCTTTCTGCATAATTCACTTTTCAATTTTAGCTAGTTCTATTATTTGGTGACACATGGAAATTCCCTGAGGCATATAGTATGCAGAAAATAATGAATCAACTTTCCTTATGCTTTGATCTTCTTGAAAGAGTAAACTCTTCTGGGAGGAGTGGATCCTCATTATGTGTTCTCCTAAACAGTAAAAATGAGCTTGAAATCTTTAAATATAATTGTTACTTTTCTGTTGAACTCTAAAACCATGTCACAATCAGTATTATACATGATAAAGATCTTGTTATCAGAGAACAAAATTACCAATAGGATTATACCATATCTGATTTGTTCTACAATTAGGTATAAGATGAAAATTACATTCTATCAGCTCTCTTTATTTGGGAGATTTTGACCAGGATTTCTCCCCCCTCTCCTAGAAAGGCTGGGTAAATATATTTCAATAAATATACTGCATTTGTATAATTTCGTTTCCCAATTTTTTTGATCCAATAGCTTCACTGGTAATTTACCTTTGGTATTAATTCAGGTCTCCAAAATGTTCTGTATTTCCCAAAAGACAACCTTAAAACTTTTTATGCTTGCTAGTATTTCCCAGGCTAATTGTCTGTAGTTTGACTATAGCATTTTGATGACCATGCCCCCATTTAAGCAGAGAGAGTTATTGGCCATCATTATATTACTCGTTTCAGGTTGGCTAGAATATTCACTCAGAGGAGGAAAGAAGGAAACAAGCATTTATTAAGTGCTTATTATGTTCTAGTAAACAAAGCAACAACTGTCACTCCAAGAAGCTGTAGCATGCACAGTGGCCACACCCCAGTAAAACTATCTTGGAAGACAGGCTAAACCAGGTTGAAGGTAACTGACAGAATTGAAATCCTTTGATGAATTAGGAGAATATCTATCTCAATCATGTGAAGACTTCATCATGGTAGAATGAGTGGAGGAGAGCAATTTGTTCCAAAGGCCATGAAAGCAGTTGAAGCATTAGAGTTCTTAGAGCTTGGTCGACATCAAAGATACCAAGGTTGTATCCTTCATCCTGGGCCATCTCCTGGGCCTCCTCCAAGACTTTTGTCTTGCCACTGGACTTTGATGACTCTGGAAGACTGAGTGAGGCTGATGACTTTGGGCAACTCTGTCTTACTTAAATCTAATTCACACACAAATCAAGACATCGCATCACAATGACATGAATATTCTTCAAAAACAAATGATGAACAATAAAAACTACTATGTTCTAGGTACTGTTCTAAGTGTTGGGGATACAAATATAAGCAAATAATGCACTCCCTACATTTGAAAAGCTTATATTAAAATGGGGTACCAACACACAAATGGGAGCTGAAGTGTGTGTGTGTGTGTGTGTGTGTGTGTGTGTGTGTGTGTGATACCTGAAATAGAGGCAAGGTTTTGAAGTTCAGAAGGTCAAATGTAGAGCCAAGAAAAGAATAAAGGCTGACTAGTTTGTGTTCCTTCATAGAACTGAGGTCCCAGGAGAAACTCACCAGTGGGAGGATGGGAAGAGTCTGGGGAAGGAATATTACAAGGTGATAAAGCTACAAGGATTATTGAATATTCCAGGGCAAGGAGGCTATAAGTGCTTAAGGAGTATTGTTAGCAGAAATAAGGTATATGACAGTGGTGGTGTTTGGGATAAAGAAAGTTTAGGCATGTAGAAATTGAGATTCCCAAGGTGCCACTAAGTGGAGTTATCCAGCAGGCAGTTGGTGAGGTGAGACCTAGATATTTCGAGATAATAAGAGGAAGGCATATTGGGCACATGTCTGCTTAGGGGGCAATCTATGGGAGGAGTTTCACAAGATGGACAGGCATGGATGAACTGTATTGCAAACCACTCAAAAAGTACAAAACAGGATGTGGAATCAACTATTGCACTTAGAGCTAGGAAAACCTGGGTCCAGATTTTGCCTTTGATACTTAACTATTGTGTGACCATAGGCAAGTCACTTAAATTCTCAATTTGCTCATCTATGAAATGAAGGGGATGGTCCAGATGATCATTAAGGTTTCTTCCAGTTCTAAATATATGATTCTATGCCCCTCATCAATGAGAATATTGATTTGTTGGATTATTAACCACATGAAGTAAAAACAGTGCTTCTGTCAAAAGCCAAAATTCTTTATTCTCAAAACTAATGGCTGTATTTATACTTTATTCTCAATATTAATGGCTTCATAACAACACACTCCAGTGTCTTTTGACAAGTGGATACTTCCTAGCCCAAGAGATCCATCTCACCTCTTGACAGAAAGGAGTTGAAATTATGACTAAAATTATGTCTATTTCTAAATTTTTTATTTTCTCTGCATTTTCACATAGTAGAGATTTTAAACATAGCCCAATATAATTAAACAATAATAGTGAAATGGAAGTTCTACTTTTGTAGAACTCTTTAGAAGCATTCACCAAAATGTTTCCCTAGGAAGAGATGCCTAGAGAAAGAAATTCCTTTTCTCAAGAAAAGAATAAGGAATTGGATTAGGAAGGGTTAGAGAATTGATGACAGGGTATTGAAAAGGAGATTTGACACTAAATTAGGGTTTAGTCTAAGACATAATATCGTAATCAGCATCAGCATACAGAGTTATAGTTATGTAACCTTTGCTACAGTTTGAATGAATTGTTTTAATGTATAGTTGAGTTAAGTGAGAAGGATACTTTGAAGAGATATTAGGATTTAGACTCAGAAGGTACTTTGCAGATCCTCTAATCTAAAACTCCCCTTAACCAGAGAAGGAAACAGGTAAGAGACTTACCCAAAGTCACACAGATAGTAATAAAAAGACCAGAGGTATGGAATAAGATCTTGTGACTTAAGAATTGACTATTTTTTCTGCTACACCATGCTGCATGTCTATAGCTTATTTCATTTGTGTGAAAATGCTATAAATAAGTACTGTTATTAAGATTAGCATTTATTTAAAGTCTGTTCATGTTTAGTTATTTTAACAAAGATATGTCTGCTATTGTTATTATTTAGAAAAGAATTTTTAAAATTAAAACACAAGTTTGGAAAATCATATTCATATAGTTGGAGCCCCCTTGAATTCAGGTGTCTGCTTAGTCTGATTCAATTAACATCATCACTCTCTAATGGCAATACATAGAAATCAAAGCAAAAATTATTAAGAATTAAAGAATCAAAATATCTCCTAATCTAAACTCTTCATTTTATACATGAGGATACTTCTAGATATGGATGAGGTTTAATGGACCCTAATTTACATAGTTAGTGGTGGAAATTAAATCATAAAAATAGGAAAATAAGATATTATATAATATCTTTATAATATGTAAATTTTTAAAAACTTACTCAAAATATTTATAAGAATTACTATATTAATATTCATACTTTAAAAATATATAAAAAGCATTGATCAAAAGTTAAGAATTTGGAAGATTTCAGGTCACATTTCAAAACGTACCTGTACCTGAACTTTTGAAAATATGCAGACCTAATGATATCAGAGTAAGTGTTTAGAATCTCAAGTGCCAATCTGCACTGGGAACAAATGACAAATGCCTTTAAAAGGGGTCATTTCAGAAACAGTTCAGCACTTGTGGACACAAGTTAATTCCCTGCATATTTGTTTCTTCACCTTTGAATTCTAACCTTATATAACACTTTCATTCTTAAGTGTATAGATAATGATAGCAGAGTTGACCAAGGAGATGGAAAGTAATTGTAATTCTGTGAAGGCTACTAATTTAGGCAAATTACTTCTGTTAATAGATTTCCAATGTAACAACTGAATAAGATCTTTTCATTTTAATATTCTGGATGACTCCTTTATTTGGAATGTTTTATACAGTCATTCCATCTCAAGTTATGATCTTGCAAGACCACTATTTAGGATTAACCCACACATATTTTATTCTAATATTTGGGAGATACTGTGCTAAGCATAAGAAGTGAGACAAGGTTGAACAAGATATAATCCCTCACTTCTAATAGCTTATTAGAAGATGACACAGTATAGGAAGTGGTTATCCAGTTTTGGCTCTGCTACTTACCATTCAAAAGACCTTGAGCAAGTCATTTCACTTATCCTACTTGTAGGGTTGTCAAAAGGTTCAAGTAAGTATGTTCAAGTAAACATGCATAAGAAAGCGTGTTTTAGGCTAAAATGCTCTTCCTGTAAAATGATTCCTTAACATAGAATGTAAGCTCTTTGAAGGAGTTTCCCTAGTGTTTAGCACAGGGCCAGGAACACAGTAAGTACTTAATAAACGCTTCTTAATTGATTGATGCTCCCTGCTAGTAGTAGCATAAAACTGAGTAAGATATCCTTTTTTGCCCCTTTCTTACTATAATAGGAATTTCTTTGTGTCTATGGTGTGAACAGCAGCATCACGTGAATAACTCTGTTGATCAATCAATGAACACTCATTACATACCTACTGCATGCCAGGCACTGAGCAAAGCACTGGGGAGATAAAAAGAGGCAAAAGAGGCCTTGCCCTTGAGGAGTTCACAATCTAATGGAAGAGACAACAGATGAAAAAATATGCACTAACAAGCGATGTACAGGATAAATATGAAAAATTAAGAGAGAAGGCACTAGACTTCATATTCACAGAACTTAGGTGTTAACCATGCACACTCATTTGCAGTTTTTGGCACTGTAACATCTGGGCCATGTTCTTTCCTGCTTTGGAAGGCTATTTGAATGAGTTCTGCTAGCTCTTCATTTGGATGGGGGCATTTTTCTCCTACCCAGAGAAGCATGGCACTGCTTTCTGATGATTGTTTTGCTCAGTCCTAGAAGTGCCTGGTAAAGGCTGTAAATTCTGGATGCTGAAGTGAAAGAATCCTTTTGCCTGCTTCCTGGATAATCTGTAGAGTGTTCTAGTGTTTTGGAGAAGCATATGAATCAATAGATGATAATGATGGTGGTGGTGGTGGTGGTGGTGGTAGTGGTGGCAGTGGTGATGATGACAGGGAAATTCATCCTGGGAAAAGGATTTTCAAACTGAATCACTGGGTTAGATACCAATATCTCAAACCATCAGCTAGAAAGTCAGACAATAGAACATATACAAATTAATATCTCGGTCAGGAGGAAACATAAAAAAAATCCCTAATAGAACTGAAAGTGTAGTTATTGATTTCTGAGGAGATAGGATTGCTAGAGGCTGAAATGCCTCTATGATTAAATCACAAGCTTCAGCTCTGGCATCAGTGTTTCCTTCAGTCAAAATCAGAGGATATCTGCAGATCCCTAGAGCTGTTTCTCTGAGTAAACCAGTAAAACATAAATATTTCCCCAAGGGGACTTTGATCCAGTGCAGGATTAGCTGCCTGAAGTTGATCATTTTAGTTTTTCTCGCAGAGATCTATAGAAACTAGTCACCTACTTGACTTGTTCTTCTATATCTAGGAATTAAAACAGATAACAATGGAAACTTCTGTATTTATTTAATACACGAGCAGCGTCAGAGAGAAAGTCAAGACTCCTAACATCTTGCCCTTTTATATTTTCACTATCTACATCAGCTACAATTGGCTTTCTGTGTTTGAAGGTATTGTGTTCAAAATAAAGAAATAGCAAATTCAAAGCATTTTAAGAGTTACTTTCTAACCAAACCTCATGTTAAAGAAATGATGCCTTTTATTTCATTAATATTTTTCTATGATAAACTGGAAAGAAACGAAACTAAAAATTGACTTACCTTCAGAAATATTGGAATCCTCTAGAAATTTTTAAAGGTGTAGGTACCTCAGTCAAGAATTCAAAAAATTATAACTTTAGACATGATGTTAAACTAGTTGGTGAGACATATGGTGCATTTCTGTAATCCTGGCTGAGGGTGGCAGGTCTCTTGAGATTGGGAGTTCACAAGTATGTGAGGGACAGTCAGTGGGTGTCCACAGTAAGTCCAGGACCCATAAGATGAACCCTTGGGAGTAGAAAGCCACCAGACTGCCTATGGAGCTGTAAACAAACCCAGGTTAGGATACACAGAGATTCAAAATTTCCTTGTCATTTAATAGGGGGAATGAATCTATTAGTGTTCATTGAACTTCCAGCCTAGAAGATATAGAGAGACTCAATCTTGAAAACTACTAACCAACCAACCAATCAAATAAATAAATTTGCTTTCAGGGAAGCTAAAGTGAATGATTTTTTTTTTGGTCATAAATCTTGTTTATTAAACATTTAAATTTACAAATTAATGTGCACCCATTAGAGGCATCAGTGTATTTGGAGATTTTGCACCTTCTCCAAGCAGCACGACGAGACCCTCCAATGGTATGGTGGAATTTGTAACCCTTTCCAAAACCCAGGCTCTTTTGGCCAGCTGAGATAAGCCCTTGCATCTCTCTGGTTTGGTGATCCATTGAGTGTCGGAGTTTTGTCCTATAGCTTTATGGAATGGGCCAATAAGAATAACCTTGAAGAATTCGTAGGCTGAATCTTCACCCACTTAGTAAGAGTTCAAGACCCTTAGGGCCCCACAGTTGTGGCCAGCATGTTCTTCTTCTACATTCTGAAGACCCCTGACAAATTTCAGCTGATTGACACCATGATGCACAGGTTTACCTTAGGTTGCACCCTTGAGAATGGATGCTTTTGCCTACTACAGCAGACACGAATACAGTAGAGGATGTGACCTTGCTTGACCTTGCAGCCCAGGCTGCAGGGTACAGTGTGGACCATGTGACATCCGACTGCTGCTTCCTGCCCAGCTCCTGGATGTACTTGTAGGTCCCTGTGTGGGCCCGTGCCTGGCCTGCCTGATGGCTGCCGCCAACCAGAAAGGAAGAGTGTGGATGTTTTTCTAAGCAGATATTGCAAGTTGAGTGTGATGCCAGGAATTAAGATCAGGAGTGAGAAAAAATTCCCCTTCTCTCCAGATTTAGCCCAAAACTTGTGACACTTCAGTTAGAAGCTTGCTCTCTTGATAGACTGTGGACCAGAGGTGAGAATGTGGTGGTAAGAAAAAGACACACACACACATACACACACACACACACACACACACACACACACACACACACACACACACACACACTGGGAAACCTAGTAATATACATCTTTAGAACTGGATGGGAACTTTCAAGAGATTTCCTGTCCAATCTCCTCATTTTATACATATAATGGAAGGAATGATTAATGAGGGCCAAGACTTGGGCCTGTGCAAAGGTGGGGGGAGTGTAATGAGACAGCAGAAATCCGTACTTTTGTTGAATGAAGGGGCCCAAATCTCTACTTCAGAACATGCACAGGCATTCTGTAATTGCTTTCACTTCACATATTTCACGTTGAGAGGTATATTTGCATTGGCTGCCAAGCTGGAACTAAGTATGTATACACAAGGTAGTAACTGACCAAAGCGATCTACTCTGGTGAGCCAGATGATAAATGCCTAAGCTGCTAAATGGGCAGCAACTCCAGCAATCCACTAGCTTTACTTGGTAGAAATGAAGTTATGAACATGTGATAAAATTGTTTCATTGCTTCTGTTGTGTTTCACTTGGTTCTACTTTTAGGTAACTGAGGGTTGGAGAAAGAATGGACTGCGATATGACGTTGTAAACTTAGGAAGGTTAGAAGAGCACTAAGGTTCTGTGTGGGATAAAGACCCCAAGAACCCTTACCCAAATAAAACTCAGAGGTTTCTCCAGGTAGAAACAGAAGCTATTTGTCTCTAAACAAGTCTCTTGAGAACTGGGCGTCACCTACCCACAATACGCACTGGTGCAGGGAGGCAAAGTACAAAAATAAGCCGGCAGTGAGATACCCTTGTACAAACAATTCTAGGAGAAGCCAAAAACCCCAAATCCCCTCCCCAGTATCCGGACCTTCATTACCGTTGGTGGGAGTGTGTGTGCTTACAATCCTTTTACCCAGTACAAATGCATATTTCAATTATTTTCATCATTTATCAGAAGTAAACTATTACAGATTACAGGCTACTTTTTGTTTACCAAAAAGTAGGCAATTCACAGAAATACCTGGCAGACATATTATTTGCTGCCCAAAGTAGGCAATTTATAGGTCACTTGTTGCTTTTCTTGTTTACCTGGCAAACATGTTGTTTTTTGCTTTTCTTGCTTTCCTCAAGACTGTGTATTCTGTAGAAAAATAAAATTTGGGCCTATCAAGACTAAAGCCCAACTCAAGTTTGGTGACTGTCGCCTTTACTTTATGAGAATATTTTCACTTGTTCCACTCAGTTCTAAGAGCTGAAGTCCATACCAGAGTTGGCTGGAAGTCTGGTGAAGAGCATAATCCTGAAGAATGACCCATGAAAAGCCTGTTTTCCTCACAAGGTGAATGGACAGGAAACAGTTACAGAATACCAGCTCTGATGTGGAGTTCCAGACCCCTCCATTCCGTGTCATTATAGATTTCTTGAAGCAGCCTCAGTAAACGCCTAATTTCTGCACATGCTCCTAAATCTGGGGCCTCCTCAGACAGTTTGCCATTACAACAATTAGAAAACTGAAGTTTAGAGAGTTTAAAAGACTTGTTCATAGCTTATTTAGTGACAGAGCTGAGACTAGAACCAAGGTTTCCTGGCTCCCATGTTTTCATGATATCAGGGAGTCTCATTAGCTGTACTTCTGCTAATGTAAAGTGACCAGTTAGGAAGGGTACCATTTCTCAGGGCCAGGAATCTGGAAGGTGCAAATAGAATTTGAAGTGCTATGAATTACATACAAATCAGTCAATCCTCCAACAAGCATTCTAAGCACTATACTAGGTGTTGGGGATATAAAAAAAAATTCAGAAATGGGACAAATCTTGCCCTTGAGACTTCACATGCCTAATTTCCTGATCATGAAACATCATTGTATTTAGAGGAAAACACAGCCATTTGAGTTAGTCTATTTTTTAAGGTATTATTTTCTTCAATGTATTTTTGGGTCTCCTTTAGCAGGCTGTTGACTCTCTTTTCATGATTTGCATCATTCTCATTTCTCTTCCCAATTTTTCCTCCACTTCTCTTACTTGATTTTCAAAATCCTTCTTGAATTCCTCCATGGCCTGTAACCAGTTTAAATTTTTCCTGAAGCTTTTGGTGCAGGAGTCCTGACTGGGTTTTCTTCCTCCTGTTCCATGCTTTGATCCTTTTTGTCCCCAAAAAAGAAATCTAAAGTTGGATTGCTATGCTTGCTTTGCTTCCTTTACCTGCTCATGTTGCCCCTCAATTACTTGACTTTTGAGCTCTTTGCCACAGTAGAACTCTGCTTCCAGAGGGGAGAGCTTTGTCCCAAATCGCTGGGGTTTTCACAGCTGCCAGAGCTATTAGGAGGCTGTGTCTCTACAGCCCCCACCAGCTTTGGCTCACTGGTCACACACCTCAGGATTACCATGATCCCGACCCAGGCAGGTTAAGACAAGAGAACTTAGCCTCTGAATGGTCACTTGGCCCCCTTGCTATCTGCAGGCTGGGAGCTCTGAAGCATCCATGTGGAGGTGGCTACAGGGCCATCACTTCTGCCGCTTCTGGCTCTGGGGGCAGATGGCTGGACCACTCCTCCATGCCCCCAAATTCAGCCGAGTTCCACTGACCTTTCATTTTGTCTTTGGCATTTATGGGTTGATGATTCTGGAAATTGACACAGCTACAAGTGATCAACTCTCCCAAATGCTCCAGCTGTGGCTGGTCCTAGCTGCTTTGGGGCTAAAACCATGGTGGGGCTGGTCTCAGCTCCCAGCGTGGTGCAATGAACCCTTCCTGTCTGCCTGCCGGGCTGCCTTCCATAACCATTGTGGGTCTTGTGAATATTGCATTATTGTTACAGTTATATTAGCCAATCTGATTGGTGTGGGGTGATAGTTGAGTCATTTAAATTTCTGTTTTACTAATCAAAAGTGATTTAGAGCATTTTTCACATGCCTATAGATGTCTTCAATTTCTTCATCTTAAATGGTCTGTTTGTATCCTTTGATCATTTATCAATTGGAGAATGACTTATAGTATTATAAGTTTGACTCATTTCTTTGTATATTTGAGAAAGGAGACCTTTATCAGAGACTCACTGTAAAGATTGTCAGCTTTCATTTTTCCTTCTGATCTTGTTTGTATTGATTTTATTTGCACAAAATCTTTTCAATTTGATTTGTTCAAAATTATCTATTATACATTTTGTAATGCTCTTTCTCTCTTGTTTGGTCATGAATTCTCTTCCACATAGATCTAATAGGTAGGCTCTTCCTCAATCTAATTTGATTGCTTCATTATCTATGGTATCTTTTAGCAACATGTAGTTTCCTTCCTTATCTCTTTTAATTAGATCTATTTTTGCTTTTCCTTTGTCTAAGATCAGGATTGCTACCCCATCTTTTTTTTTTATTTCAGCTGAAACATAATAGCTTCTACTCCAGGCTCTTACCTTTACTCTGTGTGTCTCTGCATAACTACTTTTTAAATATTTGATAGTGGATATCATATAAACCCTTAAGTATTCTCTTCTTGAGGATAAGCATTCCCAGTATCTTCAACCAATTCTTATATAGCATGACCTCCTCTGAAGGTGCTCCAGTTTGTTAATGCTGTACCTGAAAAGTGGGCACTGCCAAAAAAATCCTATATACAGAAAATGTGGTAAACCTATTATTTCACTTTTTTTTTCTGGGCCTTCAGGGCAGTCTAAGATCATATTAACTCTTACGAACTTCAGTATTATGCTGCTGCGTCATACTTAGCTTGAGAACTTAGGGGAAAAAAACCCCTCAGATCTTTTTCATGTAAATTGTCGTAAGGTGACCTAATATAGTGGAAAGAGCACTGTGAGAGTTAAAGAATTTGAATTCAAATCCTGGCGCTGATACTTCTATTATGACCTTAACCCTCAGTATATTCTACAAGTTAAATGAGGGAATTGGACTATGTGCAATGGCACTTTCTAGTTCAAAAATATCTGATCCTATGATTTACATAACCATTCCTTCCCCATTTTATACTTAAGCAGTTGATTTTTTTGAAGCCCGGTGTAGGACTTTATATTCATAGTTATTTATATAGAGATGAGGACAATTAGAGAAGTAGGGGTGAATCAACCCCCAGGTCCAGTGTACTGGGAGATGGAGAAAGGTTAGCAATGGAGTTCAGGGACAATTCCAGGGGAAGTGATAGAAGATATCCATCCCCACTTCCTGTCCTCTCCTCCCCCTGCCTGCTCCCCCTCATTCTCAGCCAGTTGTGTCCAGTGTGTGACACAGAGAGAGGAACTGGTGGGGGCTACATGTATCTCCCTGGGAACCAATGTCTTCTAGTGGGACTCAGTTGGCCCAGTGGGACATGACCAGTGTCTGCCCAGTGTGTGCCCTCCCGTAGTTTGAGGATTGCTTGAGATCAGAGGAAATCCTGATAACAGAGTCAGCTGGGTGGGAGAGGAACAGGAGAGACAAAAGAGGAAGAAAAATAAGAGAATTTTGAAAGAAAGGCCAAAAAAAGAAGAACAGATCATATAATCCCCACCTCCCTTGGCAGACACAGCCTGCTTGAGATTAGTCTTTTCCTCTGTCTCCATTTGGGGTGGCTTTGTGCTCAACAGAGAAGAAACAGGAAAGAAGGAGAGATGGCACAGTGGAGATCATGGGGATGGGGATCAGAAGATATGGAAATGGACAGAAGAGTTAGGAGGGGGGTGATGGGAACAAGAGAACTGTACCCTCTTTTCCAGGGATAGCTGCTGTCCCCACCTTTGAGCCATGCCAGGAAGGTTGGTTGGCGAATGAAGAGTAAGTATTAAAATTCACACCATATTAAGTACATCTTCTGTCAGATATCAGTGCAATTGGGGAAAAGGGGTCATTCCTCTGGTTCTCAGCTCCAACAGTAGAGCATCAGTTCAAAGAGGCCCAGAGGGCAGGCATCAGAATGGGCCAGGTACACCTGCTGGCATTGCTCCCCAAAGAATTTCGCAATATTCTCAATGACTTGTTCATCAGTAAGCTGCCCAAAAGGCTGAGCTAAATATAGCATTAAAACCTCCCATAAAGTCACTCCAAAGGCCACACATCACTGCCTGTTGCAAAATTTTCCATAAGGATATACTCCCAGGCCATCCATTGGATAAGCAGCATAGCTCAGCTCTGCACAGAGTAATAATTCCCAGCATAGAGTATTTGGCTTATTCCAAAGTCAGTGATTTTGATGGTGAAATGTTCATCCACCAAGCAGTTCCTTGTGGCTAAATTCTGGTGCACAAAATCGAATGTGGCAAGGTATTGAATACCAGAGGCAATCTGGGCTGCCATGAGTAGTTCTGGATCTTCTGGGCTACTTGTATACAGCTTTGTCCTATAATTGGTGGACACTGAGGAACTGATTAAGGTTACCATTCTTCGTGTAGTCAGTACTCATACAGAGGGAGTCATCCTGTATGCACACCCCTAACAGCTGAATTATATTAGGGTCCTTTAACCTTGACATGATCTTCACCTCTTTCAGGAAATCATTCCTAGCATTCTTTGTGGTATTTGAGCAAAGGATCTTGACAGCCACCAGCAAGGGATGTCCTTTTCTTGCATTGAGAGAGACCTCTAGGTTGAGCAGATCCTGGGAAGAACCTTCTACCTTACACATGACTAACGTGGAAATAAGTTTTTCATGATTTCATATGTATAATTGGTGTTGTTTCTTACCATCTCAATGACTGGAAGGAGAAACAAAATTTGAACTGAAAATAAAAATAAAATTTTGAAAAATTAAAAAAAGAAACAACACTATGTTACTTTGATACAGAAGTTCCACCATAAATACAGAATATTAGATAATCATTTCACTGATTCTTTGCCTTGAAAAAATATATTGACCATCTTCTAGGATATAATCCCAGAACTGCAAGATCTTTAACTTGTGTAGTCTAATTTCTAATTTAAAAAAGACCCAGGCCTTTTGACCTAAGTAGAAATAGAATTTTTTCATTGCAGCTTGCCAGTTGTAAACAAGATTCAATATTTTTGGTCATAAGTTCTGCCGGCCTCTTTAAACAAGACATTCCATCAGCATCCTCTGGGGTATTTTCATCACCTGTCCCCCAGGTTTGGACCTAGAATGCTTTTCCTCCTTATCTCCTTCTCTGGACCTCCTTCAAATCCTAATAAAAATCCCACTTTCTAGAGAAAACCTCTCCTGATCTTCTTTAATTCTAGTGTCTTCCTCCTATTGATTATTTCAAATTTATCTGAATGTGTATTGTTTGTACACAGTTGTTTGCATATTGTCTTCCCCATGACCAGGTTCAAGAAGCATGTTGATTTTAAAGGAATAGTTTTAGATATTCCCTGATATTTAGGATTTTTAAAATAGGATTTTAATGACCTTCCTTTTTATATAGGAAGGCAGAAAGTTCCTTAAGATCTTGTGGTTGAATGTGCAGGTGTTGATCCTTGAACTCATTGATCACTTCTTTGTAGGTGAAGAGAAATGAAGTTTTTATTCACTGAGTGTGAACAAAGCAACAACAATAATCCCCTTATTGATGGTGTGTGTGTAGAGTGGACAGAGTACTGAATTTTAGTCAGTAAAATCTAATCTCAGATACTTACTAGCTGTGTGATCCTGGACAAGTCACTTCACTCCCTGTCTGCCTCAGTTTTTCCTCAACTATAAATGGAAGATTATAATAGTGTCTACTTCTCAGGGCTATTGAGAGAAAAAAGGAAAAGGAATAAGCATTTATATCACATCTACTATGTATGAGAAATTGTACTAAGCTTTTTTTTTCTGTAAATACTATCTTCAAAACAGCCCTTTGAAATAGATGCTAGTTTTACCCACATTTTACAATTAAGGAAATTGTGGCAAACAGGTTAAGTGACTTGCCCAGGGTCTCATACCTAGAAAGTGCCTCTGAGGGGATTTTAAATCACATCTTCCTCACTCCTGACCTAATGCTGTATCCAGTGGACTCCTAAGCTGCCTTTGGTGAGAATAAAATGAGATAATATTTCTAAAAGCAGTTTGTAAACATTGTATAAATTATTATTATTATGCTTTAGTACTTATTTTTATAATCCACATGGTTATAGACAAAAGTTAACCAAGTACGCTGCTAGTCTTTCCTCCATTTCCTTTGAGTACTTTAAGCATTTATTTTTATATACGTTCTGAGCTGATAGATATTGAAACCTCTGACATTTTGCCTTTAAGATTAAGCTGTAGCTTGGCATCCTTTATATCATCATTCATTTTTTTTAATAAAGGTGAAAGCAAAACCCCACAAACTATGATACTTAGAGACAGAAATCCTCAAATTAAAATCAAAAAGCCTCAAAGAATGAGTTAAAGCAATAGTTAAATATTTCTCAGCTCTCTCTTTTTTTTAAAAGTGCAGGAAAATAAGCCTGCAACCATAAGCATTTCTGTACTTTCACAATTTGTATCAGTATGTAAGGAAAATGACTTATTATATTATTAAATATATTTATAATATTTACTATAATTATATTAGTATTAATCATTTAAAATAGATGGGGGATACTAAGTCCTAAGTCATATATCTCAGTGGCTTTAGGTATTGTATTTTGGTATAGAATGTATTTAGGTATAGAATATTAAAGGGCCAAGAGAATGCCAAAAATAATTTGTAATCAAAAGTATTGTTTTTCTGTCAGGACTAGATAATCTTTAACAGCCTGGGTATTGACATGACAATTTGTAAAGGTAAGGAGTTTTCAGTCCAGTAAAGTAGTACTTAGCTACCGTTTTGGGCTGTTTCTTTTTCATTTTTATTAATGAATTATCTCAAGTCTTTTCCCCTTCCAGTTTAACATCTACATGGCTACCAAAGTGATTTTTAAAAAATTCAGGTCTGAACATGTCACCCTCCTGCTCAATAAACTACAGTGGTGCCCTATTAAACCTTTGGATTAAATAGAAACTCTTCTATGTGGTATTTGAAACTCCTTCAAATCTGGCCCTTTCCTACCATTAGAGACTTCTTACATAGATAGCAGTTCCCTCTATGCACATTACAATCCATTCACACCGGTCTTGTTCATGTATTCCATATTCCATTTAAGCCTTTATACTGGCTGCTTATTTGCTTGGAATCCACTCCATCTTTGTCTTTGTCTCTTAGAGTTCCTAATCTCCATTAAGACTCAGACAGCTAAATGGCTCCTTCTTCATGTAACCTTTCCTGAACTACTTCTCACTTCCTCCATCTGTTAGTGCCTTCCCCTCAAATTATCTTCTGTTTGTTTTTTATAAACGTACAAAATCCCTCCCTTGGCTAGATTATATAATCCACAAGGGTGAAGAAGGTTTCCTTTTTGTCTACCATAGTTTCTGGTACAAGGTAGATGCTAAATTAAAAGCTCAATGATTGATTTGACTCCAGACCTTCTGTCTCAGAAATTTTTTTGGTAGATTTTACTTAATTTCAAGTATACTCTTTTCTTCCTCTTCCCTTCTTTAATTCTTTTCTAGCCTTATAGTTGTTGTCATCAGATTGTTTGGAAATAAAATGAAACAAGACTTCTTTGTCTAAGAAAAAACTAATTTCTATATAAGTGTTGAAGTTGTCTTTATTTCAACTAAGTTTTTAAAAATATATTTCCACTTTTGCCCATTGTTTTCTGATGAAGTTTTGAGTTTTTAAAAATAGCTCCTTGTATTGTGATTCAAGTTAAATCTTAGAAGCTATGATGAATCAATGATCCAGTGAAAACTCACTGGATCAGTCTTGGCTTTTCTGAATCCGATTAGGATCATGGGAACAAAAGAAACAGTCAGAATCTTTTTGGCCTTCCAAGGAGAAGTCCTGGTTAGGGTTTTTAAAATCAACTTTTATTCTAGTGGCATGACAAGAATTCTTCCAACCTTAATCAAATTTTTCATAGAATTTTCATTTTTTTTTGTATTCCAGCACTGAGGTAAACATAATCATACTGAATATAATCTGGAGGGATCTCCAGGTAACTGTCAGTATCAAAGGTAAGTTTGAAGAACTTAAACTTGCCACAGCTATTACTTGTTACGATAAAAAAATTCAGTTTCTTCTTGGCAGAGAGGCAGAGAGCTGGCCTCAGAACCCAGAAAGTCTGTGATCCTGGACAAGTCACCAAAACTTTCAATGCTCTAGGGCAGAGGTGCTGAACACTTGACAGAGCAGCATTATGTCCCCCAACATTCCCAAGTGAGACCTGAACCAGATTAAAATGTAATTGGAAAATATTTAACAAAATAACTAAAAATATAATGAAATATAGATGATCTTAATATATGGTTTTCTATGTGACTATGCAACCTACAAGGATCCTTATATAGTTTAGTGGCCCTTGTTTCTATTTCAGTTTGACACATTGCTCTAAAGCAACTAAGACTATAAGTTTTATAAAAAGTGTCGGCCTTCATTGGTAGAGAATGTTTCCTCATTTAGAGAGTTCCCTTAATCAATGAAATTACAGGCATAGGCCTTTTTTCTAGTTTTCAGCTTGACGTATACTATCATATCTGAGAAAATTTTTATCCCTTAGTTTCTACCAAAGGGAGGTAAAATGAGTCCAATCCTAAAACATGAGGTAAATAGGACCACTGTCTAGGTTCAGAAATAAAAGTTCAGGTTATTGATTCAGAGCCTTCATCACTTCAGAATATACATACAGTGAAGAAGAGTGAATATTGCCATGTTTCAGGCTAAGTCTTTATAGGGATCATCTTTAAATTCTTTGATATAGTAACCTGCATAGTCAGTATCCCAATGACTTGCTCTTTCAGCTCTGTTCAGATCTGTTTCTTTAAGTTATCTATTAGTTCATTGTTGTCTTGTCAGCTAATGATAACATGACTCACCTTCAATGTTAATGACTGAGAACTAGCATTTTACTTAACTTCATTTCTTCCTGACTGCATAATTTAGCATGTACCCTACAAGTGAAAACATTTCCCTTTTATATATTTCTCTTGTTCTTCCTCAGTCCTCAGTCTTTAAAATGGGACCTGCCCACAGGGGTGTGGCCTGGAGGTCTTCTGTTCTGGCATTGCCTTGACATGTTCCAGGCTTCCTACTCGGTCTTGCCTCAGTGCTGTTGACCTGATTGTGAGGTACATCTCTCAGCCCTTTATTCAGGCCTTTGGCCTCAAGGTGGGGCTCTGCCTTCCACGGACCCTGGTGATCATCACTATGTCAGGTAACTGATGATCTGGCTTGTGAGTTTGCATAGTCCAATTCACTACATAATCACTGAACTCTGTGCTGAGCATGATATTTCGAACTTCGTTAAAGAGCCTGCCTGATTTGATTTAAGAACTACTAGATAGCAGGAAAAATGCTTTGTCACACTTCCTAACTTCCTCCCACAAAAGACATGCTCAGAACTTGGACTGGGCCTGCTTTTGGACATGAGTGATAAGAGGACCATTTTACACATACACACACACACACACACACACACACACACACACCAGAGCAGGCACAGATAGAATGCTTCTTCTGGGCCATGATGACTCAGGAGTTTATACTGTGTGATAACGAAACATTTAATTGCCTGCTGAGCTAGAACTACATGACTATATTAAAGGAGTGATACATTCCCCCTCAGGCTTCCTCTTGCTGATAGTTTCAAAATGTAAGGAGGACTCTGGGTTTTCTGGAGGGTCAAGTTGGGAGATGCGTTGCTCCCCCATTGCCCTACCTGCTGAAAGCTGTGGATTTTTGGCTTCCTAGGCAAACTTGTACATAGGTTGAGGTTGCCTCCCATTTGTGTCTTCTTTTCTTTGGTACAAGACCTTGAAAGGAAGCTGGTGTCTCCTACTTTCAGGAACTTTATCATCATGACAGTATTTACTAAAGCAGTTGACACAGACTGGCAGAAAGGGGGGAAAGTTGCTCACATTGAGAGACTACTAGAAAGAAAAAACTTACTGGGCACTGTTTGGACTTCAGTCAGCGGAGATCAAATGTGAAATGACTAGCCTAGAGTACTGACAAAGAATACATTTGTAAATGACTCCAGTGATGCTTGACTATTCATCCAAGTTTATGAACTCAGTGTCATTTCCTTCTCTTGAAGTCACCTTTCTCTTGCTCAACCCAAATTTCTAATCAGTCACCAAATCTTAGAATTTCCTTTTGACACCTTTCAGATTTATCCTCTTCTTTACATTTACATAGCTACCATCAAGATTCAGTTCCTCATCACTTTTCACTTGGACAATATCTTTCTAATTGATTTTCCTTTCTCTAGTATCACTCCAGTCAATTGCATCCTGCAAATAGGTTCCCACACCATTTTCTTAAAGTGTCTTTAATCCTGTCTCCCCTTACTCTGTAAACACCAATGTCTCCCTATTATCTTAAGGATGATTTATAAAGGTCTCTGTCATTTAAGCATCTTTCCAACTTGACCCACAAATCATTCCCATTTTATTGAAAGTACTAGATGATGCCTGTCTTGCCTCACCACCTTCCATAATGCTCTATCCTTACCCTCTCAAAATAGGTTGAGATATTGGAAAACAACAACAACACAGATTCACCTCTCCTCTGCAGTCCTGAGCAGGCGATAATTCTTCTCCAGGACTTTCTTACCACTCCCTTCACTTCTGTCTACCTGAGGAGTTTTCTTCTATACTATCTGGCCACTGGAGAAAATGATCTGATAAGGAAGGAATATGGTTTTTAGTGCCAGAAGTATTAACTCAATTCTTTCTCCTTCAACTGCTTTTAATTCTTTTGTTCTCTCATTTTGAATCTTTTGCCTATGGCTTTACTTTTTCCAATGTCTTTAAACAGTGTGAGAATTTTTTAAAAGAAAAAATATAACTACAGTTTTGTACTGTGGATAGTGTGGTATAGTAGACAGAAATCTGGCTATGGAAACAAGAAGACCTGGGATCAAGTCCTACCTCTAATACATATTGACTGTGACTCAAGACTAGTCACTTATCTTAGGCAACTCTCTAAGGCTATAAATTGCCCTTCAAAAGAGGCCAGTCTGCCTTGGTAGAGGAAATCTCCTTCACTGTTGAAGTTGCAGATTAGGAAAGAAGCAAATACTTTTTTTTTTCACAAGTGAGGCCTGCTTTATTGTTTTGTGGATTGTCCACACTTAAAGTGAGAGTGAAAATGTTAGTAGTGCAGGTTACACTTATAAGCACGTCGTTCATAAATTCTGCCTTCCCCCTCCCCTCCTTGTACACACCTTGTGAAACATGTTTTTTACGAACTTCCCTGGAAATGACTTAATTCTTGGAGCTGGTACCCTCACAGTTAGGTTGTGAGCAGGTCTGGGTTTGAAAACTGTTTTGCTTCTTTCATTCTTTTTCTGGAATCACATTTATAAATGTATCCCTTGCCCGCTCTCCCTGCCTCACCAGTAGAGTTTACAAAAAGCTTTGCCAGATTAGTCCAGTCCTTTTTTATATTCTTAAGATAGGTGTTACCAGGTTATTATTTCCATTTTCTACATGAGCAAAGTGGAGCTAAACTGAAGGGTAAAAGCACCTAAAAGAAGCCCAGACAAGCAGGATAGCTTTGAGAGGGGAGGCTGTATTTAGATATTTAAGAGGAGTGCTATAGAGAAACAGAGTAACAGAGATGTTGAGTTTTCAGTGCAACCTTCTTTTTCTGTTTTACTTTGTATACGGAAATGCTCATTTTATTTCATGCTTATTAAGATTAGAGCAAAGGTGCATTTAAAACAACTTAGGTGGGGTCTGGGAAACCCCTTGTTTCATCTGTCCTCTGAGATTGGAAGCCTGAAGAATAGAGTGATGGGAATCCCAATTTCTTTTTTTAAACTTTTGATTTTAAAACTTTAAATTCCAGATTCTTTCCCTTCCTGCCTCATCATCCACCCCCACAGGGAAGACAAGCAATTCAATACAGGCCATATATGTGTAGTTACATAAAACATCTCCGCAATGGACATATTGTGAAAGACTGACTATATTTCCCTCCATCCTATCCCACACCCCACTTGTTCCATTCTCTACTTTGGCCCTGTCCCTTTACAAAAGTGTGTACTTCTAACAACCCTCCCCCCCAACCTGCCCTCTACTCCATTATCCTCCCTCTCATCCCCTTCCTCCCTACTCTCCTATAGGGCAAGATACCCAATTTAGAGTGTATGTCATTTCCTCCCTAAGCCAAATTCAATGAGAGTAAGGTTGACCCATTCCCTTTTGCCTTCCTGTTCTTCCCCTCCATTGTAATAGTTATACCTTGCCTCTTCTATATGAGATGATTAACCCCATTCTGTCTCTCCCCATCTCCTCTCATTATATTCATCTCTCACCTCTCAGTTTCACCTTTTAAATATCTTCCCTTCCTATTCAATTGATCCTGTGCCCCTGTCTATGTATACCTGTACATATATATATACACACACTCACATATGTATTCATTCACATATATACTCTCCTATATAGACATATGTGTATGTATACACATATACATTTATATTCCGTTCAACTATCTTCATACTGAGAAAAGTTTCATAAGTTACAATTATCGTTTTTCCATATAGGCATGTAAATAGTTCAACTTTGATAAATTCTTTATGATTTCTTTTCCTTGTTTACCTTCACATGCTTCTTGTATTTGAATGCCAAATTTTCTATTCAGCCCTGGTTTTTTCCTCAAGAATGCTTGAAAGTCATCCACTTCATTGAATGACCATATTTTGTCCTGAAATATTATACTGGGTTTTGCTGGGTAGGTGATTTTTGGTTTTAATCCTAGCTCCTTTGACCTCCGGAATATCATATTCCAGGCCCTTCAATCCCTTAATGTAGAAGCTGCTAGATCCTGTGTTATTCTGATTGTGTTTCCACAATATTCAAATTGTTTCTTCTTAGCAGCTTGTAGTATTTTCTCCTTGATCTGGGAACTCTGGAACCTGGCTATAACATTCCTAGGAGTTTTCTTTTTGGAATCTTTTTCAAGAGGTGATCAGTGAATTCTTTCAAGTTCTATTTTGCCCCTGGTTCTAAAATATCAGGGCAATTTTCCTTGAGAATTTATTGAAGGATGATTTCTATGTTCTTTTTTTGATCATGGCTTTCAAGTAGTCCAATAATTTTTAAATTGTCTCTCCTGGATCTATTTTCCAGATCAGTGGTTTTTTTCAGTGAGATATTTCACATCACCTTCTAATTTTTCATTTATTTGGATTTATTTAATAGTATCTTGATTTCTCATAAAGTCATTAGCTTCCATTTGCTCCACTCGAATTCTGAAGCAATTATTCTCTTCAGTTAGCTTTTGAAATTCTTTTTCCATCTGGCAAATTTGGCTTTTTAAGGCATTCTTCACCCCATTGGCTTTTTGGGCCTCTTTTGCCATTTGAGTTATTCTATTTTTTAAGGTATTATTTTTTTCAATGGATTTTTGGGTCTCCTTTAGCAGGCTGTTGACTCTCTTTTCATGATTTGCATCATTCTCATTTCTCTTCCCAATTTTTCCTCCA
>CM053580.1:181371542-181423552 GCA_028627135.1 Pseudochirops cupreus | reverse complement strand
CCGTGTGTTACATGGGCAATTAGGTGGTACAGTGGCTAGAGCTTCTGGCCTAAAGAAAGAAAGACCTGAGGACACATTTAGCCTTGGACATTTACTAGCTATGTGACCCTGGCAAGTCACTTAAGCCTGTTTGCTTCAATTTTGTAATCTATAAAATGAGCTAGGAAAGGAAATGGCAAAGTACTCTAGCATCTTTGCCAAGAAAACCCCAAATGGGGTGAGAAAAGTTGGTCACAATTGAAATGAATAAACAACGTTGTTACGTGCCTTGTTCACCTCTAGTTCCTTTTGAATGAGTGAAATTAATTTCTCAAAGGACAGTTTTATTAAAGTCTATTATTTTTATTACTGATAATTAAGTTCAACTAAGTAAGATTGTTTTATTTTTGGTTAAAGCGTTCTTCTTTACTTTTTAGAATATCACACTTATTTTTTTCTTTGATTTCTCTTAAATGAGTAGTGTTCCTGAGCAATTCCAATGTATTTTCACTAACATATGAAGAAGCTGCTTTTTGGCTGCCTGCAAAGTTTTTATTAATGCTTTAAATTCAGACCTTTGACTGCGGTTTTTTTTGTTGGTGAGTTAAATTTAGAGTTTCTGTCAGCATCTTATATTTGTTGACCTGTACTTTGTGTCCAATTTCCAATATTTCTGGACAAATTTCCTACAAAATTTCCTGTGTAATTAATGTTTTATATTTTATGCTTTTATTTTCCTTTTGGCAGACCTACCTATCTATAATCCTTAGATTTTCTCTTCATAGTCTGTTTTCAAGTGGTTTTTTTTTTCTTGATTTGTAGAATTTCCCTATATTCTTCCAGTGCTGTTCTCTTTCAATTTTAATTTTATGCCTCTTTATCTGTGTATGTGTGTGTGTGTGTGTGTGTGTGTGTGTATGTGTTTGTGAGTGTGTTGTGTTAAAATTATGCCATTCTCTTTTTAAGAGAATTTACCTTTGGGGAAAGTTTCACTATCATTAGTTCTAAATTATCCTGTTGGAATTACTGATATTTCATGTGAGAGCTTTAATTTCCATCTTAATTTTTGCATTTCTTTCTTTTCATTTTCTTATTGCATATCTAAGTCATTCTAGAGAACTAGAGAACCTTTTAATTATTTCTTTGACATTTTGAGGCTCTCATTGCATTTATTTTAATATTTTTTCTTTTGGAAATCTTCATTTTTTATTCAGTTGTTATTGATTATATTGCCTTCTTTTCTAAAAAGAATTTGCTCATTGCTTTTATTATTAGTGTCTTTGGTAGTGCTTCTTTGCTAATGTCCTAATGGAAGCTCCTTTTTGTTTTGTACTAGAAAGTCTTTAAACAGTCCTGGCATTTTTGTTTCATCGAAACCAGAAAGATTGAATGAATTTTATGATTTTTTTCTGCTACAGAGTAAGAGTGTGCTCCTAGGACACCTAGAGGTATCTGTATCAGCAAGCACCCTAGCATACCTAGGGCGGCTGCTGGCACAGGTTCTTAGATCTGCTTTTCTAAAGAAAAGCAACTCAAAATGGGTTAACAGTCTCACTTTAATCAATCAAACACATCATTTATCTAGCTTGGGGGAAAAGTCAGCACCCTGAACTTCAGAGAATGCAAACACAAGTTACACACACAGTTACAAGCAGACAGAGAAACAGATCAGCAGACGGGCTTCCAGCGTCTGACCATTACATCCATACCTGGTCAGTTACCAGAGAGGGAAGCACCAACGTCTGGGTTTTTCGAAGCTGGGGGGCTCAACAGCTTCCCAGAGTCTCATCTGGCCAAATCACACAACTCTTCTCAAAGTGAGCCCCAAAGCAAAGCCTCACATCAGGGTGTATATATAGCCTTCTCCTGGCTTGGAGAATGTCACAGTCCTCTTGACCCACTGCCCAATCACAAAGCTACAAGGCGTGGGCATTCCTGAAAAACAAGCCTCCAGCCACAGGCTCCATGTGACCACATTCAGCCTATTAAGGGGGCAGAGTATATTTTCAAATCTGGGAAGGTTCTCAGAGTCACGCAGCCACTTTAGCAAAGGGCCTAGGGGCAGTGAAGATCTTCAGATTCCCATAACAGTATCCACAGTTGCAATTATATTCCTAATTTCATTGACTTACTTTTTTTTTTTTTGCTAGAAGTCTCTCCCCTTTTATATATTACTAGATAAACAGGTTTTGGAGTTTTTCCTTCTTCCATAGGTTCCTGCTTTCTCTGATATAGACTAGAGTTTGTAAATCCTCAACCAACATGTAACTTAAGAGGATATGTGTTGGATCTTATTGAGTGGAGACATAGATTAGTAACGTGAAACACTTAAACACTGGCACATCCACACTGAACTCAATATCAGGAACTAAGATGGTAAGCTATGCATGCATCAGTGCTAGGCAAACTGGGAGGTAGGAGTTTGTAATAATGTCCACTTTTTCTTTTTTTTTAATTACTAAGTATTACTTGTTTTCTTCTCTTCTTTTGGTTGCTGTTTTTAATTAATTAATTTGGCCCATTCTTGTTTTGATGTTGTAGGTGAGGGAATGAAGTTAGGAGATGGGAAATTACTTAGAAATAACTTCTTATTCCACCATCTTGCCAGAAGTCCTATGTAATATCTATTTTCTTCCTTTTGTCCTGCTACTGAAATGAATTTGTTCCTAGTAAGTTGCTTTATCTATAAAGTGGGTGCTAAGTTCTTGCCTAATTTAAGAATTTCATTGCATAAAATGATGTGGGCAATTACAGTTGTTTTGGAGAAGAGTCTCTTGTTGTCTACCCTTACTCGACCTATCGCTCAGTGCTAGGGACTTATATGCTAATATTTGGGCCATTTTCACCCTGCAAAATAATAAATACTTAAAATAAAAAATATGGGCAACTCCATATTTTTAATCTTAATGCATTAAATCCTGTATGAAATAAGACTTTAGTGCTTCTTGAGAGGGCAGGTATTAATTGATGTTTTATGCTACTACATCCATTACATGAAATTACTGTTTTTTAAAAGTTGAATTCATTTTTGTTAGTGCACCATCAAACAGTTAATCAGGTATAAAGAAATCATTAGACTCCCTTTAGAAAGATATTTGAACTAGTGAACTATCAAATTCTGAGTTCTTCTGGGTGTCACTTGCAGTGCTGGTGGATGTCTCACTTTCAAGTCCTGAAATCATAAATTGAATATCTTGATATACTTGAGTAAGCGGGAAATGAGCACTGCTTTTGCAATTGACTCATAGATGTGATCCTAGGCAAGAGGGCAAGGATGGAGAGGGTAAGAATGAATAAAAAATATGTCTGAAAATGAGATTTAACAGGAAAAGAAAGAACCCGATGTTGTCCATCATTCAAAGATAAGGAACCAAAGTTTCATGTTACTTTGGCATACTCTCTAAGGAAAAAAAAATGTGTGTTTTGACCAACAAATTATTTCATCCTGATCCATAACATTCTTTTTTTCTTTGAGAATACAGCCCCTAAATAAAGTTTCTGTGTAAAAAAATGTTCCCGTTGAATGGCTTCAATTTTTAGATCCTATACCTACACCCTTTTCTTTGCTACGAAGCTCTCTAGAGTTAAGTATTGGGAGGATATGATCTCTTTAAAGGGTTTTACTATGTAACTTGACATTGGGGTTTAATTATTTTCATGGCAAACACAAAAAGGAAGTTTATTTGAAATAGCTCATATTCTGTCATGCAGGGGTAAAAAGCACCCTCAGTTCTTTTCTCATGCTTAAATTTCCTTTCATTTTTCTTTTCTTAAAAAATTTTGAAAAATCTCAGCCTCCCTATGCTTATTTCTTACAAAGATTTGTGTTGAATATGTATTTCTCAGCATCCAGAGATGCTGATTCAGTGTAGTAGGTGACAGGTGTCTCAATGACAAAGGCAGGAGGCCTTTAAAATCTGCAGTTTGGGAGTGTCAGGATGGCTATGACACAGGCCCATGCTGACATTCCAAAATGAAGGCTGTTGGCATAATTGCTTTTCATTCAAAAGTTAAGAAATGCAGCTGCGTCCTCTTCACCTCCAATTCCAACAACTCCTATCTCACTAAGTGTAGAACTGAGCCTGCTTCCTTTACTTCTGAATTCTCTCCACCTCCCCCTTCAAAGTAACTGAAGATGAATGAACTTTGTGCTATTCTTGTGATTACTAAACTTAGCCAAGGCCAAAATAACCCTCTTAGTGAAGGAAAACACAACAGAGTAAAGGAACACATGGCTGCCGATATAAAGAGAGACACTGTGTCCTTATTCACAAAAAGAACAAAGATCTCTTTTCCTTCCAGTGACAGGAGCACCAAGCAGTCATTTCAGAACAACCTCAGGCAAAACAGTAAGAACGGAGAGGGAGAACAGGATACTTTTCTCCAAAAAATGGCAGCCGATATTTATTCAGATGACAGGAAGAATAAATTAGCTGAAGATTTATAGATGCCTAAGAAGGGTTGTATATGTGATATGGGTTAATTGAACTACAAGGACATTTCCTACTCTCTCTCTAATCACTACTAGCTTGTTACATCAATAAGTATGTATATGTATATATAGTAATTTCTTTTATGTCTAACAATGGTGCTAGTCTGCAACTGGTTAAAAAAATGAGTTACAATCAATTTAACTCTATATCCTTTCATTAGAACAATTTGCTTAGCTACTTTCTGGCCAGGATTTAACCATTTATAAAACATTTTATATGCTGGAGGGAAGCCTTTGCAACAATGAATCTTTACAATGCACTTTGAATTATTGAACAAAAGGTTCTCTATAAATGCATAACATCATAACCTCAGGGTCATGAAATGATTTAGATTTGCTTTAGAATTCACATACTGGAAACGTAAAAAGCAGAAAGTCACTGCTAAAGAACAGACTTAATTACTCCCAGTACATCACACAGCCAGTGCAGAACCTCTGAATTTCACAGCTGTCAAGGAGAAATCATAGGTGAGTGGATACCAATTGAGATAATGAAGCGTACTGAAGAAGTGGCCTAAGACCTTCTCACTAGATTTAAAGGAAGGGAGCACCAGTTATTGCCTAACAAATACTTCATTTTGTGATTGCGCTGTGATAAGGCAGAGAGGCAGGTAGGTTTGGGAATATATGGAAGCTAGTGGTGAGGATAGAATACAAAAATTTTATAGGTAGAAAAAAAAATCCACCATGGGCTAAGAAAAGAGAAACAAGTAATACTCAGAGATGAGTGCTTAAGTATCTATTATCAACTACTACCTGCGTAGTTCAAATTATCAGCTTCTACTAAAGGAAAAAACACTTATAACAATCTCATTTGAGCAGAACATTGCAATTTCTTTACAGTTTTATGATACGTATATGGTACATTCCAGTGATGTCTCAGATGAAAATTTCAGGCCAAAGGTTATTTATTTTACCATTGTTGTCTAAAGGTGAACTATCTGATATTGTGAAAAAAGATGATGAAACTATTAATTTATCTAAGTTCAGTTAATTTTTCTTTTAGTATGTTTGAAGAAATAATGCTGTATTGATTTCTATGTTTATCCAGCAGACACTGGAAGAGATCTGTGTGATACATACCTTTCTCCTGGAAAATATATATCCCTTTTAAAAAGAAAGTCAAATCTTTCAAGATTTGGGGCCAAAGTTTTGGGTGTTATGAATTAATGAAACAATGGATAAATGTCTGTTGTTTCTGCCATTACTTCTCCCGTGTCCTTCAGGAATAAAAGTTATAATCTCTCTCCTTAAGGGAAACACAATTTTCATCCCATCATGTAAATTCTATATTCTCTTCAGTATGTGGATTCCACTGGTCTCTGACATTTTAAGAATGCTTCTATACCCTGTGTTCTTTTCTGAGTACCAGCTGCTGAGTGATTAGTGAATCATTTTAGGACATTGTGTACTAATTGCTAAAATGATTAAGCCTCTTTCCTTTCCTACACTCAATATCTTAACCCATCATTTTTTACTTTCACAATTTAGACTTAGATTATATAGGTTTGGGTTCACTAACACTGTCTTTTTGCTAAAGATCCATTCTTTCAGAGCTTTATTTCAAATTTTTCCTGCTCTTCTATAATGGGGATGGTAATCTGAAGTCCCCAGAGATGAAGAAAAGAGAGACAGACAAGGTAGTTTCGCTGTACCCAGGGACTCTGGCATGTGGAGTTCAACCTCTATCTATCTTCTTCACCAACAGTCTCCTTCAAGCTCAGGCTGAAGAAGATGTCTTTGTTAGAGGATATATTTCAAAGAAATCCTTACAGGGTCTCAAAATGAACTGATTACAAAGGATCCTCCCATGAAACTATAAAAGAAATAAAGATTATGTAGTTTTACTTTATTACCATTTATAACAGTGTCCAATTTTTGTGAATAGTCCTAAGTAAACTACATTCTCTAATTTGAGTATCAGATGTTAGGTATATACACATCACTGTAAACATCTTCAGAGATAAGAAATGCTATGACAACCCTAAAAAGAAAAGAAAAATACAGACTGATAAAATGATCAAACAGGGTTTGATCACAAATTATTTATGACTGTTGAATGCCTTCTCTTCTTAGAGATTTTCTGTCATTTCTTCTTCACCTGAACTTGAAGCTCCATCCCAGAGGTACTTATTTCATATTGCCACATAACTTTGAGCTTCTCTTTCCAGAATTGAAAGATAAGTAACTAATTGTCACTCTGGTTTTCCAAAGTTTGTCAGACACCCAAATTAGATTCTACTACAAATGTAACATCTTTTCTCTTTGAATTTTGCATTATCAGTGATGCCATCTCTCAAATACTTTATGGATCTGGAACCCAATGATCCAGATCACAGTTTTATTGAAGTTATTGGGATGCCTTTCTCTTTCTGTTCTCTCATCATTGTGACAGAAGAGACTTTGACTTGGTTAGGCTTGGTGGGTTAGATTGATATGGGGGCATAGGCATGTAATATTAGCTATATGGCGCTTTAAATTTTGCAAAGCACTTCACAAAAATCTCCATCTTATAGATGAGGTAACTGAGTCACTGAGAAGTTAATTGATTCAACTATGGTTAGAGGGTTAGTGAAGGTTAGAGGTGGGATTTAAACCCAGTGCTCTCCTGATGCTAAATACTCTACTTCACCTTGCTGCCTCTCTGTCAGTTGGTCAACAAGCATTTGTTAAGCTGCCTACTATGCAGCGAGGTAGGAAAGTAGACAAAGTGATAGGCCTGGAATCAAGAAGACCTGTGTGCAAATTTAGCCTTAGACACTTACTAGCTGTGTAACCCTGGTCAAGACATTTCCCTTCTATTTGCTGCACTTTCTTCAACTATCAATAATAATAGCACCTACTTCACAGGGTAGTTTTGAGGATCAAATGAAGTAATGTTTGTAAAGCACTTAATACAGTCCCTGCCTCCTAGTAGGTGTTATAGAAATATTTATTCTCTTTCCCCCTACTATGCGCCAAGCAATGGGCTGAGCACTGGAAGTACAAAGAAAGACAAAATACAGTTTTTATTTTTAAGGACCTCACAGTATGATATGCAAAGAATTACATATAAACTATATTCAAAATAAATTGGGGATAACCAATGGAGAAAAGGTACTAAGGGGATCAGGAAAGGCTTCTTGTAGAAATTGGGATGTTAGCTGAGACATGAAGGAAGCCAGGAAAGCCAACAAGCAGAGATGAAGAGGGAAAGAATTTGAGGCATGAGGGACAGTCGAGTCAGGAGATGGAGGGTCTAGTCCATGAAGAGCAGAAACAAGTGCCAGAACACATGAAGGAGAGTGAGGTGTAAGCAGATTGGAAAAGTGTGTAGGCAGGGGGCATTCTTTGAAGGGCTTTGAATATCAGGGTATTTCATGTTTGATCCTGGAGGTGATAAAGAACCACTGTAATTTGCTTAATCTTGGGGGTGGGGATGGGGAGGGGATGCGGATATGATCAGACCTGTGCATAGGGAAAATCACTTTGGCAGCTGAGTGGAGGATAGATTTTAGTGGGGAGAGACTTGAAGCAGGGAGCAATCAGGAGGCTATTGCAATAATCTAGTCCAAAGTGATAAGGGCCTGCATCAGGGTAGTAACAGTGTCAGAGGAGAGACATGGACATACATGAAAGATTTTTCAAAGGTAAAATCTACAAGGCTTGGCTATAGATTGGATATAGGGTGATATTTCAAGGTAAGTGGATGAGACTGAGACAAAAGAGACATTGATAGGTAGATGAATGAGGCAACAAAGAAGAGCTGTAGGGAAAGATCTCAGTCTTTTTAGTTATCGCATTTTCCTGAGGTGATTTCCTTCTTTTGGGAGTCAGACTGATTTAATCGAAAGAACATTGCCCTTACAGTCACAGGACCTAAATTTGAGGCTTGATATTGTGTCAGCCTGATAAAGTCACTTATCCTCTTACTCTGAATCTCAATTTTTCTCATCTCTGTGAGATGGGTAATAATGCTTGCAGGTTTGTTGTAAATAATGTGCCTTATAAGTATGACATTTTAAAGAATTAGCCACGATACATGCATTATGCTAGTTTGTCCTTTTTATTTTAATACAACAATTGTGCATGAGTGGTTGTATGATTGGGTGAGACAGTTCTGGAAAAGACTGTATTCATTGCTTGTATTAAATGGTTTTTGAGTTTCATTCTTTGGCCTTATTGTCTTATTTTGAGCCCAATGTCTCATAACCCTACAATTTTCTGTAGATTTACATACTAGCAGGAGAATATATATTTTAAAGAGTATGACCAATGGAAAATGTTCTTTCTATGATAATAGTATATAATATTAAAAATAAAATGTGAGTGAATAGCTCACATTTATGCTGTACTTTAATGGTTACAAACTGCTTTCTTCACAATTCAGTTGACAGAGAAAATGTTTTATTAGTTTCATTTTATAGATGTGGCAGCTCAATCTGAGAGATGTTAAATGACATAGTCACACAGCCGACAGTTTTGGAGGGTGTGTGCCTGCATTTGGAGATGAATGGGAAATTAGAGGCACCATGGAATAATAGAATACCATACATCTATGTTCAGAGAGGACCTGTGCTGAAATCCTGACTGCTACTTGCTACCTAAATGACCTCAGGTAAGTTACTTTGATCCACTGGGAATATTTCCTCATTTATAAAATGGAGGTGTTGAATTTAATGACCTCTGTGTTCATTTCTAGCTCTAGATGTTTAAATATTGTAATTTGTTACATTTTAAGAAGTGGTTTCTTGCAAAAACCCTTTGAGGTAGGTAGTGATTTATTATCCCCATTTCATTGATAAAGACACTGAGGCTAGGTGAGACCTAACACAACTTGGCCTGAATTGTGTAGCTATATTATTTGTTCTTAGTTTTGAAGAGGATTCATTACACCATGGGGTGATGTTTTGACTTGTGGGTTAATTGGATTTAAAGTGAAGCAAAGTTATGCAAAGTTATTAGCCTTATTCTCTTCCAGAATCATCAAAGTCCAGTGACAAGACAAAAAGCCATGGCTGGCGATCTCTGATGTCTGGTGAAGCTTTAAATGCTCCACAGCTCATGCTTTGGTGGTGGTGATGAGAATGGGGCAAGGCTTCACGTTCTTGGGGTAGGCATCTTCTTAACTCAACAAGTTTGAGGCCTGTTGACAACCTGGTTTAGCACATCTGCCCAGAGTGTTTTACCAGGGTATAGTCACCGTGCATGCTACAGCTTTTTGGAGCCACAGGTGAGAGTTGGGTGAGAGGTGGACACCAAAAGTGGATGAGCAACCCTGAAAAGGGCTCAGCAAGTCCTCACTCCAGAGATGCTAGTCCTTCCTGAGTTCCCCATATACTTCACTGTATAGCTATTAAGTGGCAAAGAGCTGAGATTCAGAACTAGGTCTTCTGATTAATCAATAAGTTAATTAGCAAGTATTAATTAAGTGCCTACTATGGGCCAGGCACTGTGCCAGGAGTTGTGTGTGAATACAAATATGAATTTTAATAGAAGAATCAAGTACAATTTTAAATATTTACAAAGTAAATGTAGAGAGGATGAATAAACATTTTAAAAATACTTAAACACAAGGTAATTTTAGAGGGTGGGCACTAGAGATCAGGAAGGGCTTATGAAAACACCGTGCTTGAGCTAAATCATGAAGGGAGAGAGATTCTATGAGGTGAGAGGAGAAGGGAGTGAATTTCAAGCATGTGAGATAACCAAAGCAAAGGAATAGAGAGTGTAGATGGAGTGTTAGGCGTGAGCAATAGAGGTAGGGTCAGTTTGGTAAGACCACAGAGTGCAAAAGATGAAGCAGTGAAAAAGATGCTCAGAAAATAGGTTGGAGTGAGATTGGGATGGTCTTCAGAAGAAAAGCAAAGGATTTTTTGTATGTTCTTGGAAGCAATAGGAAGTTACTGGATTTGATTAAGTAAGGAAGTCATATGATCAGCTCTGGGCTTAAGGAAAATAACTTAAGCAGCACACATAGTATATTGGATTGGGGAGAGAGAGAGTTGAATCAGAAAGACTAGTCAGAAAGCTATTGCAATTATCTTGATAAGGGCTGATGAGATCTTGAACTCAGGTAGTATGTTTGAGTAGAAAAGGGATTAGATACATGAAATGTTGTATGGGGAGAAACAAAGGGGTTTGGCAACTGGTGGGAAATATGATGTCAGGGAGAATGGGGAACAGAGAATAACACCAAAGTTATGAACTAGGACCTGACTCCAATTTCAATACTTTTACATTATCCTATAACACATCCTGTATAATTATTGCTATGGCAATGGTACATAAAATAGCAGCTTACTTTTGTATAGTGCTTTCGTATTTAGTATCCCATTTATTCCCATCAAAGCCCTGAAAAGTAAACAGAGCAGATAGCACCCCCATTTTATGGGGGACACTGAGAGGTAGAGAGATTAAATGACTTGTCTTCAGTCAGCTGGATAGTGGAAGAGCTGGGGAGATTACTGATTTTTAGGCTAAAACATTCGCTTTTTTTGTGTTATTTCCTATAAAAAGAATAAGAACAGTAACAAAATCTTCCAGTATACACCACACAGACACATACATACAGACACACACACACACACACACACACACACACACACGACCCCCATCACGACTAAACTCCAAACCCCTAAAACAAAGATAACAATGAATACAACAAAGGTATTCAATGTTTTCCACCAAACATCTGTATAAAAATTGTACTTTAGTAGAATACGTATGTTTTAAGCTACTTAAACTTTTTATTATAGATGAAGGAAAAAATACCTTAAGATGCTGTAGATATGTGGCTATTCCAAGCAGTTATTGCCCTTGAGTCACATTTCTAGACCTTATTGAAGAACAAGTGATACATTGTTAACGCTTAGATCAATAAACAATTATTGTTCTTTGTGAGATGCTGAAAGGGGATTTGGAGAGTTTACAGGTAAGAGGCATAATTTACCAATGGCTGTCAAACTAACAAGTGCAGTGCATTATATATAGATGGATCTATCTATCTATACACATGAATGAGTGTGTGGATAGTTGTCTGTGTATATAACCACCTATACAAACACACATAGAGAGAGATTTGAATTTTTTCCCCCTTTCTGCCGATTTCCACGGGGAACACATCTGATATTACCTGGCTCTTTGCCTCATGGTGTGTTATGCTCATAATGGAAACAGCAGGCTTCTATCCTTCTTTTTAAATAGAAAGCATGGCCCTGGCAGAGATTTTAAAACTCTGCATTTAAAATTCTCCCAATAGTGATTATATCTTCTTAAAACCATTTGAACATTTCATCAAATAAAGTAGAATGGTTTTCTTTTAAATATTTTAAGGGGCTGCCTGATGGCATCACACCAGCCCCAATAAACAATGTTATTAACTTTTTTTTAAAGAGGAAGGGGAGGAGTGCCGTATGTCATGAAATTTGGTTCACTCTAAATATTGTAGAGATGAACAGAACTGCTTTCTCCCCTTTGCCTTTGACTTCCCATACATTCAGAAAAATCCTTTTAGGAAACAAAACAAAAATCTATGTGCTGTTTCTTTCCCTTTCTGCTTGGACCTATATAATGAAGCATCTCCTGTTGGAAAAGTTTTGTCTTCCGTAACCCATAAACTTATTGATTATCAAAGTGTCCAGACAAAGTGCATTAGGATTCTTTCCCATGGATTTTAATCTTTCCTGAGAGATCTATTATGAAGAATCCTTCCCTCTCCCTCTTATTATTGTTGCAGTAGTTATCTAATTGTTAATCTGTGAAAACAAACAAGCAATACTTAATACTGTGGTAGTCAACATGTATATATATCTGACATAAATAATATATGAATATGTATGTATATATATAAATATATGTGGAAAAAAGTGACCTTATTTTCAATATATCTATTTGTACATACTCATTGCTAGAACAGGTTCAATTTTCTTTTTGAGAGTGAATGACCCAATTTGGGTCTTGTTCTTTCTCCTTCCTCCCTCCCACTCAAACTTTAAAAAAATTAAAAAAAAATTTTTTTGGAGGGGGGAAGGTAGGGCAATTGGTGTTAAGTGACTTGCCCAAGATCACACTGCTAGTTTTTTGTGTTGTGTCTGAGGTCAGATTAAAAAAAAAAAATTAAAGTGAAAGCAATAATGCCATCAGTTACATAAAGAAACACCAGCAATGCTGATACCATTGTTTTTATATTAATTGTATTTCAGTTTCTCATAAAGCAATTTTACAGTGTTCACTAGGAAGGGTCTATCTTTCTTTTCAGAACTCAGAATTGCCTCTACCTGGTTTTATTGCCTCTTGGAATTAAATCTTAAAATCTTCCCTTACTTTAGATGTCCTGGGAGATAGAAAACGGGAACCAAAAGCAAAAAGGGAAAGTGATAAGAAGGATAGCCCAGAGCTAGGGAGGAGACCCATCCCCAAAAGTACATGCTTTGATAAATCAGTAATGAAGAATTTACTTGCAGAGGAAACAAGACTGGAAATGGCCAGAAGCCAAGAACATCTGTGTTCCTGGTTTCCCAAATGTATGGAGGAGCAGATGTAACTGAATATATAACAGAAACTCTGGCAGAACTCTTAACAACATGCAGGAGAACTCTGTACACAGAAGGTACCAAAACTAAGAAAAATTATAATTTTTATTAGCTCTTGGGAAAGGGAGATTGTTAAAGATAGCTCATAGCCACCAAGAAATCCTATGTAAAAGGGAAAAAAAAAAAGAAGTTTGCCATGTTGTAAAATAGAGAAAGCCTGAACTTGATCTAGAAATACAAATATACGTAAAATACTTTTTTACTTCTTTGGTAATTCTCTTTCATCAATGTAGGTACTCTCTCCAATGGTGCATATATTAACATAATTATACTTTCTCATCATCCATGACTGTGCTCAAATATGGCCTCAAACACTTGCCTGGGACCCTGGACAAGTAACTTACCCCTCTTTGCCTCAGTTCCTTCATCTGAAAAATGAGCTGGAGAAGGAAATGGCAAACCACTCTAGTATCTTTGCCAAGAAAACCCCAAATGTGGTCACAAAGAGTTGAACATGACTGAAGTGACTCAGTGACAACAACAAAAAATGTGCCAGGCATTGTGCTAAACCCAGAAATGCAATAAGTTAAAACACAATGTACATCTTCAAGGAACTCACACCCAACATGCAAATAATTACACACATGTAAGATGTATAAAATGTAAATGAAAGATCATGTCAGACATAAGGCACTAGGAGTGCAAAAAGCCTGCAACAGAAAAGGCCTCTTTCAGAAGGGAAAATTTCAGTTGATTCTTGAAGGAAAATTAGAGAAGCTAGAGAGGTAGAGCACTCCAGGTATGGAAGACAGCTAAAAAACTTCAAAATCTTTTTTGTTCCACTTAATAGTATTTTATTTTTTCCAATTACACATAAAGATAATTTTCAACATTCACTTTTATAAGATTTTGAGTTTCAATTATTTTTTCTTCCTTCTTCCTTTCCCTTCTCCCTCCACAAGATGGCAAGCAATCTGATATAGATTATTATAATATATATACATATATATGTATATATACATACATATATATACATATATGTGTATATATATATATATATATGTATACATAAAATTAAATATATTTCCACATTGGTCATGTTGTAAAAGAAAAATCAGAAAAATAAGAAAGAAAAAGCAAAAAACAAAAAAAAAGTAAAAATAGTCTGCTTTGATCTGCATTCAGACTCCATGGTTCTTTCTCTGGATGTGGACAGCATTTTCCATCATGAGTCTTTTGGAATTGTCTAAGATCATTGTATTACTGAGAAGAGCTAAATCTATCAAAGTTGATCATTACACAGTGATGTTGTTACTGTGTACAGTGTTCTGGTTCTGCTCTTCATGTAAATCCTTCCAGGTTTTTCTGAAATCTTCCTGCTCATCATTTCTTATAGCACAGTAGTATTCCATTACATTCATATACCAGAACTTTTTCAGGCAATTGATGAGCATCTCTTCAATTTCCAAGTCTTTGCCACCACAAAAAGATCTGTGATATATATCTTTGAACATGTGGGTGCTTTTCCAATTTTTATGATCTTTTTGGGATACACCAAGTAGTGGTGTTGGGCATAGTTCAGAATTGCTCTTCGGAGTGATTGAATCAGTTAACAACTCCATTAACATTGCACTAGTGTCCCAATTTTCCCACATCTTCTCCAACATTTATTATTTTCCTTTTCTGTTATATTAACCAATCTGATAGGTGTGAGATGGTGGTACCTCAAATTTGTTTTAATCTGTATTTCTTGAATCAATAGTGATTTAAAGCATTTTTTCATATGACTTTATATAGCCTTAATTTCTTCCTCTGAAAACTGCCTGGTCATACTCTTTGACCATTTATCAATTGGGGAACGAAATGTATTCTTATAAATTTGACTCAGTTCTCTATATATTTTAGATATGAGACCTTTTTATCAGAAACACTGACTATAAACATTGCTTCCCAGCTTTCTGCTTTCCTTCTGATCTTGGTTGCATTAGCTTTATTTGGGCAAAATCTTTTTAATGTAATATAATCAAAATTATCCGTTTGGCCTTTTGTAATGTTCTTAATCTCTTATTTGGTCATAATTTCTTCCCTTTTCCATAGATCTAACAGGTAAACTATTCCTTGCTCTCCTACTTTGCTTATAGTTATCACCCTTTATGTCTAAATCATGTACCCATTTTGACCTTATCTTGGTTTATGGTGTAAGATGGTGGCCCATACCTAATTTCTGCTGCATTATATTCCAGTTTTCCCAGCAGTCTTTGTCAAGTAGTGAGTTTTTATTGTAGTTGCTTGAGTCTGGATTTATCAAACAGTAGATTACTACAGTCATTTACTACTGTGTCTTGTGTAACTAACACATTCTGATGATCCACCATTCTATTTTTTAGTACTAAATAGTTTTGATGATTGCTGCTTTATAGTATAGTTTTAGATCTGGTACAGCTGGGCAAAATTCCTTTGCATTTTTCCCCATTAATTCCTTTGATCTTCTTGAGCTTTTGTTCTTCTATATGAATTTTGTCATTATTTTTTTCTAGCTCTATAAAATATTTTTGGTAGTTTGATTGGTATGTCACTGAATAAGTAAATTGATTTAGGTAGAATTGTCATTTTTATTATATTAGCCTGATCTACCCATGAGCAATTGGCATTTTTCCCCATTATTTAAAACTGTCTTTATTTGTGTGAAAAGTGTTTTGTAATTGTGTTTATATATTTCCTGGATTTGTCTGGGCAAGTAGACTCCCAAATATTTTATATTGTCTATAGTTATTTTAAATATAATTTTCCTTTATCTCTTGCTGTTGGGCTTTGCTAATAATATGTAGAAATGCCAATGATTTATGTGGGTTACTTTATATCTTGCAACTATGCTAAAGCTGTTATTTATTTCAAATAGTTTTATAGTTGATTCTCTAGGATTCTCTAAGTAAACCATCATATTTTCTGCAATGAGTAATAGTTTTGTTTCTTCGTCTAGTCTAATTCCTACAATTTTTTTTCTTCTCTTAAAATTTCTAGTACAATATTGAATAATAGTGGTGATAATGGACCTCCTTTTTTCACTCTTGATCTTACTGGGAAAGCTTCTAGCTTATTCCCATTACAGATGATACTTATTGATGGTTTTAGATAGATACTACTTGTTGTTTTAAGGAAAACTCCATTTATTCCTATGTTCTCTAATGTTTTTAATAGGAATGGGTGTTGTATTTGCTAATATTTTATTTAAAATTTTTACATCAATATTCATGAGGGAATTTGGTCTATAATTTTCTTTCTCTAGTTTGAATCCTTCTGCGTTAGGTATCAGCACCATATTTGTGTCATAAAAATAATTTGGTAGGACTCCTTCTTCACTTATTTTCCATATAGTTTATATAGTATTGGAATTAATTGTTCATGAAATGTTTGGTAGAATTCAGTTATAAATCCATCTTGAGCCTGGAGATTTTTTCTTAGAGAGTTCATTGATGACTTGTTCAATTTCTTTGTCTAAACTTGTATTATTTAAGTATTTTATTTCCTCTTCTGTTAATTTGGGCAATTTATATTTTTGTTACTATTCATCCATTTCACTAAAATTGTCAGATTTATTGGCCTATAGTTGGGCAAAATAGCTCTTAATTGTTGCTTTAATTTCTTCATTGGTGGTGAATTTACCTTTCGAAGTTTTATTACTGGTAATTTGGTTTTCTTCTTTCTTTTATATTCAAATCAAATGAGCTAGAAGTTTTATCTTTTTTTTTTTTCCATAAAACCAGCTCTTAGTTATATTTATTGTTCAATATTTTCTTACTTTCAATTTTATTAATCTCACCTTTGATTTTCAGAATTTCTAATTTGGTATTTAGTTGAGGATATTAACTTTGTTCTTTCTCTAACTTTTTCAGTTGCATGCCCAATTCATTGATCTTTTGTTTTTCTATTTTATTCATATAAGCATTTAGAGAACTGGTTTGGCTGTGTCCTATAAATTTTTGTATGTTGTCTCATTATTGTCCTTCTCTTCAATGAAATTGTTGATTGTTTCTATGATTTGTTGTTTGACCCACTCATTCTTTAGGATTAGATTATGTATTTTCAGATTAATTTTTAGTCTGTCTTTGCATAATTTTTATTACACATAATTTTTATTGCATCATCTGAGAAGGATGCATTTAATATTTCTGCCTTACTGCATTTGATTATGAGGTTTTTATGCCCTAATACATATTCAGTTTTTGTGGAGCTGTCATTACCACTGAGAAAATGTTATATTCCTATCAATCTCATTCAGTTTTCTCCAGAGGTCTATTGTATATAACTTTTGCAGACTTCTATTCACTTCCTTCTTTCTTATCTATTTTGTGGTTAGATTCATCTAGTTCTTAGAGGGGTAGGTGAGGTTCACCATCAGTATAGTTTTGCTGGTTTTTTTTTTTTGTCCTGTAACTCACTTTATTTCTCTTTTCAGGATTTGATGCCATACCACTTGGTGCAAGTATATTTGGTATTGATAGTACTTCATTGTTTATGGTACCTTTTAGCAGGATGTAGTTTCTACTCTTATCTCTTTTAATTAAATCCATTTTTTTTTGCATTTCCTTTGTCTGATATCAGGATTGCTACTCCTGCTTTTTTTTTTTCACTTTAGCTGAAGCATAATAGATTCTGATCCATCCTTTTACCTTTACTCTATGTGTATCTCTCTGCTTCAGAGGTGTTTCTTGTAAACAATGTATTGTAGGATTCTGATTTTTAATCCACTCTACTATCTGTTTCCATTCTATGGCAGATTTCATCCCATTCACAATCATAGTTACGATTGCTAACTTGATATTTCCCTCCATCCTCTTTTCCCCTCTGTTTATACTTTTCTCTCTGTCCCTCCTCACCATTGTTTTCCTTGTGACCACTACCTCCTTCAATTTGCCCTACCTGCTATCAGTTCCTTTCCCTTTCCCCTACTACTTCTGCCTTCCCTTTTGCCCCATCTACTATCCACCTCCCTCCTTTTTCTTCCCCCTTTCCCCTCCTACTTCCCTATAGGAAAAGAAAGATTTCTAGACCCAACTGAGTCAAATCTGATGAGAGTAAGGCTCAAACAATGCCCATCCCTTCCTTTATTTCCCTCTATTGTAATTGCCTTTTGTGCCTCTTCATGTGATATAATTTACCCTATTTTGCCACTCCTCTCCTCCCCAGTGTGATTCCTTTTTCACACCTTAATTTTTTATATCATCACATTAAAGTCTGCTTATACACACACTCATACTCTTAATTGAAATGTTTGTGTATACCTCTTCTAACTGCCCTAATAAAGTTCTCAAGAGCTACAAATATCATCTTCCCATGCAGAGAGGTAAACATTTTAAATTTTTAAATAACTTTTTTTCTTTCCTGTTTACCTTTGTAAATTCTGTTAATTTGGGCAATTTATATTTTTGTTAATATTCATCCATTTCACTAAGATTGTCAGATTTATCAGCCTACAGCTGGGCAAAATAAGTCCTAATTATTGCTTTAATTTCTTCATTGGTGGTGAATTCACCCTTTGAATTTTTGTTACTGGTAATTTGGTTTTCTTCATTCTTTTATATTCAAATCAAATTAGTTAGAAGTTTATCTTCGTATGATTTTCTCAAGTCTTATATTTGAAGATTGAATTTTCCGTTCAGCTTTGAACTTTTCATCAGGAATGATTAAAAGTCACCTATTTTATTGAATAACCATCTTTTCACCTGAAAGATTATGCTCAGTTTTGCTGCGTAGGTGATTCTTGGTTGTAATCCAACCTCCTTTGCCTTCCAGAATATCATATTCCAATCCCTCAGACATTTCATGTAGAAGCTGCTATGTCCTTTGTAATCCTGACTGTGGCTCCATGATATTTGAATTATTTCTTTCTGGCTGCTTGTACTATTTTCTTCTTGACCTGATAATTCTGAAATTTGCTACAATATGCCTTGGAATTCTCATTTTGGGTTCTCTTTCAGGAGATGATTGGTGGATCCTTTAAATGACTATTTTATCCTCTGGTTCTACCATACCAGGGCAGTTTTTCTTGATAATTTTTTGAAAGATTCTGTTGCAATGATAATGGGAATTTGAAGATCTTCCTTGCCCCTTAATAAGCCTAAGGGAATTTGAAGACCTTACCTGCTTTGAAGATCTTTCCTGCTCCCTAATATACTGAATGTAATCACATGGAGCCTGTGATGGGCAGAGTTTGTTGAAGGGTGGTTCAGAGACAACAGGAAGCTGGGAGTCAGAGCAGCTAGATGAAGGGAGGAGAGAGGATGGCAGGCAAGCAGACAGTTAGGCTTGTGATTTGTGGGAAGGTTGTATTAACTTTTATGTTGCTATGATGGATTGGGTTTCCTGGTGTCGGGATTTTGCTTTCTGGTGTCTGAATAAATGTTTTGCTTCTGTCTTCTATATGGAGAGTCTGTTATATTTTGCAGTTAAGCACTATGCTGGCATGTTTATAGTTGCCACTGACACTGTAAATATTGCATTGGTGCTACAGCTGTCCATGTTCTTTTTTGCTAATGGCTTTTATGTAGTCCAATAATTCTTATCTCTTCTGGATCTATTTTCTAAATCATTTCCCCAATGAAATATTTTACATTTTCTTCTAGTTTTTCTTTTTCTTAATTTCATTTGATTGCTTCTTGATGTGTCCTTGAATCATTAGGTTTCATTTCCTCAATTCTAATATTTAAGAAATTATTTCCTTCAGTTAGCTTTTGTACCTCCTTTTCAATTTGGCCCATTGTATTTTTTTTAAGGAGTTATTTTCTTTAACCAATTTTCGTCCTTCCTTTTTCAAGCTGTTGCTTCTCTCTAGCATACCTGTCATTTCATTTCCTAATTTTTCTTCTATCTCTCTTATTTGACTTTAAAATCCTTTCTGAGCTCTTACAGGAAGCCAAGATGTTTAGCTAGCTGGAACTAAAAAATCTGGGCTCATACAGATTATATCTTATGTTGGATGATTTCAACAGACCCCTGAGAAGGATTATTATCTCTTTGGGGCTTATTATATCATCATCTCAGTCTATTCAACAGACATCTCCAAAATAAAGCTTACTTATGGCTTATGTCTGGGTTTCCCCAAATGTGGCTAAAGCACACCCAGTTCCTGGGAAATGCATTCCCAGCTCCTGGGAAAGACATTCAAAAATATATTATCAGCATTGAGTTTTAAAAGACAGTCCTAATTTTTTCCTGCAGAAGATACAAAAGTTGCAAAGGATGTGTGGATGCCTAAAAACAGATATATAAAAAAAATAACATCCAATTCAAATAGCTTCCCCTACATGGCTATTCAAATTGGACTTACCGTTGGAGCAACTCTGAGGAGTTCCATTTTCCCACCAGGTTTTCTGTAGTTCCCCTTCCCTTGATTCTCATTACCACTTTGCAATTTAGAATCCCCTTGGAAGGCAAACATGTTTTGTGGGCTAACAAACAAGCAATTACATTCCTATTAGACCTGATTTTCCAAACAACTCATTGTAAAAGCAGGGATTAGCAAGTTTCAGGTCACTGATTTTCTAAATCATGAGTATTCTTCTTCACTCTTCCATTCTTTGGGTAGATAAGTGGGGGCACATGGGTGATTTTCTTTCTCGAAGAAACACATTGCCTTAGAAAATGTTCTCTCTAGAAAATAAAATCCTTGAACTTTCAAGCTTTGGAACTTTCAGATTTGGGGTTATCCTTGAAACAATCTCTAACACCAGTACTTCTCAGGAAATTCTCATTCTTTGACTAAAAGGATAGAATTTGTGATGGAACTACTTGGACATCAAAAATCTCCTTTCCTCTCCATACGAAATCAGAATCAAGTAAAATTGTCCATGAACTTTCTTTTTGATCTGAGTGAACAAAGAGATGTGCCACTATATCTTAGGCTGGAAAGGTTTGCTTTAATTATCTCTATTTTTATACTAAATTAAAACATAGTTTACTGGCAAGTACTTCTATCCAAAGCAGCCATTTCTGGGTTTGTGGGGGAGAGATTGAATTTGGGTCCAGATTTCTCTTCCCCCAGGATGAGGTTTGCTTTGCTGTATGCTGATATGCCTCTTGTATATGGGGGAAGGGGTTAGGGAAGAAGGCTAGCTTTTATAAATCATCAACAGAAGAATCTCCTCTGAAAAGGATTCATTGCCCTGAGTTCCAGCTGGCCAGTCATCCTGGAAGCAGCCCTATTTGTGGGAGCCATTCAGGACTTCTCTGTGGCCTATCATCAAAGCTCTATTAGGTATTCATGGGATCATGCCACCTACATGTTTCCACACAAAGACTGACACCATGTAACCTTATCAGATTGATTTGGGATATCATCAGATTGCTCAGACACTCCCTTGATTAACCCTTCCTTACACATATATATTTTTATAAGTATTTTGTACCTTCCGTGCTTACACATATATTATGGCTAATACCTTAATGCCTTCAAAATTATCCATTTCATGTTTTAGAGCATCAATAAATTATTTAAATAGGACAGTTTGGATGTGTTTTAATTGAATACTAGACTATTTGCTAAGTATGTATATGTAGGCCATTTCAAGACATTTCTTCTGCAATTTTCATACAGTTTCAATATTTATATGTTGTTATCAGTCATTCTTAACCCTTGGGAAAAAAATCTTAAAATGGTTGAAGTTTGTGTTGTGCATCTTCAACCTCTCCTTTCATACAGTTTCACTATATTCAATGGTACAACTCCTTGAGACCAGTGCTTTCATGCTTTCTCCACTCTTACTTCTTTTATAACCTAATCATAGGAAAGGATCTTTTTTAAATTTTATTTTTTCCTAGGAAAGGATCTTGTAAGTTCATTTACATCAAGCTGTAAATATCTAGTCATGATTAATGTTATTTCTCCAAGGGTATTTGCATTTTATCAAGGACAAACAGTGTAAACCAAAGGAATAAATTACTAGTATTTATTTTCACATGTGTGAGAGTGTGGGTGCATGTCTGTCTGTCTGTCTGTCTATCCATCTACCTATCTATCTATTCAATCTATCCATCCATCTACCTATCTATCTATTCAATCTATCCATCTATCTACCTATCCATCTATTCAATCTGCCCATCTATATCTCACTTTGTGTATTAGCTGGAGGAAATTTGTATTCTTATGCTGGTCTCTCATGCAACTAAGGGTTCTTTTAAGCTAAGCTGTCTTTCCTTTACACCAGATAAAATAGGTTTAGATTAAGTTGAGACTGTTTAAATTCTTTGCTTCCTTTTCATGTTTAGACACGCACTAACCTGTGTAGGCATTTCTTCATATTTTCAAAATGTCATTTAAATCCGCAGTGCATCTGATTTATTAATATCTACTAATCTCTTACTGTTTTCTCATGTCTGTCTCTGAAATACAATTTCTAGGGAATAATTTATGTAAGTTTCACTGGAATCTTGAAAAGCAGACATTCCAAATTAATTCATTTCTGTGGGACAATATTTCCATCAAAGATTGATATTCCATGATGATAATTATTAGAGAAAAATGATATTCTTTAGGGTAAGTGATAGGTCTTCAGAATCAGCTGCTTTCTTTACAATGTCTTGATTTTATATTCCTTTTTAGAGACACTTCTGATTTCATATAATGCTACTTTGGCTAGTGGGAAAGAGAATGCCTCAAGAGTACCTATTAACAAGTACTATTGTCTCACTCAACATGAAGTCATCTTTTTTTATAGCTGTTGGAAGAATAGCTAGAACATGGAGTCTTGAGTGAATGGTTTAAAATAAGCATTAATGGAGGACTGCATGATTTACCAGAACATTAGAAATATAAATTTAAGCAATGTTTGTGAAACATAATGACAGGCAGGAAAGTACAATGGAGAACAACCATACTTAGGAGAGTTATAGTCCTGACTCTGCCAATTATTGGCTAGGTGACCTTGGAGTCTTATTTCTTCTCTGAATCTGTTTCTTCATTTTTAAAATGTGAGGTAGGGATGGAGAACCTGAAGCCTGGAGGCCACACGTGACCCTCTAGGTCTTCAAGGGTGGTCCTTTGACTGAATCTAAACTTCACATAACAAAACCCCTTAATAAAAGGATTTGTTCTGTAAAACTTGGACTCAGACAAAAGGAGGTCCAAAGACCTAGAAGGACACATGTGACCTTGAGGCTGCAGGTTCCCCATACCTGGAGATGATAATTCCTTCTAGGTCTAAATCTTATATTGTTAAGAGGTCTCTTACCATTCTAACATTGTATAACACCAATTTTTTCTATCATGTAAACAAAATAACTGTTAAATTAACTATTTTTCCAATTTCCAAAAGATATCAATAAAAAAATTTAAAAGAAGAAAGAACAAACTTATTTAATGGTAGGAACTGTATAGTTTGGTGCAGGGTCCTTGCCCTAGATCAGTGGTTCTCAACCTTCCTAATGCTGCTACCCTTTAATACTCATATGTCGGCATATCTGCATGTGGGCGGACCCACCTGGAGATGGATAGAGGAGCCATCTCTCGGTTCCTAAGACCATCGGAAATATATGTTTTCCGATGGTCTTAGGCGATACTTGTGAAAGGGTCATTCGACCCCCAAAGGGATTGTGACCCCCAGATTGAGAACCACTGCCCTAGATGATGAGCCTGGACCATTCAAAGAGGAAACTGCTTCTTTTTATTGGAAGGGTAGGTGGGATTTACAGATCATAAGTGAAGGTTTCTATATCTGGTTCCAGGAAGATGTCATGATGCTTGATAACTTCATGCTGAAAGGCTTGTTCATATAGTCACTGCCTGTGAACAAATCAAGAACTGTGCAAAACTACACATTCTAGGGTATGCTTCTGGGTTGTGATCAAGAACCTCCCCTGGATTCTCAAACATGAGTCACATTATTCACTTTTAATAATTCATGAAGGAATATATGATACTGCCAGAAGAATCCAGAAAAAAAAATCTCTAAGGGAAGTTTAAAGATATGAAGGCACAGGGTCTTTTATCTTAGCCCTGCCATTTGAAGGTAAGTGCCATAAAACAGAAAGGAAGATATTGAAAGCAAATATAGTATTGGAGAACAAGATTTAGCTTTCTGCATTATGATTTAAGATACAAGAATAATGGGCTTTTTTCAGGGATTAAATATGTCTAGGAAGGGTCCAGTAGAATGTATTTGTCTTGAGCTTTATCTAATAAAAAGGGCTTTAAACTTTTTTTTTTTTTGGTTAGTAAAGAAATGTCAGATATTTAAATTAACCCAGATATAACCCAGAACTGCAATGTGACATAGGAAGACATGATCAATAATTCATAAGAAAAAATTACAGAGACATGAAGTTCAATTTGTGCTTTTGGACACCAATAGAAAGCACTGTGTATAAGTAACAAGAAAGCTCAAGATTTTAATGTGCAAAGATGAATATGACCTTATAGGAATCACAACAATTTATGAGACTACAGTTTGTGGTATATTAGGAAGATACATGCAGGAAGTAGTTTGATACATACTACAGACAGGAGAGGGGACCTCTGTTTCCATCTAGGTCAACTTATGACTGAAGAAGAATCCCTTTTATAGCAAAATTAACAAGTCATCCCATCAAGATCTTCAGTGAGCTGAAAAACCTCCTAGGTAGGCAACTCACTCTATTTTGGGGTACAGCTAACATGTAGGGAATTACTCCATACAACAAATCTAAATTGGCCGCAGCCATTGCCCCTACTTATATGCTTTCAGGCCAAATGGAATAAGTCTAAATATTTTTTCCACAGGGCAGACCTTGAAATATTTGGGAATAAGATTACTCTTTTAAGTCATCTCTCATCCAGTCCAATTCCTTCAATTAATTCTCATGTGGCATGACTTTTTAAAAAAATTATTTGAAAGTTTTTATGAGCATTTTTGTCTCTTCCTCCCTGCAAAATTGAAAACCCTTATAAAAATATGTGTTGTCTAGAAAAAAATCCCCACATTAGCTATGTCTAAAAATTTATATTTCATTCTGTATTTTAAGTCCATTACCTCTATGGCAGGAGATGGGTGGTTTGTTTCATCTTCTAGTGCTTGGGAATCATGGTTTATAATTACAGTTATCAGCTTTCTAAAGTATTTCAAAGATTTCCTTGAAATACTCTCATTGTATAGATTGTTCATCTAGTTCTTGACCACTTAACTCACAATCTATTCATACAGATCTTCCCAATCTCCTGTGAAATTGTTCATTCAGTCATTTCTTCTGACAAAATAATATTCTGCCCCATTTAGATGCCATAATTTGACCTTTTGTTCTATCTATCTATCTATCTATCTATCTATCTATCTATCTATCTATCTATCTATCCATCTATCTATCTATCTGTCTGTCTGTCTGTCCATCTGTCTATCTCCACTTAGAAAAGAGCTGTTACATATATTTCTGTATCTGTGGGTCCTTTCTCCCTTTCTTTGACCTCTTTGGGATAGAGACATATAGCTTGATCTTGAGATATTTTACCAACCTGGTTACTCAATATTTGGATGTTCTACAAGTTATCAGAATTCTTCCTGAAATGTGATATCTGGAAATGAATAAAACACTCTAGACTGTATCCTGACCAGTGCAAAATATAGTGGGAATATCACTTCCCTAGCTGTAGACATCATGTCTTTCAGGGCAGCCCAAAATTGCTTTAGCTACCACATCATACTGTTGACATGGTGAATTTGTAATTCACTAATGTTCCCATACCTTTTTCAATTGAACTGTTTTTCTTCATGCCTCTTTTATCATACATTTGTGACGCTGACTTTTATAAACTCAAGTAAAAGACTTCACATTTATCTCTATCAAGATTCGTCTTTAAAAGTTCACTAGTGTTTAGCCCATTAAGATCTTTTAAATCTTAACTGTTCTTCAGCATAAGTACTCTTAATAGTACCTCCTAGTTATGTGTTCAGAATCAGATGTACTGCATCGCAAGGTAGAGAAGCTTGGTGACATAATTGTTGAACTACTTTTAGTTATCATTGAGAAATCATTAGTGAACATAAGTGCCCTGAGGCTAGAGACAGCCTAATGCTATGAAACTATAGGTCACTGACTTTGATTTTAATTCCTAGTAAACAGCAGATTATTAAAGGGTTAGTTTGTGAGCATTAAGAAAGGGAAATAGTGATCACTATGAGCTAGCATGAGTCCATCAAAAGCAAGGCATGATGGTATAAGCTTTTTTTTTTTAAAGAGTCTCTAGGGTATAAAATTTGGGATGTTTTAGACATACTATATACAGATTTCAACAGGGAATTTGATAATACTCTTCAAGATATCCTTGTGGATATGATGAAGAAATATGGGTTAATGATACAAAAAAGGTGACCTAAGGAGTGACTAATGGCAAATCTGGAGGGAGGTCTTTGGGTCTGTTCAGCTAAACTTTTTTTAAAAGTTTAATTTCTTTTAGTCTGAACTTAAGATATAAAGCAAGCATCTCCATATCACAGAAAAATAGAAAAAATAGGATTATACATGAAGCTCCAAATCTATTATGTACAACTTGCTATTCCTTTTAAATATATAGTAAAATTATCCTGTAACTTCCTTTTTATCCATTTTTTCTTCCCTTCCCCCACTCTAGAAATGGCTACTATTAGACATATGTGTGTGTGTGTGTGTGTGTGTGTGTGTGTGTGTGTGTGTGTAAAAGCATTGTATACATACTTCTATTTATTAGTTCTTTCTCTGGATGCAGACAGTGTTTTTCTTCCTATGTCCTCTGTAGTTAATTTGGGTATTTATGATAGTCAAAATGACTTAGTCATTCAAAATTGTACTTAAAACAATATTGTTGTTACTGTATACAATGTTCTCTGTTTTTTTTTTTTCAGTTAACTTAGATGAAGGTACACTTAGGAAATTTTTAGGTGACTCAAAGGTGGGAAGGATAGCTAATCCTTTGGATGATGGCTTCAGGGCTTAAAAAGAGTATGAGAAGCTGAAATATTAAAATAAGCAATGTTACATTTAATAAGCATATATTGTATATGTACATGTATAATAAGCATATAAAATCCCCTGTGTCAATTCACAAAAATCAACTGCATAAGAAATGTGGGTAGAAACAAGTTCATTCATGAAAGGCTTAGGTATTTTAGGGAAATGTGAAGTCCATAGGAGTTGGCATCCAGAAAATTTAAAGGAACTTTAGATTATGTTGATTAAACATGGCATCCAGAAGAGGTGAGGTGATAGCCTTACTTCCTTACGACCATATCTGGCCATATGTATACTACTTTGCTTAGTTCTAGATACCACATGTTAAAAGGAATATAGATAAACTAGGGCACTTCTAGAGAATGTGAGACGACCCATATTATATAAACATTGGTTGAAGCAGTTGGGGATATTTAGCCCAGGAAGAGAAAACTTAAAAGAGAATTGACAAGACTCTTAAATACTCAAAGAGTTGTCAAATGACAGAAGAATTCTCTCTCAAAACTGGAAATGGCAGAATAAACATGGTTAAGAGGAAACTTAAGCCCCAACTATGCAAGAAAGGACCTTGATGCTTCAAATGACTTCAGTTCATCAGGCTTAAATAAGTTACCCACTAGGATACTGAAAGAACATGTAGATTAGATTTTAAAATCATGTTTTTGAGTTTTGAGAAATCATTGCGAATGGAACAGAGGCCTGGGAGTAAAGAAAATGCTATTCAATTTTCAAAAATAAAAGAAAAAGTCATGTCAAGAAATTTATCAGAATGTTAAACTTGATGTTTATTCTTGGTTCAAAAACTTCTAGAATAGATTTTAAATAGAGATAGTGTGTGAACAACTAGAAAAAGTAAAAAGCACTAAAGAATCACCTGGAAGCAGCATGAGTTCATCAAAAGCAAGTATGCTTGAAATAATCTAATCTCGCTCTCTCTTTCCCCCCTCCCCCGCTCTCTCTCTTTTCCTTCCTTCCTCCCTCTCTCATTGACAGGGCTACTAGAGTAGAAAATTGGGGCAGACTTTATATCTAGTATACAGTACAGAGAACAAGTCATGACAAACCAAACTTTGATTTTGGTAACTTTAATAGATAAGGGTGATGGCATAGACATGGATTTACAAAAAAACCTTTGATAAAGTCTTTCATATCCTTATGGCCAAAATGGAGAAATTTTGTCTGAATGATAGTATAACTCAGCGTATTCATAGCTTTACCCTTAGAATGGTGATTAATACATCACTGTTAGGTTGGGGAGAAGATTCTAATGTTGTTTTATAGCACCTCACTCTTGGTCTTGTACTGTTACACAATTTTATGAATGGTTTGAAGGAAGGCATAGAAGACATAATTATCAAATTTGTGAAAGACTTACTTAAACCTGGAAGAAATAGACAACTTTTTGTATGATAAATGATAAAGGACAGCAAGGTGGCATGTAGGTAGAGTGCCTGGCCAGGAGTCAGGAAGACCTTAGATAGCTCTATTACCCTAGGCAAGTCACTTACTTTCTGTTTCCCTCCGTTTCTTCATCTGTAAAATAGCACCTCCCTCCCAGGGTAAGGACCAAATGAGATAAAAACTGTAAGGCCCTTAGAACAGTGCCTAGGTACATAGTAAATGTTATATAAATATTGGTTATACTGCTGTTGCTGCTGCTGCTGATAAAGACAGGATTCCCCATGACTTTGGCAAGTAGGAACAAGGTTCTGAAATCAATGAGATGTGATTAAAATGACAAATGTAAAATCCTAAATTCAGATAATAGTAATTTTAAAAACTGCAAAAATAATACAGAAGCAGCCTGGTTTTATAGCAATTTATGTGAAAAACCTTATTTGGAAACAAATTTAATAGGAGCAAATACTGTAAACCAGCTGTTTAAAATACTAAATTTTAACTTCCAATAATGAAATGAATTAGATATATTTTTGCGTTATAATTTTCCTACTGAGCCCTCTTTGTCCTGCTGAGACCACATTTGGAAAACTATGCTGTATTCTAAGTATCTAAATATTCTAAGTATCACATTTTAAGAGGAACATTGCCAAATTAAAGTGACTTTCTCAGTGACAAATATGGTGAAAGATTCTAAAGTCCTCATATGAAGAAGAATTGAAGGAGTCTGTGATATGTTTCCTAAAAACAGAGAAGTCTTGGGGTTTCATGAGAGTTGTCTTCTACTATGTGAAATATTGTTATGTAGAAGAGGGCTTGGATTTGTTGTTCTTGAACCCACATGACAGAACCAAGACCAACAGGTCAAAGTTACAAGAAGACAGATTTTGACTGAATACAAGGAAAAACCTTCCACTGGTGAAAGTTGTCCAGAAATGGAATGATTTGCTGGAGAAGGTCTTCGTTTCATTATTGTTGGAAGACTCCAAGTAGGCTTGGGTCACCACTGGTTGGGGATATTATAGAAGATTTTGATGTGATAACTTCTGAAGTCTCTTCCTGCTCTGAGTTGTTATAATTCTTTTGTTCCAGTGGGATGAACTACAACCTTTGGTTTGCTGGGAAGTAAATTTTTTGCTGATTAGAAGGGGAAAAAAGATCTTTCTGGCAATTAGACCTATTTATAATGTGATAGGCTCTCATTACTATAAGTACATAAACTGTGTAATGATACATCAGGGATGTTGTGGAGAGCCATGTATTGATTAGGATTTAGATTAGTGTATATGATTCCTTCCAAAACCAAGATTTTCTGATATTATAGAATGAATGTAGGCTTTTACAGGACATTCTCTCAATAATATGATACATCTCAACAAAAAACCTACCTTATTTTCATCCCTTTTGTTCTTCCTCTTCTTGCCATGTAGTGGTCTCAAAATAAGTGTGCTGATGTCCTAAGAATATCTCACCTCTCCATATAGAGTTGGTATAGAGGAGTCTCAAAATTTTTAGGTATTTAGATAAAGAAAAAAGGCACAGTTCTTATACATTTTAAAGCAATATGAGAAGCCTTAAAGTCCTCTGTATGCCAATACCCCTATGCCCATGAGTGAAGATTAATATTTATAAAATTGTCTGTTGCCTTAAAATAAGAATCATTTAAGTGAAAATGTATTGGATATGAAGGACAAACTAAGGTTTTTGCATCTAGTTTCAGAAATTGATTCAAAGAGTTATTTATCCTTCCAGTATATAATCCCCTGAAACAGTTCCAGCATCAGCTTCTGCTATTGTGAGCTATTATTTGGGTTTCTGTCAACCAGACAAGGTGTCAAGTTATGTTTCCCTGATTCAAATTGCTGCATATTATCCAGACTCTGGTTAACTTCTTTTCCACATGTTCATGTTTAAGTAGGAACAGAGGTGAATGCATAAAGTTGAATGCCTGAAATGTTTTTTAAAAGGCTAATTCAGAGTATTTTAAGTACTTCTAAGCGTAACAAATGTGAATTGACACACTATTTTTCTCACAGCAAGCTGAGAAGTCTTCAGTTTATGAACTTTATATTTTGTGATTTAGAAACTAACAATTCAAAAAGGTAAACTTGACTGTTTATAATGAATGTTTTTGAAAACACATTTGAAATCTTTTCTTTTCCCAACAAGCTTGGAAATGCATGTCTAGGGTATTATCCTTTCTCTACTTGGCAAGCATAGCTACAGATAACATTTCTTCCTGTCTAAGGAGATTCTTTGCTGGTGAAACTTTTCTTGCTTTTTAGTGAGTGCAATTTCAAAAATCCAGCCCAGAAATGCTTTCTGATACTTTATTTAGTGATATAGCTTATCATAAGAGTGTATTATAATCTATACCTTTGGATAGGATGCATTTAAGTTTTGAAAAAATATTTTTCATTGATATCTTTTGTTTTTACATTGCCTAAATTTCTCTCTCTACCTTATCCCAGAAGGTCATTACATAAAACAAAGAATGCTTTGAGAGAAAAAAAAAGGGGGGGGGAAGGAAAAAAAGCAACACTGATTAATACATTCAAAAATAAATCTGACATTAGATGTAGTTTTTCCATATCAATGGCCCTCACCCCACAACCTTTGTAAAGGAGAGAGGAATGTGTAGCTTCATAGTTCTTTTTCAGGGCCAATCTTGTTCGTTATAATTTCACAACATTCCTTTTCAATAGTTTTGTGGTTGTTGCTCACATTTTTATTATAGTCATTGCATATATTGCTTTCTTGGCTCTGTTTACTTTGTTTTGCATCAGTTCATGGAAGTGTTTCCATGCTTCCTTATAATCATTATATTCATCATTTCTTACAGCACATCAATATTCCATTGCATTCACAAGCTATGATTTATCTAGCTATTCCCCAATGGACAAATGACTACTTTGTTTCCAGTTCTTTGCTATGACAAAAAAGTATTGCAATTAATATTTTTTTGTGTATATGGAGCCTTTCTTTTTATCATTGACCACTATATGGTATTTACCTAGTACTAGGTATTTGTTAAGTTTTAATACTATAATTTCTTTTCGTTCTAGTTTAGTTTCCACATTTGCTTTAAAATAACCAGCTCCCAATTTCTTAGTGCTCTGTGTTTCTTCCTTGAAAGAAAATTTTAGAATCACAAAATGTTAAAAATAGAAGTTACTTAATTTTTTTTTTTTCATGTGTGAGGAAAGTAAGAGAGGTGTAGCACTGTACTAGAATTCAATAGATCTGAACTCTAACATTGGCTAGCTGTTTGACTTTGGGCAAGCTTATAGTTTCAGTTAACCTCATCTGTAAAATGGGAAATGTAAAATGGGTACTGCCTACCTCCCATGGTTATTATAAAAATAAAAGGCTATAAAATAGGTGAAAGGTACTCTGCAAAGGGCAACAGAAGGTCACGGAGGCATTGGCCAAGGTAACTCAGAGAAATAGTGGTAGAACTGGGAATAGAAGTTATGTCCCTTGTCCATCTGGCCAGTGCAACACACACACACACACACACACACACACACACACACACACACACACACACATCACTACTACCGCCAACACAGATGCATTAGAATTAGAATACACAGATTAGGCAAGTATGCTAATTACAAATCTACTTTTCAAAGCAGTAACTAACACATGGTTCTGTTCAACTATAGAACAAAACCATTGCCACTTTAAGCTTAATTAAAAAATTCAGGGTAACCTGAATACTCAGTGGCAATGAAAATAAAGTATAAAAACCCTATTGAAGGAAAGGTCTATTTTTAATTGTTTTTTTTTTTTCTTCCTCCTCTCCTTGGGTATACGCCCATTAAAATGAAAAGTAAAAATATTTTAATCATTATTCTCTTATAGGTTTTTATTTATTTGGTGTGGAGAATGGGAGTCAGATAATAAGAATTTGGTATCATATTATGCAGAGTTACAAAAATATAACTGAGGTTTTTTCCTACATCCTGATATTGTGGTACAGGTAGAGGGGCAGCCTTCTCATCATGTCTTCTTAGAATTAAGAGGAGATTCCCAGGAAAAAGACCATGTTGGGCTTTTAAAGAAATGCCAGTACCATAACACACATATTTATTCTGTTCCAAATCCAGCCATCCTACCACGCCATTATCCTTGATAAAGAATAAAATGCCACTACCTTTCCATTTTGGAAGCTGTCTCTGCTAAAGTCTAGACATAAAGAAACTTATTGTTGAAGAAACTATACATACCCTTTTCTTGTCATGGAATAATTTGAAAGATACAGAAATAAATATAAATGTGATATTTTAAACTACTGTCTTCTGAATCTTTGTGAATCTTTGCGTAGTAATTGCATATTTGAAATTATTCTATAAGATACAGTGTCCATCATGAGTAAAAATCTAGGACTTGGAGTAAAGAAGACTCAGATTCAAATTCTGACTCAAATACTAGGTGTATAAATCTGTTGCCTCCCGTATGAAGTGGTGATGATGAAAACACCTGCCTCACAGGGTTGTTGTGAGGATCAAATGAAATAATACATATTTCAATATATAATTTCAAATATATTTGCCTAATCTGTGTATTCTAATGTGTCAGGGGTTTTGTGTGTGTGTGTGGCACTGGTCAGGAGGACAAGAGACATAGCTTCTTCTCCTAGTTCTGCCACTATTTCTCTGAGTTACCTTGGACAATGCTCCATGTCTTCTTACTGCCCTTTGCAGGGTACCCTTCACCTGCTTCCTAGCCTTTTATTCTTATAATAACCATGGGAGGTAGGCAGTACCCATTTTACATTTCCAATTTTACAGATGAGGTTAACTGAAACCATAAGCTTGCCCAAAGTCAAATAGCTAGCAAGTGTTAGAATTCAGATCTATTGAATTCTAGTACAGTGCTGTACCTGTTTGAATTCCCTCACACATAATAGTTATTCTTATATATTCCATACTCAATCTTATATACATGGAAGCTATCTCAGTCAGAGTATCTGTGGTGTGCAGTGTAATAACCAAAGGCACAATTAGAAGTTATCTGTTGACCTACAGCTTATTTCACTGAAGATATCAGTAATCTTGTTCCATTTTGTTGAGAGCCTGTGATTTTTGATGGTGACAAACTCATAAACAATTTGTGAGTGTTTGGAGAACTCAGCCATTGTGGGAATAAGACTGGGCTCAGGTGTGTGATTTATAAAATTGTTTGCTAAAGATGGAATTCTGCTAAGAAAAGATTTCAGTGGAAAAAAAAAGACTTATTGGAGATGAGGCAACAGGGAAATGATGAATGACCAGAAGAAAAGCCCGGAAAGAATAGATCATAAAGAGAGGAATGAAATCCACAGTAGTCAGAAGAAACACATGGGAAATTTTCTGTTGTTGAATCTCCTGAGTAGAGTAAACACAAAAGATAAACTTTGACAGTATAAACAATTTAGGGTGACAAATCTAGAAAGGAAACCTTAGCTTTCACTCTTCTTTAAAAAAAACTTTTTTCTTAATGAAAATCCATCTTGTCTCTCCCACTTTGCCCCTCATAACATGTAGTGCACATGCATAGCAGATTTTCCATTAGATATACACACTGGTACCATGGAAGTACTTAATCAGTATATGCAAACCATGCAAATATCAGGCTTTGCTAAGAACAAGTCACCAGCTTGAGCCAAAGAGGCCCTGGTAATAGTTTTTTTATTCCTTGCTCATAACAAGGCTCCCCTCTCTGCCCAATAGGAAGTGGTATGTCTTCCTCCTAGTGTGTTTTCTGGCAAATCTTTCACTGGTATGATCCTTGAGAGAACATATGCTGCTGGAGTCTCAAGTGTGAAAAACGTAGGATCCTGAAATAGTTGTGACCCAGAATCAAGCTAAAGCCTAAGGCCTTGTTTTTCAGGAATGCCCACACCTTGTTACTTTGTGATTGGGCAGTGGGTCAAGAGGGTTGTGACATTCTCTGAGCCGGGAGAAGGCTATATATACCCCGATGTGAGGTTTTGCTTTGGGGTTCACTTTGGAATGAGTTGTGTGATTTGGCTAGAGGAGACTCTAGGGAGCCATTGACACCCTTCCACCCCCCCCCCCCCAACTCCCCTTCTGAAAACCCAGATGTTGGTGCTTCCCTCTCTGGTAACTAACTAGGTGTGGATGTAATGGTCAGAACCCTGGAAGCCCTGTCTACTGAATTGTGTTTTTTCCTGTTGTAATTTCTGTTTGCATTCTCTGAAGTTCAGGGTGCTGATGTTTTCTCCTGAACTAGGTAAATGATATATATTTGATTGATTAAAGTAAGATTGTTAACCCATTTTGAGCTGCTTTTCTTTAGAAAAGCAAATCTAAGAACCTGTGGTAGCAGCCACCCTGGGTATGAGAGGGTGCTTGCTGCTACATTAAGCAAAACAAATTCGCATATTGGCTGTAAGCCTCTTGCTCCCTCACCCCCACCAGAAAAAAAAGAAAACAAATATATTTCAAATGTGTTCCTTGAGTCTATCATTTAACTGTCAGGAGGCAGGTAGTATGTTTCATTGTAAATTCTCTAAAACCATGATTGATCATTATATTGATGAGTTCTTAAGGCTTTCAAATAATTTTATTGTTACTGTATATTGTTCTCCTGGTTCTGCTCATTTTCCTTTGCAATAGTTTTCTATGTCTTCCCAGGTTTCTGTGAAGTCATCTCCTTAATAATTTCTTAAAAGACAGTAGTATTCCGTCATATTCATATAATAGTTAGCATTTATGTGGCACTTTAAGGTTTGAGTTACAAATATTACCTCTTTTTGTCTTCATAACAATCCTGGAAGGTAGATGCTATTGTTATATAGCTCTTTCTTATAGATGAGGAAATGGAGACAGAAGGTTAGTAAATTGCTTAGGATCACACAATCGGTAAATATTTGTCTTTGAACTCAGGTCTTCATAGCTCCAAATCCAGCACTGTGTCACCTAACAGCCCCTTAATTTTTTTCTAATAAATTGTTCAGCCATTTGCCAATTGATGGCCATCCCCTTTGTTTCCAGTTCTTTGCAACTAGAAACAAAAAGAACTATTACAAAATATTTCCATTCATATGGTTTCTTTCCTTTTTCTTTTGTGGTATAAGCTTAGAAGTGGTATTTCTGGGTCAAAAGCTATGCACAGTTTAATTGCTTTCTGGGCGTAGTTCCAAATTTCTTTGCAGAATGGATGAATATATTCTGTTTTCCTAAAGTATCTGCCCCCAGACCTTATCATTTTCCCTCTCTTTTTGGGGGGTCAACATTACTGATCTGATGAGTGTGGGCTGGAACCTCAACTTGCTTTAATTTGCATTTTTTCTAATTATTAGTGATTTAGAGCCTTTTCTTTCATATGGCTATTGATAGCTGTTCATATTTACTCTAATTACCATACTTCTTTCAGTGTTGGTTGAAATCACCTATAAATCAGATGTAGCTGCAAAATGATTGAGAACATAAGCTTTCCAAAGAAAGACCTTTACCTAAAAAACATGAAGTATCAGCAAGAATGTGGGACTAGTCAGGAGACTCGTGTTGCAATCCTTATTCTGTTTCTTATTATCCCATGACTTTGGGCAAGTTATTTTTTCTTTTAAGGATTCCTTGTAGCTCTAAATCCTTTTTAAAGTAAGATGGTCTAGAATAATCTGATAGTACCTTTGCTACTTTTGAAAGATATTTTGGTAAATTCTAAAATACATTTTGTGGTTTTTTTTTTCATTCCCAGTAGATTAAAAATTTACTCTACTTCCAAGAGAATTGCATTTCCACCTCAGGTTCATATGTGCAAATGTTGGGGTTAGGGAGATCACTTGTATTTACATGTGGCATAGGCATGAGGAAACTCCTACATTAAGGCAGAAGCCTCCTCTGCAACTTGAAATTTTACAGTTACCTTGGAACGCTGATATGTCAAATGACTTACCAGGTTCATATGACAGGGTCATATAGCCAGTATTTGTTAGAGACAGAACTTGAACTCTGGTCTTCTGCCTCCAAGGCAAACTCTATCCATTATGCTTTCTACATATTTATCTGCATATCTGTAGATATCAATTTCCATTTATATTATGCTTTATTTTTAAATTAATAAGCATTTATTTTCTCTCCCCTCCCATTTAAAAAAAAGCAAGACTCATAATAAATATGCAAAGTCATGCAAAACAAAGTCACACACTAAGTACAAAAATATGTTCATTCTGAAGCATGAGTCCATCCCTTTTCTGTCAAAAGGTATTACCATCAATATGTAATTGTAACTGGTCAGAGCACTGATGAGGTCCTTAAGTAATAATAATAACAACTAGCATTTAAATAACATGTTAAGGTTTATAATAGTCATGTTGTGAAAGAAAACAGACAAAAAAAACTTGAGAAAAATAAAGTGAGGGAAAAAAGAAAACAAACTATGTTTCAATCTGTATTCAGACATCATCAATTCTTTCCTTGGAGATGGATAGCATTTTTGATCATAAATCCTGTCTTGGATCATTATTTTGCTGAGAATAACCAAGTCATTCACAGCTGATCATCTTACAGTATTGCTGTTGCTCCGTAACACAGCACGTTTCACTTTGGATCAGCCCATGCAAGTCTTTCCAGGTTTTTCTGAGAGCATCCTGCTCACCATTTTTTATAGAACAGTAGTATTCCATGATAATCACATGCCACACCTTGTTTAGCCATTCCCCAATTGATGGGTATCCCCTCAACTTCTCATTCTTTAATCCCAGAAAAGAGATGCTATAAATATTTTTGTACATATAGGTCCTTTTTGTTTGTTTGTTTATCTCTTTTGGGATACAGACCTATTAGTGGTATTGTTAGGTCAGAAGGTTTTATAGTCTTTTGGGTATAGTTCCAAATTACTCTACAGAATGGTTGAATCAATTTATAACTCTACCAATAGTGTATTAAAGTCTCATTTTTTTTCTCATCCTTCTCAACATTTGTCGTTTATCTTTTCTGTCCCATTAGCCAATCTAATAAGAATGAGGCAGTACCTCAGAATTGTTTTAATTTGAATTTCTACAATCAATAGCGAGTTAGAATATTATTTTCATATGTCTATAGATAATTTTGATTACTTCATCTGAAAACTGATCATATATTTTGATCATTTATCAATTGGGGAATAGCTCTTAACAAAACACTTTTAAAGTTGTGATCTCATTTTATCCTCATAATTACCCTGGAAAGGAGGTACTATCATTATTTTACAGATGGGAAAATAAAGACAGACTGAGATCAAATGACTTGCTAAGGGTTTCACAACCAGTAATTATCTGAGGCCAGATTTGAATTCAGGTGCTTCTTACTCTAGACCCAGTACTCTGTCCACTTGTACCACCTAGCTTTTTGCCTTTACAGTCTACATATGCAAAATTGAAATTAAAATTAAATTTCAAGTCCAATACACATTATAGGAAGCTTTCTTTTAAAAAGGTAGAGCAAGCTTTAGAATTTGACCTTCTAAGTGTTAATAAAACTTAATTTTGTAATCAAATTTGTGTAAGGACAAATACTTTCTTTGTTTAATGCCAGATTTATCTTTGAGTTTCTTCAAATTACTTGTCTTGCTGACTATCTGTGGCAAAGCATTCAGTATGAGCAGGAATGGCCACAGAGACTATACATATGGGATAGTCCTTCACTGCAGTTCTTCCTCCCCAGGCCTAATGACAATATATTTTTGGGATAATTGTGAATATACATCTTTTGTCACAAATGATCAATGAAAGGCCCCTAAATTCTCTATTGGTCAATGAGGCTGGGAGACAGGGACTAAAGCACTAGAATTCACATTATTCTGTATACCCTGCTATCTTGGGTTGACTATGCTATGACTTTCATTATAAATATGTACCATAACTTATTTTATTCATTAGATTTTTGCTCTTATTCCATACAACCAGATGTTAAAACAAGATGGAGTCTTTTCTAACCCAGCCCAGGGGAGGTAGTGGGAAGGTATATCAGGGTGGCAAAGGATGTATTATTTATTTATACACATGCTTCTTGTTGGGATTGCTGTCCCTTTGTCATGGGCACAGAGTCACTTTAATTATGCAAAAATGCAGCTTGAATGAAGTGCAAGGCAGGACGCTTAGCTGCCAAATGCAGGAAACAAATGAAATACAGACGCAAGCTAAGCATAAATTGGACCAAGAAGAAAAGAAAAAAAAATTAAGACTTGGAGGGACAAAAAGCTAAGAATGAATCAGTGATAATCTTACTAAGAAAGCAAATGTGATAGTATGCTTCATTAAGAGAAACATAACAAGCAAGAATCAGGAAGTCATCCTGATGCTATTTCCAGCAAGTGCCTTATTAAAGTGCTATCTTCAGTTTTCATCTCTGTGGTTCTTGTAAAAACTGTGAAGAAACACAAGAGGGTGGAGAGTAACAAAAGGGATCTTCCCTTGTGAGGAAAGGTTAAAAGTTGTGTGGGAAGAAGAGGTACAGTCACATAAGATCAGAGATTTAGAGTTAGAATTGACCTCAAAGGTCATTTAGCTGAGGCCCTTTTTTTTACAGAGGAGGAAACTGAGACTCAGAATTTTTACATCAATTACATTTTTCATTGTTTCCCTTCCCCTTTCCTTCTCCTATTAGAGAGCCATCCCCCAAAACAAAGAACAAAATGAGAAAAAGAATTTCAACAAAACTAAAAAATATATCAAAGAAGTCTGGCAATATATATAGCATTTCATGCTCACAGCTCCCCAGCTCTGAAAAGAAACTGGTGAATGAAGGAATTGATTTCTTTTCATTGGAGCTAAACTTAGTTATTGTCATACTGAAGCATTCAGGTTCTATTATTTGTTTTTTAAATTAGCCATTTTTATGACATTATATGTGTTGTTCTTCCTGGTTCTGCCTCACTTTTCATTAGTTCATGGAAGTCTTTCTCTGCTTCTTTGTATTCATCACTTCAACATTTATTATATAGTGCAGTAATATTATAATACCACAATACATCATAAATTTCATGTACCACAACTTTTACAGCTATCCTCCCAGCAGTGGATACTGATTTTTTTTTCCAGTTCCTTGCTACTATAGAAAATACTACTATAAATATTTTGATTTATGTGGATCTTTTTGTAACCAACTTTATCTGGGTAGTTAGTCAAATAGCATCTATTAAGTGCCTCATATTCTGGGCACCATTTTAAGCATGGAGAGGCAAAGAAAGATAAAAAAAAAAACAGCAGCCCATGCTCTCAGGGAGCTCATAGTCCAATGGGGAAGAGGATATGGAAACAACTATGTACAAATAAAATATATACAGGATCAACTGGGAGCAATCTAAAAGAAAGGCAATACGATTAAGGACAACTTGTAAGGAGGAAGCTGAGACTTGAAGGAAGCCAGGAGATAGAGAAGAGGAGGAAGAGATTTCCAGACAGTGAGGACAGCCATTGAAAATTTCCAGAGTGGGGAGATGAAGTGTCTGGTTTGTAGAACAGCAAGCAGCAGTGTCAGTGGATCACAAACTATATATGTATGAATGTGACTGAGTGAGTCAGGGTGTGAATGGTGGTAGGGGAGTTAGTGGATGGAGTAAACTGTAAGAAGAAATATAAAAAGGAGCCAGGTTATGAAGAGCTTTAAAAGCCAAACAGAAGATTTTATATTTGATCATGGAGTTAATAGGTAGACATTAGTTTTTCTGGAGTAGGAGAGTGATATTGTCCAACCTGCATCTTCGGAAAATCAATTTGATAGCTGAGTAAAGGATGGATTGTAGTGGGAGCAGATTTGAGGCAGAGTCACCCTCAAGCAATCTATGACAATAGTTCAGGTGTGAAGTGATAAGGGTATGTATCAGGATGACCATAATAGTGTTAAAAGTTAGGAGATAAGTTACAAAGGTAGACATGATAGGACTTGACCTCATTAGCTATGAGCAGTGAGAGAGAGAGAGAGAGGAGTCAACAATGCCTGGATACATGGGAGAATAATAATAGTCTTAATGGTAATAGGGAAGTTAGGAAGATGACATGATTTGGAGGGAAAGATAATGAGTTCAGTTTTGGACATGTTAATCTTAAGATATTTGTGGGATATCCTGTCCTAGATGTTTGATAGGCAGATGGAAGAAAGGAGGTCAGATAATGCCTAGAATGCTGTCTCTTCTTTGTCTTTTATTGGCTTCCCTAGTTTCCTTTAAGTGTGAACCAAAATTCCAACTTCTAGAGGAAACTTTCCTTAATTCCTTTCAATTCTATGCCTTCCTTCTTTTATTCATTTCCTATTTAAGTTGTGCATAGGTTGTTTGTGTATATTTGTTTGCTTGTTGGGTCTCCCATTAAATTGTGAGCTCTTTAAGGGCAAGGCATATTTTTCCCCCTATTTTGCATCCCTATCACCCATCTTAATAAATTTTATTGACTGACTGACTGATTGACTCTTTCGGTTATTTCTCATTTATCCTGTATCTAGAGTGTTCATAGTTGTTTTCATGCTGCTCCTCTATTAGACTATAATTGATAGCAGGACCTGTCTTTTACCTTTTTTTTTGTATTCCCAGAGCTTAGCACAGTCAGTGGCTGGTACATAGTATGCACTTAAGAATGTTTGTTGACAGAATTACTGAAATCACAGAGGAGAAACCTGACCTATGGCAGGAAATTAAAGAATGGAAGAAGGTCACAAAAAGAAAGAAGGGAAGAAGCACTGTGTAGTTGGAGCTAAAAAAAAACACAAACAGTTAAGACAAACAAATTTGAGGATCTTCCAGAGGAAAGAATTACTTACTTTTCTTCCAAGACAGGATCAAGTACATTTTCTGGAGCAATCAGGTGAAAGAAAAAAGAAACCAAAGGGAACACTTAAATATAAAAAAAAAATCAACAGACGTTTAATGGTCACACTTTTATTTAAAGGATTAGGGAAACTATTTGTCAATCTCATAACCATAGAAAGGTGTGTTGTGGTTACACACATATAGAATACTAGAAGAGATACATGTAAGGATGCACATATTGCTGAGCAAACTCACACTTTCAGCACTGCAGGACACCAATGGTTTTGCTCCTCTCACTGTGTATTCACACTGTTCTCCATCATATCTGGTGGTCTACCACTCCAATGGACATCCTGGGCTTATTACTCTCTGCAGTTTAACTCAACTTTTTGGCTGAATTCTCTGCATCTACTCTCTGCTGGATGTTGGTTACTGGATGAATTCTTTCCCTGTAGGATTCTATTGTCTGTAGGGAGTAGGGTCACAAAGAAATATCCTCTTTGCTTGCCAGAACCAGGATGGGAATAAAAGAAGTGATTTATTTTAAATAACTTGCCTTCTTTTCAGCTGTCATTGATGATTATTCTTTGAAATGTATCTTCTTAGAATGTGTTCTGACTTTCACCAAAGGCATGGCTGATCTTTTAGCCAATCAATGACTAGAATCCCTATAATTCCATTGAATTGGTAATAGAGCTTCCTCAGACCTCCAAAAAAGGGGTTAAAAACTGTTTTATACTTCATTTAAACTGGCACATCTGTGTCTGAAAGGGGTTCTCTTAACAAAGTGAGAATAGGTCACACGGTTCAACATTCTTTACTTTAAAACCTCACTTGGATGATAGCCAATCAAGGTTTTGTGCCACTTTTAAGATGTGAATGTAAGTACATCATCATTTATGGTACATTTTACTGATATCTTATAATTTTAACAGAGGAAGTGAAGAAGGTGGAAGGTCAACTGACCAAAGGGCACTTTACTGGAAGAAATAGTGAAAAATAAATGGAAATATGGATTTCAGGTGATAATTAAAAACATAAAAAGACATTTTGAACCAATTCTCAACTATTATGTGAAAGACTAAGTCAACTATGACTATTAAAAGGGAAAGAAAAATCAAACTATGTGGGCTCTGTTGAAAGGGAAAAGAAGAGAATTGTAAACTTGGGTGTAGGTCATTCATTCAGTCAGTAAACAAGCATTCTTAATTCATTTCCCATCAGATTGTACTCCTCTGGACTTCTCCATCATGCCTCCAGAAACTTCATCCTAAAAGATCACTTCTGCTCTGGAATTTACACCTCTGACATATTTTGACTGGAAGATGGAGGGCTTCTCCCAGAACCTCCATTTAACATTTAAGGAAAGTGTTCAGGTCATAAGCAGTACCTTCTTCTCTTCCCCCATGCCCACATTTTTAGCCTCATTTTATATGCTGTCTTCCCTATAAGAATGTAAGTTCTTTGAGGGTAGGGACTATCTTTCTTTTTGCTTGTAATTCTATGTCCAGCTTTTAGCACAGTACTGGGTACAGAGTAAGCACTTAAATGTTTGTTGACAGAATGAGAGCACTGTGGGACAGCAAAAAAGCTAAAGCTGTTAAGTGAGTAAGAATCAGATGATATGAATTGGTTGTGTATGGAAGTCAATCAGCAATCACTCATCCAGTATCTACCATGTGCCAGGCACTTTGCTAAGTGCTGAGGATACAAAGAAAGATAAGAGACAGTCCCTGTAGTCAATGAGCTCACAGTCTATGGAAAATAAGGTGGAGAAGTTGTAGAAAGTAAAGAATAAAAATTTGATTTTATTGTCCTTATTTTTAAAAGCATATATAATTAGATTAGCATTTGTGGGCAAATTTTATTTGGAAAAGACATTCATTTTGTATATATGATTATAAGAGGCATTTTCATTGGATATATATTCATACTTATGGAATCTCTGTCCTGGGAGATAAAAAAAATAAAATAAAATAGACAACCCTCTCTCACGGATGGCTGAAGTATTAAATTGCTTGAAGGCTTGGGATTAGAATCCCTAAGAGGCCCTGAAAATTGTGACTATTAGGAAACTCACAAATATTTACTGGACTGTGGCAATGTGTAACATACAAATTGCATTGCATACAGGGAGGGGTGTGTCTTTCCTTCTTTTCATATGGACAGTTTCACATTAGAAGCCTGAAAACCTAATTGCATGTGTAATAATGGAATTGAGGGGTTTGTTAAACCAACTGTCAGCACTGACATATTAGTATGATGGGCTGTCTCTTCAATGAAATGTCAACAGTGAAATGTTGCATGACGAAATGCCCATGACACTGTCGATGATGAAATGTCAATGACAAGATGCTGTGTGGAGAGATGTCACAGCAATGAAATGTTGCATGACAAGATGTCCCTGTGACGAAATGGTCACAAAGAAATGTCAACTGCAAGGAGGTACAACAGCAAATAAACACGTGCACACACACACACACACACACACTCACACAGGCTTTGCATAACTAATTGCTTTTAATCGAATATAAGTTTGTAGAAAACCTTTTTCAACTAGAGACTGAGCGCAGTACCACTGTAAATTAAAATGCCAGGAAGAATTTTTTTTTTTCCTTTTTGGATCACAGCAGGTGGTGCATCTCATTTCCGTGTTTCACCTTTTTCAGAACACTGCAAAGCAGGTGATCCTAGCATCTCTGAGTCAAGAGAGTTAGTTCAATCACCTGCTTCTCTTTTCCCACCTCACCCACCTCCTTCCCAGTTGGAGCTCCAAGTAGTCTGTGAAACCTTCTGCAAATGATTACAAGAAGGAGAGTTCTCAGGGAAAGCAGCAAAGTTCTAATACAAGAAAAACTGTTCCCAATGTAAAACACATTTGAAAACCTAAATGTGTACCCCTCAAACCACATCAATAGAATCTTTAATGATCTTCAGAGCCACATTTCGCTCTTCCAGTCAGGAGGAAGATTGTTTCAAATCTGTTTGTGCCTGGAGCACTTTTGATTGTGACACTCTTCTCATTCATGGAATAAACATGGCATCCCACTGGAAGTGCCATCCAGGTTCACAGCAATACAGTATGATATGAAAGTATAAACAGAAGTAGAAACTACATTTCCCCTCTGAGATAACAAGTGCAACTAGATTTTTCAGGCCACCTATTATGTCATAAAAAATGAAAAGGTAAGAAAAATAAGACCTATTATATGGTAACTGTTGGGCTCATAGGAATGAACTCTGTTAGGTGCATTGTTGTCCCTTTTATGTAATGACCTTTGTTTCAAGTTGCATTAGATCTGGCTAGGCATTTTAGCTTTTCTGAGAATAGGTGACTAGGGGCTGATGAAATATAGTTTAATGGACAGACAATCAGCATCTGGTTGAAATTCTATTTTAGGGTGGCTGGCTAATCACTGGTTGATTGATCGAACGACTGATTTGCAAACCGGACCTGTTACTCTTTGCTTTACGTTATCTCGCTGACAACAGGGGCTCAGAAATAGCTGAAGACTTCAGGCTCCCCTGACCCATATTAAGATTTAAGATTCTCCTCTTCCTGCTTCTCATAATAATGAGCTGACTGGAAACAAACAATGCTAGTTTTCAGTATCGATAGATACACTCCACCCTCATTATAGAAGTATTTTCAAAAGCCAAGGATATTGAATGTTATAACAGTAATGTCAGCTCTCATGATTTAATCATGAGGCACATGAGTTTTTTCGTTTAAATTTGATGTTCTCATGATCTCAATATTTTTCATGCAAATCTTGTTATTTCTGCATCCTTTCACACTCCAGCTTAAATTGCTTGTCAATTGCCTTGCTCTTCTTGAGTGCCTGGCTTCTGAGCTTCCCCAATATGATTTTATACCGTACATCTTTTTATAATGAATACTTCAGTCTCTTTTCTCTTAAAGAAAGCATTGTACATTATTCCCAGTTGAGAATCTATTGACTTGGGAACAGTACTTTTTGAAAAGTAAAGTAAAGATGGTGAGACAAGAGAATAGGGGTGAGGAGAGGATAAGGTGGGGGAAAAGTGGCTTGAAAGAAGATTGCGGAAACTTTTTTTATAAACAGTTAAACTGTCATCATAGCTAGTGTGTTCCCACTAGGATTAATGAAAGCTAACGAAATGCAGTCTAACAAAATGGCACACTATGAATAGGGAGATAATTGCAATGTGGCTCAAAAGAAATACATTTTAAAAATATTAAAACCACCACAGTCATCTTCAGCAAATCTCAAAGGACATCTGTCACTGAGGTTAAAATTTTTAGAACCCTGCACCAAGAAAATGACTTAAAAACACATAAGCATCCAAATACTTCTAAAAATTCTGTTAACTAATTATTATTGAGGGGGAGTTCTGATTCCCCCTTCCTGCCTACTTTTCACCAGCCAAGCTCAATCTGTTTTGATCTTAGAAATGTAAGGGAATAGGTCAAGAGGCCCATAACGCAAAGTTTTACAAGCCCTCCATTATGGAAATGAACAGTTGTACCGACAACAACTTTCAGCTTTTCCTTTTCCTTACCCTCTCTACCCTCCATCATACACTGGTACTCATTACTGTGTGTCTTATAAAACCCAGTTATCCTACTTGCATTGGCACAGAATGTCAGTGATATTGCCAGACATACAACCCTGTTCACTTCTGTATTTGAATACATTCCTAATTGATTTCACATCTAATTTCCATACAAGCATGATGTTTGGGATAGAATCCAAGAAAAAAAAAAGCATTGGTATAATTGTGCAGTATTTATGTTATGTTAACTATTAAATACACTACAGAATTTTTTGTTCACATGTTTTCCCAGACATGCAAGCTACTTATTTCTTTCTCCATGCATTTTTATAGTCCAGAGGATTCTCTAGTGACAGAACATTTTCAATCATTGCTTCTCTTTGGTAGAATCAATTATCTCCTGATAGATTCTCTTTCCAAGTTTAAAATTGCATTTAAAAACTCATCTGTTTCCTGCATTCTAATTGGGTGTGCTTTGAACTATAGATTCTTTGGGTGAATGCTTGTTTATGAATCTCCTTGGGCTTTAAAGTGGTTGCCAACATTTTTATGGGCTTGGGTACAATATTCTACATATAATATGTAAGTCAATTGGGAAATCACATTTATTTTTTTAAAAAAGGATTTGATTCATGCTGAAATGAAAGACCAGAAAGACCCATCTGACACAAATAAAAGTTGAAAAATAAGCATGTATTTTAAAATTTTTGTTCTAAATGCCTGATTAGCTTACTTTGTAGGCTATGTAAATAAAACATTGCTTTTTGATTGAGAGGCAGTGTGCTAGAGTGGAAGAAGCAATAACATTTGAATGAGAAGAGAGAACTTTGAGACCACTTCTGCCTTTTACTCACTGTGTATGCTTAGTGAGTAAATTCATTTTTATTGCTCTTGGTTGAACTCCGATACAAAATGAAGGAGTTAGACCAGAAAATCACTAAAATTCATTCTTTCCTGAAAATTCTGTGAAGAGGAAAGGAAGGAAAGCAATCAAATATTTATGAAGCACCTACTATGTGGCAGATACTGTACTAAGGACCTTACAGAAACTGTCTTATTTTATCTTCACAGGCCTATTAGGCAGGTTCTCTCATCATCCCCATTTTACAGCTAAGGAAACTGAGGCAGAGAGAGGTCAAGTGACTTGCTCAAAGCCAGAAGCTGGTAAGTGTCTGAAGCTGGATTTGAATTCAGGTCTTTCTGATTTCAGGTCCAATACTGTATATCCATTGTGCCACCTGTCTAATTAGCTGTGATTCAATAATTAATTCTTTCATACACACAGATTTTCTTTTGTGTTTTATGAAGGAAAGTCTATATCTCTATCCCTGTTCCTGTATAGTAGAAGGAGATATTTATCTGGAGGTTATTTTTCTTGAAAGCTGAAATATTTTAGAATCAGAAAATAAGCCAAAACAACCTCAGAGCAATCAAAATAGTCACCAAGTCCAAATCCAAAATACTTTAATTATACCCACATATATTTATGCTGACTCAACTGTCCTCTTTGCTTGGAGACCAAGTATGTTACATCTCATTCCTTCCCCCATGGGTTCTCCAGTGCCCTTCTGGAGGCTGGGAATGTCTAGGTTCTTGTCCATTGCCTCCAGCCTTCATTGATATCATTCTCCCAAGTGGAGGGGTGAGTCTCCTACACGCCAGTTCCATTTAATGACTCATAATTCAATTAGCTTTTGTAAAGAAATATTTAATTCAAAAGATGGAATGACAAATAAGCAGAACACTTAGTTCGGTTCCCATGGAGCACAGTTCCAGTTCCAAATCCAAAACCCTTTTTAGTCAAGGCACTCTGTCTCCTCACGGATATCCTGCTGAACTGACTGCAATATACCACCTAGAATCCTGGTTCCCATGTCATCATGGCTTAAACTCCTGGGTACAGTAGGAATTGCTTAGCAGTACCTAAAAATAAGAAACTCGAAGAAACAAAAATAAAAGAGACTTCAGACTCATTTATATAAGCTAGGGTAAAAGAATGGGGAGGTGGTATCTTCCCTGCTTGTTTGAGTATGTGAATACCCACTCTCTAGGTAAACTATATTTTTCATCCTCTGGGCACAGCAGGAACGAGCACATAGCAAAAAGAAAAAGATTGTCCTAGTCTGACCAGTTTTAAAGAAATAACTTGTTCTAGCTATTCTGCTAATTAAAGAAGGCTATTTCTACCCATATGGTAGGAAAATTCAGGATGCAGGTTTCCTCCATGTTAGATCTCAGCATGTGTAGAGCAAATCTTACATATGGTTTCCATGCAGATTACAAACAGCAAACTTTTAGAGGTTGTGATGGCAATTGGAAAACACCTATGCAACAAAGCTATAAAAGACAATCGACAGTTTGACCATGAAATAAAAATCAAAGACATATATATAAATTAAATCTACAAGTTTTTAATCACATTTTGCATAGCAGTGTTGGGCAATTTTATGTAGGGGTAAAGAGTTGCACCAGTCACTAAGAGTATCACAAATGTAGTACAAAATTGACTATTCATGATGATAATCATGAGTCATCAGGAAATGACGTTCAATATATTTTTTTTGTTTAAGAAGGTAAGGATATCATTAATTTTAGAAAGATTTCTATCCTAACTGGTTAAAATAAATAGATTTGACCCATTAACATTGTAATTTCAATTTTCTGAAAAATTTCCTTACGTTGAAGAAGATATTATCTGATCATGCCATATAGATCATGCCATTTGATTATTTGTCCAAATATGAGTTAATGTCAACATTAGCTAGGCCTAAAGAAGGGCATATTTTTCCAAATTTCAATTGTGTTTAGTATGATTTTCATGACTTATGATAATTATTGCTTCCCTGAGTTTGGAAAGTTTAAAATCTACCAAATTCTAATAATAATTTACCATTTTCTTTATATCTAACAATATTCATTTTCTTTAATATTTACTATATCTCGTATCATTGTTCTGCATTTAAAGCCTTTTAAGACTTAGATCTAATCTACCATTGTAGTCTTACATATTATTCCTTTTTACGTATTCTATTGCCCAACAAAACTAATTTTTCTTGCTGTTGCTCACGGTTGGTATTCTCTCTTCTATCCATGCCTTTGTATTAGCTGTCCTTCGTGTTGGCAATGTATTCTCTTCTTACTTCTGCCTCTTAAAATCCCCAGTTTCCTTAGAAGTTCAATTTAAGTACTACCTTCTACATAAAATCTTATCTGATTCACACTGTGTCACACTAGTGACTCCTTTTCCTAATTATTTTGCATTCATTTGTATTACATATAAATGTATGTAACCTAAGTCCCTAAGCCCATTGGTGTGGGACTCTCTTCTCATTGGTGGAGATCAATGTCTCTCATCAGTGAAGGGCAGGGCAGGGTTGGGTTGGCGAGAGCAGAAGAAAGGCGTATTTAGTATGAACTACTGACATTGTGTTAAGCACTAGGGATGTAAAATACAAGCCAAAAAGATAAATCACTACTATCAAGAAGCTTACATTATGATGGGTGAAGACAACACATAATGAAGAACTGAAAGCAAAATGAGCATGGCCAAGTACCTCATGAAATAGTGGAGCAATTAGGACTCACATAAACTATATTTACATGTCTATGTGTTTGTATTCATACATACTTACGTGTGCCATGAGTGTAAGTACTGTTTCTTTTTGTAAATGCCTAGCACACGTATATCAGCTCTTTTAAGGGATCTCAGAGGCCATCTAGTCAAATATTATCATTTTGCAGATGAGGAAATTATGAACCAAGGAGGTTATGACTTGTCCAAGGTCACAGTTTGGTAAGTATTAGTCATTTTAGTTGTGTCTGGGTCTTCGTGACCCCATTTCAGGTTTTCTTGCCAGAGATACTTGAGTGCTTTGCCATTTTCTTCTCCAGCCCATTTTACAGATGAGGAACTGAAGCAAACAGGGTTAAGTGATTTGCCCAGGGTCACACAGCTAGTAAATGTCTGAGGCCAAATTTGAACTCAGGGAGATGCCTTCCTAATTTCAAGCCCAGCACTCTATCCACTGAACCACCGAGCCACCCTTAGTAAACATGAGATGTAAGTTTTTATTCAGGTCCTCTGTTTCCAGAGACAGTGTTCTTTCCACTGTGCTAAGACTGGAACTAAATAAATGCTTGCTGACTAATTTCTTTTTTTACTTTGTAAAGAAAGAGAAGCTACTGAGCTACCAGTTTTTCCCTAGAGGCAATTTGTTTGGGTTAATCCAATCTTCCTTATGACCTTCTGGCCATGCGCATTAATAAGATTATCAAGGTTAGTAATGAAGTCTGTCTACAGAAAACAGTGCCAGACTATGTAACTAACACTAAGATTAAACCCATAACCCTGGCTTCTCTTACTTTTTCAATAATTACTTAGGTTTTCACATTTTGTATTTTTCCCTCTGGGCCTTTTAGAAGTTATTTTTTGATGTTGTGAACAAATCTATTTAATGTATAGCTATTAATGTTGTTAAGCTATTGAACTACATTAAGTATATATTGTCCATAAAATATGAGTTAGTTCATGGTAAGAACTATTTTATTTTTGTCTTTGTATCCCCAGCATGAGCACATTGCTTTTCACATAGGAGGTCCTTAATCCCTATTTGTTTTTGGTTAACTGATTAAAGTTTGCCTTAAAAAAAAAAGCATAATAATGAGTCATTTATGTTAAGAGGGATCTTATGGGAACAACTCAGAAGCTCAGTTGGGGAGATTTTATTCCAGAAATAAGATACCCCTTAAATGCAGTATGGTATTATGGGAAGGATGATGGATCTGGATTCAGGGGCCTGGAGTCTGAATTTCAGTTTTGTCAATAAAAAAATGAGTGACTTTAAGCAAGTAGTTTAGCCTTTCTGGAATTTAGTTTCTTCTTTGGCAAAATAAAGGGGATTAAATTATGTGACCTATAGGCCCCCTTCCCACACTGGGTCTATGACAGACAAGTTGAAGTGATTTTTGCTGGGAAGGACTAATCAGGCAATTGGTATTCAAGAGACCTAAATGAGTCACTGATGCTCTTAATGCCTTTAGTGAGCTTTTAGGAAGTGCAAACAGTATTTAACATTGAGACTGTGATGGCTTAAAATAGATGAAAATAGGCTAAGAAAGGGCCAAAACAGAGTTCTCGTTATCAAATTAAGAAAAAAAATTCTTAATGCTTTTTTATACTCAGAAACACTATTCATTACAGTATATTATTTATATTTCCTATTTGCTAAATGAACTAATTTTGTTTATAAATATTTCTGGTTTTCTGGGGGAAAATAATCTGATCACTGTTTTTCTGAGATTCTAAAATTTTCCATTTATAACAATTGTCTACACCTAAATCACTGTAGTCTGACATATTATGCAAATGACCGACACCAAAAGTCACTGTGTGGTAGGAACTAGAGATAAATGTAGTATAGAGAAGGAAATAAGACCTTTTGGGAACATGCTCCAATACTTAATAAATGATGTTAGTATCAACTTAAAAACAGGTTTTGAGGCAACCTTTCTGAAATGAAGGGGAGATGGGAGTTAGAATTGGTAAAGATGAAAAGGAAGTTACAGATTTGCAGGGGTATAACCTGCTGGAGGTTCTGATGCCCACTGGAGAAACATCAAAGATTATGAGATTATTGAGACGAGAATACTGAAGATTCTAAGACAAAGTGAGAAACACAGGAAGCCTAAGAAAGTAGAAGTTCAAAGAATATTGGGTCAAGTGTACTCAGAAAATAAAGTTCAGAAATTGAGACTGTAATACAGTCTATTGGGAGAGCTGGTATAACTTGTTAAAGAAAAGATAATTCCAATGTAATAGGATGGTATTTTTCCAAATACTGAAACTTTTCTCTTTAAACCACATATTCTTTATAATTCTAAGTAAAAAAAATAATTGCACACAGACAAATAGTGCAATTCTACATGTGTGGCAGCTTAGTAGCACAGTATTAAACTGGACTTGGATTCAGGAAGACCTGAGTTCAAATCATGCCTCAGACACTTATCAGCTATGTGTGACTCTGGTCAAGTGGCCTAATGTCTCTCAGCCTCAACTGCCTTATCTTTAAAAATGGCATGTACCCTAAAGGGTTGTTAAGATCTACTGAGATAACATATGTACAGCGTTTAGGAAACCTTAAAACTTCATATAAATATTAGATATATTATTGTCATATGTTTCTAGTAAAATTCTTTGACTATTTAAAACATTTCAGTTAAATTATATAACTTATTTAACTTAGTTTTCAAGGAGATATTTCACATTGCTATCTATTTTTTCATTTGTTTGGATCTGATTAATAGTATCTTGATTTCTCATAAAGTCATTTGCTTCCATTTGCTCTACTCTAATTCTGAAGGAATTATTCTCTTTAGAAAGCTTTTGAGATTCTTTTTCCATCTGGCAA
>CM053580.1:181279423-181371042 GCA_028627135.1 Pseudochirops cupreus | reverse complement strand
TGCTGGGTAGGTGATTCTTGTTTTTAGTCCTATCTCCTTTGACCTCCAGAATATCATATTCCAAGCCCTTCAATCCCTTAATGTAGAAGCTGCTAGATCTTCTGTTATCCTGATTGTGTTTCTACAATACTCAAATTGTTTCTTTCTCACTGCTTGTAGTGTTTTCTCTTTGATCTGGGAACTCTGGAATTTGGCTATAATATTCCTAGGAGTTTTCTTTTTGGGATCTTTTTTGAGAGGCAATTGGTGAATTCTTTCAATTTCTATTTTGCCCTTTGGTTCTAGAATATCAGGGCAATTTTGCTTGATAATTTCTTGAAAGACAGTGTCTAGGCTCATTTTTTGATCATGGCTTTCAGGTAGTCCAATAATTTTTAAATGATCTCTCCTGGATCTATTTTCCAGGTTAGTGGTTTTTCCAATGAGATATCTCACATTGCCTTCTGTTTTTTCATTTGTTTGGGTCTGTTTTATAGTTACTTGATTTCTCATAATGTCATTAGCTTCCAATTGCTCCAATATAATTTTGAAGGAGTTATTCTCTTCAGTGAGCTTTTGAAATTCCTTTTCCATCTGGCCAATTCAGTTTTTTAAGGCATTTTTCTCCTCATTGTCCTTTTAGGCTTCTTTTGCCATTTGAGGTAGTCTATTTTTCAAGGTGTTATTTTCTTCAGTGTATTTTTGGGTCTCCTTTAGCAGGCTGTTGAATTGCTTTTCATGATTTTCTTGCATCATTCTTATTTCTTTTCCCAATTTTCCCCCCACTTCTCTTACTTGATTTTCAAAATCCTTCTTGAGCTCCTCCGTGGCCTGTAACCAATTAATTTTTGCTTGGATGCTTTTGATGCAGGACTTCTGACTTTGCTGTCTTCCTTCCATTTCATGTCTTGATCCTTTTTGTCCCCAAAAAAGAAATCTATGGTTTGATTATCTTTCCTAGGCTTGTTCATTTTGCCAGTCAATTACTTGACTTTTGAGCTCTTTGCCACAGAACTCTGCTTCTAGAATAGAGAGAACTTTGTGCCAAATCATTGGGGTTTTTGCAGCTTCTGGAGTTCTTAGTTGGGCACCCTCTCTACAGATACCACAAGCTCTTGCTCACTGGTCACACACCCCAGGACCACCACCCAAGACTGCGATCCAAATCCAAGCAGGTTAAAGCAAGAGTGATTACCCTCTGAATGGTTGCTTGGTCCACCTGCAATCTGCAAGCCAGAAGCTCCTGAGGCAGCTAGGCAACAGGAACTGCACAGGCACCAGACCTCTGCTGCTTCTAGCCCTGGGGGCAGGGGCCGGACCATGGTTTCGGTCCCCCTGTTCCCACAGAGTTCTACACTGACCTTTTTCTTTGATTTTGGAGTTTATGGATTGATAAATCTAAAAAACCACCACAGCTGCTTGTGATTCTCTCTCCTGAAGTCTGTTCCAGGCCCACCACTGGTCGAGGCCACCCTGGGGCCCAGGGAACCATGTGGCTCACATGCAGCTGCACTCAGCTTCCAGACTGGTGTGATAGGTCCTTCCTGTCAGCTTGCCAGGCTTCTTTCAGTGGGAGCTTTGTTTCTCTTTGTTCCTTTATGAGTTCTGTAGCTCTAAAGTTTGTTTAGAGTAATTTTTTAAAATATGTATTAGAAGTGATCAAAGCAGGAGCCTGCACCAAGTGTATGCTTCTACTCTGCCATCTTGGCACCCTCTCCCCTCTAATTTTCTAGTAGAGCAAGATGGATTTCTATATCCCAAAGCCTGTATACCTGTATATCTTATTTCCCAGTTGCATATAAAAAATAATTAATTTTTTTTTAACATTTGTTTTTAAAACTTTGATTTCCAGATTCTTTCCCTTCTTCCCTGCTTACCCACCCCCACTGGGAAGATAAGCAATTCAATATTTGTATGTGTGTAGTTAAGTAAAACATTTCCATAATAGATATATTGTGAAAAACTAACTATATTTCCCTCCATCCTATCCCTCCCTCCTACTTATTCTGTTTTCTACTTTGACCCTGTCCCTTTTCAAAAGTGTGTGCTTCTAACTACCCTTTCCCCCAATCTACCCTCCCTTCTATTGTCCCCCCCACCCCTTAACCTCTTCTTCCCTACTTTCCTGTAGGGTAAGATACTCTATTGAGTGTGTATGTTATTCCCTCCTTAAGCCAAATTAGGTGAGAATATGGTTGACTGTAATGGTAATGGGATTTGAAGATCTTCCATGCCCCTTGTATTGGCAAGCTAACAGTTTCTTAGCACTTAGTCTGAAGTTCATAATTGTGACAAGTACTAAGTCCCAGAACTTGTGAATCCTACAGTGGGATGAACTTGCTGACATAGCAGGAAGGGGTAGGGCAGGAAAGAGCTAATGAGAGGCCCAGGCCAGAGAGGGAAGAGATTTTGAGAACAGAACTGGTGGTGGCAGAACTTCTTCTGAAAGCCAGCTAGAGCTTCTGCTGAGGACTTCTGCTAAGAACTGCCAGGAATGAGAACTGTTGGGAGCTGGAACTGTGGGCAGTGAGCAACGTAGAGGCTGAGTAGCTACTGAGAGTGAGGAGAGGAAGATTTTTGCCTGAGGGAGCCTGTTTTGTTTTGAAGGTTTGGGAATGTGGGTCTTCTATTAACTATATGTACCAACTTTGTGGCTACTGTAATGACTTTGACTTTCTGGTTTTGGGACTCAAATTTTTTTGTATTTAAATAAATGCTTTGGCTGTGTCTCCCATGTGGAGAGCCTGTTACATTTTGTGAATCACAACTACACCATGATATTTATAGTCACCGAGGACATTGTGAATATTGCATTGTTGTTACATTGACCCATTTCCTTTTACCTTTCTGTTCTTCCCTTCCATCGTTAACAGTTTTCTCTTGCTTCTTTTATATGAGATAATTTACCCTATTCTATCTCTCCCTATCTCCTCTCATCATATTCCTCTCTCACCCCTTAATTTATTTTTTAGATATCATCCCTTCATATTCAACTCATCCCATGCCCTCTGTCTATGTATACATGTACACATATATACACACTCTCACATCTGTATTTATATACACATATGCCCTCCTATATAAACATATATATATATATATATATATATATATATATATATATATACATACACACACACACACACACACACACACACACACATACACATAAATATATTCTCTTCAACTATCCTCATAGTGAGAAAAGTCTTATGAGTTACAATTATCATTTTTCCATGTAGGAAAGTAAATAGTTCAACTTTAATAAGTTCCTTATGATTTCTTTTTCCAGGTTACCTTCTCATGCTTCTCTTGGTTTTTGTATTTGAAAGTCAAATTTTCTGTTCGTCTTTGGTTTCTTCATAAAGAATGCTTGAAAATCCTCTATTTCATTGAATGACAATATTTTCCCCTGAAACATTATACTCAGTTTTGATGGTTAGGTGATTCTTGATTTTAATCCTAGCTCCTTTGACCTCTGGAATATCATATTCCAAGCCCTTCAGTCCCTTAATGTAGAACCTGCTACATCTTGTGTTATCCTGATTGTGTTTCCACAATACTCAAATTGTTTCTACCTGACTGCTTGTAATATTTTCTCCTTGACTTGGAAACTCTGGAATTTGGCTATATATTCCTAGCAGTTTTATTTTTGGGATCTTTTTTGAGAGGCAATTGGTGAATTCTTTCAATTTCTATTTTGCCCTCTGGTTCCAGACTATCAGGACAATTTTCCTCGAGAATTTCTTGAAGGATGATTTCCAGGCCCTTTTTTTGATCATGGCTTACAGGTAGTCCAATAATTTTTTAGTTATCTCTCCTGTATCTATTTTCCAGGTCAGTGGTTTTTCCAATGAGATATTTCACATTGCCTTCTATTTTTTTCATTTGTTTGGATCTGTTTTATAGTTTCTTGATTTCTCATTAAGTCATTAGCTTCCAATTCCTCCAATCTAATTTTGAAGGAATTATTCTCTTCAGTGAGCTTTTGAAATTCCTTTTCCATCTGGCCAATTCAGTTTTTTAAGACATTCTTCCCCTCATTTTCCTTTTGGGATTCTTTTGCCATTTGAGTGAGTCTATTTTGTAAGGTGTTATTTTCTTCAGTGTATTTTTGGGTCTCCTTTAGCAGGCTGTTGACTTGCTCTTCATGATTTTCTTTCATCATTCTCATTTTTCTTCCCAATTTTCCCCCCACTTCTCTTACTTGATTTTCAAAATCCTTCTTGAGCTTCTCCATGGCCTGTAACCAATTCATATTTTTCTTGGAAGCTTTTGGTGCAGGAGTTTTGCCTTTGTTGACTTCTTCTGGTTCCATATTTTGATCCTTTTTGTCCCCCAAAAAGAATTCTATGGTCTGATTGTGCTTTCTCTGCTTGCTCATCTTTCCAACCAATTACTTGACTTTTGAGTTCTTTGCCACAGTAGAACTCTGCTTCCAGAATGGAGATCTGGGGTTTTCATAAATGTTGTCAGAGTTCTGAGGAGCATGCCCTCTCTATAGCCACCACTAGCTCTGGCACACTGGTGTTTCTCACCCCAGGACCACTGCTCAAGACAATGATCCAGATCGAAGCAGGTCAAAGAAGAGTGATTACCCTCTGAATGGTTGCTTGGTCCCACTATGATCTGCAGGTCAGGAGCTCCAGAGGCAGCCACACAGCAGCTGCTGCAGATGGCGCACCTTTACCACCTTTTGCCCCGGGGGCAGGGGCTGGACCACACTCTTCTGTCACCCAGTTCCATCAAAGTTCCCCACTGACCATTTACTTTCTCTTTGGCGTTTATGGGTTGAGAAGTCTAGAAACCACCGCAGCTGCTGGTGATTTGCTCTCTTGAAGTCTGCTTTGGCCTGTTTTGGCCACTGGTTGGAGCCACCCTGGGCTCAGCATGGCTCATGTGGGACTGTGCTCAGCTCCCAGCTTGGTGTGATACACCATTCCTGTTGGCCTGCCAGGCTGGCTTCAGTGGGATATTTGTTTCGCTCTGCCACTTTGTGGATTCTGTAGCTCTAAAATTTGTTTAGAGTCATATTTTACAGATATAGGAGGTGGTTGTGGCAAGAGCTCACAGAATTTCCTGCTTCTACTTTGCCATCTTGGTTCCACTCCTCAGTAACACATTTACATTTTAAATGAATGAATGTAGTTCTTCATATACATTATTTTTCACAAAATGCAAATCTTTGGCAAAACCCTTAACTTAGAATGTTGTTTTAGCTCATTGGAAATATAATAGGAAAAATACAACTTTCTAAATTTAAGAATAGATTTAAATAAAAGCAATATCAATTTTCTATGAAAGTAATTGTTCTACAACTTCCAAAAATGTAACTACAAGCATCAAATAACTTAGATACATGAATAATACCAAAGTTCATTTTGAATAAAATCTTCCCTGAAACAGTGTAACAAACTCATCACTGTAATTGGGAAGATAGCAGACCTAGGGTTAAGTCTCATTTTTATCAAGGAGATGAATTTATCCTTAGAAGGCACTTGTTTAACACTTCCTGGGATGTGAAGGAAGAATGATATGCCTTTTGGTGACTTTGACCTGGGCCAGCCTTAGCTCTGAGGAGGTGAGATGACAGTATACTGGAAGGACTATCTATGGGTCCTGGACAGTAGTATGAAAGAAGAAAAAGAAAGGAAAACTCTTACCTTGGCTTTTTGATAGGGTTTAGGAAGACTAACATTAGAACAAAAAAACACTTACAATGTGTAATGCCTTTCAACACTCTGGGTGACCTGGGAGGAAAGGAACTGAAATGTGGACTATATATTGTACTTGGACTAATTATCACCTTTTCCAAAAGCATTGATCCTTGAAATAACTGCCCTTTGTGGTACATTAAAATGATTTAATATTATTATGTTGTAAGAAATGAAGAGCATGCTTTCAGAAAAAAAAAAGCCAAACCTGTAGACATGTATTAACGGATGCAAAATGAAGTGAGAACCAGGAAAATAGCAAATACACATGCACATATGTGTATACATACATACACACACATACATACACACATACACAGTAACAACAGTGTTGTAAAGAAAACCAACTCTGAATGACTTAGTAACTAATCAGCATAATGACCAACCATAATTCTAAAGGACTCATTATGAAACATGTTATCTACCCCCCAGAAAGAGAACTGATGCACTTAGAGTGCAGTTGGAAATATATATATATTTTTCTTTTTCTCTCTTTTTTCCCCATAGAATTGTTTTGTCTATGTATCTATACATATTTGTAATGGCTTTTATTTTTCTTTTCTTTTTATTGCCTTCTCAATGGTTGGGGGAGGAAAAGAGGGGATAAAATTTGAGATTGAAAAGAGGATAGAATGAAAAAATGGAAAGGTAAAACCTCCCACCTTTTAACTTTTCTCTGATGTCTAAAGAGTAAATTCACTGGTAACGTTACATGGACTATTATCAATTCTTTGGGTATAACAACATTGTTAAGGGTTATTTAAGAACACTCATGACAACTGACAAGTTTCAGTTCTATGTTTGGCTCCTACTGGTCCATAGATCAGTACAGATGCCGTATGATAGACCACATGGTCAGAATCCTGCAGTAGCTGACAGTGGTTATGATGACTGACAAAGTCAACCTGCATGGATTGTATCTGTAGTGCTATGATCAGTCTTATTTGTCTGTGTATAGACACAGTCAATGGGATACTCCTGGCAATCCTATTATCAACATTTACAGTGTTCTCATAGGGAGCATAGCACTATTATTTTCTTTGAGAAGTCACCTTTAGTATTAAATAGTCAATGTAAGTGATTTTCCTCCTTTTCCTCTGGGATTCACATTGGCAATGCCTTTCTCCAGGGTAGTAATTTAACTTCTACCTACCAAATGTCACTGTGAACTGCTGTGAATGGCACTGTTGAAACCTATGTTCTCCTTGATTTTCCTCTACATTTAATTTCCTTCTAATCATAGCTTGTCTTGACTTTACCTCTGGTAAGAAAAACATAGAATTTTTGAGCCAAAAGGAGCCTTGGAGATTACCTAGTTCAACTTTGTCATTTTGCAGAAGAGGAAGACCAGCGGGTCACTAGAAGCAAAAAGATGATCCCAAAGTTTCATAGTTAGTTGATTGGCATATTCAGGGCTTGAAGGGGTCTCTTGAATCCTAGTCCAATGTTATTTTCATTAAACTACACTTCCTGATTATGTCTTTCTAAATGCTGCACTTGAGCTCATATTGATATCCTTGGAACCCCATTGCTTCCTTCCAATGTAATAGTGTTTAAAATGAATTACTTAATGTAAATCAGAGGAAGATGCTACATACCTGCTAAATAATTTTATTTACTTACTGTTAGTTACATTTTAGTTTGTGCCAGTGTGGGACTAACATAAAAAGCATTTTGATTATATTTACTGATCAATTCAGTCAAACAACCTTTTTGGTTGATCATTAGGCTGCATTAGTCCTTGTATAAATGAGTGAAAAAAATTCACTGGGTGTTTGGCATCATACAGACATAGCCTTAGTTATTCACTTTAGTTGAGGAAATAGTTATCACCTACAAAGCACTATGCTAGGTTGTGGGTATACAGAGACAAAAATGAAACACCTAGACATCAACGTGTCCACATTTTAAGGTGATATAACCTGTACATTATAAACAATTGCAAAGTTATTTCAAGATGGGAATAGGACTAATAGCTGGGGGCATTGGTAAAGGTTTCATGCAGAGTATGGCACTGGAACTGGGCTTTGAAAAACCTAGAAGGATCATCACCTTACATTCCCAGCAGATGATAGCATATGTATGGGTCCACATTATAGAAGAAGACACATTGGCATTAGAAATGAACTAGGCCAGTTTTGCTAGAACACAAAGTACATGAAATGGAGTAATATAAAATATCAGCAAAGTAAGGTAGCCATGAGACCAATTACAAATGAATCTAAATGACAATTTGAGGATTTTGCATCTAATTCAAGAATATATATAGGGATCCACTGAAGATTTAGATGAGTAAAATGGACCAATCTGTGTTTAAGGAATATCATTTTGGCAAGTGTGTGGAAGATGAACCAGAGATAGCAACAATTAGAAACTGAGAGACCAGTTAGGTGACCAAGATAATAGGTGTGGCAAGAATTACTAAGGGTCTGAATTATAGTAATATCTGTGTGATTGGAGAGAAGAGGAAAAATGTGAAAGATATTGCAGAAGCAGAATTGATGAGATTTGGTAACTAATTGGATATGAGGAGTAAAGAAGAGGAAAGATACAAAGATGTCTCTTAGGCTCTGAATCTGAATGACTGAAAGTATGGTGCTACCCCAAATGCAGATAAGGAAGTTTGGAGGAGGGTAGATTTTAGAGGAAATGTAATTATTTCTGGTTTGGGCATTCTGAGTATGAGATGTAGTAAATTACACAGGTTGATATGATTAGCAGATAATTGGCAATTTGGGACTAGATTTCAGGAGAGATATTAGGGCAAGACACATACATACCTACATACATACATACATACATACATACATATATATGTATATGTGTGTGTGATCTTCATAGATGTGATCCTTGAATTTGTGGAACCTAAAGAGATGACCATAAAAGATAAAGCCCAGGACAAAGACACTAGGTAACACCCATGTTTAGTGGATGGGAATTGGATAACAACCTAGGAAAGGGGACTGAGCTAGAGTTTTCAGATATATAAGGTAAAACAAGTCAGAGTATTGTGTCAAAATCTAAAGAAGAATAGAATATCCAGAAAGAGAAGATGGCCAACACATCAAAAGTTGTAGAGAGATAAAGTAAAATGAGAACTGAGAGAAGGTCATTGGATTTAATAGCTGACATCCTTAGAGCAATTTCAGTTGAGTTGTGGGATAGAAAGCCAGATTACAAAGTATTGAGAAACAGGAAATGTAATTAACAAATAGAAATGACTTTTCAAGGAGTTTAACAATGAAAATGAGAAGATATAGAATGATAACTTGAGGGACTGGCATGATTAAGTGATTTTTCTTAATATTGAGGTAAACATGAGCATGTTTATAGATAGCTGAGAAGTCAGTGGATGAGAAGAGAATAAATATGAAAGATAGCAAATAATAAAAGAGGCAAGTTGCCTTATGGAAGGATATGAGATCAAGAGCTCAAGCAGAGGGATTGGTTTTGTCTAAGAAAGGACCATCTCTTCGGCAGAGGAAAAAAAGAAATGAATGATAATGTAGACAATTTGGGGGAGGAAGTCATAAGAAATGGCTTTCATTTTCTCAGTAAATAAGAAGATAAAGTGTTTCACTGAGATAGAGTAGGGAATAAGTGATGGGGAGTAGGAGAAGAGTCCTGAGGAGGAAAGCAATGGCTTAGAATGGTTGTAGTAGAGAGTGTAGGCAGGGAATTGATTTGGAAAGAATTATTAAAGGACTAGTATTTAGCAGTGAGGGCCCAGTTGAGATTAGAAAACATAAATCTGTAGTGGAGCCAGTCAGTGTGGTTGTGTGACTTTTTCTAATCCTGTATAGCAACACAGGAGTAATAGGGAAGAATGTAGATGGTAGGGCTAATTCTGACTAGGCTTTAGAATGCATGCTTTATGGTGGATCAAGGGAACAAAGAATTCAAGGATATATAGTTAAACTGATCAACCATAGGTTAAAGTGAGACTGGAAAAATGTTTAGAAACAAAACCAGAAAAATAGATTTAGGACTGAGGCATGAGAAGCAATGGAAAATAATGATGAGAGAATTCAAGAGTTCCAAATGATGAAGGTAGCAGAGTTATGGGTATTGATGAAATAAAGAATGCAGGTAGCTGAGATGGAGTGAAGATAAAGGTCATGAAATCTGAGGAGGGTGGTCAACTAGGAGACCAAGGTGTCTGAAGTGTCTATATAGAATAAGAAATCAGGACTTGGGTTGAGATGACTAATCAACCAGGAATTAAATACTTTGAGAAAGGAAAGAGAATTATCTGGAGACTATTAGATGGTTATGACAAGCATCTAAACTGCATGATATCAGGTTACATTTAGGACTTTTCTTTAAATCAGGTCAAATACTGAAAAAGAAAGCCTTATTATCTGATATGTTAACAACCAGGAAAATCTAAAAAATGACATTTCTGATACTATTTAATATAAATATCTCTCTTATATAGAAGCCTAGAATATACCTAGAATACTTGAAGTCATTATAGGTCTTATTCTTAGTATAATTTACTATTCCTGCTACATAGGGAACAAAAAATTATAACTTTGCTTCACAGGGCTTTGATAAAGCTACAATGATTTACACACATGTCACTCCCCTTTCCTCCATAAATATACTTTCAGAACGAGAACAAAGAAAAAGATGAGAGGGAGACTACTTGAGGCAATACACAGTAAATCCTAGCTAGACTTACATCACCATTCTTCCAACATGCTTAGTGACACAACTTCTCCTGCGCTTTAAATCCTTTCCAAGGCTTCATGTTGATATGTTAGAAAGCAAACATGTTTAGAAAACTCCTTGAATATAGACCAACACGGTTAAAACTTCAGGGCTTTAATTCCTCCAAGTAAACATTCATCTGGGCCATTTTGAGCAGTTGTGGGTCAGGTTTTGTATTTAGTTAACAAAAGTCCTGAGAGTAAAATGTTGTATGCTTCTAAAGGTTTCAGTTCATCTGAAAAGAACAAAATGAAGGAAGTCAATTGTGTGTGTACATATTATCATATATATGTGTATGTATGTATATGTGTGTGTGTAATGTATATATAAATAAATAATGAAATTTAGATATATAGAAATAATCTAGGGAATAAAATATAGTATAGATAGCTATTACAAGGTAAACTATTATCTATCTATCTATATATGTACACATCCACACCCACACCCACATACATGTACCATATACCTGTGTGTTATAGATAGCTGATACATAGGTACACAGACCTCTCTTTATTATCCTATACTGTATGTAGCCTGCCATATACAGATTATCTAATGTATGTACATATACACAGAGAGAGAGACAGAGACAGAGAGACACACAGAGAGAAAACTCATGGATGCACACACATGTATCATAGCTACATGTGACTGTTGTTCAGTTGTTTCAGTTATATCTGATTCTTCAAACCCAAACTGTGGTTTTCTTGGCAAATAGACTCAAGTAGTTTGCTATTTTCTTCTTAAGATCATTTATTTATTCATACAAATGAGGAAACTGAGGCAAATAGGCCTAAGTGACTTGCCTCGCTTCACACAACTAATAAATGTCTGAGGGCATATTGGAACTCAGCTTTTCCTGACTCCATGACTGGCACTCTACCCACCATGCCACCTACCATTACAGCTATATAATATTATTATATTATATAGCTATAATATTATATATTATATATAATATATATAACACTACATATATTATATATATAATATTATAATAATGTTTACCCTCCTCATTATTCTCTAGATTGTTAGACCGTTTTACACATGCACATTTATTACAATATAAATAGAAATTCTGAAGTCTTGATGATTCATGCAGTTGGTTAAGAAAAAAATCAACAGGCTGTAATTGTTTATTTCACATCTTGGGGTTTCTGTTCATCCTATGTCACTAAATTCCAATCCATCCAGATCTAGTAATAGAACTAAAAGGAATGGGGGGTGGCTAGGTGGTGCAGTGAATAGAGCACTGGCTCTGGAGTGAGGAGGACATGAGTTCAAATCTAGCCTCAGACACTTAACACAAAAACTAGCCGTGTGACCTTGGGCAAGTCACTTAGCCCCAATTGCCCTACCTTCCCTCCTCCCAAAAAAAAAGAGCTAACAGGAATGTCAACATGGGCTTCAAAACCAAGCTTGATCCTTTTACTGATTAGCTCTTTTTACAGGGTCTTGGTTTCTGATGACATCCTTTTACTCTTTGGGGAGTATCATAGTTACAAAAACAGTGTTAGGAGTTATAACAAAAAATTTCTTACTTGAACCAAAGTTTATGGCATGATGACTATCTGCGGTCAGATAGGGAGTCTTTAAATATTCTCCTTGCTCTGTGGTTTGCACAGCCTCATGGCAGCACAAACTGAGACAGTTCTCTTTGCTTTGATCATAAGAACTTCATATTGCTTCTTCTACTGACATAAAGAATAGTTCTGTCTTTTTAACCTTCTCAGAAGATCAGATTGCTTTGAGTTCTGGGTCCAGATGATAACTGTTATCAGTTGTCAAGGCATGCTCTCTCCAACTTTAATATAGCCTGATAATCAATAAACTGAATGACTGATCCCATCCTCTACCCTCTAAGAAATTTCTACTCTTGCTACATTTTGCAAGAATTTGTGGAAAAAAAAAAAGCTAAACCCAAAGTTTTGGACTTAATTTTGCGTGTAGTAATGGTTTAGGGCAGTTGGCATAACCACATCTGAATAAGGTGACTTATTTGGAGGCATTCTTAGAGTTAAACCCCCAGCCTTACTAAGTTTCTTCATATTTACTTTGAGGACTCTTTTTTGCACTTACTTTGCATTTTTCATTTGTTGTCATCTCTCTTCCCATAATAGGTTTCTATAGTTGGATTCTTTCTTCTTTGCCTGTTCATTTTTTTAATGCATGTTTAGATTCTTTCCCTAGATGGAATGTAAACCCCATTTCATTTTTTTGCCTTTAAATCTCCCAGTGCCTATTATTGCAGTAACTGGCACAAAGTAAGTGCTTAAGGAATTCTTTTAGATTGATCGAAACAAAGAAATTGAACTTTATTATTGAAAATTGGCTTCTGCATAAACAGAAAAGATCTTTCTCTAGACATGTGGAAGTGAAGAATGTTGCCCATCTCGTTCTGCAGATCCATAAGATAAGGTTATATACTGGTTATCTGAGGTTAAATACTAGTTCCACAAGATGATGGAGATGAGATTCTGAAAAAGCTCAAACAGCAGTTTCTCACCTCTAAGGATTCTGGTTCCCCTGAAGTACAGAAGTACAAGAGGAAAAATTGGAATTGAGAAATAGTGTTTTGCCCTGAAATAATTGCATAAGACAAAATTCAACAAGTGTGATGGAAAAAACCCAGGTCAGAAAAGGTAACGGTATAGTAGTATCAACTGATGCAATGTAAAGTAAACAACATCAGAATGATTTATGCTACAAAAATTGTATTATACAAATCTGGAGAGTTGTTAACTGATAAAGAATAAAATGAGTAGAACCAGGAGAACAATCCATACAATAAACATAACACAGTAAAGAGAAATATCTTTGAGAGCTATAAAACTATGATTAATGCAAAGACTGTTCACAAATACAGGGCACTGAGGAGGAAGCAGAATGGTTGGATTTAGGATGCAAAATAAATTATTTATAATTTTGGAAAATGGCTGATGAGAGTATTTACTTTGCTTAACTATGCATATGCATTATAAGGAATTTGTTTTTCTTTTCTTTTTTCCCCAATGAAGTGGGAGGGAGAGAAGATATATTTGTTAATTAAAAATAATAAAAATAGGTGACATTTTTAAAAATCCCATAATCCCAAATCTCATAATATTCCCCTATATATACACTCTATGTACCAATAACGTTAGATTATTTGGTATCCTTACATACCTTGTACTTTCTTACCTCCCTATTGTTATCTGAAATCTTTCTTCCTCTCCATATTGAAATTCATTCTTTAAAACCTACTTATATGTCCTTTCCCTCCTATATTTACAATCTCAGTGGCATCATTCATTCCTTTCTCTCTCTTAACTCCCTATATACAATCAGTAATCAAGTCCTGTTATTTCTACCTTCTCAACATCTCTCTTATCTTCTTTTTCCCTTGGCCATTGCCATTATTCTAGTGTCACCTCACACTTGGACTGCTGTAGCAACTTTCTGATGGTCTCCCTGACTCAAGTCTCTTACTTTTCCACTGAATTTTCTACTCAGCTACCAAAGTTATCTTTCCTAATGATGGATAAGACCATATCACATTTCCACCCTCCTTCTTCTTCACTTCAATAAATTTCAGTGGCTCCCTTTTACCTCCAGGATCAAATGTAAAATCCTGTTTAACTTTTAAAGCCTTTTAAAACCTTCCCCCTTCCTACATTTTAAGTCTTCTTATACTCTATGGTTCAAAGATACTGGTAGTCTTCCGTATCTGAAATGATGTCCTTCCTCAGTCTATCTCTCAACTTCCCTGGATTCCCTTCAGATTCAACTCAAATCTTGTCTCCTGAAAAAAGCCTTCTTAGTTACACCCCCTATTAGTACTTTGCTCTTTGAGATTACCTCCTATTTACACAACACTCCTTAGAACGTTGGCTTCTTGAAAACAGGGGACATGCTTTTTCTTTGACTTGTATCTTCAGGGCTTACAATGGTGCTTGGCACATAGTGAGGGCTTAATAAATGGTCATTGGCTCCGCTTTTTCACAAATTTACAGAGAATACTACTTATACCTCTCATACACACACCAGATGTTATTTGATATGATGCTTACTTGTATATGTGTCATATTCCCTTATTAAGCTAGAAGATCTATGAGGGCAGAAATAACATCTTATATAATAATGATATTAAAATAACTATCATTTATTTAGTTCTTTAAGATTTACAAAATGTTTGATATTCATTACTTAATTTCCTCACTACAATCTTGGGACATACTAGGCCCCATTTTCCAGATGAGGAAGCTGAGTGTGAAATAACTCTTACTGTGCATGCAAAATGAACAAATAATTGAATAAAAACATATATATTAATCACTTGTTTCTTTAGCAGTTTGCAGTCATGTCTGACTCTTTATAATCCCATTTTGGGTCTTTTTGGCAGAGATGCTAGTTTGCTATTTCTTCCTCCAGTTCATTTTACAGATGAGGAAACTGAGGCAAACAGGATTAAGTGATTTACCCAGGATCACACAGCTAGTAAGTGTCTGAGGCTAGATTGAATTCAGGAAGAGGAGTTTTCCTGACTCCAGGCCTGGCACCTGTTAGTCACCTACCATGTGTCAAGTGCTAAGAATATTAGTAGGAAAGTGAGACAGTTTCTGCTTCCAAAGATAAGACATTGTAATTGGTGGACATATATATATATACATATATATATATGTGTGTGTGTATATATATATATATATATATATATATTCAGGTATATATATTCAGATATACATTCAGATATATACATTAAAAATATTATATATATATTCAGAGTATACAATTAAATGTTTGTTGAATTGAATTCTTAGAGGGTAACATACCTACAGTTCACATGCTACACATATATGTGTATAGTTATATACACATGATTTTATTCATTTTAAATGTGTCTGTGAAATGTAAAACTGTGGAAGAAGCTGCAGTATCTGAATGGTTTCTTTGGCTCTGTCAGAATTTCTTTTGGATCAAAAGTACCTCCCTTGGTTTCAGTGGGGTAAGTAAAGATTTTATATGCAAAATTTCATTCTGGAGAAACAAGCATTTCATTAGGCAGCTGCCTGGAAATGTTAAGAGATGTTAATTGCTTGGCAGACATACATGAACAGGGAACACAGAGGGACTCCCTTGTTTTCCCTATTCATGGAAAGCAAAAAGTGACACATTACAATCCAAGGAACTTTTGTTATGCTCACTACATTGTTTTCTCAATTCTACAAGGAAAATTTGTAGATTTTTATTTATATATCTAATCTTTCAAAAATCATGAAAATAAGTTATTTGTTATTCTGGAAAGGGTTGTATGACATACAGCAAATAATTTATATTGATTGAAGTTAAAATAATCTTGATTATTATGATACTTATAGGGTGAGTTAATGCCTATTACATTTAGTGTTCTAGGAAGCAAGAATAATTGAGGGACATTATCAAAAGGCCTTGTTTCATTATTATCTGCCATAATACTAGAAAGTATCTCTAATATTTCAATTGGTGATCTCATCAACTCCCATGGTTTTGATTATCATTTTTATGCAGATGACTCTCAGATACTATTTACTAATCCAGTCTTCTCTCTAGACCTCTAGTCTCACACTTCCAACTACCTTTATTCAACTTGTATTCGATGTTCCATAGACATATGAAAATATATCCCCAAACTGAACTTAATAGCTTTGCCTCAAAACCCTTAATTTTTTCCTAATTTCCTTATTATCAAAGATACTTCCATCTTCCCAGTTACTCAGGCTCAAAGTCTAGGTGTTGTAGCAGTAACAAAATTTGAATTTCCTTTTGTGTTGCTAATCTAGGAGGTACTTAGCACCTAGTTCAGATTAAGCCTCTGTTAAAGAAGCAGAAGGTATGAACTCCTGTGTCCTGCTGCTGATGTAACAGGAGGGGGCTGAACAGGGAGGGGCAATACTATATATAAGGAAAAGCCCCAGAGAGAGAGAGAGTCAGATCTTCCTGGAGCAAGCTCTGTGGAGGCAGAAGCTACTGCCAGCCAGGGAGGCTAAAGAGGAGCCAAGGAGGCTGAAGAAGAAAGCTTCCTCCACCCCCACCCCCCAGACTGGAGAGAATGATTTTTATTTGGAGAACCTGGATGAAGTGATTTTTGATTCTAGGAACCAGCTGAAACTTCTGATGAGTCTGAGGGCCAGCCAGAGCTGCTGAGGCTGTTGAGGAGTTCTGAGGACCAGCTGGAGTTGCTGAGGCTGTTGAGGATTTCCAAGGGCCAGTGGGGGTTGCTGAAGACTGAGGAAGCATGACTGTGATGCTGGTACTTTATATGAACCTGTTGGTGGCTTTGTTAAGCCTTGTCTGCCCAGGAACAGAGACTGCGAAGGATTTGAGATGGATTGGACACTGAACTCCGATGTGGAGCAGGAACTGCACAGAGAGCTGGACAAGGACCTGGGAGCCTTTGAACCCAGGTGACAGTTTGGTGAATCCAGGTAGGATCTGGGACCATGGAAGGGGATCCAGGGAATCTGAGAAATCACCCCAAGTCAAGCTGAAAGAAGACTTTACTTGCATACTGTATACTGACTGAGAAATTGTAAATTTACTAGTGACCTAGGGGTGGAAGCTCTGTGTATTTTCTGATGATTAAATAGTGAATGATGAAGGATGATCGAATGGTTGAGTTAACTGAATGATTGATTGACTAAATGATTTTGCTTAGTGACTGATGATTGAATAAGTGAGTGAATTGAGTTAACTTAGTATATCCCCTGAGTGGAGAACTTTGATTATTGTACTTTGTGTTCCTTGAGGAGGCAAACCTCCTTAAGGATGATTGAATGATTGAGTTACTAAATGATTGTTCTTTGTTGAAAACTTTGTGACCACTGTGGTGGAAACCATGTGGCCATTTTCTGCGATAAGTAGTTGTGAATGTTATATTTTGATTTTATGTGATAAGTTGTAACATTGTGAATGCTGTATTTTTATTTACTGTGAATGTTTTGCTTTGATTTGTTATGGAATAAATAGAGCGTTCACCACACTGTGTAATCAGAACCTTAAAAGCTGTTCATAACAGCATTCTTCTGAAATGCTTCTCTTGCTTGGCTTTACAGGTGTCACCCTCTACTCTTTCACTCTCTTTCTCAGTGCCCTCTCCACTTTCAGGAGGTGGTCAAGCTCTGTTGTTTCCACCTTCTTAACATTTGTCATGTATGTTGCCTTCTTTCCTCTCACACTCCCACCACTCTAATCCAGGCCTTCATCATCTCATGCCTGGACCATCACAATGACCTATTGGTGGTTGTCTTGCCTCAAGTCTCTCCCCACTCCAATCCATCTGTCAGATATCAAACTGGTTTTCCTAAAGTACAGATTAACTCTGTTATCTCCACCTCCTAGCCTCTACCTCCACTAAATAAACTCCAGTGCCTTCTTATTACCCCCAGGTTCAAATATAAAATCCTTTGGCTTTTGAAAAAGTTTGACTTGACCTCTCCCTGCCTTTCTGATTTTACACCATACTGCCCTCCACATACTCAGTTTAGTGGCTTTTGCTTCCTTGCAGTTTTTTGTACATGACACTCCATTTCCAAACTCCAAGCATTTTCATCAGCAGTTCCCTGTCCCTGGCACATTCTCTACCATCTCTTCCTCTTAGCTTCCCTGGCTTCCTTCAAGCCTCACCTGAAGCCCCCCTTTTTGTAAGAAGCCTCTCCCAGTCCTCCTTAATGATATAGTGCCTTCTCTCTTAGACTAACCCTAATTTGTACTGTATATATCTGGTTTGTATATAGTTGCTTGTTTCTCTCTTCTATCCTTTCTTTGGATTGCTAATATTTAGCTCAGTGCCTACCACATAGCAGTGATGTCTTGAACTAATCAGGGGCAACCAATGATTCTAATTTTTTAAAAACTTTTCTTGGGTTTTGAGTTCCTAGTAGACATTTTTATTTTCTCATTTCTAATCTAAATGTCATTCTTTTAGGGGGAAAAAGATAGAAATAAGAATTGAGAAGTTCTGCTTTCCTTCCATCATCTCTTATCATCTCATGAAATCAGAGCCATCATCCTTTCATCCTACATTCCATGAAACTTTTTGGCATAATTACCATTCTCTAATCCTTCTCTCCTGTCTCAGAGAAACATTCTCACTTCTTGAACAAATATAATTATGTTACCCCTATGCCCAAAATTCTTTAAAGTCACCTTATTGCTTACAGGGCGAAGATTGAACTCCTAAGCATGATGTCCAGGCCCAATACAACCTGTTGCTCATCCACCTTTCCAACTTGTTAACCTCCTATTTCCCTCTATGTCAAGTAAAGTTGAGGCAACAAGCATTTATTAAACTCTACGTACCAGGCACTGTGCTAAGTCTTGAGGGTGCAAAGAAAGGCAAAACACAGTCCCTATTCTCTAGGCACTCACAGTCTAATGGAAGAAAGAACATGCAAACAACTCTGTATAAACAAATATGCACAGTATAAATTGAAATTAAATCACAGAGGGAAGGCACTGAGATCCACTAAAATTAAGGAAGACTGGGAAAGGCTTTGTGCAAAAGACAGTGCTTTAGCTGAGACATAAAGGAAACCAGAAGAGAGAGCATTCTAGGACTGAGAGACAACCAATGAAAACTAATTCATTGCTCCAACCAAATGACCTTGACTATACTGTCTTTGCTCATATCACTTATACCTAAAATATCGTCTTTCTTCCTCCTCATCTGTTGAATCTTACCCATCCTAAGCTCAGAGAAGATACCTTCTCAATTCTGCATTTCCTTTCCCACCTTCTACAGGTTGGTTATGAATTTTTGCTCGTTCAGGCCATACTTAGCTCTGTTTTGCTCCTCTTTAAACCAATTACCATTCATTATTGTACATTATAGTTGCTGTATCTAGGTTTTTGAATCACATTAGAATGATTCCTTAGGACAAAGACTATGTCTTAACCAAACTTTCTATCTTTCCAATTACATAGTACCATTTCTGCACACAGTGGGGGTTTAGCAAATGTTTACAGAACTGAATTTTATTTTGACAAACAGAATAACAAGAGAGCAAATAATGAAAGAACTAAATCTTAGATTTTTTCAACCTGGTAATGAATAAGTGACTTAAGCTGAATCCATTTCATAGGCAAGTAAGTACATGATAAACACAAAGAGATTATGTAGTTCACTCTTTTTAATTTACAGATGAAGAATTTGAGGACAAAGAGGAATTGGTTTTTTTTTCCAGTGTCATATGGGAAGTAAATATAAGAGTCAAGATTTGAACCCAGGTCCTTGGTATGTATTTTATCTACCCTAATCTGGTTTAGACTTTAGGCATTTTTAAAGCACTGACTTTGTTTTATTTATCTTTGTAGTTTACTGTAATCCCTAGTTTAGTGCCTTCTATATTAGAGGTGATCAATAAATATATGATGGATGAATGATTGAATATATTTCAGGAATTTTCTTTAAAATGTAAGTGATAAGAATAAGAAAGATCAAGCTCTTATTAGATTTCATCAATTTAGCAGGAATGACTTTGTCAGGGGTAAGTGAGCCAGTCATTTAAAAATGTCTGGAGGGGTGAGATGCAGGAAAGCTGCATGATGGGAAGAAATAGGACTGGATATGTCCAGAGCATGGGAAGCAAGGAGAATGTACTGGAACATGGAGGCACAAAAAGGAAGAAGAAAGGGGAGAGAGCACAAAGGAAATGTAATCTACTTTATGATATTGCTCAGAGTCAGCTCTGGCAAGAGAACTTGTTAGGGTTTCATTGACACTTAAGGCTACTAATAATCCCCCATATAATTTTAGATAAATGAGATCATAAATTTAGAACTGAAGGGAGCTGAGAGGTCATGTTATATATCCTCTTCATCTTGCAGATGAGAAAACTAAACCTCAGAGAGAAGTGACTGTGTCAAGGGTCACAAAACTATTAAGTATTGAAAACAAGATTTGAATTTAAGTCTTCCTGTCTTCAAGTTCAGTATTCTATACATCAAACCAGGGATCAGCAAACTATAGCCTGTGGGCTAACTCAAGCCAGCCATCTGTTTTTGTATAGTCCATTTTAAATAGTCAGAAACATATATTTTGTGATGTGAAAATAATGTGAAATTCAATTTTTAGCATTTATAAGTAAAATTTTATTGGAATAGAACCATGCTCATTCATTTATATGTTGTCTACAGCTGCTTTAGTATTACACTGGGCTGTTGAGTAATTTGTGAGACAGTGGTGCTCTTATTGATTCACATTGCTGCTTGGCGCTCTACAAATTGCAGTGATGTGATTATAACTCAACAGCATTCTGAGTGTCACAAATATTGTAGACCATGATATTTATTTATTTATTTACTTAATTGCCAGTGAATACCCATCATGTAAAAACAAGAATAGGAGAGAAAGATGGACTCTGAATGTCGTGCTTTTCAGAGGCAAGGGAGAATGGATTATTTTGTTATTAAATTAGATGGCAGAGCATTGTGCTTATTATGCAGTGCCACTATAGGTATACTAAGAGAAACATGACTAGACTAAGCTTACAATGCAATATTGCCAAGTTATAGACTATCTTACAAAAGTAGAATTTTTTCATAAAAACTTAAAAAGATGAAAATGAGGCTCCAACCAAAATAATTTTGTGATTTATTTGTTAGCCATCAAGGAGAGTAATTTACTTATGATGAGTTAATTAAATCATGGTAGATTGCAATAGTCAAAGAAATGCATAAAGAAAAAATAAGCTTAAGACTATTAGTTATCTGGCTCAATTAAAATTATATGGTCATGGATTGATATAAGTATTCAGCAGTTCTTACCTATGTGAAAAGACATGTTCAAAGATAAAATATGTAAAATCTCATTATAGATTAGCACTAACAGATGCAAACTTGCAGTCAATTTTGATGATAGGAAACACTAACTTTGAATCCCAAGTAAATGAAATTTTATCCTCCCACCAATAATTCCATTCTTGGTAGATTTGTATTACTAAAAATTCTACTCGACTATTATTATAATTGAATTTTGTCACTAAAAATGGGTGTGAATTTGTTTCTCTTTTGTAATATAAGTACCTACATAATATACTTGATCTTGCCTTTTAGCCCACAAAGCACAAAATATTTGATCCTTTTACAGAAATATGTCTGGCTTTTTACAGAAAAAGTTGGCTGATCCCTGCAATATACTGACTAGCTGGCTAGGTGATACCTTCTGTAAAATATATATCTTGGGGATGTGTTAGTTGTACCAGTCTTTTCCTTATTATTTGCAGGAGTTTTTAAAATTCTGAATACAAATGAATATACCTTTGTATTTATTTGTCATATATCTCAATTGCACTTAAAAGGGTAAGGGTTAATTGAGTCAACCAATCACCCCATCCCCCATAAATTAACTTAAAAATACCTTGGCTCTGAAATCTTTATGAAGTGACAACTTCTTTACTGAAATGATGAATCAAAAATGGTAAACTAATGTATTCCTTGACACCCTGTGCGTCTTCTCTAAAATAGCAAGACCAATTGGAATCCAGAATTCCAAGCATTTTGCAATTTAGAGGAGAGAACAGCCCCTGAATCTTTCTCTACTCATTTTTGACCAGAGGATGACTGTGAATTTTGGAGAGTTAGAGTTGGTGTTTAAGCAGTATCTGCAAACCAGTGACGATGGGTGGCAGTGTCTACATTTGGAACCAAGGACAGACTAGAACAGCTTATGAAAAGTAGCTTCAGAAATCTTCAGGAAGCCTAGAAGAAAGTCACATTATACAAAAAGAGAACATCTTAGGAACTCCTGGAAACAGATTTAAGGAGCTCTGAATTGTCATTTTGCCATATGCACATTCAGCTTAAGCCTTCTTTACCCTGGACTCTGTATGTACTCATGGGAGAATGTGACAGACTTTTCAGAGCATGTTATTAAACCACCTGAGTAAGTAGCCCTAACTAAAATCATTAAGTCTGGCTGACTTATTTATATCCATTGATAATCATGGAGAGAAAGGGGAGGAAGCACACTACTTGTGTCTTGGTTACTATAGCATTAGAAAGAAACCTTAGAGTTAAAGGTAAAATAGATCTAATTAAAAGAGATAAATAGGGTAGCTAGCTACGTTTGAATAAAAGGTTCCATAAACAATGAAGCAATATCGAGACTCAACCTATATGCACCAAATATTATAGCACCTAAATTTTTAAAAGAAAAGTTAAATGAGTAAAGGTGGAACTAGATAGTAGTACTATAGTACTATGGTGGGGGGCTTTAATCTTTCCCTTTCAGAATTAGAGAAATCTAAACAAAAATAAATAAGAAAGAAATCAAGGAAATGAATAGAACTTTAGATAAGCTAGTTATGATAGATATGTGGAGAAAATTGAACAGGAACAGAAAGGAGAATACCTTTTTCTCAGTAGTTCATGGCACCTTTACAAAGACTGACCATATATTAAAGCATAAGTTAAAAGGCTAAAAGCAGAAATATTAAAAGTATCCTTTACAGATGACAATGCAATAAAAAAATATTTTTATTAAGGAACTGTGAAAACAGATTAAAAACTAATTGGAGGCTAAACAATCTAATCTTAAAGAATGAGTAGATTAAAGAACAAATCATAAAAACAAACAATAATTTCATTAAAGAGAATGACAATAATGAAATAATATATCAAAACCTGTGAGATACGAGAAAAAACAGTAATCAGAGAGAAAGAGTAGACCAATGAAATAGGTATGCAATTAAAAAAAAAACTAGAAAAAGAACAAACTAAAAATCCCCAATTAAACACTAAATTGGAAATCCTAAAAATTAAAGAGCACTGGCAGACCGGAATTGGAATCCAGACTCAGACACTTGACATTTAACTAGCTGTGTGACCTGGGGGAAATCACTTAGCCCCAATTGCCTTGCTTACCCACACCCAAAATATAAATGAGTGTTGTACTTTATCAAAAGCTTTTTCTGCATCTATTGATGTAATAACATGATTTTTTAAAAATTTATTATTGATATAATAAGTTTTCCTTATGTTTTCCTTATGTTATAGTTTTCCTTATGTTAAACCATCCCTGCGTTCTAGATGTAAATTGCACTTGATCATAATATATAATCTTTGTAATATATTATTGTAATCTTTTAGCAATTATTTTATTTTGGATTTTTGCATCCATATTCAAAAGTTTAAAAAAAATTGACTTAAATAAAACTAGGATTTGATTTTATGAAAAAAAAACACCAATAAAATAGATAAGCCATTGGTTAATGTCAGTTAAAAAAAGAGAGAGGGAAATGAAATTACTAGTATCAAAAATGAAAAAAGATGAATATATCACCAATGAAGATAAAAATTAAAGCAATTACAAGGAGTTATTTTGCCTACTAATATGCCAATTGACTTAACAATGTAAGTGAAATGGAAGAATTTTACAAAAATATAAACTGCCTAGATTAGCCGAAGAGGAAATACAACATCTAGATAAACCTATTTCAGAAAAAAAAGTTGAACAGGCCCAAAATTAGTTTCCTCAGAAAAAATATCACTGCCAGATGAATTTACAAGTGAGTTCTATCAAACATTTAAAGTCTAACTAATTCCAATATTACATCAATTATTTGGAATAATACGCAAAGAAGGAGTCTTACAAATTTCTTTTATGAAAGAAATATGATATTGATACCTAAAGCAGGAAGTGTAAAAACAGAATAAGAAAATTATAGATCAATTCTATTAATGAATATGGATTAAAAAATCCTAAATAACATACTAGCTAAATATATTACAAAGATAATAAATTATGACCAAGTGAGATTTATACCAGGAATACAGAGAAAGTTTAACATAAGGAAAACTACTAACATAATTGGTTATATCAATAATATTTTAAAAATCATTAGATTAATGGATGCAGAAAGAGCTTTTGATAAAGTACAAAACTATTGGTATAAATGGATTTTTCTTAAATTCAGAAAGAAATTAACTAAAAGCATCAGTAAGTATTATTCATAATGGGGATAAACTAGAAGCCTTCCCAGTAAGATCACGTGTGAAACAAGAATGCCCCATCAGCAATATCATTCAATATTTTATTGGAAATCCTGGCAATAGCAATAAGAGAAGAAAAAGAAATGGACAAAATCAGAATATGGAATAAAGTAATAAAACAATCTCTTTTGCAGATGATATGGTGATGATATGCTTGGAAAATACCAAAGAGTCAACTAAAACTTTATTTGAAATAATAATTTTTAGCCAAGTAGTAGTATATAAAGATAATATACATAAATAATTAGCATTCCTAAATATCTCAAACAAAATCTTACAGGAAGAGATAGTAAGAGATACTTCATTTGAAATAGCCATGGACAGTATCAAATACCTAGGACTGCATCTGCCAAAACAAATGCATGAAATACATGAACAAGATCATTTTTAAAAATCTTTTTACACAAAATAAAATCAGATTTAAATACCTCGAGAAATATAAATTGTTCATGGCTAAGCAGGGTAGATATAATAATAAGAATGACAGTTCTAATTAAACAAATTTATATATTCAGTGCCATTCCAATTAAATTACCTAAAGTTATTTTACTGGATTAAAAAACAATAACAATTCATTTGGAAGAAAAAAAATATCAAGAATATCAAAGGAATGAATAAAAAATTATAAAGGAAGGAGGTTTGGCATCTCCAAATCCTAAACTATATTATGAGGAAGTAATTACTGAAATTATCTGCTTCTGGTTAAGAAATAGAAAGGGAGATCAGTGAAACAAAGTAAACATACAATTTACAGCAGCAAATGACTATAGTAGCCTTGCATTTGGAAGTTAAAAGAATTACATTTTGGGGATAAGAATTTATCATTTGGTAAAAGCTGGAAAGCAGTCAGGCAGAAATTGTGCATAGAACAATATTTTATACCTTTCACTGAGATAAGCTCAAAATGGATACATGACCTAAATGTAAAGAGAGATTCTACAAGAAAACTGGAAGAACATGGGTCATGTTACTCATCAGACTTATGGATAGGCAATCAATTTATGAATAAATGAGTGATAGAGAACAGTGTGAGGTGTAAAATGGATAATTTTGATTACATTAAATTAAAATGTTTTTTTTTACAAATAAAACAAATATAACCAAGATCAGAAGGAAAGCAGAAAACCATAAAAAAATTTATAGACTGATTCTCAGATAAAAGTCTCATCTCAAATATATAAAAACTTTGTCAAATCTCTAAGAATATGAGGCATTCACCAACTGATATATGGTCAAAGATATGAAGAGACAGTTTTCTGATGAAGAAATCAAAACAATATAGTCATATGAAAAAATGCTCTAAATCATTATTAATTAGAGAAGTGAAAATTAGTACAACCTTGAGATACTATTTTATACCTATCAATTGACTAAACTGATTGGAGGGGAAAACAACAAATATTGGAGGGAATGTGAAAAAACTGGGACTCTAATTCACTGTTGGTGGGTCTGTGAATTGATCCAATCATTTTGGAGAGTGATGTGGAATTCTGCCCAAAGGGTTATTAAACTGTCTATACCCTTTGACCAAGCAATATCACTAATACGCATGTTTCCAAAAATGATTAAGGAAAAAGGAAAAGAATCTATATGTTCTAAAGTGTTTAAAGCAGCTCTCTTTGTGGTGGCAAAGAACAGGAAATTGCAGGGATGCCTGTCAATTGGGAAGTGGTTGAATAAGTTGTATATGATTATGATAGAATACTACTGTGCTATGAGAAATGATGAGCTTGATGATCGTAGAAAAACATGAATAGGCTTGCGCAAAATAATGAAGAGTTATATGAGCAGAACCAAGAGAACATTGTATACAGTAGTAGCAACATTGTTTTGAGAGCAGAGTCTAATTAGAGGGTCTAGAAATGGTTCAATTATGTTTTTATAGTCTTATAAGAAAAAGGGAAAGGGAGGAGAGGAATATACTGGGGGATGTGGAGATGAATGGGGAAAATTATCTCATAATCAGAGTGCACAAGTAGAAGTTTATATAAACAAGAGAGAAGAGATGGGAGGCTGTAGTCGGCACTTCACCTTCATTTTCATCTGAAATGGGCAAAGGAGGGAAGAATACGTATTGTAAAATACAGAATTATGTTTCCCTTCACAGGGAAATAGGAGAGAAAGGGGAGAAGGGAGAGAAAAAAAATAAAAGGGTAGGTAGATTAAGGGAGGAATTATTCCTGAGCAAAACAAACTTCAAGGATGTACAAAAACACATAGAATGGTTCTTTTTGTGGTGGCAAACAATAGGAAACTGATGGAGTGCCCAACAATTGCAGAATAGCTAGACAAGGTATGATATATAAATATAATGGAATATTACTGTGATGTAAGAAATTGTGAAGGGATGTTTTCAGACAAACTTGGGAAAACTTGTGTGAACTGATTTAGAGTGATGTGAGTAGAATCAAGAGAACAGTTTATACAATAACAATATTATGAAGACAAACAACTTTTAAACAGGAACTATGATAAATGTGATGGTCAACCATGATTTCAGAGGAATTATGGCGAAACATGTTACCCACCTCAGATTCATGTGTAGATTCAGATATAATTGTTTAAATAAGGCCAATAGAGAAGTTTGTTTTGATTGACTATATATGTTTGTAACACAGGTTTTGCTTTTCTTTCTCAATGGGGTGGAGGGAGAGGAGGAGGAAGAGGAGGAGAAGAAGAGAGAGAGAAATAATAATAATAAGAGAGAGAGAGAGAGAGAGAGAGAGAGAGAGAGAGAGAGAGAGAGAGAGAGAGAGGGAGAGGATTTTTATAGATTAAAAAAATAAAGTTTAATGAAAATTAAAAAAAAAATATCCCCTTCAGGCATCCCTAGAACAAGCAGCATCCTGGAAGGTGTTTAGCAACCAGCTTTATGGAGAAAAAAATTTATCCACGACCACATTTAAATTTAATCTGTATTATTAACATTTTTTCTATCACTTTCTTAAATCTAATCAATCAGCAAAGCAGTTAATCAAGCCCTGGTTTATAGCATTTGAGATTTCTCAGGTGCAATTATTTGCACTGAAAATTGGAAACTGGTTTGAGAGCCAGGGAGAGCTAGTTCCCGCACACCCCTCTGCCTAGAGCTCTGAGGGAGAAAAGTAGCATCTACCATCTGCCAACTCAGCTTGCCAGGGGAAGCTGGGATGGGGGAAGTAGATCCAGAGCTTTTGCTATGTATCTATCTTTGATGAAGCTCAAATAAATAACAACAAAGCCCACTGCCATCCAGTTCCTTAATTATTAGATCTTTTGTTATTCTTCTGGCCAAAATATGAAGACTAACTTATATTGATCATATCTAATAGCATCAGAATCAATAATCTTTAGAAGTTCAATCCAATCTCTTGCTGGGCAGATGTTTTCAGGTGATTCTAAAGAAGGTAAATCTTTTTATTAAATCATTTTTACTTTTAGAATTTAGAAGCCGAGCCAAAATCATGCTAAATGACTCAAATAAAAGTCATACCTTTTCTGAATAGCGCTTAGAATTATTAACTCCCAATTCAGTGCTCTCTATCCTTTAGAAGTTGCGCTTCATTGAACTTTTTCTGGTCAAACTGACGTGTCTTCCCATTCCCCCTTTCCTTTTGTATAGACAAGAGCTTTATTACTATAATAATGCAGATATATTTTCATGTTTTGGACATCATCTTATTATATGTTTTATGTAAAATAGCTGAAGCAGCCTCTAATTAAAAATAGTTCCATTCTTTTTCTTTTTGTGCCAGATAATCTTTGTGTGTGCATATTGGGAGGACAGAGGTGAGATGAAAATGAAGGGGAGAATGTTGGCTTCAGTGTTTCTGCTTGTATCACAGTGATTAGTATGCAGTCTTACAAATGCCTCTTCATATGCTTTTCTACAATACACACATACAGAATTTTCCAAGCACATTTCTAAGACTTAAAGCCAATTTTTTAAAAAACAAAACATCTTTTGTCTTAAATCCCTCGCTGGTGTCTCTTTCTTTGAAAAAATAAGATATCAATAATAACAATATGGAGTTGAAAACATTTGCTGCATTCTATCCAGTGATGCAGATAATGCCACCCATCCATAAAATGTCTCATTTCCCCTGAAAACTTTCCCTTCCTTCCCTCTGCTTTATATAGTCCTTTATTTACTTGTCATATACTATGGATCGTTGCATAGAGGAAGGCTGGTAGGGTTTCCACAGTGCTGTTAAGTGTTTCAATCATCAGTGACACAATTTTGGATGATGCTTCCTTGTTAGGAATTCAAATGAACCATATTTTCCTTCTTAAAGGTAATTCTTAATCCTATTGTCTGGAGGGTCTTTTTTTTTTTTTTGCTTTTTTGGAGGGAGAAGGAAGGGCAATTGGGGTTAAGTGACTTGCCCAAGGTCACACGGCTAGTAAGTGTGTCAAGTGTCTGAGGCTGCATTTGAATTCAAGACATCCTGACTCCAGGGTCAGTGCTCCATTCAGTGTACCACCTAACCACCCTGTGGATTTTGTTCTTAATGAGAATTGCTTCAAAAACATGTCACCTTGTAAAATTTTGAAATTACGAGCCCACCGTTTTTCTAGGTATCAAGATAACTATGTAAAATTACAAAAGTAGTGTACAAAACTTTGTTCCTAGCTTAATTTGAACATAGTACATTGTTTATCATTAGGAAAGAAAGCTAGATATGAACTCAGAAGACATAGGTTTAAATTCAAGTGCTTCTATTCCAAGGTTTGTGTGACCTTGGGCAAATCACTTAACCTGCATAGACTTCAGTTCATTCAGCTGTAAAAAGAAAAGACTGAACTAGATACACTTTAAGGTAACCTCCAGCTCTAAATTTGTGACCTTGTCAAATGGTTATCAAGAAGACCCCTGCGCTAAATATTTGTTCTTACATTTTAGTGGTCTGTAAGCTTCTCTATTCTCTATACTGACGATTTTGTGAAAATTCTCAATCAAGATATCAAGGAGAGAGGAATGTATGGTCACAATTCTATAGGGACTTCTTCTCTAAGACAATCGTAACTACACATGAATGAAGATCAAAGCATTCATACGCGTTAAAACAAAGATATTTCTGAATATGAGTAAAGAAAGATGATGGAACTGTGCCTTTAAACTAGAACTCCTTCGGTAGCCCCCAGGAAAGGGGAAATGGTCTAAGTTTGATTGAGCTCTGAGTTTTCCAGTTCTGCTCAGAAGCATGTGTTTTCCTTCTTCTCTCTCTCTTTGCAGACATCCATGAGCAAGAAGCTCATGGCCTCTTTATCATCAAATTTGTTTTATAGAAAGAATCTGAAATCATGGAAGTTAAGGTTTTCTGTGGGCCAAGGGAGGGGCTGTATTTGAATAGGAGCAGCTTAATGAATCCAGTTCCTAAGATGAAATTTTAGGAGTCATCAGGTCTCGGAGATTTTTTTGAAAGAAGTTATGTGTCTTTCCAGAACCCTGACATTCTACCTATGAACAAAACAGATAATATCACAATCAAAGGAGCAATGAGAGTCCTATGCCTTTATTACTTTAGATAAAAGTGACTTCCCTTGATTTATTATTGGCTCTTTTATTTTTCATCAACTCAATAACTATGAGTTTTTTTTACTCTTTTCTTTATGAGAAAACTGTATCTTAGATTTCTTCCCTTTATGACAAGAATCTATGTATTTATTGAAGTTGTCTTTAAAGAAGGTATAAAAAATGATCAGAGAAGCTTTTGAAAATTCCAAAGGTATCCCTTTGAATATTTCCCACCATACCACACCTTTTTAATCTTACAACTGACTGCAAGTTGCAGAAAAGAAGTATGTTTATCATTTCTAAATTATTTTTTAAAAAGTTTATTTGATTCAGAAAAGCAGAATTCCACTTTAAATATTCTCTCCATCAAAGCATCTTCTACAAATATATTAAATGTCTATGATTCTCCAGAAAGTATAACAACAGAGATAACTGGTCACAGACATGCATACATAACAATAATTTTAAAAAAGAGATGTGGTGCTTGCAAATGTCACATAAGATATTTAATGCAAATGTTAAATCAAAGAAGATGGACCTATAGATAGGGAGGTCCTCCAGATGTTCCTGTGTGCAAATGGCATTGCATCAAATCTTGGAATATTATGGAATCTCTTAAATGAAATTCGTAATCAAGAAATTCAACAATATAGCTAATCCAGATAGAAAACAACAACAAAAACCACCAGATGAAAATTAGTTATTGGCAAACTTGACTATGAAGTTGGATAGACAGTCCAATGCTCAGGTTCATCAGTCCATATCTTAGAAAGACAGATACACAGATAGAGAAAACTTTTTACTAGGCACTTATTATGTATTAGATTACAGAGGAACTATACAAGAGAGATCTTAACATCACCAATTGTCCCATTGGTGTGGTTACAGATCTTGAACCAGATGTCTTAGAGAATAAAGTCAAGTGGGCCTTAATAAGCATTGCTAACAACAAGGCTAGTTGAGGTGACAGTATTTCAGTTGAGTTATTTAAAACCCTAAAAGACGATGCTATTAAAATGCTGTATTCAATATGCCAGAAAATTTGTAAAACTCAACAATGGCCACTGAATTGGAGAAGATCAGTTCATGTCTCAGATCTACAGAAAAGAAATGCCAGAGAACATTAAAATTACTGAATAATTTAGCTCATTTCACATGGCGGCAAGGTTATGGTTAAGATTCTGCAAGCTAGGCTTCAGCAATATGTGAACCAAGAATGACCAGAAGAGCAGGCTGGTTTTTGAAGAGGAAGAGGAACTATAGACCAAATGCCAACATTCAATGGATTATGGAAAAACCAAGGGAGTTTAAAAAAATCTACTTTTGCTTCATTGACTATACTAAAGCCTTTAACTGTGTGTATCACAACAAAACGTGGCAAGTCCTCAAAGATATGAGAGTGTCTCTTGAGGAACCTGTATGTGAGTAAAAAAGCAAGAGTTAGAACCAAACATGGAACAACAAATAGTAGGGCTTAAGATTGGGAAAAGAGCATGACAAGACTGTATATTGTCATATTATTTATTTAACATATACAGAGTACAACATGCAAAATGCCAACAAGTACTCTAGCATACCCAGGAGGTGTATCAGCAAGTACTCTAGCATACCTAGGAGGGCTCTTAGCATAGGTTCTTGGATCTGCTTTTCTAAAGGAAAGCAACTCAAAATGGGTTAACAATCTTACTTTAATCAATCAAACATATATCATTTACTTAGTTCAGGGGGAAAAGTCAACACCCTGACCTTCAGAGAATATAAACAGAAGTTATAAGCAGACAGAGAAACAGATCAGCAGATGGGCTTCCAGCCATCTGACCATTACATCCATACCTAGTTAGTTACCAGAGAGGGAAGCACCAACATCTGGGTTTTCAAAGCCTGGGGGGGAGGGAGGGGTGGCGTTCAATGGCTGGGCAGAGTTTCATCTGGCCAAATCACACAATTCTTTTCAAAGTGAGCCCCAAAGCAAAAACTCATATCAGGGTATATATAGCCTTCTCCTAGATCAGAGAATGTCACAACCCTCTTGACCCACTGCCCAATCACAAAGTAACAAGCTGTGGGCATTCCTGAAAAACAAGCTTCCCGGTCACAGGTTCCATGTGACCACATTCAGCCTATTAGAAGGCAGAGTATATTTTCAAATCAGGGTAGGTTCTCAGAGTCACTTAAGCCCATGAAGGGGCCAAGGGGCAGTGAAGATCTTCAGATTCCCATAACACCAGGCTAGATATATCAGAAGCAAGAATTAAAGTTGCTGGAAGAAATAGCAATGTGATGCAGATGCACCGGTAATGCAGATAATTCCACTCTGTCGGCAGAAAGTGAAGAATTAAGGAACCTCTTGATGAGGGTTAAAGAAGAAGAGTGCAAAAACTGGCTTGAACCTTAAAATTTAAAAAACAACAAAAAAAACAAACCTAAGACTATAGCAACTGGTCCCATCACTTCCTGGCAAATAGAGGGAAAAGAAATGAGAATAATGTCAGATTTTATATTATTGTGCTCAAAGATCACTGCAGATTGGGACTGCACTCATGAAATTATAATATATTTGCTCCTTGGAAGGAAAACTGTGGTAAATTTGAACAGCATAGTAAAAATCAGAGGTATCACCTTCTTGACAGAGGTCTCTAGAGCCAAAGCTATGATTTTTCCAGTAGTGATATATGAATGTGGGAGTTAGACTGTAAGGGAAGCTATGCTTTCTAATTGTAGCACTGCAAAAGAGTCCTTTGTACATCAAAAAGATCTAGTCAGTCAGTACTTAAAGAAATTAATTCAGACTATTCATTTGAAGGACAAATACTGAAACTGAAGTTTAAATACTTTGACTACATAATGAGAAGACATGACTCCTAGGAAAAGTCCCTGATGTTGGAAGATTGAAGGCAAAAGGACAAGTGAATGGCAAAGGATGGAATGGATAGATAGTGTCACAAAAGCAATGAACATGAGCTCAGATAGAGAGATAGTGGATGAGAGAAATGAAGGAGAGAATGGTATATGGGAAACACTGAGTCAGATATGACTAAATGACTGAATAGCAATAAAAACGTATTAGATACAGAAAGATGTTTAGTTGACGATGGACTGGATCCAGAATTGAACAGCAGCAAGAGATTATGCTAGATTATATTTAGAAAATTGTGTAGAGCATTTAATGACCCCAGTATCTTCTCCCTGTAGCAAAAAACCCCCACTCTTTTGAAAGCATCTGTATTCTTACTATACACGATAGATTTTGGGCTTATGATTGCAATGGTGTTGAGAATTCCTTGGATGAGAAAATTTTCCCTGTCAATGCATATGGGTATTTTTCTGCAACTTATAGTCATACAGAGTTCCTCAGAACACCAAATGTTAAGAAATTTGTCTCTGGTCACATAGCTAACATGTGTTAAGTATGGAACTTGGACCTAGATCTTCTTAGTTTTGAGAACAGCTATCTATCCACTGTACTACATGATTCTTCTAGTTAGTCTATAATACTGTGAATTATGGCATATTTGAAAAATCAAAACTGTTGGCCACTTAAAAGATAATAGTGAGAAGCATGGCAGGTATGAGTGGACTACTATACTAAAGAACTTTGCACATGAAATTGCATAAAAATAAAGGACATATGTGGTCATAAAAGACTGGTCATGTAATAATAACAACAGACAACTTATAGGCAACTTTGAGTCACATTGGTTCCTGTATAACATTCAGATACCCAGAGAAAGAACACTTAGCACGTATAGGAGAACTTTAGAAAATTTATGGGAAGGAATGGATAAGTGTCAAATAAGAAAGCATGGATTTATTGGATTCTTTACTGTCAGAAGGAATACTGCAGTGCCAATGCAATATTTACAGCCCCCACAATCATGACAAAGCCTGTAAATATAAATATTGCATGACCTGCGATCCCAAAATATAACAAACTCTCCATAGAGAGGACAGAACTGAAGTATTTAGTTAGATACCAGAAAACCAAATCCGAAAACCAGTAAGCTGATTCCATCATAATAGCAAAGAAATTAACAAGCCATAGCAACACAAAGAGGCATGCAATCCTTCAGGCTTCCCACAAACCAATATAAGACCAATATTTACTCATAAACCTCTCTATCTCCTTTCCTGAGCCCCTCTCTCTTCCACTATCTCACTACCTTTGACTCGCAGCTTCCTGTGGCTCTGTTCTACCCTTCAGCAAACTTCTTGCACCACAGACTCCATGGGACTACATTCATCCTATTAGGGGGCAGAGTTTACTTTCAAAGCAGGGAAAGTCTTCAAATTCCCCCTAGGCTTATTAAGGGACAGGGAAGATCTTCAAATTCCCGTTCCCATTACAAATGCTCAAATCCTTGGGATTACAGATTCATTGAGGTATACTTGTACTTAACAAATCTTCCTTAAAAATAATTCTATCATTATAAAAATATCAAGATGTGTCCTGATAATTTCTCTTAAGAGATATCATAAGATTAATAGAAATGGTAAAAAATCCAAGGGAATTTATACAAGACATGTAGATCTTTCTCACTCATAAGGGTGTGAAATTTAAGAACTATTAAGGGAGATGGCAATAATTGATAGATGGAGGAAATCTTAGAGTACTCTTCTAGATTCTAAATAGGGATGGATAAAGTTCAGATTTCATACTATTATGTCCAAAAACAGAGAGGCAGCATGAGCTAGCTCTATTGCTGAGTAATAGAAATAGTTTGATAGTTGCCTGATCATTAATCCATTAGTATAATCTATTAGAAGCTAAGAGTATTGTTTTCATATATTCATTATTCCACTGAAGTATTTACTCATGATATAGGTAACAAGATTATATAATTTAAGGGGAAAATGCAAAATCCACATGGGGCTCACTTTCATTTCCTAGTAGACAATGAATTTATCCACATGCCCTGCATTCCAGGGGCTTCTTGTGTGACACTGAACAGCAGGAGTTGTTCCAAGAGCTTCAGGTTTTGATCAGCTACTCAAGTTTGGGGAGAGAGGGTCATAGTCATCAACATCAAGGATATTGTTTGCAAGAGAATCAGGCAGCTCTCATCTTGAAAGAACTATGGTTCCCTCAGTGGATAGAATCTCCTGGGGCTACTTAAGGGAAAATATTTAAATGTCCAAATTGAGATTTATCAAGAAGCCAGACCTATTAGCTGCCTTTTCAGGAATTATTTGTCTATTAGCAAACAGGGCCTCTGAGGAAACGTCTATTCTATCTGTACATTTATGCAAGGTGAACTCAAAAGATTATGTCCTTTGAGGTTGGAAACTGGAAGAAGTTTATGGGGATCTAGTACCTGAGCTTTTCGCTTAATTATTTAGCATATATTTCTGGTGAAACTCTGGATTTATTCTCCCAACCCACACTTGTACCAGCAGATTGGATCCCTAGAGCCAGGCTGCTTTTCTGTTTTCCTTTAGGGCAGTGATTCTCAACCTTCCTAATGCCATGACACTTTAATACTCATATGTGGGCAAAGCTACATGTGGGCAGACCAGCCTGGAGACAGATGGAGGAGCAGTGTCTCGGTTCCTAAGACCATCGGAAATATGTGCTTTCTGATGATCTTAAGGCGAACCCTGTTACCCCTGTGAACGGGTTGTTCGACCCCCAAAGGGGTCACAACCCACAGGTTGAGAACCGCTGCTTTAGGGTTTTAGGGATATCCAGTAAGGGGTTCTGGGGTTCTTCTAATGCTATTGCCTAAGTCCCTGTTCCAGTGTGTACCTACCTGTGCAATGTGAATCACCAGTGATTCTTGCCCCGGTGTAATTTACCGATGACAGTTAGTGTCTTGCCAGTATTATTTAATGGGTTGCCTCCTCTTTGATGTCATTTGTGAGCAATTAACATCAATAAATATTGATATTTACTAAGAAGATATAACAAGAACAGAATTGACACACATCCTCTGAACAAGACCATGCTCTTCCCACTACCATCTTGGTCCCTGGAATGGGCTCAATCTTAGCTATTATGAACATTTTGCTCACTACGGTCATTTCTGAAACAGGATAGTTAATGGACAAGTCACTCCTTTGCTCGCGTGACACAATGTGTTGGCAACCACATTGATTTGCTGCTTGGTTGGGCCCTACAGATTGCTTCACAGACTGCACTGATCCCTCACCTGGTTCAGTTGTGAAAGCTGTACCAGTTTCCGTGATGGATTCTTGTTAATAAACCTGGTGGTTCTTCTGACCTTTTGAAATTCACAAGGTTTTTCTATTTCTAATACTCCTTCATCTGAGATTAGGAAAGAATACAACAGAGAGAGAATCAGAAGTCCTATGTGCTCAAGGCCATATCATACAGGTAGGTGAAATTTTCTTCTACTTGAAGGCTTACAGAATTTCCTCCTCTTCCTCACTCAAAACCAGGGAAAGAAGGAGAGATAGAGCTTAAGTTCCTCTGTTGGAGTCTTTTAGGAACACATACATGGCTCAGTAGTCAGCTAAATGACTTTCTTCATATAGGAAACAAATAGGAAATTGTCATAAAGTAGCTGCATGTCCTTGGAAAGTCTTCCCAAACGTTCACATGACTGGCACTAGTTAGAACAGATTGCACACGGTCAAATGACTAGGACCTTGTTGTGCAGTCCTGTATAACACATTCAAAAATTGGTTTTTCAACTTCTTGTACTGTGATCCACTACTGCAGTGGCTGAGAGTACTGCTGCAATTATAGAAATAATTTTCATCTCTGAATTGGGAGGAAATGGGGATGGTGAGGAAGGGGAAGCTTCTGGGCTTCTTTTTCGAAAAAATGTAAGGGTAAAATTAAAGTTTTTTTTTTTAATGTATCATTATCAGTTTACCCATCTTATTTCTTTAAATCCTGAATTTAAACTAGTTCAAAACCAACTTACTCAATGCAGAGACAGAGTGAATTTCTCAGTAACAGAACACATTAAAAAATGCCTTAAAAGATTCATCTGTCTTTATCTCTTACAACACAGAGATAATTTATAAATGTGAACTACATTTCCTAGATTGGATACAGGTTTAGGCCACATGGCTATGCACTTGGAAAGCAGATGCTCACATCAAATAATCTACATGGTCTCATAAATTGTGAAGCAGTTGAGAATCATTAGACAAGATATTAAAATAAAGAGAAAAGAAGCTTGCATTCTCTATTTTGATGCAAGTATCTACCTTTACCCCTTATCTTTCCTTAGACTTAATCTATTATTTCATTTCTTTAGGGGAGAAGTTACTATCTAGACGGGCCCATTTTTCTCATCACCATCAGTCACAACTGCTACCAATAGGCAGATAGATACAGGATCCCTGGTAGTGGTACCACCGTCCAGACCAACAGTACTCTACCCACTCTATCCCAACACTTATAGCCATGAGAGGATCCAGCCTGCTTGTTCAGTTGTCAGCTAACTGTCACATACAGGTTAAGTGACTTGTCCAGGGTTACACAGCTAGTACCTGTTTGAGGCCATATTGAACTTCAAATTTTAACTTACTGACTCCAGGCCCACAACTGTATCCACTTAGCCAGTTGACTACCCCTATTACCTGTTGTTTACTCTATTATGCATAAAGTTCAAGGAATACTTCCACTATTGCTCTCTGAGAACTTTTTATATGCCATAAAATGTTGAAGTACTCTATCAGAAGAGTCTGAAATAGCAGAGGCTGGTAACAATAAGTCATTTCTTGTCTTGCATACTTATTATCAGGGAAGTCTAAGGAAGTTGGCACTTTTATATGACGTAGGGAATTAGGACCAAAGAAAATCTTCCATGATCTGACCTTGACTTGTTCTTTCAAGTATACTTTGACATTGTAAGTTGGTTTTTCCATTTAACCTCTCTACAAAAGATACACCCTTCCCCTTTAATAGTGGAAAATAAAGCACAGACACAGAATCAATGAGGTATAAATGAGTTCATCAAAGATTCGTTAAATGTGAGGTAAATAGCGTAACATTTTAAATATACTTTGCTATTACAGACATTAGGTTGTTATGCCCATAGATTTAGTGTCTCCTCAGCTCATGTTATGAAAATAAATGTATCTATTAAGAGAGTTATCCCAGTAAGCCTTGCAAATCCACTCATGTAGCACAGAAATGACAATTCTATCTTTAAGATACACAACTTAAGTAAAATTACCACTCTTTGTTACAGGTAGTGTATGGCTGCCTGCCAAATGGTTCTGACTGAATAACGTCTGAGGGAAAGTAGGAGAAACTGAAATGTATTGGAGATGCATGAAAGGAAGAGAATGATTATGGTAGAACACTAGGAGAGGAGAGCCATTAGCAGAAATATTGTTAAGCATTTATTGAACTCTTTGCTTATAAAGTGCTTTATAATAATTTTTTATTAGGTTCTTCTAGGCTTTAACCAGCTATGCCAATTCTGGGCCATTGTTCTCTCTGGCAGTTAGAATGAATATTTTTTTGTTTAAATGTACTGGAGGATCCTGCTGACATCAGCTTGCCTTTAAGATAGAAGCAGCAAGATATTCTGAAAGGTCAGACTGAGAAATGGAGACATAGGCTTATAGCTTGAGAAAACAAATTGGCAGTCTAATTAATTTCTTTTCCCTTGCTTATCCAAAGATTTTAATTTAGCACCATACCCATTTTAGAGATTGAACAAATGAGGCTTTAACTCAAATTGCAAAGTAAGTCAATGACAGAACCAGAAAAATTTTTTATCCTAGATCTTTCTCATTGGATTACTTCTAGTCAGAAATATTTAATTTTGTGCCTAGAGGTATGCTTGTTATTTGGACTGTTTAATCAATTAAAAAAGCAAGCACTCTTTATTCTTTTTTCATTTTACAACAAAACTTTTGACTATATTTTAGACACAAGCCTTTTAATTTAATATTTAAATATATTTTGTTAATTTAATACATTATTAAATTTAAATACAATAATTTGATCAGATTTATGGAAGTGTCATATACTAGATGTGTCTTCTATTGTCATGTTTTTTATTTAACAGAACTGCTATAAATTCAATCTGTATGTAAGGATTGCTCTACACAACTGTTTATTGGCACAAATTGAAATTTTCTGTGTAGTTCATATGTGAGGCATGCCTGTGGGTTAGACCTTTATAACATAGTTCACACCTGTCCCCTTCTTTTCACATACAGAGTAATAACACAGCTTACAGAGGCATTATTTCTCATTTGAACTGCTGAAATAACCTCCTAACTGGTCTCCCTTCTTCTGTCCATCCTCCACTCAGCTACCAAAATGATGACCCCAAAGCCAAGTTCTGACAATTTCATTCCGTTGTTCAGTGAACTCCAGAGGCTCCTTCACGATCAAATACAAGGCATTTAAAGCCTTTCTGAACCTGCATCCTACCTACTTTCTTAAGCCTAATATATTCCCATGTATTTACATAGTTTGTTGTTGCTTCAGTCATATCTCATCCTTTGTGACCCCATTTGGGGTTTTCTTGGCAAAAAACATTTACATGTAAATAAACACACACACACACACATACACACGTACACACACACTCACACAGATATACATACATCACAAAATTAACAATACAGATTGACCTTCTTGCTGTTCTTCACAATGTTTTATCTCCTATCTCTATGTCTTCACATAATCTGTGTTCTCTGCTTTGAATGCACTCCCTGTTACATTTATCTTTTACTATCTCCATCTTCTTTCAAAGCTCAGTTCAAGCATTAACATGTGGCCTTCTCCCATCTCTTAAGCTCCTATTTTTCCCTCTTCTTCTTCCTTTGTATTGATTCTGAGCATTTTATATAATATTTGTATGTATATATATATATATATATATATATATATATATTTGTTATTTCCCCCTTATGTTAAATTATAAGCTCTTTGAGGGCAGGAACTTTTTTTTAATCTATAGTGTCTAGTGCAGTAATTAGCACCCAGTGAGTCCTCAATATACACTTGATGATTGATTAAAACAACATGCCATTTAATTTCATATATGTGCATGTAAGTACACATAGTTGCTTAAGAAAGTTTCAGAAATGTATATTGCACTATCAGAAGTTTCTCACCCCTAAACTTCTTATTGGTGTGTTTGCAAACCACTCTGAAAACTGCTAGGCAACTAAAACTAGTCACAAGAAAGAAGGGTGGTGCATATTTCTTGCTTTGGAAGGTAGATTCAATTCAGTTTCATTCCATTTTAAGTACACATGGAAACCTGGCTTGTTGCATCAATGTCTAAGCCAATTTAAAGTATTTAAAGTGGGCCATATGTGTGGCTCGGCTCAAAATCCATTTATCAACCAAGTTATAGCAATCAAAGGGGATTAAGGGAGGAAAATTTTTTCACACTGTGTTATGTAAGAAATCAAGGAAAGGGAATGAGATAGTATAGTTCCCTAGTTCTAAATTATGCACATCCCAAAATATTTTCCTTTAAAATTTTGCAAGTAGAACATCCCAAATAGCTCTGAGCTGCTAAAGAAGATTTAGAGGGTCAGAGTTCCCAGAGCCTTGTATTAGCTGAAGTAATTATGACCCAGAATCCTTCCTACTGTTCAATCCTGAACTGTTGGCAATGAAGAGATTAAATAATTAGCAGCTTGCTTTAGATTAGTTTCTTTATCCTATTCTAGGGACAAGTCTTCACCATGTACAGAATGTCTTTGACAAATACTATAAGAATGATAGTTGAAAAGAGCATTGCTAATAAGAAATACACTGTTCTTCTAGACTTGCACATCAATCTTCTTCAAATTATCATCAACTTAGTAACCAAGGGAAATGTTTTGTGGATATCAGCACAAGCTCTGGAGAATACTTTTTAAAAATTTCGTAGGTGTTGTCTTTATTTCAAATTAGTCACCACGTTAAAAAAAACATAGAAATTACATAAAGTAGATTGAGACATATATCACATTTGCATATTATACTGCCTGAGATTTTTTGTCATCTCATAAAATTTTTACAGACTTTTAACCTGTTTTTCCCTCATTTGTCAGTGATTCAGTAATACTATGTTCAGATAACATAAGTGGGATCATCATCAGTTTAGGGACCATATAAGTCACCTAATGCAATTGCCTAATTTTATTTTTTTAGATTAACTTTTGAGGGGCAGCTAGGTGGCACAGTGAATAGAGTCAGGAGTCAGGCCCTGGAGTCAGGAGGACCTGAGTTCAAATCCAGCCTTAAATACTTAACACTTACTAGCCATCTCACCTTGGGCAAGTCACTTAATCCCAACTGCCCTGCCTTCCCCCCTCCAAAATAAAGCAAAAAATAAAATTAACTTTCCCCTCCCCTTTTCATTTGGGAAAGAAAAAAAAAACAACCCTTGTAACAAATATGCCTAGTAATGCAAAATTTCCATTTTGGCCCTGCCCCAAAATATATGTTTCAGTGTAAATATTGTGTCTATCACTCTCTCTAAGGAGGTAGGTAGCATTCTTTACCATTAGTGCTCTGGAATCTAGATTGGTCATTAAGAAAACTAACTCCCAGAGATTTCTAAATAACTTGCTTAAGGTCACAGAGGTAGTAATTGGCAGGGTTAAGATTTGAACTTAGGACTCCAAATATAGCATACTTTCCTCTGAAATACATTTCCTCCAACATTAAGGTTTGATTAAGTAAAATTATTAAATTTTTTGTTAGTATACAATTATCTTGCACTCATTTTTCTGTTAGGCTTGGCGATACCTTTATTTTGGGGGAAATAGTCTTCTACTAGGACTTGGGAGTCAAGACTGAATGACCTGAAAAAGATTAATTCCTGAACTCTCCTTCTGGACTCCCTCGCCTGCTCTCCTTCACTGCCATCCCCACTTTATCCCTAACAGCAGTAAGAAAGAATACTGTGAATTCCAAAAGACTCATGATGGAAAATGCCATCCACATCCAGAGAAGGAATTATGAAGTCTGAATGCAGAATGAAGCATATTATTTTCACTTTTTAAATTTTTTTTTGTCTTTTTTATTTTTTGTGGTTTTTCTCTTATTCTTCTCTCACAACATGACGAATGTGGAAATTACTATTTAAACTCTGGAGGAGAAAGTGAGATTGGTGACCTTGCACAGCCCTCTTTCACTTACATCCAATTCACTTGCAAGTCATGGCATCATTTTCCTGATGTCATGGTCCTCCTCAAGAACAAAGCACAAACCACAACAATGTGGAAATATATTTAATGTGATTTTACATGTATAGCATATCTCAGATGGCTTGCTGTCTTGGTGAAGGATGTGGGGAGGGAAAGAGGGAGAAAAAATTTGAAATCAAAATCCTATAAAAGTGAAGGTTGAAAACTATATTTACATGTAACTAGAAAAAATAAAATCCTATTAAGTGAAAAATAAAGAAAAAGTATGTTGCCAGTCATGCCATGACCAGGAACAATGAAATTACATAGTATAGGAAGACAAAAAAGAATTTTGAGTACTTGAAACTGTGATTATTAAGTAAAATACACATTGTAAGAGACAGTATTTAGAATAAACATAAACAAGAATTATGAATAAAATGATGGTATGCTCTATGTTCTGCTCATTCAGAGTTATAATATTTTCCCTAGGCCTCTCTCTGTCTTAGACTAGGCTAGATGGTATGAAATTTTCCTTTTTTGTTCTGAGAATTACCCCTAAACTTGGCTTGTTTTCCACATAGACTTCTGTTCTAAGAACAGAAAAATTTACATTGTTTTCAATGCAATCTCAAGAGGATAAGATACTGTACAAGATTCTCAAGGGCTCTTGATTAAGCCTTTTCTTTTCTTTAATTTTTAACAACCAACAACTCATTCATTCATTTAGTCTAAAAGCAATTATAAGGGAGTGTGCTAGGTACTGTAAGGGAAGTAAAGAGAATGACTACTGGTCCTTACACTTGTATAATTTTTAGTTTTATAAGTGATAACTATTTAAAATCCCAATATATGTCAATGAGGCATGACATTAACAAAGATGATTTTAACCTTCCCCACACTTGCCTTAATGTTTTGTGTCAATGAGCCTAGATTAATTTCCACAATCTGTTAAAAGGAGAAAAAAAATAAAGACACTTCATGACTGTGTGTTCATTTACCTGTGATTTGACCAGCCAGCTATCAGCAAGGCAGAAAAGACTTTGTTATTTCTGTTTAATCTATATAAATATAAATGTTGTCAAAATCTGGAAGTATGCAGTACCTCCTCTTTCCAATTATCCTTTCTAAACTGGCACTAACATACTGTCCTTCATCCTTATTTATGATTTTTCTAGGCCTACTCTAGCTGCTGCAGCTCATTTCCCACCTTAGCTTTTATACAGTGTAATTTCCATAAAACCATTGATTCTTGAAGATTTTTTCCCCCATAATCAACTCTCAATTATTCAGGAACTGATTATTCAGTTCTAACCATGTGTGTTCAGTCATTTTTTCAGTTGTGTCCAGCTCTTTGTGACTCTATTTGAGGTTTTCTTGGCAGAAACACTGGAGTGATTTGCCATTTCCTTCTCTGTTCAATTTATAGATGAGGAAACTGAGAAAAACAGGGTTAAGTTAAGCCTGGCATCACACAAATAGAAAATGTCTGAGGCAGGATTTGAACTCATGTCTTACTGAGTCCAGGTCAGGTACTCTATCTACTGAGTCATCTAACTACTGGTTCGTTGCTTCCCAAAGGCAGTAGTAGCCTCTGACACAATTGGGGGGTGTTGAATATAAATAAGGGAGTGGTGGACACATAAGAAAAAAAGAGGAGATAAAAAAATTTTGAAAAACCATTCATACATATTTCACCTGTTGTATGACAGAGTTAAAGTCATAGTGATTACATTATTTTTCAAATAAAGACTGAAAATGCAAGTTAGAACCAATCAGCGGTCAAGTCTGCCAGTAGGTCTTAACAAGCAAGAGTTGGCAGGCCGGTGTGTAGTGCTTTTTTGGGAAGTCCAGCATGCATAGAAAGGAGTATGTGGGTGTAATGACTCGTTTGTCATACAATACTATACAGTTACATGATGCAATATTGCATCATCAAAATTTCAATGCAGGAAAAATTCCACAAATTTACAATAAATTTAAAATGTGTCATTTTAAAAATAAATATTTTCTATTTTTTGAAAGATGCAAATTTAAAAAAAGTTAAAGAATTAAAGGAAGTAGATTTTGGGGGGCATTGAATTTTTTTTGAAAGGGGGCCTATTGATAGGCTAAATAAGTTTGGGAATCTCTGTAGACTGTGTCGTCAATGAGATTCTTTTTTCATATCTCATTAACAAATCCTTCAGAAGGAAAGATGGTAAAAAGTAAAGTTTGGGTGGATAGGAATTTAAATCCCTTTTGTTGCTCTTTTTAAGAAGGCAAACTGGTGGTACAATCACACGTTCAAAGGGTCATAGATTTAGAGTTGGCCATGGAGTCCAGCCCCTTCATTTTATTGATGAGGAAACCGAAGTTGAGAAAGGCTGTGAGTTCTCCAAGGTCACACAGGTGATAGTGCTAGATCTGAATGCAAGGCTTTTGAATGCAAATCCAGCATTCTTTCCCTTGTTCCACTATGGCTCTCTTCTCACAAATATTTTTGAGTCTACATGAGTCTTTCATATATTTTAATTTTAAGAGCCCCAATTGGATTATAAACTTCTTGTAATCAAGGCCTACTAAAAATTTTTTTTGTTATCTCTTCTACAAACTGAACATACTTAAATGTTGAATGAATAAATAACTGAATTGTTTCATAAGATTTCCCTCACTTTCTACTCTGAGAATGAAGTGATCCATTTTGCATTTTTTCTGAGTACTCCATTTTGGGCATCTGTGTGAGTATCCATGCTAAGTGGCTCATTTTCACTGTTCCCCTCATCAGATTGAGAGATCTAATTGTTATGCTTTCTGCATCATTTAAATTGTATCTCTCCCACATGTCGTTATTTGGCTCGTTTCTATCCTTAGGGAACAATGTAGCTTCCTCATCCTCATCAGCCACTTGATGAGACTGAACATTGTCAATGTCAGCCTGACTCTCCCTTGAATTTGTATTATCCTCCCACGAATTGGCAAAATCTCCTCCTACACTGGTTGATGTGTGGCTTTCATATCAGACCCATTAGGCTTGAATAGGGGGTGGTCTTGGCCAGTTCTCCTCCATTTCCTGACTGCCTCCTCTCCACACAGCACCCCATAAGCCATTATAAACTTATAACATAATGCTCTGTAATAAAGTCTGCAGTTCGTGTTGAGAAAATTGCTCAAAGCAATTTCTTCTCCTTGGTTTTGTATCCAGTGGACCACTTCGCAAAAATGTGAAATTCCCTTTGTTGGGGAGGTGGTGTGGGAAGAGGTGATGGGGGTTATTACAGACCTATGGTTATTTGACTTTTCTGTTCACTTGTTCCCTCTTACCTACACTGTTTGTACTAGCAACAATTTTTTTCTCTAAATAAGGTGAAAAGTCCACAAAATACTATGCCAGGGATAGATATTGGCCACGGATTTTATTGTTGGAGCAATATTTTGTAATAGTTGTATGATAGCTTTTTGTATATCTCAAGAGATTTTTCTCCAGAGCAGCAGTTTCACAGTTATGTGTATGTTAAAATTTCTGCTCACTTTTGCCATTTATTTTCTACCTAAAAAGCACATGGCAGCAGCTTCTGAGGGAAATGTTTGTTGGTGCATGCTATTTTAAAACGCGTATCCACAAGCTCCTTTGGAGGAGCCTAGTATGCAAATGATCCAAGATATTTGGAGCGGTATCAAATAGAACAGTCAGAAACTTTGCAAGGTGGGTTTTCTAAATATGAACTCCTTTCTACACTCAGAGTTCTCAATTTATTGATTAGTCAGTTTTAACAGAGGACTAACTTTTGTGCTTGGTGTCCCTTATAAATTACATATTAGACAAATGGCTGAAAATGTTGAAAAATGAGCAAAAAGAAAGGTCTCATTTTGGTAGTCAAAAAATATTAACCTGAAATCACCCCAGGGATGTTTTGAAGTTATTTCACCCATATAAAATTTATTTTTTCCTTTAAAGTTGATTAGGCTGGTGGGTTTTGGGGTATGGAGAAATCTGTGGAATGGATTCAATTGTCTCTGGGAAGAATGTTTGTGGGGGGAGGATTGGATGGAAATATGACAATTGAGGACTTGAGGACCTATGACATTGAACTTTTTAAGACTGAAGAACAATAACCATTTTAAATCTAAGTAGTAGTCTGAGCATAAAATCAATCCATTCCTTATCTCAATGGTTCTTAACTCTTAAGCATGTCTATCACCTCTATGGTTTTTTTTTGTTGTTGTTGTTCCATTCTGATATAAAAGATTTTAATAGGCTATTCTTGATGTTACAATCTTTTTGATCTGTTGAAAGAGGATTACATCATCTCAGAGTTGGAAAATACCTCAGTGAGCAAATACCTGGATGAGAATTCTCTCCATAACATCACCAACAAGTGTTCACCCATCCTTCACTTGAAGACTTCGAAATAATAGAAAATACTTTATCTCCCAAGGCAGGCTATTCTATTTTTGGACAGCTCCAACTCTTTGGAACTTTTCCCTTTTTGTCAAGAAAAAATGTTCTTTTCACATCTTTCCACCCATTACTTCTAATTCTGCTCTCTGAAGCCAAGCAGAACAAGTCTTTTTGTTTTGTCTGTCACCCTTGCCCCTAGGCTAAAAATTCCTCCTTTTCTTCCAAAGATCTGTACTTATACTGATACCAATATCTTCTAGATGCCTTCCAATTTATTAATGTCCTTTCTACAATATGATGGCCTCTTCTGACCAGCATGAGTGGCAGCATGATCAAAAGTAACATGAGCTACATATGCACATATGAATTTGACATAAGATCGTTAAAGCAACGTTGGATTTTTGTCAGATCTAAAAATTCTTTCCCTTTTCCAAATAGAAGTAATTTAGTCTTGTCTGGTGCAGCTAAAGACAGTTGGACTGTAGCCAGTAGGATACTTTTACAGGCACTGGGAGAGCAGGGATACCATACAGTTTCTGTCACACTGTATTGAATAGCATGTTATCATGTCTTCCTAAGGTCTCTGTGTGCATTTGGCATGTAGTAATATTAAAGCACTCTGGTTCTTTACATCAAATTAAATTTACCGAAATTGAATAATGACCACTTATTACCTTGAATCAAGGGAAAAATTCCAACTACAAGAGTATGCATTGTATTTGTCCTAACCACAAATACATTAAAAATACCTCAACCTGTGAAATCTAACAGAGCATGCTTATGTATTAATAAGAAGGCAAGTGAATGGGAATCTTGTCTAGAAACTAGAGAAGGCTATTAGGAGGATTGCATGTGAGGAATGCTGAGTGTTATTAATTTGTCCCTTGATTTATTTAGTTGCTATGTCACATAAAGTCAAGGGGCATTTTTTCCTATAGGGGCTTTTGTTATGGACTCATGTGAACTGGTTTCAGTTTTTGGAAAACCTGACCAGAAAGAGAGGCTATCAGTGCTTATTCTTGTCCTTATACTGGAGTGCCAGGGAAAATTTCAGTAAAGCTTAGGTATGACTCAGTCTAAGGTCTCCTGATAAAGGGATTAACAAGATTCTTTCTAGAGAAGTAACTCAATGTACAAAGTAAAGCAGGTATAGTACAGTTATTATTGCTTCCATCACAAAAGAAATGCTTAAGACATAAAAGACCCATAAGTATGCATTAAGATACACTTAAGAAATGAAACACATTTTGGGATTGCTGGGCAAATATTTCACATTCACTTTGAATAAATACTGTCTGAAACCCACAAATTCTAGATCTCATAATAAGTCAGGGCATAATTTAGATTGTAGAATTTTCCTAATAGTTTCTCTAATGGTAGTATGTCTTCTCCAAGAATATAGGAATTGTAGGAATCGCCTATTATTGCCAATTAGTACACAGGAACTCCTGATTTCTCACATTCATGGGATTTCCACCAGTGCTGGAAAGATTCAGCTTTTAGGATCTCTATTCATTCACTTGAGCTTAGGGAGAAAAGCACAAAGTAGAGGATTCAGCCAGATTTGAGATCTAACCCCAGCTCACTGACACAAGCACACAGTCTGGCTGCCAGGTATTTGTATCTGGAATAGCTTCTAAACCACAGAGACCTCCTCTTCACCTTGCTCTTTTCCAGTAGTTTTCAAACTTTTTGGTCTTGGAATCTCTTTATACTCTTAAAAATGATTGAGGGCTTCCTGAGAGCTTTTCTTTATATAGGTTACGTCTATCAACCGTTACTGACCATATTAGTATCTACATTACTGACCATATTAGAAAATGAAATAATTTAAAAATATTCACTTAATGTATTTAACACATATTAACATTTCATGGTAACATTTATCATCCTCATATTAAAAAACTATACTTTTCCAAACAAAAAATTAGTGAGAAGAGTGACATTGTTTTTCAGATTTTTGCAAATTTCTTTAATGTCTGACAATAGAAGTAGAGAGTCATATTTGCTTCTGCATTGAATCAGCTGTAATATTTTGATTGAAGTTTGTGAAGAAAATCTGGCCTCAAACAGAAGTAGTTGGAAAAAGGAAATTTATTTCATGAGGCAAATAGCATCTTGTTGTATTTATGAAATAGTTTCGATCTTGAGCATTCCCTGAAGAGTCTTAGGGACCCCAAGGGGACCAAGACATCCATGGACATTATTTTGAGAACTGCTGTTCTAGTCTAAGTGAGAGCTTGTTTTGGCTGTAACCACAACAGAGTGTACAAAACTATTTTTCCTCAATCTTTATGGCACATAGAGTAAGTGGCTCTTCCTTCTCCAGAACCCCAGGATAACAAAAGAACCAATGAAGAGTTTTTGGTCACACATACCCTTTTGGAAAGGGCCAGAGCACAAGTCTATCTCTCCATAGTGATTGATAGAATTGATTTTCCACCAAGTATAATAGATTAAATAGTTTTTCATATACTTGTAAGAAAAAAGATTTTTAAAAGAATTAATCAGAATACATATCATAGCCTACTTCAAAAGACTCAAGAGGGAGACAAAGACAGTACATGAGGAGGTGAGGCTGAAGGGGAAGTGCTGATTAATGAAATTAAGATATTAGAATTTCTAAAGCAATTTAATAAGCTCTGGCAATTGCATCATGATTTATGTTTCACAAAGCACTTCACTTAAATTTTTGTCATTTAATCTTGACAAAAATCCTCTGAAGTAGGTAGGACAAACACTATATCCTCTGTTTTTCAGATAAGAAAATTGATTAATGGACTTGCTTGAGATTACAGAGCTAGTAAGAGGTAGAGTTGTGACTTGAATTCACATCTTCTAAGTGTAAATCTGATTCTCTTTCATCATAACCTTGGCATTAATGAGCTAATTACAAGCTCTTTATCTTAGAATGTAAATTCTTTTGAGGACTGAGAAGTAGTTTATCTAATTTGATTTCTTTTATAGTGTCTAACATTCATTCACTAATTTGTTCACCAAAAATCATATATTAAATTCCTGTTGTTCAGTCCTTCACTTGCATCCAAGTCTTTGAGGTTTTCTTGACAAAGATACTAGTGTTTTGCCATTTCCATCTCTAGCTCATTTTATAGATGAGGAACTAAAGCAAACAGGGTTAAATGACTTGCCCAGAATCATGCAGAGAGTAAATATCTGAGGCCAGATTTGAACTCATGAAGATGAGTCTTCCTTAATCCAGGCTCATCATTTTATGCACTGCATTACCGAGCTGCCTACTACGTGCAAAGTGTTGTCTTAGGTTTTAAGGAAAAGAGAAAGATAAACGAAGCAGAATTCTTGCCATCAGGAGTTTATAATCTAAAGCACTATTCTATTACAGACTAAATGATGATAGTAATGGCAACTGGCTGCCTGGTAGGTTATTGAGTTTCCTGTTAAAAATAAAATATTTCACTGAGATTATTTTTAATGGTGAGAAAATGTATTGACTTATATCACTCAGTAAAGCAGATAATATCAGGGGGAGTATTTGTAATTAACCAGGTTTCCTTATAATTGAAAGGGATTTATTTTAATTCATTTTATGCAATTATATATGCAGATTTGGCACCAAATGATAGCAAAGCTTCTATAAAATAACATATTTTTCAATGCTATTTCCTAATCTTGGAAGAAATTTTGTTTTCAAGGTTTTCATTAGATTTTATTGTATCCAAGAATTCTTTAATTATAGACTCTTTTCTTTTTTTTTTTCACTCACCATATTTAGGGTGGCAATACAAGTCCAAGATAAGGCAATATACTTTTAAGTTATAGAAAAGCAGAATGCCAAATTGAAAATTCTTTTACCTAGAATTTTGAAATGCATCTTAACATATTTCCTACAGGATTTGTTTCCAAAACTGTTATAAAATATTATTTGAATAACAAAGTATTCAATTCAATTAACATTTATTAAAATATATACTATGTTATAGTTAATTAGCTAGGTGACTTAGTAGATAGAGCACTGAGCCTGGAGTCATGAAGACCTGAGTTCAAATTTGACCTCAGACGCTAACTATGTGGACTTGAGCAAGTCACTTAATTTCTGTTTGACTTAATCATTAGAGAAGGAAATGGGAAACCACTACAGTGTATTTATCAAGAAAACCCCATGAACAAACAGTATGATCTGTGGGGTTATGAAGGCTGAACAACAACAAACGTGTGGTAAGAAAGTTACAGAGATGATTAAGAAATTATTCCTGTCTCCAAGAAGTTTATAATCTAGTAGGGAATATGACATGTACACACACATCTAATGACAATGCAAGTGTATATAAAATAATATAAAAAGTAAAAGCAAAGAGCTTATATAACAGTTTCCAAGAGACACAAATTAATAAAAGAAGGGTGGTGTCAGGAAAAGTTTTATAGAAGGTGTAGCATGTGAGTTGGGCCTTGAGGAATAGATAAAGGTAGATGCAGGTTATGGATATGTTTGTTTCTTCTTTTGAGACTAGGTCTCCCTATCTCCTCTAAATTGAAACGGCAGTGGTCACTAATGGACCACTCCAAGTGCTGAGTAGTGAATAGGCTTTAACTTCTGTTTTTTCTTGGTTTGCTTCTCCTTAGGCAGTCTGGTGGTCTTTCACTCTCTAGGCCACCATATTGGTGCTAATCTTAGTGAGGACACCTGTCTTTAGCCCTTTTGCAGCTCAAATTTGCCTAAGTTGAACAATCAACTAGCAATTTCTTCAGCAGCAGAGACTACTGGTATGGACCACAATGCCTGGCATGGGAATAGATACCTTCCAAGACTAGGAAATGATATGAATATGGATACAGAGACTGGAAAAGGGGAAATGAATTTTGAGAAGTTTGCTTATAGTGTACAATACACATACACGTACAAGATAATGTACAGTAAAGTGAGTAGTGTGAGATTGAACTAGAAAATATAGTTAAAACCAGACTATAGATTGTCTTCAATGACACAATAATGAATTTAGATTTCATTTGCTGGACGAAGAGGAATTACTTGGAAATTTAGTAAACATTTATTAAGCACCTACTGTGTAAAGATCTGAGCTAGATACTGGAAACACATAGAAACAAAACCGTATTTTATCTCAAGAAGCTTGGGGTAGCCAGGATTGGATCAGAATACAGATAAATATAATACATAGTAGAGAGTTAAGGGGGCAAATGAGAAATTAGACAAAGTATTTTAGAAAAATTTGAGAGAGCGAGTACTAATATTTGGGGAAGACCAAGGAAGACTTGTCAGAGGACATGACTTGTAATGCTTTGGGAGCAGGTGAGTAATTTCATCAGAGTTAGGAATCAGAAAAATACTCTAACATTGATGTACAAGGGGGATTGACAAACTTTTGGCCAAGAAATAGGTTATTGTAATAGTATAGCTGAGAAATAATGAAAGCTTGATCTAGGGTTGGTGGCAGTGGGAATGTAAAGGCATGAACATGATATTTTACTCAATTTTGCTCCATTTTTAAAATTCAAGGAACTGTGTAAAGCTCTGGATTATGCTAATCTCCTCAGTACTCTGCCTTTTAAAGCAGTTCTACTCTATCAAATGCATGGACAGGTGTTTTCAGTTTTCTATACTGTTAGGATTGGCTAGGAACTCGAAACTGGCTCTTTGTTCCTATTCCAGGTAAGCTACTGGACTGTTTCTACTCTGCAGCTGCTTGGCTACTATGCTAATCCCGCTAGTGGGAGGTGACTGACTGTCACCTGTCCCAGGCCATCCATCTAACACTTGTAGCCAAAGGCTAAAATGAAAGTACTTGTATAACATAACCTACCCTTAGATTCATTCTTAACTCACTTCTATCTCCTAGCTCTTTTTCTCATAGAGACTAATTTGGGGTTGACTTTTAAATATTCTAGTGATTTTTTTGGGGGGGGGACGGGAAGGTAGGGCAATTGGGGTTAAGTGACTTGCCCAAGGTCACATGGCTAGTTTTGTGTTAAGTGCTTGAGGCTGAATTTGAACTCAGGTCCTCCTGACTCCAGGGCCTGTGCTCTATTCACTGCGCCACCTAGCCACCCCTATGCTAATGATTCGAATGCTTTTCTCAGAAATATTAGTACAATGTGTAATAGGGCTTCATGTCTAAGGAAAGCAAAAATCACAAAAAATTGACAAAAGAAAGAAAATCAGATCTTGCCCTTGTTTAAATTCCACAAATATTTATTAAATGGGTACAAGTTGCTATGAATGCAATAAAAAAAATGACTGAGCCCTCTCCTCAAGGAGTTTCTATTCTACTTCAGATACAAGATCTGATTTCATAGTCCACCATAAAGTTTGCTCTCTGTCTCTTCTTGAGACTATCTACTCTGAGATGCTTATGCAACTATGGATTTAAGTGCTAGTCATAATCCTGAGTAACAATTGTTGGGTTGATGCATTTTCTGACATATCACATCTTTCCTCTAACATGTTTTAGTTCAGAATAAGACAGTCCTAGGCCTCTGACTCAGTCATCCTAATATATTTTTATTTACGCTCTTGGGTGACTGCTCACAGGTAAAAAAATACTCTGAATTGCTTTCTATTAGGCACTTTGGCCAGAGAGTGACAACAGTTAGTCAGTCTTCTATCCCTTTAAACTAACCCCCTAAAATATGATTTAAAAAGTCATTGGTCAAATGCCAGTGTAGTAGTGGGACACAAGTAGCACCCAAGATGAGAGGTTTACCTGCATGGTAAGCTGATAGTTATGTGAACTAGTTTTGGTCTTGCAAAGCTTCCCTTTCTGTGTTAGTGAATCTTCCTGGTTAAAAGAAAACACTTTCCTGAAAGCAAATTGAAGCCTCATTTAAAATTACTTGAGTCATTGAACTTGGCTAAGCTGTGCACTAAGATACAACTCACTTGGCTATTGGTGTTTGGTTTTTCTGTGTAAAATTAGATTGATTTTTAGGAGTCCAAATTGTTACATCTTGAAAATTGATTCTGCTACACAAATTAACTTTCTTATAATTAAGTTAACAGACACTTTGTATTAGCACCACATGGTCTTTGATCTGAACTGATCCAATAGATCAAATTTCATGTCAGGGATCCTTTTAGCGGCAGAGAAGAACCCATTAATGTCTGAGGCGAGAGCTCAGTAAAATGTGAAATAAAGATCCCAGTCTAGTAGATAAACATGCATTTTTGGATGCATAGTGCTATTTCTTTGATAAGAAGGAATGCTTTTGCAAATCTCTGAATCAAGTACTTTCATCAGTTATGTCCATAGGCTGTAATAAGATAATGTGCTCAGAAGATCATTTTCATAATTTGACACAATGATATGAATTACTAATATATTGGCAAGCTGGAAGGAATATGCATTATGAGCCTACATGCTTGCCTTCTAAAATAACAGAAAAAATGCACATGTTTAGCCTTCATATTCCCATTTCTGTGTTTTGGAAAATCTGTCAGGAAAAAAAATAACTTTGAAAAGATGATGGTAAGGATCTAACAAAATCACAGAAACAGGGACAGCAAGGGACCACTTGGGCTTTTTTGATTTCTTGCCAAATGGTGAATAATCTTATAATCAAATGTGCAGCATAACAGGCCCAACAGAGAGGATTAAGGACTAAGTAGCCATGAGACTGCCTGGATTTCTTTGTTCTTTTCAGTTTAAAGACATGCTAAGCGAGAAGGGGGAGGATTGAAGGGAGTGGTTTAATATAGAATAAATTGTCTAAAAGGGATCAGTGTAAGCAGGATTATCAGTGGATGGGAGAGTGAGCTCACAGACTTTTTATTTGGAAACAGGTAGGATAGAGGTATAGGGATAAAGTAGGAAATCAGATAAGAAAAACAAAAGGTTCAGGCATACTGGCCTTAAGTAGCCTTTTTCTGTTGCAGAGATTTTTTATGTTCTACTGTTCTAAGCCAAGATCAATTGAGATTAATCAGTTGTATAGAAAGCATTGTGATAGCATTGCAGGCTTTTAAAGTTTAAAATTTGTTTATTGAGCACAATTTGGTTAGCATCAGGTGCTGAAGTTATAGACACCAACACTAGCATAGAAATTACTTTATTTAGTTCCCAGTTGTAAGTTTCTATGGCAACGGGGTTCTATCCTAGGAAGTTGATATTTTAGAGCTCAAATGCCATAAATTGTAATACTGTATTTGGGGGGCACTCAGTTTTGCTTTTAATTTTTTTGTCCCTGCTTTGTGAGGAGTTTCTTCAGGGTGAATCTCTTTGCTTACTCTTACTTTTAGGTTTACCTTTGCACTGAACTCTCCCGTCTTGGCAGTACTCTGAAGTATCTATCTATTTCAGTTTTATTTCATTTTCATTTAAGAGTTAGCACATTGACTCATTGGAGGTGGATATGTATTGCTTTTTAAGTACAACTGAAAATTCAGAACAGTAGGAGAATGTGTCTCTAACACTGAATTTTGTAAGTGGTTCCAGGACATTAAAAAAAATGAGGGTATGAACTTAAATATGAAGCCTGATCTAAATTCTTCCATCAGGTTTTCATTACATATTAAAATGTAGGGTTTTTTTTACATGGTTTCCAAATACATGAGAAATCAGATGAAAGGTGGCTTTAAAAAAGTATCAGAAAATTGATTATATCCTTATCTTTTATAAATGAAGAGCTTATTAAATCAAATGAGCATTTTCCTAAGCATTTTATTTTTGTAGTAATAATGCTTAGTTTATGAGAATGACAGCATGGAATAGTGGAGAGGTGACTAGCCTCAGAACTAGAAAGATCTGATTTCAAGTTCTACCTTTAACTCAGTGACTTTGTAATCTTGGGCAAGTTACTTATCATTTCAACACTGTAGGCACCTTTCTGAGACCATAAGTGTCATAGAAGGTGCCAATTTGCATTCATCACGGGAGTTTTTTCATCCAGAAGTTCCCTATAGCAATAAAATCATAAGTCTAGTCCCTATCCTTAATACTTTATGATAATGGTTTTGCTATTTTAAGGAAGAAAAAAATTAAAGTTTCTTCTAGAGTTACATTTTGAGAATAATTAATACATTAAAAGTGAATTTACTATTTTTTCAATTTTTTAAGAAATGGAGGATATACTATTATAGTTATTGGTTTTTTTATTAGTTCAGAGAAATGCACTTTGCAAAAGATGCAGAATAGGACAGATAGGACTTGGCAGAAATAAGCACACTAAAGAAATAAATGGCTTGTATTCTTTTTAACCATTTCATTTTTGAGTGTAAAACTGCCTGCTTTACACTGTGATTTTTCAACAGGTGAGAAAAAAATCATTGATCACATTTTCAGTTAGCAAGTGTCCATGGTAACATATTGGATGGTTTATTAGTTTGGATGAAATTCTGAATGAAACCTTAAAAAGCAAAGGTTGTACGCTCCTGAGAAACATTTTTACTTAGTACTTTCATTGGTTAGTAACTCAGTACCTCATGAGATTTAAATGTAATCTATTAATTAATTTATTAATTTTTATTACTTTATTAATAAAATTCAGCAAGCATTTTAAAGGACCTACTATGTGTAAGGTTGTTTAGCTACAATGGTCACTAATATAATGGGTATGGCAGATAGGAGAAATTCTTGTGACTGAATTCTTTCTGAATTCTGAATTCTTCAGAGAGTATTGAGAGAAATTCCCAGGACTTCATTTCTTAAGAAATTAAATATCTCAGTAAAAGGCAATTGAGTCATGAAATGAGAACTCTGGCAATTGAGTCTATTAAAGAGATAGGAAGCTTAAAAAAAAGCAACATGGGATTTGGCTCATGAGAGGATGAAAAATATTGCTGTGATTAGTGGGAGCAAACCAAGGGGTGAGTGAATCATGATATACCTGAACCCAGGAGTACAAACAGAATCCTGATGACCCCTTGTAATGTGTCAGCATGAATGTCTATTAGGAAAGATACTTTGAATAGAAAGAGGTGTACTTAGATCAGATAAGTTTTCCATCTCAGACATATGGTAGACAGCAGTGGAGTCTAAATCCTTCTCCATAAACATGTAGATCTGTAAGGGATTCTTCTCACTAGGAAATTGCAAGTAATGTCACTATCTCCTTGATATCATGGTCCTCTTAGAGAAGGAAGGACTAACCACAACTTCTAAGTAGTTTGATCTGCCCTACTGGGGAGCCAGTTAATGAGTTCCGGTTAGACAATTCTATTCTTCCCCTCCTCTCCCCTGTTTTCTCCTCCTCTCCCCTCCCCTTTGTCCTTTCTCTTCCCCTCTTTTCCCCTTCCCTCCCTTCCTCTCTTCTTCTCTCTTCTCTCTTTCCCTTACCTGAGGATTTTCTGCCCAAAGGAAGGTAAATTTTGATGGCCTAAACCTACCTAGTTAACTTGGGGTTTACTATCTAGATTTCTTTCTCACAGACCGAGCCTTAAACCCAATTCACTCTGGATCTCATTGATTGGACAGTAATAGGATCCTGCCTTGCCCAAACACCAATTGACAGTTATTTTTTGGGCCCTCCTGGCTCAGGGTGAATGTAAATAGTAACTGTTTCTTTTTTGGCCAGCAACCCAGAGGGTCTTCTCCTCCCAGTTTGATTTTTTTTTTTAAATTAAAGGTGCCATCCCTTGACTCACTTCTAAAAGAGGCCTATTCACTGAAGGGGCAATTGCCTCACTCAAAGTGAGAATTTGAAAAGGTCTTAGCTTAAAAAGACCAAGATCCCTTATTGCATCCTGGGCCATCTCCAGTCATCCTGATGGATATCTAACTACAGACCCAGATGGCTCTGGGCCATCCCTCACTCAAAAAAACAAAAAAGTTAAGAAACAAACTCAATTGCAAGTCATATCATCCTCTTCTTGATTCTTCAAGAACAAAGGACAAAACACACAACGTGGCTTGGGAGAGGAGAAAGGGACCTCAGAATGCTTTTGAGATAAGGAGAATATGAGGGCAGAGTAACACGTTGAAGAATGAATTATCAGTTCACTATTTTTAATTATTTTCCTTGAAAGTCTTTTGGCTTTTTTTTTTCCAATTACATATAAAGACAGTTTTCAACATTCACTTTTATAAGATTTTAAATTTCAAAATTTTTTTCTCCCTTTCTTCCTCACCCCATCCCAAGATGGCATGCAAATTGATATAGGCTATATACATGTACAATCATATTAAAATATTTCTACTTTAGTCATGTTGTAAAAGAAGAATCAGAGCAAAAGGGGAAAACCACAAGAAAGAAAAAAAAAGAGAGAAAATAGTGTGCTTTGATTTGCATTCAGACTCCATAGTTCTTTCTTTGGATGTGGATAGCATATTCCATCTTCAGTCTTTTCGAATTGTCTTATTATATTTCTGAGAAAAGCTATATCCATCAGAGTTAGTCATCACACAGTGTTACTATTACTGTGTACAATATTCTCCTGATTTTGTTCACTTCACTCAGAATCAGTTCATGTAAGTCTTTTCCAGTTTTTTCTGAAATCCACCTGCTCATCATTTCTTATAGAGCAACAGTATTCCATTATATTCATATATCACAACTTGTTCAGTCAGTCCTCAATTTGGGAAATGTATTGTATTTCCATGCTCCATGCTGCAATTGAGCATCTCTCTTTTTCCAATTCTTTGACACTACAAAAAGAGCTGCTATAAATATTTTTGCACACATAGGTTTTTTTTCCCCCTTTTAAATGATTTCTTTAGGAGATAGACCTAGTAGTGGTATTGCTAGATCAAATGGTACGCACAGTTTTTTAACTGTTGGGCATAGTTCCAAATTGCTATCCAGAATGGTTGGATCAGTTCACAACTCCGCCAACAATGATGCACTAATTTTTAAAAATCTCCTTTTAGGTTTAGAAGTGGTTTTATTTATATTAAATTAATTCACTCAAAATTAAAGGTAGCAAATTATAACATTAAAATAAAAGTGAACCAATCATCAGCAGATCCTTGTGTCCATTGTAGAAATGGAGAGAGAGTTTAAGCTAAAAGCTTTACTCTATAGTATGGTGACTCAAAAGTCATAAATTATAAACCTTGATGGATCAAGAATTTGTTTGCCTGCATGAATATTGCAAATCTCTAGATTACAACTATTACCTACAACTATTAGACTTAGGACTCTTTGAATTCCAGTTTAAGAATGAGAAAACTTGATCAGTTTTTTGAAATCTATTTCAAATACCTCTCCAAATGAATGATTATGTGGCAATGCAGCATTGACACTAGAGAAGGGAAAAAGAAGGAAACACAAACACGACACTTATGTATCCAAAAAAAGATGATGATGATGATGATGATGATGATGATGATGATGCTAGCTAACATTTATATGGTGCATGAAATCTTACAAAGAACTTTACAAGTATCTCCAATTTTATTTTCTCAACTACATTCTGAGGTAGGTGCTATTATTATTCCCATTTTACAGAAGATGAAATTGAGGCAGAGAGTAGTTAAATGACTTGCTCAGGTTCCCACAGATGATTCCAGGTCCAGATAGGACTGCAATACTTTGATCATTCAATACAAGTCATTTCCCCCCCCACTTTCCTTAAAGGAAAAGTTCTTCTTCAGACATGTGCTAGAAATGCTTCCTCCTTTGTGATTAGGGTCCAAGAAGGCATGTCATCAGCTATGCCAACATCCAGATCTCCATTTTGGTATCTTTGAGTACACAAATTGGTTGAGAGGGATAAGTGGATGAGATCGTAATATTTCTTACTTGATTAAAGGTCTGATAATGAGAAGAATGTGGAAAGTTATCAATGGCATCAGGTGTAGGCAGCTTTTTGAGCCTAAATGGGCATTCATTTATGAAGTTACTATTGGTAAAAGAGAGGGAGATCTTCTTGTCTGGTTTTGGAAATGAAATAAAAATAAAACAAGAAACATTTAACATGTATAGGACACTAGCCGCCTGATATGGGAATTAGTCTTCCTGGGGATTTCTGCCTCAGAAATTGCCTAGATGGTTCCAGGCCTTGGGTCATTTTTTCAGAGTAAGAATCATATGAGGGTGCTTGTTTGTTTTTTTTTTCATGCTTTGGATTTTAGGTAAAAATCTTAATTCACATCTATAGGAGAAAGAGAATACATTTATGATACATTAAGATCCTAACAAAGGAAGGAATGAAGGTGTTTACAAATATGGCTATCTATAAATGTGTGTGTAACTATATATTTTATAGTAAGCAACACCAATTCATTTTCTTTACCAAAAGAGAAGGCACTTGCAGTAAAAAAAAAATAATTAAGTAATCATATCCTCATATAAATAAGAGATTGTAGAAATCACAAACCAAAGACTATGAAATTAAACACAGTGCTCATAGTGTCAGATTCTGCAACTTCTAAATTATAGATTTAGAATGGATTTTTAAATTGAATTTTATTAGTATTCCCTTTTCTTCTCCCCCCCCAAATTTATTAATTTTTAGGTTTTAAAAAAATTTTTAAATTAAATTTTATTTCTATTGTTTGTTTACACCATTCATTTCCACAAGATTTTGAATTACAAATTTTCTCTCTGTCTTTCCCCTACCCACCACCCCAAAACAGTGATCCCACTATATACCCTTTCCCCCAATCTGCTCTCTCCTATATCCTCCCCCATCCCTCCTCCCACTTTCCAGTAGGGCAAGATGGATCTCCATACCCCAATGCCTATATATCTTATTTCCCATTTGCATGTAAAAATAATAATAATAATTTTTTTTTAACATTTGATTTTACAACTTTGAATTCCAGATTCTTTCCCTTCCTCCCTCATCACCCACCCTTACTGGGAATATAAGCAATTCAATATAGGTTGTGCATGTATAGTTATGCAAAACATTTCCATAGTGGATATATGGTGAAACACTGACTTTATTTCCCTCCCTCCTATCCTGCCCCCAATTATTCTATTCTCTACTTTGACCCTGTCCCTTTTCAAAAGTATGTGATTCTAACTAGCTCCCCCCCAACCTTCCCTCCTCTCCACCATCCCTATTCTCATCCCCTTCCCTTCTACTATCCTGTAGGGCAAGATACCCAATTTAGTGTATATGTATTCCCTCCCTAAGCCAGATTCAATGAGAATAAGGTTGACCTATTCTCTTTTTCCTTCCTGTTCTTCCCCTCCATTGTAACAATTTTCCCTTGCCTCTTCTATATGACAGAATTTACCCCATTCTGTCTCTCCCCATTTCCTCTCATTGTATTCTTCTCTCACTTCTCAATTTCACCTTTTAAATATCATCCCTTCCTATTCAATTGATCCTGTGCCCTCTGTCTATGTACACCTGTACACATATATACACATATTCACATATGTATTCATACATCTATATACCTTTCTATATGTATATCTATATCTATATATCTATATTTATCTCTCTCTCTATATATGTACCTTTATATTCCCTTCAGCTATCCTCATACTGAGAAAAGTTTCATAAGTTACAATTATCATTTTTCCATGTAGGCATGTAAATAGTTCAACTTCGATAAGTTCCTTATGATTTCTTTTCCCTATTTCCCTTCTCATGCTTTACTTGCTTCTTTTATTTGAGCATCAAATTTTCTGTTCAGCTCTGGTTTTTCATCAAGAATGCTTAAAATTCTCTATTTCATTGAATGACCATATTTTCGCCTGAAACATTATACTCAGTTTTGCTGGGTAGGTGATTCTTGGTTTTAGTCCTAGCTCTTTTAACCTCTGGAATATCATATTCCAGGCCCTTCAATCCCTTAATGTAGAAGCTGCTAGATCCTGTGTTATTCTGATTGTGTTTCCACAATATTCAAATTGTTTCTTCTTGGCTGCTTGTAATATTTTCTCCTTTATCTGGGAACTCCAGAACCTGGCTATAATATTCCTAGGAGTTTTCTTTTTTGGGATCTTTTTAAAGAGGCATTTAGTGAATTCTTTCAATTTCTATTTTGCCCTCTGGTTCTAACATATCAAGGCAATTTTCCTTGAGAATTTCTTGAAGGATGATTTTGAGGTTCTTTTTTTGGTCATGCCTTTCAGGGACTCCAATAATTTTTAAATTATCTCTCCTGGATCTATTTTCCAGGTCAGTGGTTTTTACAATGACATATTTCACAGTGCCTTCTATTTTTCCATTTGTTTGGCTCTGTATAATAGTATCTTGATTTCTCATAATGTCATTAGCTTCCATTTGCTCCAATTTAATTCTGAAGGAATTGTTTTCTTCAGTGAGCTTTTGAAATTCTTTTTTCATCTGGCAAATTGGGCTTTTTAAGGCATTCTTCTCCTCATTTGCTTTTTGGACCTCTTTTGCCATTTGAGTTAATCTATTTTTTAAGGTGTTATTTTCTTCAGTCAGGTTGTTGACTCTCTTTTCATGATTTTCTTGCATTATTCTCATTTTTCTTCCCAATTTTTTCTCTACTTCTCTTGCATGATTTTCAAAATCCTTCTTGAGCTCCTTCATGGCTTGTAACCAATTCATACTTTCCTTGGAAGGTTTTGGTGAAGGAATTCTTACTTTGTTGTCTTCCTCCCATCCCATGCTTTGATCCTTTTCATCCCCCAAAAAGGAGTCTTAAGTTGGATTGCTGTGCTTGCTTTGCTTCCTTTGCTTGCTCATGTGGCACTCAATTACTTGACTTTTGAGCTCTTTGCCACAGTAGAGCTCTGCTTCCAGAGGAGAGAGCTTTGTCCCAAATCACTGGGGTTTTTGCAGGTGCTGGATCTATTAGGAGGACACCATCTTTGCAGCCTCCACAAACTCTGGCTCACTGGTCACACACCTCAGGACCACCATCCAAGAAAGTGATCCAGATCCAGATAGGGTAAAGCAAGAGTGATTACCCTCTGAATGTTCACTTGGCTCTTCTTTGATTTGTAGGCCAGGAGCTCCGAAGCAGCCTTGTGGAGGTGGCTGCAGGGCCACTGCATCTTGGCCACTTCTAGCTACAGGGGCAGGGACCTGACCTGCTTCTCCATCCCCCCCCATCCCCCCCAGTTCCAACAGAGTTTTACTCTGACCTCTCACTTTTTCTTTCGCATTTATTGGTTGGTAATTCTGGAAACCACCACTGCTGCTGGTGATCCACTCTCCTGAAGTCCACTGCAGCTGCTGGTCGGGGCCACCCTGGGGCTAAAACTGCAGGATCACGTAGGGCTGGGCCCAGCTCCCAGCACTCTGTGTCGAGCCCTTCCTGTCTGCCTGCCAGGCTGCCTTGAGTGGGAGTTTTGTTTTTCTCTGTCACTTTGTGGGTTCTGTAGCTCTAAAATTTGTTTAGAGTCATATTTTATAGGTATTTGAGGTGGCTCCTCCCACCAAGACCCTATTTTTAGTTTTCAACATTCATTTCCACAAGATTTTGAGTTCCAAATTTTCTCTCAATCTCTCCCCTGTTCCCCGTCCCAAGACAGCAAACATACTGATTGCCCCTTCCTGCAGTCTGTCCTCCCTTCTGTCTCCCTCATCCCCTTCTTCTCTCCTTCTGCCTTACTTTCTTGTAGGACAAGATGGATTTCTACATCCCATTACCTGTATATCTTGCCCGTATATAAAACAATTTTTTTGCATTTGTTTTTAAAACTTTGCATTCCATATTCTCTCCCTTCTTCTCTACTCACCCATCCCCACTGAGAAGACAAGCAATTCAATATAGATTATATATGTATAGTTATGCAAAATTTTCCATAGTAGTCAGATTGTGAAAGACTAACATTTCTTTCCATCCTGTCCTGCCCTCCCCATTTATTCTGCTTTCTCCTTTGACCCTATCCCTTTTCAAAAATGTTTCCTTCTGACTATCCACTCCCTTAGTCTGTCCCCCTTTCTATAATTTCCCCCTCTTATCCCCTTCCCCCCTACTTTCCTATAACATGAGATACTCAACTGAATGTGTATGTATAATAGCAAGAAAAGTAGTACTTTGCTGCTTGTTTCAGCTCTTCCAGTGCCTTTGAGCCTCACCTTTGATTGTGTCAAGTCTTTGTTGGAAACAGTATACATTGTGTTGCCCTTAATAGGCCTAAGGGAGTTTAGAGACCTTCCCTGCCTCTAATAAGCCTAAAGTCATCACATCAAGCCCAAGGTGGGAGAAGCTTGCCAAAAGAAGAGAACGGGAAGGGCAGAACAGGAAGGGCAGAACAGGAAGGGTAGAACAGGAAGGGTAGAACAGGAAGAAGCAGAGCAGATAAAAGCTTGAGCACAAACTGGGACCAAACAGAACTGAAAGGGAGAATGCCCTCTGTCTGTTCTGTCTGTGTTGCTGTTACTTTGTCAGACAGAAGCTTTCTGTCAATTTGTGTTACTTTGTCAGACAGAAGTGCTCTGTCTCTTGATTTGTGTTGATTTCTCAGAGAGAAAGTGAATTGAGATGATAGTGCTGGAAATGTGTGTAAATATTGTTTTAGCTCTATTAAGCTTTGTTTTCCTAGGAACAGAAACTGTGAAGGGTTTGAGGTGGAATAGTTCTTGTGGGCTGAGATGTAGAACAGAGCAGAGAGCTGCCCACATGTGAATCCAGGCAATAGCTGGGAGTGTAGAAGAGGAGCCATGAGGTTTGGAAGTCAGCCTTGAATTAAGATGAAAGCAGACTTTACTTAGGTACTCTGTATTGATTGAGGAGATTGTGACTTACTGAATGATATGTTTTGTTTAAGACTATGTGGCCACCTTAGGAATAAGTTGTGATATTATGTTGTTGTGAATGCTGTGCTTTACTTTTTTTTAATGTTTTGCTTTAGTTTATTGCTGAATAAGTAGAGAGTTCATTATAATATGCAATTAGAACCTTAAAGTTATTCATAGCAGCAATCCTCAGGAGAGCTGCTTATGATTGGCTTTACAGTATATTATTCCCTCCTTAAGCTAAATCCAATGAGAGTAAGGTTGACTCATTCCCTTTCACCTCCCTGCTCTTCCCCTCCATTGTAACTTCTTTCTCTTGCCTCTTTTGTGTGAGATAATTTACCCTATTCTATCTTTCCTTTTCTCCTTCTCCCAATATATTCCTCTCTCATCTCTTTATTTTATTTTTCAGATATCATCCCTTCATATTCAATTCACCCTGTGCCCTCTATGTATGCATACACACACGTATAGACACATATATACACATACATATTATATATATACACATACATATAGACACACACATATAAATATAGACATACATATATACATATACATACAAATATACATGTATGTGTACATATATAGGTATATGTATACACATATGTGTGTATATGTACATATATGTTTATTAGGATATTTGAAGGGAATATATATTCTACATACATATATGTATATATATATATATATATATGTCCACAATTTCACAGTTGTGTACACACACACACACACACACACACATATTCCCTTCAACTATCCTAATACTGAGAAAAGTCACTTGATCTACAAATATTGTCTTTCCATGTAGGAATGTAAAGAGTTCAACTTTAATAAGTTCCTTATGATTTCTCTTTCCTGTTTACCTTTTCATGCTTCTCTTGATTCTTGTATTTGGAAGTCAAATTTTCAATTCAATTCTGGTCTTTTAATCAACAATGCTTGAAATTCTTCTATTTCATTCAATGACCATATTTTCCCCTGAAGCATTATATTCAGTTTTGCTGGGTAGGTGATTCTTGGTTTTAATCCTAGCTCCTTTGACCTACAGAATATCATATTCCAAGTCCTTTGATGCCTTAATGTAGAAGCTGTTAGATCTTGTGTTATCCTGATTATGTTTCCACAATACTTAAATTTTTTTTCCCTGACTACTTGTGATATTTTCTCCTTTATCTGGAACTCTGGAATTTGGCTATAATATTTTATTATGGCTATTGGCTATTAATATTTTATAGTTTTCTTTTTGGGATCTTTGGGATCTTAGGGATCTTTTTCAAGAGGCGATTAGTGAATTCTTTCCATTTCTGTTTTACCCTCTGGTTCTAGAATATCAGGAGAGTTTTCCTTGATCATTTATTGAAAGATGATGTCCAGGCTCTTTTTTTGATCTTGGCTTTCAGGTGGTCCAATATTTTTAAAATTATCTCTCTTGGATCTATTTTCCAGGTCAGTGGTTTTTTTCAATGAGATATTTCACATTGCCTTCTATTTTTTCATTCTTTTGGATCTGTTTTATTATATCTTGATTTCTCATGAAGTCATTAGCTTCTATTTCCTCCATTCTAATTTTGAAGGAATTATTTTCTTCAGTGAGTTTTTGAAATTCCTTTTCTTTTCTATATATATTTTAAAATTTTATTTTAGACTCAAATGTCAGAACACAGACAATAAAAAAAAAAAACAAAAACATAGTATAAACTTAAATACAAAGTTAGAAAAAAATAAAAGCATGCCATGTGCACAGCAAAACATGAGACTATTAAAAATATGTAACAACAAATTTTCATTTCAAGAAATCCTATGTGATAAATATTTGTTGTGTTGAGAATTTCCATCTTTTCTTTGCATCCTTGTGAATTTTCTTTTGTTCTCTGCTATGTACTTTTTTACTTTGTCTTTTTTTCCCCTCCCAAACCCCCCACCCCTGCCCCAAAGCCAAAATAAAGTTTAGATATGTTTCTCTATAGGTATAAATATATACATACACATATACATATACTTTCCTAAACCTATTCTATTCCTGACCTTTGTTTTTTTATGTATGATTATATTTCTTGTTTCCCATCCCTTCTGCCTCCTTTACTTTACTTCTGTCCACTACCTTGGCCTCCTATGAATTGCCTACCCCCCTCCAATGATCCCTTTCCTATCCTCCCATTCCCATAAATCTAAACACTGTTCTATACCCTATTTACCATTTACCTATTCTCTCATCCTCTCCTCTAAAGATACCTCCCTTGTCCTCTCCCCACTCCTTATGCCCCTACTGTTTTATTTCTTCTGAATTTAGAAGACTGTTATACTCTTCTAAATATATATATATATATATATATAGATAGATAGATAGATAGATAGATAGATGTATGTATGTATGTATGTATGTATGTATGTATGTATGTATGTATGTATGTACTGTTTCCTCTTAAGCCCATTCCCAGTGAAAGAAGGTTACTAGAACTACCAGCCTTCCTCCCCCATCTGGTTGCTCTATATCAATTCTCCCTTTGTATCTCAAATAATTATTCTTTTAAGTTATTCCTAAATGGTTTTACTTTTTAAATTCATATCATTCTCAGGTTTACCCCAGTCTTTCTTATAAACTACCCAATTATTGATAAGAATCTTAGACATCCATTTTACAATTTTCATATATAAAAAGTAAATAGTCTGTTCTTATGGGACTCTTATATTCAGTCTTTGTTATGTACCTTATATTTCTCTTGGTTCTTATATGCTGAATCTTCTATTAAGTTCAGGATTTTTTTAAAGAAAGTATTGGAAATCTGAGGGTTTTTCAAATGTCCATTTTTTTTCCCCATTCAGGGTAATATTTAACTTTGCAGGGTATGATATTTTTGGCTAGAGTCCTAGTTCTTTTTCTCTTCAGTATGTAGTGTTCCAGGGCCTACAGTCCTTTAATGTCTCATCTGTTAGGTCTTGTGTAATTCTAATTGTGGCACCATCATATTTAAATTGCTTTAATCTTGATGCTCTTAATTTTTTTTCTTTGAGCTGTGGGTTTTGGAATTTGATTATGATATTCCTATGAGTTTTCCTCATAGGTTCTATTTTAAGTGGTGATCAATGGATTTTTTCTATTTCTACTCTCCTCTCTCCTCCACTCTTTTGTTCTAATACTTCAGGACAATTTTCTTTGATTATTTCTTGTGTTATTGTATCAAGATTCTTTTCTTGATCATCATTTTTGGTAAGTCCAATTAATTTTAAATTTTCTCTTCTTGATCTGTTCTGCAAATCTGTTGTTTTTCTTATAAGAAATGTGACTTTTTCTTCTTTTTTTTCATTATTTATATTTTGCTTAATCATTTCTTGGTCTCTTCTAATTTCACTGACTTCACTTTGCTCAATTGTAATTTTCAAGGTGTCATTTTCTTAAGATTCTGAATCTCCTTTTCTAATTGGTTAACTTTCCTTTTATACCCTTCTTGTTTTTCTTGGATTATTCTTATTTTCTTTTTTAGTTTTTCCTCCATCTCTGTCATTTGATTTTTGAAGTATTTTTTAAGATCTATGAATTCTTTTTGGGCAGCTGACCATTTGGTGTTACTCTTGGGTTTTTTTTTTACTTCAATATCTTCCTCTGAAGATGAACCCTAGTCATGTCTTTTCCCATAATAGGTTTCTGTAGTTGGATTCTTTCTCCTTTGCCTGTGCATTGCTTGTGTGTGGTAATATCCTAATTTTTTGTAGTCACCTCTAGCCCTGGGGTGTGGGAAATGGAGCCCCTTGCCCCAAATCTTCAGTTCTTCCTTCTAGCCTGAAACCAAAGCCAAACCCTCAGCTTCCTGTAAGTGCCCACAGCCAGGGGCTTTCTGCTCCACTGCTTCTGCACTCACTAGGTATGGGCTGCTTCCTTTTTGCTTTGCCACTCTCTGCAGCACAGCTGAGTCTGGTTCCTGGTCAGCAAAGGTTCCCTCAATCTTCCTGAGCTCAGATGCCCAATTCCCCTCACTATCCCTGGGGGAAAAGTTCTGGTGACTGGGGCCAAGGCAGCCTCTCAAACAAACTCACCCTAGGGCTTGTCACTTGTTTAAGAGGTTAGACATTTGTTGTTAAAATGGAACCTAGCCTGGAGGTGTTTGCTCTTCACAGGGACAAAACCTCTTCTTAAAATTTTTCTTCTGATCTTCTCTAATTGTCCAGGGAGGCCCCTGGTTATGCCTCTGTTCTTATTCATCTCCACCCACACTTTGTTCACCCTAAGGTGCTATTTTAACTCTTTTGTGGGGATAATCTTGAGAGCTTGGAATTTTCTGACCTGCTCTGCCATATTTCTGGAATCCTCTCCTGAAGTTCCTTTTCCATCTGGTCAGTTCTGCTTTTTTAAGGTGTTCTTATCCTCATTGGTTTTTTGGACCTCTTTTGACATTTGAGTTAGTTTATTTTTTAAGATGTTATTCTCTTGAATATTTTTTTGGATCTCCTTTAGCAAGCTGTTGACTCATTTTTCATGATTTTATTCCAACACACTCATTTCTCTTTCCAATTTTTCTCTACTTCTTATTTGATTTTCAAAACTTTTTGAGTTCTTCCATTGATGGGGTGCCTCTGAATATTTTGGGGTGATTTTTTGTGGCATAGTTGTAACTTCAGTCTTTACCATCAGTTGTGAGATCAGTTTGGCTCTGTTCCCTCCCTCCCCCCAGCTGTGAAGCATTAATTGTCTCTCCCCCACCCCCAGCCACTAAGCATTAACTCTGTAGCTATGATAACAAGGGTCTTTTCAAGGCACTACTAGTAACCGGCCAAAACAAGACCCATCCTACCCAAACTGGATAAGGTCCTTCTCCTTAGGAATTCGACCTCAGATCTGGCTGCTGGTTGACCTTATGATGTTTTGGGCTAAAACCCTGCCTTTTGCTCCCCCTCCACTTGGAATGTCCCAGTGGATTATGGGTAAAACACATGCTTAGTTGATGTGAAGGGTGCATGTCCCTTTAAGCATTGGCCACTCCCTGGCTCCTCCCAGGTTCCTCCCTAACTCCACCTGTGTACACCTCATTAGCTTAATGAACTTATGATTGACAGCTTTGTATCTTTAAAAATGCCTCTCTGGCACTTAGAACTTTGCAGATGGCCCTTTCTAGCAGGTAGGCCTTTCTAGCAGGCCATCTGTCCACTGCAGAGCATCACACTTCTGGGATTTCTCTGACCCTCCTCTCCCCCCCACGCTCCTTTTTGCACCTTGCAGCATTTCCTAGCCAGGTTTCCCCATCCTATCCCTTTTTGCCCTGTGAATCAATAAAACTTTTATAAATCTGCCAAAGGGCAGCTGAGCCCGTAATTCTTTCCAGACACTAACCTAGAAAGGATTTCTCATTAGAAATCCCCCCACAACCTATCCCTCATCACCATGGCCTGAGACTGATTCACATTTTTCTTGGAGACTTTTGATGCAGGAGTTTTGACTTTGTTGTCTTCTTCTGGTTCTGTGTTTTGATACTCTTTGTCACCAATAAAAGGTTCAATAATCAGAACTGTGATGAAGGCTGTCTCTTCATAGCCTCAGCAAGCTCTGCCACTCCAGTGCTCCTCAGACCAGGACTGCCACCCAAGACTGCGACCAAGATTTAAGCAGGGCAATGCAAGAGAATTCTGCCTCAGTGCTAGCAAAGAGACTCCTGCACTTGCCCTCTCATCAGCCTCTTGATCCCCACCCCATCTGTGGGCCTGGAGCTCTGGAAGCAGTTACCCTGCTGCCACTACTGCCACTGCCACCACTGCTGCTGCCACCCAGTCAGTCGCTGTGTCCCATGCAGGACTATGCTCAGCTGCCAGCTTGGTGCCATAGACCTTTCCTGTCAGTTTGCCAGGCTGTGTTCAGCTAGAGATGTGTTAGAGTCATTTTTTACAGGTATTGGAGGTGACTGCGTGTGAACTCAAGGAAGTTCCTGCTTTTACTTTGCCATCTTGGTTCTGCCACCCTCCCCCTGATATTCCCTTTCCTAAGACATTTTTTTGGGTATATTTTTCTATAGGCTTGCAATGAGAACATTTACTCTGTAATATCCTTAGTCATTTAATATTTTAGCTTAAAATAAGCTAAATATGTCATCTACTTTCTTTCTCATGGCAGTCCAAGAAATAATAACAAACATTTTAAATGGCTCCCTCTACTGTGTGGCCTTTTTCCATTTCATTGTGATGGTGGTAGAGTGGCAGAAAAGAAGGTGGAAAGTAGTAAGAATTGTATAAATTTTTGTAGAGTGTTTATAAGCTTTAAATCATATATGATATTCATACATATAGGTATATATAGGTATGTATGCCTGTATATATGTGTGTATTTGTGTGTATATATGTATGTATATATATATATATATATACATACATATACGTATATACGTATATAGCCATGCTAGTAAATTGGTCCATCTAGATTGTCAATATCCAGTGAACTAGTGAGATTACTGAGCATGTTCACACAATCCCATTTTTTTTTCCTTTTCCTTTTTTGTGATGGGGGTGGTGGTGGGAGTGGATTTCTTTCACTTTACTCTAAATCTGTCAAGAGGCTTTAAAGAAAAAAAAACCTATAATACTCAGGTTTGGCCCACTTGTAGCTTGTCTCCTTTTTCATTTCTGTATTAGGAGGAATCAAATACACATATACCCACACTATATACATACATATATGTGATGTGTATGTGTGTTTGTATATATATGTGTATGGTATGCATGTATATATATATATGAATATATACATATTTTATACATATATTTTTTCTCTCTCTAATGTACTGTACTCAAGATATGCAACTTGATCCCCAGCCAGTTTTCACTGACAAAATATAACTTTGGCTTTACAAAACTCCAGGACTTTCAATATGGTCACCCTGGATTTTGTTTTCCCTCAGTTCCAAATTTCTCTGCTGGCATTCATGTAAGCAGAATTACTTTTTCACACACATACTGAGAAAAGACTTAAACTAATAAAGTTTACTGAAATAATTTCAAAAACAGTCTTAATATACTGACCTAGATGGAGAGAAGAGTAGTCAGAAGCAGTATGGACAGGCTTTTCTTCATCCAATTTCCTATTAGTGAATTAATAAAGTGAGGGAAGACATGACATTTATTACAGGTGAGAAGTTCTCCATAGGAGAACACAGGGGAGAAGATAACTAAGTCAGACTTATCAAAAGCCCTGTTCCTTCGTGATTACTTGGATGGTTATTGACTAGTTCTGGTATTCTGTCCCTAGCTCCTCAGTATTTTTACCCCTACCACTGGGAGTGGTAATGCCTGACCGTGCTCAGTTTAACCCACAACAGCAGAGTTGAACTTGTAGATTCTGGCCGTGATGCTACTGACTGGGATCTATTCTCTACCATTCACCAGGTTACAGAATTTAGTCCTCTGTGCTTACTTGATTATATTTTCTCACTTCTTTCGCTTCTCCTACTTATAAACTCCCTTAAAGTTTAGGACCCAAAAAACACTCTGTACTAGTTTTGTATCAGTACATACTACAGAAGATCAAGACTCAGAAAATTCTGTAGAGAACTTGACAAGATCCTCCAAATTAACTCAATGTACTTGGGCATTTGCTTGCTCTAGTGCAAAGGTTGGTCCAAGGAAACATGATGAAAAGTACATTATAAAATGTTTGGGTTTGAGGGGAAAAAAGCTATCAAAAATTTGTAAGATTCTCAGAAGCCTCTTGCCCTCAAATAATGAATATTTTCTCCAGAAAAGGGTTATTGTAATAGTCTCCCATTGAGAGCACTTAACAATATCACAAACAAAATGAAATTGACTACATTTAAACAGACAAGAAATGATTGGCTAGTGATGTAGCAGTCGTATTAGAATTAGTTATCTATATGTGGCCAGGACAATTAACTAATTAGAATAAATATCAAAATCAACAGAAGAAAACATGGAGAGGTAAACAGGATTCTGTGAATTAAATGCAACAGCTTTAACGAGACCTATTCAAAGGAACTAAATGATGCTAAAATGGGAGCTGTAAAAAGTCAAAGATATTGACCTTTGATAATCATTATTTCCAGCAAAACCTAAACCAATGTAAAGTCATCACAACAAGGAGTCTGGGAAAAAAAAATCACCCAGAAACTACACTAGTTCTCTTCACTAAGCAGAGATTATATGGCAAGCAAGGCTGACACCAGTGTAAAATGTGAACTAATTTATGGAGTGCTATGGAGGAACATGGTGGAATCGTATGATCAATATCACCTGTAAGACAATGAAAAGAAATGGAAGTCAAAATAAGACTACGAAAAGGTTGTTATTACCACTTATTAGATCATATTCCTAGAACATTCATTGAATTGGCTGGAGGACTCCAGTGAGATCTAAAATGGAAAAGACTTGGCATTCATAAATTTAGAGCTGAAAGGAACATTAGAAATCATCTAAGCAGCCCTTTAATTTTACAGGTGATGAAGATTTCCCAATGTTTTTATCTTTGGAACTAAGCTAATTCTTATGCTGTAGCATTTACTTTCTGAGTTTTCGCTTCTATTTTTTTTTCACTGCTTTGCTATTTTTTTTAGTTTCTGTTCTAAGCTGTCTGTTTCAATATGTTGCTTCAGCTCTTTCACTGGACGTTTCAAACATTCAGGAACCCTTCTGATCATTCTTCTCTTTTCCCATTCCCCCATCATTCTAGTTGTGCTTTATTGGTTTTGTTATTCTAGAAGTTTATCTTGGGATAACTTTTCCCTCTCAGGTTTTCTTCATCATTGCACTGATAGATGCCTGCCCTGCCTACCCTGAACAGGTTCACTGGTCCCTGTGCTGTAGGCACTGCCTCGTAGTAGTTCCAACAGCTACTGAATCAAATGACTTGATTGCTAGACCATCTTTCTTTGTATTTCTTTTAATTAATTCCCTTGATATTCTTGACCTTTTGTTCTTCCAGATGAATTTTCTTGTATTTTTCCAGCTCTATCATTTTTTTCGGTAGTTTAATAGGTATGGCATTGAATGTCAATTTTGTTCAGACAGAATTATCATTTTTAAAAATTTTATTGGCTCAGCCTACTCACAAGCAATTGATATTTTCCCTAGTTGCGTAGATCTGACTTTGTGTGAAAAATATTTTGTAACTGTGGCAATATAGTTTCTGGGTTTGTCTTGGCAGGTAGACGCCCAAGTATTTTATATTGTTTACAGTTATTTCAAATGGAATGTCTTTTTCTATCTCTTGATGCTGGCCTTTATTGATCATATAAAGAAATGCTGATGATTTATGTGGGTTTATCTTATAGTCTACAACTTTGCTAAGTTTTTCAAGTAGTTTTTCAGTTTTTTCTCTAAGGTTCTCCAACTATACTATCTTATCATCTGCAATGACTGATAGTTTTGTTTTCTCATTGACTTATAATTCCTTCACTTTCTGTTTCTTCTTTTATTGCTATAGTTAATATTACTTATACTATATTGAATAACAGAGGTGATAATGGGCATCCTTGCTTTACCTCTGATCTTTTAGCTAAGTGTAGTGCCAAAGCAATATTTACAGTGCCCACGATCATGATAAAAACTGTGACTTTCAGTATCACATGACATTCGATCGTAAAATGTACCAAGCTCTCCAGATAGGGGATAGAACTGAAGCATTCATTTAAACACTAGAAATCCAAATCCCCAAACCCATAAGCCAATTCCATCATAGTACCAAAGGTATTCAAAAGCCATAATAACACTGAGAGCCACAGCATTCTTCAGCCTTCCCACAAACCAATACAAGATCAACATCTACTCATGAGCCTATCTGACTCCTGACTTGAGGTCCTCATCTCTCCCCCACCATCTGGCTAGCTCTGACCAGCTTCCTGTGGGCTCTGCTTCCCTTCAGCAAACTTCTCCCACCACAGGCTCCATGTGACTATATTCAGCCTATTAGGGGGCAGAGTTTATCTTCACAGCAGGGAAGCTTCCTGTGGGCTCTGCTCCATCCTTTAGCAAATTCCCTCCTTCACAGGTTCTATGTGATTACATTCAGCCAATTAAGGGGCAGAGTTTACTTTCAAAGCAGGGGAGGTCTTCAAACTCCCTCCCAAGTCTATTAAGGGGCAGGGAAGATCCTCAAATTCCCATTCCCATCATAGTAAGGTGTTCAGCTTATTCCCATTACAGATAATGGTTGCTAATGGTTTTAGATATAGAGTACTCATCATTTTAAGTAAAACTCCCTTTATTGTTATGTTCTCTAGTGTTTTTAATAGGAATGTTTGCAGTATTTTGTCAAAAGCTTTTTCTGCATCTTTTGAGGTAATCATATGATTTCTGTTGGTTTTGTTATTGATATGGTTAATTATGCTGATAGTTTTCCTAATATGTAATCAGTCTTGCATTCCTGCTAGAAATCCCATCTGGTTATAGTTGAACAGTTCTTGTGATATATTGCTGTAATCACCTTGATAGTATTTTGTTCAAAATTTTTGCATTGATATTCCTTAGGGAAATTGGTCTACAATTTTCTTTTTCTGTTTTAGCTCTTCCTGGTTTAGGCATCATATTTTTATCATAAAAGGAGTTTGGTAGGATTCCTTCTTCACTTATTTTCCCACATAGTTTACCTAGTATTGGAATTAATTGTTCTTTTTTAAAAACTTTTTTTTTTGGAAAGGGGGGGGGAGGGCAATTGGGGTTAAGTGACTTGCCCAAGGTGACATGGCTAGTTAAGTGTCTGAGGCCAGATTTGAACTCAGGTCCTCCTGACTCCAGAGCTGGTGCTCTATTCACTGTGCCACCTAGCCACCCCAATTAATTGTTCTTTAAATGTTTGGTAGAATTCACTTGTAAGCCCATCTGGTCCTAGAGATTTTTTCCTATGCAGTTCATTAATGGCCTGTTCAATTTTCTTTCTAAAACAGGGTTATTTAGGTATTCTATTTCCTGATCTGTTAATCTAGGCAATTTACAGTTTCATAAGTATTCACCAATTTTGCTCAGATTATCAAATTTATTAGAATATACTTGGGCAAAATATTTCTTAATGATTGATCTATTTTCTTCTTCATTGGTAGTGATTTCATCTTTTTCATTTCTGATACTGGACTTTTGGGTTTCTTTCTTTTTTGTTTAAATCAAATTTATAACCTTCCCTGATCTTCCCTCCCTTTTGTCAGTTACTCCGCCTCTCCACTTTTACTTAATCTTGTCCCCTCCTACTTCCCTGTTGGGCAATTAGATTTCTATATTCGTTTGATTGTGTATATTATTCCCTCTCTTAGTCAATACCAACGAGAGTAAAGTTCAAGTAAGGCCCATCACTATCTTCTCATCTTCCCCTCCACTGTAATAGGTCTATCTCACCTCTTCATGTGAAATAATTCACCCTCTTCTACCTTTCCCTTCTTTCTGCACTCAGTGTAATTTTTTTCTTATTCCTTAATTTTTTTTATATCATTCCCTCAAATTCACCCTGTACCCATAACCTCTATCTCTGTATATTCCTTCTACTATACTATTAATGATATCATTTTTAAGAGTTACTAATATCATTTTCCCAAGTGGGTATGTAAACAGTTTAGTTCTTTTGAATCTCTTATCTTTTCTTTAACCTTTTTTTTTTTACTCCTTTATGCTTCTCTTGTGTCTTGATATTGGAGATTAAATTTTTGGTATAGTTCTGATCTTCTCCTTATGAAAGCATGAAATCCTTCTATTTCATGGAATCTTTTCCCTTGATGTATTACATTTAATTTTTCTGTGTAAGTGGTACTTGGTTGTAGTCCTAGATCCTTTGCCTTCCAGAATATTATGTTCCATGACCTCTACTCTTTTAATTTTGTAGCTGCCAACTCCTGTGTAATCCTTATTGTGGCTCCCTGATATTTGAATTGTTTCTTTCTGGCCACTTGTATTTTTTTTTTCTTGACTTGATAGTTCTGAAATTTGGGTATAATGTTTCTTGGAATTTTTATTTTGGGATCTCTTTCCTGAGGTGATAAGTGGATTCTTTCAATGACTATTTTGCCCTCTGTTTCCAGGATATCAGGGCGGTTTTCCTTGAGAATTTCTTGAAAGATGCTGTCTAGGTCCTATTTTTATTATGGCTTTGATTATATCCTTTTTGATTACAGCTTTCAGGTAGTCCAATGATTCTCACATTGTCCCTCCTTGATCTATTTTCCAGGTCAATTCTTTACCTCATGAGGAGTTTACATTTTCTTCAAATTTTTTTTAAATTCTTTGTAATTTGTTTGATTGATTCTTGCTTTCTCATAGAGTCATTGACAAATTGACTTGACAATTTCTCTTGACTTGACAAATTCTCACTTTTAAGGAGTTATTTTCCTCAATTAAACTTTGTATCTTCTTTGTAATTTTTAATTTTAGTTTTTAATTTGCCTACTGCTGGAGGTTGCCTCTTTGCTAGGGGGTATGCTGAAACATATAGCAGTTCTCAGAACTTGAGAGTCTGACCATTTCTCTGGATATGCTGAGTCATATGAGAAGTCTTGGTATTGATGTTGGCCTGTTCCACCACATTAGGACTCAAGATCTACTGCTAGTTAGTTGAGGTGGGACTTGCTGCTAGCTTGTTAGGATGCTTCTTGTCCTGGTCTACACTTACTCTTTGCCCAAGTGAGACAGACCTTTCCTGCCAATCTCCCAAGTTTCTTGGGCTTAAAGATTGTTTCACCCTGGATTTTTTCTGGTTCAGTTCTTCCAGGTTTTGTTTTGGGGCACTATTTTATGATTTTTGGAGGTAAATATGGAAGAGTTATGGTGATATACTGCTTACTCCACCATCTTGGCTCCCAAAGTCTAAGAACAGGGTATTCTGAAGGAGGATCAAGAGATGACATATGTCATTCATGTCAAAACCATTGCCTTTCCTTACACACTAATAGGCCAGGACACTGAATCCAAGAGCCTTGGGCAAAGCAGTGGCAGTGTTGATCCCAGATTTCCTGTCCTGCTTCCAGCTTAAGCTCATCAGTCATCATTAGTGGAGCAATTGCTATTGAGAAGGGGTCCACCTTTCTCAAGCTTTAACACAACATGATGAATGGAATCATCACAGTGGAGAAGGGACATACCTCCCTTGCCACCACTACCACAACTAAAAGTGACTTTCATCAAAGGGCAAGTAAATACAAGAGCCTCAGCAGTTGCAGAACACCACCTCCTGACTATTGAAAACACTGGTCCTGCTTCTAGCCCAGACCTCCCTCCTCTCCTAGATATTATCTCAAGAAAAACTCCTGTGGTAAAGGACCCAGTCAGCTCTATAAAATTATTTACTATCTGTAATTGGAATGGGAATTTGAAGATCTTCCCTGCACCCTAACAGACCTAGGGGGGAGTTTGAAGACCTCCCCTGCTTTGAAAGTAAACTCTGCCCCCAATAGGCTGAATGTGGAGCCTTTGATGGAGGGAATTTGCTAAAGGATGGAGCAGAGCCCACAGGAAGCTTCCCTGCTGTGAAGATAAACTCTGCCCCCTAATAGGCTGAATATAGTCACATGGAGCCTGTGGTGGGAGGAGTTAGCTGAAGGGAAGCAGAGCCCACAGGAAGCAGGAAGCCAGAGCTAACCAGATGGTGGGAGAGAGAGGAGGACCTCAGGCAAGGAGTCAGATAGTCTCATGAGTAGATATTGATCTTGTATTGGTTTGTGGAAAGGTTGAAGGATGCTATGGTTCTCAGCATTATTATGGCTTCTGAATATCTTTGGTACTATGATGGAATTGGCTTATGGGTTTTGGGATTTGGTTTTCTGGTGTCTAAATAAATGCTTCAGTTCTATCCTCTATCTGGAGAGTTTGGTATATTTTGTGATCAAAAGTCATGTGATACTTATAGTGACAGTCTTTATTGCGATCATGAGCGCTGTAAACATTGCTTTGATGCTACACTATCACTTATAAGAAAGGCAAGTCAGCCTATCTAAAGCAGCAAGATATCCTGAAGAGGAAGAGAAAAAGTGTCAACATGTCCTAAGCAGGTCAAACTACAACTATCACTTTGGTCACCACCTATCCTTGGACCCTAATGGACATAGCCAAGGACCCTGAATTCAAGAGCCCAGGCCACATGCCCTGCTTTCAGTCTGGTGTCTGAAACCATAATGGAAGAGAACAATTACTGTAGTGAAGGGGACTACCTTCCTAGCTTCACCAGCCCCAACTGCTGACCAAGATGAGCAGATAAGCACAAGAGACCTGGCAGTGGCAGCAACCCTTGGACCATCAGGCCTGCTTATAATACGCTCTTGAAGCCATCATTCTAGAAAACAGCTCCTGAAATAAAGTTGATTGGCAAATAAATGCTTTTGAGGAGGCTATAGCCAGAGATATTGAAAAGAAAAATTCATACTACCAAAGTCCTTGCCACTACCAAAAGATTTATCATCAAATACTGATATTTTATCAGTGGAAATGACATTAATGAAGATACATTGCCATCTACTCTCCTACCTCACCTTAAATAGTCTTTCTATTGGACTTCTCTATCTGACTTGCAGCTGAAACCTTCTGTATCTATTGTCTTCCCATTAAAATGTGAGTTCTTTGATAGTAGGAATAATTTTACTTTTCTATTTCTATCTTTTGAGATTAGCATAATGGTTTACATATAGCAAAAACTTAAACATGCTTTTTTATCCATTCATCTAACCATTCAGTTATCCATTCATAACTGTCATATGTTTTCTTTATTATCTTTATTTTATTCTTTTTTTGCCCATTCTTGATCTTTTTTTTTTTTGGAGGGTGGAAGATAGGGCAATTGGGGCTAAGTGACTTGCCCAAGGTCACATGGCAAGTTTTGTGTTAAGTGTCTGAGGCTAGATTTGAACTCCGCTCCTCCTGACTCCAGGGCTGGTGTTCTATTCACTTTGCCACCTAGCTGCCCCTATTATCTTTACAAGATTCCACTTGTGCTAAGAACATCTTTGATGAAAATATAAGAAGGATACTGATATGCTTTTGTAAACAGCCTTTCCCTGGAGATTATTTCTGTAGAGTCACAAAGTAGATTGAAAAATACAGAGAATACAATATCCTACTATATTTGTTGTTTTACTATGAAAAAGTTAATTTAATGGAGTCTTAAAGGCTCTCTTACAATTAATTTCTCTTGATACGTTAAGCTCATTCAAGTTTCCTTGTAATCAAAACCACAGAGAAAACTGTTCAACAATTATCTGATTATTGTCGAGGAAAACATAAAATATATTTTTTACTGTAATGGAGAGTGTCCTGCACAGGATGCAGATGAAAAAGAAAATATCAATAAATAGTGAGTCTCTACTGATGCTTCTGTTTATGTATATTTTCCTGAGTACATAGAACCATAGAATATTACAAGGCTTCCATCATGGGATTCATAACTGTTCAAAAGAACTCAGCCTGAAAATCCTCATAAGAAAAATGGTAAACCAATGTAAAATTCTTATTTTTTTATACTATGTCTTACAATTAATGGCTATTTGGGAGAGGTACTGTGTAGTATCAACAAAGTTAGACTAAGATTCAACAGGCTAGAGAGAAAGAAACATGGATTATATTTAGGAAATTGTGTAGTGCTTTCAAGAATCTAAATGTATCCCTCATAATATAAACGTTTCTTTTAAATGCAAATGCGTTCTAAGTACTACTGTATGATTGTGAATGTGGGTACATCTAGTCACTTCAGAATTAAATTTCAGTGGGCTCACGTGACAATGGAGAGATGGATGATATATGTTACATGCAATTGGCTTATGTGTGTCTATATGCAAATACACACATGCATATACACACACGTGTGTCTACACACATCTATATACACATATGTACACACACATATATCTATATCTATCTATAAATGATGGGCAAAAGTGGGAGACATGTCATACATACAATATTAACGAGGGATAACATGAAATGTACAGAGCTCTAGAAGAAGGCCTCCAGCATTTTGGGTAGATCCTCTGTAGAAGACTTATGGGAGAATATGGACAAAAATTGCATGAGATGAAAAGGTGCAAATTAGTTGTGTTCTGCATTGTTGGAGCAAATAAGAGGAAAAATGGAAGAGAGGAAGGAATTCTAGCCCTGGAATAAAAAGGTCTGGATTAAAATCATGTCTCTGATCATACCAGACCATTTTTGGTTTTTCAAAAACATTAATTTCATTTTATGTGTTCCAGATTGTTTGAAATAATATTTGGTCAACATGAATTCAGGGTTAGTTTAATATTAAGAAAACCATAAATGTAATTAACTTTATTAATATGGGACTTGCAAATACATTGTGAAGAAATTTTCTCAAGTTGTTTGTTACATCTGATATTTATTGCTTGAATGGCCTTAAGCAAAATATTTAATTTCACCCAGTCTCAATTTCATCATCTCTAACATGAAGAAGTTGGATTAGAAGAACATTACAATCCCTTCCAGTTCTAATTCTATGGCTCTGTGATCACGTGTCTAAATAGGAGCTCATTATTATTTCCCCACCCCAGAATCTGGCACAGAGTTGAATCGGAAGTATAGAGTAGATTGGGAAGCTATATATTGCTCTCAATTATGCAAGTTTGTTCACTTTCACCAAAACATGTCTTCTTAATGTTGAAATTTTCTAAGCAATGTTAAATGTGCTCATCTTGATATGAGAGGAAATAGGATTACAGGTGTCCCACCTGATAGATATAGGATGAATATAGCTTATTACATGCAAGGATATGTACAAGAAGTAGCATGAAACATATCATCGTGGACATGTGTAACAGGAAGAGTAGTTCTGGTAATGTGGTGAGAATGAGATAGGTACTCATATCCATGAATTATTAAAAGGATTAGGGAAAGGCCTCTAGCGGGTTGGGTAGAACCTTTATGAAAGATTTATGGAAGGAAGTTAAAACAAAAACCCAATTCCGGCACAATTGTGCATGGGTTGCCATCTGCACAACTGGGGTCAGTGCTCCCATAAAATGGATATCAAAGGTAGTGAGAAGTCTTATACAAAAATAGTTAGAATTAGATTTCTCAGTGTTTAGTGGAAGAAGCAAAGGCATCAGTATTTGAGAAGACAAAGATGGTTAACCCCTTATGCTCTATCTTTCTATATGTAGTGTTTATTTTTAAAAGATCAGTTGTCATAATAACAAATAGAACATAAGCTATTTTCTTTAACACTTTATAATGAGTTATCAGCTTTGCAAAGTCATTAGCTAAAGGAATGTTTTCTATTTCTCATTTCTGAGGTTCAGAGTTCTTACACTTCTTACCAGGAATACAAACAGCTTAAAATGCCATCACACATGTTTCTAAAATATCCTGCAGAAATAACTTTGACATCATTGTAAAAAATCCACAACCTGCTTATAAATACTCCAAATGCTAAAATGAAATGATCACCAAACATACTTCCTTTAATAAATAGAGTGGTGAATAAATTGTGTGAGATAGCTGTTAGCACTTGGCTTCCAGTTCAGTTTTAAAACCCAAACATTAACATAAAGCAGAAACACTTAAATAATGGAATGAAGAAGAACTCAAATTTAGTTGAGTGATTTAGTAATTAAATAGAGATAAAACAGGTCTTTCTTTGTTAGGTAAACACTTGATTATTAGAAAGTGATGAAGAAGGAGTGTGATTATCACAGGGACAGCCACGTGAGAGGATTTCATTCCACATTCAGTAGTTCAGGAGAATTTAATGGGAAACAGGGAACTTTCTCAAATAAGCAATCAAAATAATCCATTAAGGTTGTAATCAGTAGTAAGCTTAGGTGTTGCTATACTTGAGATGTAAACAGATTTCATAAATATTGTTGAAATGGCACCTCTGGATAGTTCAAAGTCATTACAGAGGTGGTGTGTAGAAAGCAATTCATTATCACCCTAGAATTTCATGTAATATTCCTTTCTAGAATGCTATAGTGGTACCTCAACCACATGAATAGTTGATAAGGTCATAAATGTGGCAGACATTATTATAAATCCATAAGATTATAGTACTGAGACTTTCTCAATAAGCACTTCTAATTTGGAAAGCCTGGAAGATTCAATCAAATGAAATTCATAATGGTCAAGTTTTTCTTGCCTTCTGCACATTGTTGCATGGTTTCAGCATACTGTTTTTGTGGAATATGGGGAGGCTATAACTTTACCTGAAAGATATCAGATTCATTTCATTTCCATTACCAGTCTCTTTCTCCCGGTCTAGTTTGACATTTCTTTTACAATTAGAAATTATTTTACCAAAGAGTCATTTTTACATTTTATAATTAAAAATACAAATTTGGTGAGACAGTCAAATTACCAGAAAAGTAACCATTCATGCAAGTTTATCATTCAAAAGAGTAATAAGAGGGTGTCACAGGGGGACTGGCCAATTAACCTCCAGGTCCTTAGGGCATTGGTGGGGGAGAGGGAAGGTGTCTCTGCTTGCTGCCAAAATAGGTGAGGGGTTTCGTTGATCCTGCTTTTGAAAGGGTGTAATGATATTTAAAAGTAGGGAACTGCCCCGGAGACAAACCATGTGTAGGTATTCTGGGACTATTTCTTTGTATGGTGAAGAAAAGCCTTTAATTGACTCCTACAACAAAAGGCTCCAACAGAAGAACTTGACTTCTCTTTTCTTTCTGTTCTCCACAAAGTATAAGAACTATATAACAAGTGGAGAGAGTGTCCTTCCTCACCTCCAAGATTGTTCTGTGAACACATGAGCTCATTGGCAAGTCTGTATTTTAAATGAGACTGCTTCTTCTTTGTGTCATCTTTCCTTATGTGGAGAGACTCACGAGCTTTTAACAAGTGATAAGTGCCACCAGAATTTCAATAGCCTAGCCCAAGAAGGAGAAAACTAAGGAGTAGTAACCTGTCTGTTCCAGCAGAGTAATGAATCTACCTGAAAGAAGAGATACCATGTCCTGCAATGAGGGGAGTGACTTGTCCATAAGCTATACTCATTCATTCAATAAACATTTATTAATCACCTACAATGTGCTAGGCATTGTACTAATTGCAGGGGTTAAAAAAAAAACGAAACAAAAGACGGTTCCTGCCCTCAAGCAGCTTTTAATCTAATGGAGGAGAAACACACACAAATTTGTTTATGCAAAGGAATATATACAGAGTAGGCTACATACAGGAAAAATAGGAAATAGTTAAAAGAGGAAAAACACCGAAATTTAGATGGCTTAACTAGGGATAGGTTCCTCTAGAATGTAGGCCCAACAGTGATTCTCAACCTTCCTAATGCTGTGACCCTTTAATACTCGTATGTGGGCGTATCTGCATGTGGGCGAACCCACCTAGAGATGGATAGAGGACCAGTGTCTCGGTTTCTAAGACTATTGGAAATACGTGTTTTCCAATGGTCTTAGGCAACCCCTGTGACCCCTATGAAAGGGTTGTTCGACCCCCCAAGTGGTCGTGACCCACAGGTTGAGAACCACAGATGTAAGGTTTTAGCTGGAACTTAAAAGAAGCCAGGGAGGTCAGTAGTAGGAGTGGAGGAGGGAGCACATTATGGTCATGGTGAAAAGCTGAGAAAATGCCTGGAGCTGAGATACCATGTCTTCTTTGTGGAACAGCCAGTAGGCCAGTATCATGGGATTGAGGACTGTGTTGGTAAGCAAGATGTAAGAAGACTGGAGAGGGCTAGGTTATGAAAGCCTTTGAGTGCCAAATGAGCATTTTGTATTTGCTCCTAGAGGCAATAGGAAGCCACCACAGTTTATTGAGTATGGGGGTGGCATGATCAGACCTATGTACTGAAACTGGAAATTAACATGGTAGTGGAAATATTGGTAGCAGCCTCTTTCAACTTGATCCTACTCTTCCCTTGTATCAAGGTGGTAAAGTAGCATTTCCTAATGTGGGGGAAAACACAATTTTGTTGTTATTTTTGTTCTTGTTATACACGTTCAGTAAATATTCCTTTGTAAAAATGATATTAATTGTGTGTGTGTATGTGTGTGTGTGTGTGTGTGTGTGTGTGTATAAGAAGATGTAAACTGGTTAAATTGATAGTGAGATGCTGATCCCTGATATCAGTGATACTGAGGAGATTTATTAGTTCTCATGAAAGAACAGTAGAATAAGGGCTCGCCTACAGCATAAGAATTCTACTGCCTTTCATAGGTTCCTTTAGTACCATGAAGAGAAGATGTGGCCAATCAAGCTAGGGAGATCTGGCCTGTTAGTGCATGTGTGGGTTGGGAGAGGAAATTTAGAATTTTTCTGTGGTTTTTATTAACAGTTGTTATAGGGAAACTATATCTCTTTTGGAAAATAATGTACAGCATTCTGCTTAGGGGCTTGTGATTAGATAATTAGAATGCAATATAACACTTGTGTGTGCGTGTGTATGTATCCTTTTAAAAATTAGATTTGGAAGTAAAATGCAATGAATTGCTCAAACATGCCCAATGTAATAGATTATACAAAGCATACTAAATATTTCTGCTTGGATTCAATCCAGCACTTGGAATTTTTGGAGCTGGTTTCTAATCATGAGTGATTGAAGCATTGATATAATGTGATCATATACAAAAGTTAAAATGTAATTAATTTATGTTTTTGTAGTCATTGGGTATATTCTTTTCCTTATTCTGTTTTCTTTACTTTGCATTTTTCTCATGTTTTACTGTATTTTTCATATTCATTCTTATAGATCAGTAATATTCTATTACATTGATGTTTTGTAGTTTGTTTAGCCATTTCCAATTTATAGGCAGCTACTTTGTTTCCAATTGTTTACTGCTAAATAAAATAGGGTTGCTATAAATATTTTAGTGAATAGGGAACCTTTCTTTTCATCATTCACTTACTTATGACTAGTAGTGGAATCTGTGGGTCAAAGGATATGGACATTATAGACATTTTAATGTATAAACCCAAACTGCTTTCAAGAATGTTTGAATCAATACATAGCACCACCAACAATGTTCTTTATTTACCTGTTTTTCCACAATCCCTCCAAAATGAACTATTCCCATATTTGGTCATCATTGAGGTAAAACTTCAAAGTTGTTTTGATTTCCATGTCTCTTAATATTAGTGTGAGGGCTAATTTATAGTGAAGTTTCCCCATTCTGAAAAATCAAATCTAGAGTGGCTTCAGTATTCTCTAGGCCTGTTTAGAAGTCACCTGACCTTCCAGCAATCTGGGGCTTAGAGCAATGGAGACCCTCCCCAGTGCCAACCTAGCAGAAGATATGCCAAATAAGGTTAAGACTGCTTTCATTGGACACCCACATGTTTCCCGGTCCTTTGTCTCAGAGAGATTCCCGCGCTTAGGTTGTGGGTCAGCCCCTCTACTAATGAGAGTGAAGGCCAGTTGGGGGGTTGGGTTTCTGCATTAGAAGATTATATAACCATGGGCTGGCTTCTACCTGTTGCTCTCTCCCTGCCACCATGTGGGCAACAGGGGCAGTCCTTACTCATGAGAAAGAATAAAGAACTTTTCTGACCTTAGATTCAGACTCTGAACTCTTTCATCTCATGCATTAATGATTTGGAACTTTTGCAATTCTCCTTTTGAGAACTGTTCATTCACATCTTTTGATCACTTGCACAATGACTTTTACCACCAGTCATTTTTAAAGAGGGTTCCAGAATTACTACTAAAGAGAATAAAATAGCTCCACTATTTTTAATGACACCTTGTATTTTTTTCTCCTTAAATTTCTCAAGAAGATGCATTTGTATATACATATATAAATGTATGATCCCAATTCACTGACACATTGTAATATGGGTACTTACAGTATTTGCAAAAGCAATTTACAAAACTTTTAGTAAGTATGATATAACTTCAAATGGATCATTTTTGATTCGGTAAGACTTGCATTATAAAACATTCCTTTGCTATGAAAACATCTACTTTGAATGTATTACCAATGAATATTAGACATAGGCACTTGGCATAATATAATACCTTAGAGGCAAGATTAAAATCACTTTCATAAGGCTTTGTGATAACAAGGCATGAATTTTTTTTTCAACTTCAGTAAATTTTTTTGTCTTTCCATATCAGCAGCCTGGTTTGATATTTGGTATTATTTGGATATCGAGAAGATTTGCTTCCTTTCTCTATTCTTCAACACATCCCTATATGAAATGTTTTCTGTCTTAGATGTAATGCATTTTGACTGCAGAAATAATATATTTTATGTAATTGTTAGCGTTCATATCACCCTGTTTGACTATTTGTTTAATGAGAGCAAGGAGTGTGTCTCATTTAATTTTTGCTACTGCCCTAGTACCTAGTTATTTGGGGGTAAATTATGTATTGAATTTGCATTCGAAGTGGAAAAGGCACAGAATTTATGAACTATAGAGTCTGACTTGTTCTCTAAACTAACTAGTTATATGACCTTGATGAAGTCATCATGATAACTGTTCCCCATTCCCTCATCTACAATAAGATTAGACTAGATGAACTCTTAAATCTCTAATAATTTATAGTTCTATTAAAAATTTTTTTACCTTTCTATGATAAAAATGTAATCATCTCAGAAGCCAATTAATAAGGAACCTTTGCTTTCAATGGTTTTTGAATGAAAGTGTACACACAAATAAAAGTGTTTCTTATTTGAGGTGATGAGAAATATGCATCCCATTATGGCTTTTTCTATTGACATTTTAATCATTTCGACAAAATTATAAAGTACGGTGTCAGTACTATGTTGCAGCAACTAGATGGATAAAATATAAGAAAAAGGCAAAAAGTTTACTGGAAGTTGTGTCTGTTTTCTTTGTTCCTTGAGCTACTACAATTTCCTTTATCTTTATTTAGAAACTTATTTACCATTCAAGAAACTTTGTGCACGTGTTGTTTCTCGGTTGATGACATTTTTTTAGTGCGGCATAGTTACTCAAATTTAATGTATTCTTTTATTGTCCCAACTACTGTATGAAAACTGTGTGTGAATCAGTTTGATCAATTCCCTCAGATGCAGTCTCCTTTAATTACAGTATTGATTACAGCTGGGGAAATGGGACTTGTGATTCCACACAACACTGTGTCAGCCTTCAGAGGAAATGATGGCTTTGGAGGCAACTGTTGCAGGTTACTATTTATCTCCTGACCCTATGAATGTTGACATGTGTCATCAATAGTGAGGTGGCAAAGATTCAGATTTCTTTGGCACAGTATCTGAAAGTTTAGACAGCTCTTTGAATCTCTCTGGTCTTGAAATTGCTCCATGCACTTTCTTCTTTAAAATGTTGGTATTTCTTGGGTGCAGAAGGGTCAGGCTCAAAGCAGGGCCTCCCCCTTGCATTTTCTATCTAGCCTTTTAGTTTCAAATAAAGCCAGTGAGAATAGAGCCTAAAAATAAAGTTACTAAAATAACTCCACACACAGAGGTTAAGGTCAACCTGTATTAGAGTCTTGCTGAATTATGTGTCAATGCAATTTAAAGATCTGGCTTAGTGCAACGATTTTTATAGTTTCCTCCTCCATTAATGCTTTCCCCCCAAAGATTTTGAGTATTGTATAAATACAAAACTAGACCTATGTACAAGTTTTATTGATCTTGGAGTGGTTAGGAAATGGAACACATCCACTGGAATGTGAAATTTTTAAGAGGAGATGGTCTTCCTTTTATATTTGTATCCACAGTGCTTTACATGTAATAAACACAGTATCATTCCTGCATGCATGCATGAATGCAAAGATGCAGAAGACACTGTCCATTGTCTCTGAGGTGGGGTGTGACATGTACACAAATGACTTTAGGATAGGATGGCTACTTAGAGATATTTTTGTCCAACCTCCTCAAACTAAAGCCTAGAAAAAAGAAGGTACTTGCTTAAGTAGTCTGAATCTGAACCGAGATTTTCTAATTCCATGCCTGGATTTTGACCTTATATTAAATTTCTCATTATACCTGGCTGCATCTTCAGCAGAATCTTTGCTATATGAATGACCTTGGACAAATAATTTCTCTTTGAGCCTCAGTTTCCTCACCTATAAAATGTAAACTCCAGAGACCCTCTGTTGATTTTAGGATCAAATATTATTTCATCTTTATCTTGTTCCTTTAAAAAGTATTATACATATTAAAAAGTATTAAATATATTAAAATGTAAAATGTACATGTTTCACGATGTAAATAATTATTAGTACAGTAGTACATCTCTCTTGGTCTTTGTAGTTAAACTCCTTGAAAAGGTCATAAGAAACTTCTACTTTCCTCTCTCTTCTTAATTTCTTATAATTTGATTTCCAATCTCCACCTCTCACTCCCTTATAATCTAGCTTCCATTCTCATCATTCCACTTTCTGAAATCATTCTCCCCAAGTCACTTATGACTTATTTTTTAAAGTATTTCTTTTTAGTATTAATAAATATGTTTATTCCAAATTTTCTTTTTCTCTCCAGCTTCTTCCCAACTCACTGAGAAGGCAAGTAATATATAAGTTATACATATGAAATTATGTAAAAATGTTCATATAGCAATGTTACCAAAAAAGCAAGAAAAATAAAGAAAGAAAATTATGCTTTAATTTGCAGTCAGGTTTCAACAGTTTTCTCTCTGGAGATGGATAGCACTTTTCATCATGAGTCTTTTGGAATTCTCTTGGATGATTACATTGACTCAAGTAGCTAAATCTTTAAAATATTGTTACTGTGTACAACAACATTCTGGTTCTCTTCACTATACTTTGCATCAGATATATATATACGTATGTGCACACACCCACATATATATGTATCAGTTTTATATTATTCATATAGGTCTTCTGAGGTTTTTCTGAAACCATGCTACTGCTCATTGATTCTTATAGCACAATAGTGTTCCATCACAATTTTATACCACAACTTGTTCAACTATTCCCCTTGATGAGTATCTCTTCAATTTCCAATTCTTTGGCCCCACAAAAAGAGCTGCTATAAATATTTTTGTATAGAGAAGTCCTTTTCCCTTTTCCTTGATCTCTTTGGGAAACAGACCTAGTAGTGGTTATTGCTGGGTCAAAGGATATTGACAGTTTCATAGCCTTTTGGACACGGTTCCAGATTATTCTCCTAAATAGTTGAACTAGTTCATGCTCCACCAACAGTTCATTAGTGTACCTATTTTTTTTCCTTTTATCCTTCATCATTTGTCTTTTTTTTATATGTGTGAAGTTGTGTCTCAGAATTGTGTTAATTTGAATGGTCCTAATCAGTGGGTGTTTAGAACACTTGATGTATTTGATTTTTTCTTTTAAAAACTGCCTGTTCATTTCCTTTGACTTTTTATCAATTGGGAAATGGCTCCTAGATTTCTATGCCTAACTGAGTCAGTATATATATTCTTCTCTCTTCAAACCAATTCTGATGAGAAAACGGTTTAAGCATTCCCCACCATCTCCTTTCCCCTATCCCTCCATTGAGAAACCTCCTTCCTGTTCAATACTTTTTATGTGAGAAATTTTCCCCATTCTTCTTTTCTCTTCTCCTGTCTTTCACTCCATCTGTTTTTCTTGTCTGTTTATCTCAATATCATCAACTCACACCCATGTTTCTGTCTGTGTAAACTCCCTCTAACTGCCCTAATAATGATAAAGTTCTTAAGAGTTATATATTTCATTTATAGGAGTGTAAACACTTTAATTTTGTTGAGTCCTTTATGATTTCTCTTTCATGTTTACATTTTTATTCTTCTCTTGAGTCTTGTATTTGAAAGTCAAAGTTTTCTATTCAGCTCTGGTCTTTTCAATAGGAGTGCTTAACAAATTTCCATATTATAGGTACAATTTTATGGCAGAAATTTAGCTTAGTTAGCTGGTAAAGAAAAATGTAAAAACTGAGCTAACAAATAAGAGTCTAATTCAAAATTCTTTTTGTAGCCTGGGGCTATAGATTTTAGTTAGAGTAACTAGACATTTGCCTTTGTTTCTCTATATGGAAAATGAGGTTGCCAATATTGTTATGAGGCAGAATGGAGGGGTTCACTTGAGGTCAGAAAGCCTTGAATTCAAGTCTTGCCTTTGATACCTATTAGAACCCAAGGAGGAGAGAGAAAAAGAAGTGGCAGGAAGAGGTGTGATGGTGGTAGAAGTCTATCCCAAGAGACAGGACAGGTTGCTCAGAGATGGTGCCCAACAGTTCCCAGGTAACGGAAAACTGAATAGTGTGAAAATTATATACTATGAGTAAGGAGCACTTCTCTATATTAGCACCCTAGAACAGAGCTATGGTCACTTTCACCTAGTTTTATCTCTGCCTTCATGAGAATGTAATGGATATTACTAGTATATATTTGTGATTTCTCATGAAAAGAAATATGGCACTGGAGAAAGATTAAAATATATTATCACAAAGTAGAAGTTTGTCTTCAGTTCTTAGAAACTTGACTTGGAATGGTGAGCAAATTTGGTCTTTACTCAGTGTAGGAAATCTGTTAATATTTTATTTACATTTTTAGATGGTCACCTTACCTTTAATCAAATATTTATTATGACTAGTTCATATGATGGGGCATTCCATATTTCAACAGTTTTTCATTGTTAAAAATTTCATCTTATATTAAACTTCAACCTATCTGTCTCTTTATCCTACCATGAGAAACTGATATTTTTCCAGTTGTTTAGATTTGACTTGATTTGTGTGAAAAGTGTTTTACAATTATGTTTATATAGTTCCTGGATTTGCCTTGCCATGTAGACTCCCAAAAATTTTATATTGTGTGCAGTTATTTTAAATGGAATATTTTTTATCTCTTGCTGCTAGGATTTGTTGGTTATATATAGAAATGCTGATGATTTGGGGGGGTTTATTTTATATCCTGAACTTTGCTAACATTGTTAATTATTTCAAGTAGTTTTAAAATTCATTCTCTAAGATACTCTAAGTATATCATCATATCATCTGCAAAGAGTGATGGTTTTGTATCCTCAACTCCTGTTCTAATTCCTTTAATTTCCCTTTCCTTTATTACTGCATAGTTTCCAGTACAATATTGAATAGTATTTGTGACAGTGAGCATCTTTGCTTAACCCTGAACTTATTGAGAAGGCTTCTAGCTTACCCCTATTAAACATAATGCTTGCTGATGGTTTTAGATAGAGACTACTTATCATTTTAAGGAAAATTCCCCTTATTCTTATGTTTTTTAGTGTTTTTTTAAAAAATTATTTATTTATTTTCTTGTTTACATCATTCATCACCACGAGATTTTGAGTTACAAATTTTCTCCCCTCCGTCATCCCACCTCTCATCTCCATCCCCCCTACCCTCCTGTGTGGTAAGATACCCAGTTTAGAGTTTATGTCATTCCTTCCCTAAGCCAAGTTCAATGAGAGTAAGGTTGACCCTTTCCCTTTTGCCTTCCTGTTCTTCCCCTCCATTGTAACAATAATCTCTTGCCTCTTCTATATGAGATGATCAACCCCATTCTGTCTCCTCTCATTCTAATCCTGTCCCACCTCAGAATTTCACCTTTTAGCATATCGTCCCTTCCTATTCAATTGATCTTGTGCTTTCTATGTACACATATATACACATACTTAGATATGTGTTTGTATGCATATATAAACCCTCCTATATAGACATATGTGTATGTATATGTATATATACATTTGTATTCCCTTCACCTATCCTCATACTGAGAAAAGTTTCATAAGTTACAATTATCGTTTTTCCATATTGGCATGTAAATAGTTCAACTTTGATAAGTTCCTTATGATTTCTTTTTCATGTTTACATTCTCATACTTCTTGTATTTGAGTGTCAAATTTTCTTTTCAGTTCTGGTTTTTTCAGCAAGAATGTTTGAAAGT
>CM053580.1:181261595-181278923 GCA_028627135.1 Pseudochirops cupreus | reverse complement strand
CTACCATTTGCTGCACTCTAATTCTGAAGGAATTATTCTCTTCAGAAAGCTTTTGAGATTCTTTTTCCATCTGGTAAATTTGACTTTTTGAGGCATTCTTCTCCTCATTGGCTTTTTGGGCCTCTTTTGCCATTTGAGTTAATCTATTTTTTAAGGTGTTACTTTCTTCAGTCAGGTTGTTGACTCTCTTTTCATGATTTTCTTGCATCATTCTCATTTCTCTTCCCAATTTTTCCTCCACTTCTCTTGTTTGGTTTTCAAAATCCTTCTTAAGCTAATCTATGGCTTTTAGGCAGTCTTCATGTTTCTTAGAAGCTTTTGGTGTGGCAGTTCTTACTGTGTTGACTTCCTCTCATTTCATGCTTTGATTCTTTGTAATATATTACTGTAATCTCCTTGATATTATTTTATTTAAAGTTTTGGTATCAATGTACATCAGGGAAATTGGTCTATAGTTTTCATTCTCTGTTTTGGTTCTACCATATCTAGGTAACAGCACTACATTTGTGTCATAAGAAGAATTTGGTAAGATTATTTACCTATGTTGCCAAATAATTTATATAGTATTGGAGTTGATTATTATTAAATGTTTGATAGAGTCCACTTTTGAATTCATTTGGACCTGGAGATTTTTTCCTAGGGAGTGCATTGTTGGTTTATTCATTCTTTTTAAAAAATGGGATTAATTATTCTATTTTGGTGCATTGTCTCATTATTGTCATTTTCTTTGAAGAAATTGCTGATTGTTTCTGTGATTTGTTCTTTGAACCACTCTTTCTTTAGTGTTAGACTTTTTAGTTTCCAATTAACTTTTAATCTATCTTTCAATGAACCTTTATTATATGTAATTTTTATTGCATCATGATCCGAGAAGGATGCCTTTAATGCCATCTGATGTCAAGGTTTTACATCCTAATACATGGTCAGTTTTTGTGTATGTACCATGTACAATTGAGAAAAAAAGTATATTCCTTTCTGTCCCCTTTTAGTTTTCTCCAGAGGTCTATCATATTTAACTTTTCTAAAATTCTATTCACCTCCTAAACTTCTTCCTTGTTTATTTTGTAGTTAGATATATTTAGTTCTGAGAGGAAAAAGTGGAGACCTCCCACTATATAGTTTTACTGTCTATTTCCTCATGCAACTCATTTAATTTCTCCTTTAGAAATTTGGTGTCTATATGTTTAGTTTTGATATTACTTCATTTTCTATGGTACTTTTGGGCAAGATATAGTTTCCTTCCTTGTATTTTAAAAATAGATCTATTTCTGCTTTGGCTTTGTCTGAGATTGTGATTATAACCAGTGGTGTTGTTTTTTTCAACTTCAGCTGAAGTGTAATATATTCTACTTGAGCCCCTTACCTTTGCTCTGTGTGTGTTTCTGTTCAGATGTGTTTCTTGTAAACAGCATATTGTAGAATTCTGTTTTTTTAATCCACTCCGTTATCCACTTCTGTTTTATGGGTGAGTTCATGCCATTCATATTCACAATTATGATTACTGTGTATTTCCTTCCATCATATTTCCCTCCATTTTTTATTTCTGTCTCTCATTTCATCCTGTTACTCCTCAATGGTATTTTGCTTCTGACCACTCCCTCCTTCATTCTGACCTCCTTCCTATCATTCCCCTCCTTTTTTTCTTGTTCTCTTTCCCTGCTGCTTCCCTATAGGGTTAAATGGATTTAAATAACATACTCACACTAAGTGTGTATGTTATTTCCTCTTTGAGCCAATTCTCATGAGAGTAATGTTCAAACAATGCTCACTCCCATTCCTTCTTTCCCTCTACTGCAGTGGTTGTTAACCTCCCTAATGCCACAACCCTTTAGTACAGTTCCTCATGTTGGGGTGACCCCTAACCAGAAAATTATTTTTGTTGCTACTTCGTAACTGTAATTTTGCTACTGTTATGAATTGTAATGTAAATATCTGATATGCAGGATGTATATTCATTGTTACAAATTGAACATAACCTACAGGTTGAGAACCGCTGCTCTACTGTAATAGGTCTTTGGTGCTTCTTCATGTGATATAATTTACCCCAGTCTGCTTCTTTTTTGACTTTTCTCCCAGGGCAATGTTCTTTCTCACCACTTAATTTTTTTTTTTGGATCATCCCATCAAAATCAAGTTATACTCCTACTTACTGTCTTTGAATATTCCTTTTAACTTCCCTAATAGAGATACATTTCTTAGAGTTACAAATTTCATCTTCCCATGTAGGGATGTAAACAGTTTAACTTTCTTGAATAACATATTTTTTTCCTTTCCTATTTACTTCTTTACGCTTCTTTTGAGTCTTGTATTTAAAATCAAATTTTTTCTTCCTTCTGAATTTTTCATCAAGAATGTTTGAAAGTTCTCTATGTTACTGAATGTGTATTTCCTCCTGGAAATATTACATTCAGTTTTGCTGGGTTCTTGATTGTAATCCAAGCTTCTTTGCCTTCTAGAATATCATATTCCAAGTCCTTTAGTTCTTTAAGGTAAAATGTGCTAAATCCTCTGTAAACCTGACTGTGATTCCTCAATATTTAAATTGTTTCTTTCTGGCTGCTTGAAGTATTTTCCCCTTGACCTGGAAGTTCTGGAATTTGGTTATAATATTCCTGAGAATTTTTATTTTTGAATCTCTTTCAGGAGGTGATCAGTAGATTTGTTAAATTATTATTTTACCCTCTGGTAATAGGGTGTCAGGGCAATTTTCCCTGATAATTTCTTGAAAGATGCTATTCAGGCTTTCAGGTAGTCCAGTAATTCTTAATTCATCTCTCCTAGACCCATTTTCTAGGTCAGTTTTTTTTTTCCAATAATGTATTTTACATTTTCCCCAATTTTTTTCTTCTTTTGATTTTGTTTGAATGATTTTGAATGTTTCAGAGTCATTAGCTTCCACTTGTCTAAATCTAATTTTTAAGGAATTATTTTCTTCAGTTAGTTTTTGCATCTCCTTTTCCATTTGACCAATTTTGCTTTTTAAAAGAACTTTTTTCTTCAGTGGAATTTTGTACCTTTTCCATTTGGCCAATTCCACTGTTTTCTTCTTCCAATCTGTTGACTCTTTTTTCATAATTCTCTTGCATAAGTCTCATTTCTTTCCCAAATTGTTTTACACCTCTCCAGTTTGATTTTTAAAACCTTTTTTGAGATCTTTCAGGAGAGTTTTTTGGGCTTAGACCAATTCATATTTTTCTTTGAGGTTTCACATGTAGCTGTTTTTTAATGTTGTTGTCTTCTGAGTTTGTGTTTTGTTCTTTCCTGTCACCATAGTAACTTTCTAGGGTTAGGTCTTGTTTTTTTTTCTCATTTTCTAACCTATTTGATGACTTTTAAAGATGATCTCTGCTCCTAGTGTGCCGGGGGCACTGTCCCAAGCTTCTTATACTTGGTGACAGAGGACCGGTCATTCATTTTCTGCCCTGAGTCCTCCTATGCTGGAAACTTATCTGCTGCACTAGGGTTACCCAGCTTAATTTAGTCAGCTTTGCCAGGACCCATTGAGCCAGGATTGTGGAACCTTAATTTCTAATCTATGCTTGAGATAGAGGCTTTCCACTGCCTTTCCCAGACACCACCTGTGCTGTGATGTGCTCTCCTTTTACTGAAGTGAGACAGATCTTTCCTCCAGTTCTTCCAAGTCATCTTGTGCTGGAAAATTATTTTACCTCCATTCTTGTGTGGGTTCTGTTGGTCTAGAATTCATTTTGAGGTTTGATTTAAAATTTTTTCAAGGAAATTGATGAGAGTTCAGGCAACTTCCTGCCTTTTCTTGGACATCTTGGTTCCACCTCCCAATGCAGAATAAAATTAAAGGTATATCCTGATTTTTTTTTTTACAACTGGTTGTTAAACATTTACTAGTACCTCCCTGGTATAATGTCTTTTCTATATGATGACCCTTTACCTTTTTGAAAATGGCAGTCATATCGTCTCTACCACCCCCCATTTTTTTTTTAAACGATAACATTCTCAGTTTATTTAACTATGCCTCTGGGTGTATAATTTCTATATCTTTATCACTGAAGTATCCTTTCTATGGTCATATTTCTTTAATGATCTTTCCATGAAGATATGGTATTTAGAATTAGTCTAATTAGTACAGCATATAGTGGAATCATTTTTGCTCCCTTCTGGAATGCTCAACTTACATTGATTCAGTAGTAGATCCAATAGAAGTATAATAAAGACAAATGATAGCCTAGTATTTAGTGAAATTGAGGGATACCAGAATCTTTAACATTGTATGTGACATTAAAAATGCCAGCGGAAATCCTCTTATGCCTTAAGTAATAATTAAGTAATAAGGCATATTTTGCTAGAATGCAGAGTGGGAAAACAATATATAACCAAGCAGGAAAAGTAGGTTGTGGAGACATGGTGAAGAATATTCAAAGTTGAATGGAGAAGTATTTTTTGGATAGTGTAGACAATTGAGTTTTTGAATTATGTGGCAACTGAAAATTCTTAGAGACTGAGCTCTAGATAACAAAAACAAAAACTATTAAATAATCAATAAATTAATGGTTTGTGGTTTCTCTCAGTAACCAAAGAATCCAATTGAGACTCTGAAACACGTTAAATCAGACTTGTACCTTCTGACAGGGAACTCCCCTGACAGATGAAACTCAATCCTGATTGGTGGACATTTAATGAGGAGGAGAGCTAAAAGTCTTCAGCTTCTCCTGCTGAGAATGTGTCTTGATTATGAAATTCAGCAGACTCAAAGCATGTGGGCAGGAAAAGCCATTTTCTATCTGCACCTCTCTAGCTACCTTTCTCCATCATAAACTGGGTCAGCCTAAATGCTAATGGAGGAGATAAAGTACAAGATATATGGTAGGTGTGTGTGTGTAGGGGGGGGTTGTTAGGGAGTGAGATAGGGGAGGGAGATCTATGTGAGGTTGGCTTTTATTTGCAGAGTAAACAGAAGTTCCCTGCCTAGGCAGATGCCTTGGGGCTAGGAGAAGATTACCTTATTCAGTTCCAGCAGTTCTCAACCTGTGGGTCACCAGCCCTTTGGGGATCAAACGACCCTTTCACACGGATCACAGGGGTCACCTAAGACCATTGGAAAACACATATTTCAAATGGTTTTAGGAACCCAGACACTGCTCCTTTATTGATCTCCAGGCGGGTCCGCCTACATGCAGATATGCCCACATACCAGTATTAAAGGGTTGAGGCATTAGGAAGGTTGAAAACCACTGACTAGACTGAGGTTTTCAGGAGTGCTGTCTTTACAAAAATAGAAGGAAAAGGAGGGATCACAAATGAATGATTAATTTTTAATATAGTAGTATAATATTAATTTATCTCAGTAGAGGCATGATATATATACTTTGGTAACTATAGAACATGGGTTACAAAGAGGAGAAGCTTAAGACAAGGTAACCAATTAGAAAACTGTCCAAGTTAGAGGTGATGAGGACCAGATCTTGGCTTGTGTCCATATGAGTAGAGAGAAGGGGATGGAGCTTAGAGATGCTGTGGAGAAAAAATGGCAAGATTTGATACTTGGCTGATCATGTAAGGTTAGGAATCAGGCATGATTGCAAGGTTCAAACCTAGATTACTGAAAGGGTTTTGATTGACAGAAATAGGAAAATTTAGAAACAGGTGGATTTTTTTATGTGAAAGATAATGAGTTATATTTTGGACATATTGATTTTTGATACACCTACCGGACATTCATTTTGAAATATCTAGTGTGTGGCTAGAGAGCCGAGGCTTTAGAACAGCAGACTCATTTGATAATTGTATTTGTAGAGATGATCATTAAACTCATGGGAGCTGATCAAGTTAAATGGCATCATGCGAATGTTGAGAACGACTGGAATAGAATTCAAGTACTTGAGGTACAAACAGTTAGCAACATGATATGCCTGATAAAACAGCAAAATACACTGAGAAATTGTGATTAAATATGTAGAAGGAAAACAAAAAAGAAAAGAGGATCTCAAAACTCAGAGAGGGAGAATATCTTAAATCTGACAACTTGTAAATTGAATGATCAGAGGCAAATCACTTCACCTCCTTGAGCCTCAGCTGCCTCTACTGGAAAAGTGAATAAAATGTGTACATTTTACCTCTATAAATTTGTATTGATTAGAGCTTTTTTTTGTTAACCCTGAACCTGAAGAGGTCATAAAATGATGAGGTCAGGGTTAGGGTTAGGGGTGCTTGAGACCCCAAAATACCAACATGCCAGGTCCTGCTGAATGAATTCAACTCAAGTCTTCTCTTAACCAAAGAAAAGCAAAGTTTATTAAAAGTTTGCCATGTTGGGTAGACTCTTAAGGAGCCTTGGTATCTGTGATGCTTGCATTGGGCAAGCAGGCCAGAATCATCTGACACAGAGTAAGTCTGCGCTAGGTCATTCTATGGCGCTCTCACACACATTGGGGCAATATAGGGTCTTATATACAGAGAGGTTGTGGGAGGAATCTAGGGGTGGTCTAGGGGAGAAGTTTGGGGGGGGTCTTTTTGAGAGTTAATGAGGTAAATGAGTGATTAAGGGTGGGAAGTTGCTGGAGGCTACCTGGAGCAAACAGATAATGGTGGGCTAGGCCAGTTCAAGGGTTGATTGATATTTTGATAGGCTCAAGGGTAGAAAGTAGATGGACAATGGAGGGCTAGGCTAGTAACAGAGGTCTGGGCAGAGCCACAGTGAAAAGCTTTGGCCTGTGCAAATACCCCAACAAGTGGGAAGATTCAATCAGAGTTCAAGGAGTTTTCTAGAGCCTTTACCTCATCAAACCTTTAACAAATATGTTATGGTGAACAGAACGGTTGGGTGCAGTTGACATATAATTATTGTGAAATACTTCACATGTATCCACTTAACTTTTATATTATTGGTTTATGACCCATCATTACAACTTTCAAGATTATCTTTTCAATTCTAATACTGTCGTTGTTGTATTAGTCACCTTTCCTATATTCTTCTCATTTGTAAATTTGATAAACGTGGTAATATAGGGGTATAGGCTCTAGGCCCCCCTTTGAACTCTCTTTGAATCTTCACACTGGATCTGGCATTTCCCTAAGGTCATAAGTCTTCCATTATCACTATGACTGAATCTCTGTTAACCTAGCCTAGCTCTCCATAGTCTATTATCTCCAGGTAGCCTTCAGCTACCCACCCTTGATCCTATCAAAATATCTATGACCAAATCTGTTACCCTTACACTAAGCCTAGCCCTCCATTGTCTGTCACCTCAGGATTGCCTCCAGCTGTTTTCCACCCTTGAACCCATCAAAATCCCATTCTCTTGGTTAGTGGAGTCTGACTTCAATCCTAATGAAGATCCTCCTCAGACTTCTCCTCAGGACCCTCCCTAGAGCCTTCCTCCCAGACTACTAGACCACCCCTGGATCCCTCCCACAATCTTTCTTTATATAAGATCCATCTTGCCTCCATGAAGTGACTGAGATTCAATCTAGCTCAGACTCAGCCTGTGTCAGATTGTACTGTCCTGCTTGTCAATTTAAGTGTCACAAATACTTAAGTTCCTTAAGAGTCTAGCCATTATAGTGAATCTTTAATAAACTTTGCTTTACTTTGGATGAGAGAAGATTTGAGTTGAATTCATTTGGCAGGACCCAGCATGTTGGTATTTTGGGGTCTTGAGCACCCCTAAACCCCAAACCTCAACAGTTTCTTTATATTTATTCAAGTGATTGATAAAAATATTGAATTGACTCAAGCACTCAGCCCTGTAGCACAGTAATTGAAATCTCAGTCCAGGCTTACACTGGTGAATTAATAAAAAAAAATTGAGAGGTCTTTTATTAACCAGCTTTGAATCCACCTAATTATGCAATCATTCAGTTGACATTTCTCCATCTTGATCACAAAGATTTATGAAAGACTTCATCAAATACTTTGTTGAAATCCAGATAAAGTGATTATTAGATTCCTCCAGTCTACCAATATAGTATGTAAATATTTCAAAGATCTAGAATTTTGACAGTGTGGTTGCTTTCTCCAACAATACACATTATAGTTACCCTATAAATTAGCATATATTCTGAAAGTTACTAAAGCCAAGAACTTTACCCTCCTCTATTTAACTTATTTAATTTTAGCAAAGCTAGTATAACAATTACATTCCAACTCATTGTACCAGAACCAGGACTATTACATCACTGAGTTCTAGGGTGGCAGAACCCTCATAATTTTATACTATCAGGAGGGGTTGAAGGAATTCTTTCTTTCTATTGCCACCAGCTCCAGCTCCTGCCAGCTACTTTTAACTCCCATTTTTAGGGGGTTACTTCTGTCACTAATACTCCACTTAATATCATTAGCTTTTACAAAGAGCTATTTACTTTGAAGGTATTTCAAGAACAAAATACAAATGTTTTCCCCAAAACCTTCGAGGTGTGTGGGATGAAAGAGTTTGGAGTCTGAGTCTGAGATTAGATTTATTCTAATCTTTATTTATTCCTCTTTATTTATTTATTCTTCTAATTTATTTGTTATTTATCTATTCTAATTTATTTTTCTTTATTCTGAGATTAGATTTATTCTTCCTCATGAGAAAGGACTCCTCCCCACTCGCCTTACTCAGATGGCATCTGCCAGGGAGAGAGCAATAGGCAGAAGCAAGTCCAAAGTTATATAACCTTATAATGCGGAAACCAAACCCCTCAACTGGCCTTCACTCTCATCGGTAGGGAGTCTGGCCCACAACCTAAGTATGGGAATCTATCTTGAAGACAAAGGACATGGAAACATGTGGATGTTGAATGCAAGGCCAGAAAAGGAGTTTTGTCCTTATTTGGCATATCTTATGCTGAGGGGGCACTGTCTCCATTGCTCTAAGTCTCAGATTCCTGTAAGGTCAGGTGACTTCTAAACTTAGGCCTAGTGAATTCTGAAGCCACTCTAGATTTGATTTTTCAGAATGGGGAAACTTCATTGCAAATTATCCCTCACAGAGGCATAATCTCCACTATACCACCCTGGGAACTTAGTGTTATAATTTAGTTCAGTTCCCACACTGGGCACTGGACACACCCAAACCTCAGAACTCTATTCCCTTGTATTCCCTATAATAGAAATGAAAGTAGTTTTTAAAAAAATGGTCAAGGGCCAAGATTTATTTCTTAAGAACCTATATACTTTGTTTTAATGTTTTATAGTTTTTTTCAAAATACATGTAAAAACAATTTTAATATTAGTTTTTTTTAAATTTTGAGTTCCAAATTCTCTTTCTTTCTCCCTCACTCCTCCCCCATTGAACCACTTTGATATTAGTTATACATGTGCCGTCATGCAAAAGATATTTCTATATTAGTCATATTGTAAAAGAAAACATAAACTAAAAAACCTGGAAAAAAACAATCCAAAAAGAAAGTAAAGTAAGTTAAAAAAAAAACAGTATTCTTCAATATGTATTCAGATGCCATCAGTTCTTTCTCTAGAGGTAGGTAGCATTTTCTATTAAGTCTTTTGAATCATTATATTGCTGAAAATAACTCTCATTCACATTTGATCATCATTAAATATCGTTATTACTATATACAATGTTTTCTTAGATCTGCTCACTTCATTTTGCATCAGTTCATGCAAATCTTTTCAGGTTTTTCTGAAAGCATCCTGCTCATCCTTTCTTATAGCACAGTAGTGTTACATCACAATCACATATCAGAACTTGTTTGACCATTCCCCAAGTGATGGGTATGCTCTCACTTTCCAGATGGGTATCCTCTCAATTTCCAGTTCTTTGTTACCACATAAAGAGCTGTTATGAATATTTTTGTACAAATAGGTTCTTTTTTTTTTTTGAAGGAGAGAGGGGAAGGGCAGTTGGGATTAACTGACTTGCCTAAGGTCACATGGCTAGTAAGTGTTAAATGTCTGAGGCCAGATTTGAACTCAGGTCCTCTTAATTCCAGGGCTGGTGCTCTATTTACTGCGCTGCCTAGCCACCCCTGGTTCTTTTTGTTTTTTAATCTCTTTTGGGATATGGACCTAGTAGTGGTATTATTAAGTAAAAGGTTATGCATGGTTTTATAGCCCTTTTGGAGTAGTTCCGATTTGCTCTACAGTATGGTTGAATCAATTCACAACTTTACCAACAATGCATTAATGTCTCATTTTTCCCACATCCCCTCCACCACTTGTCATTTTCTTTTTCTATCCTATTAACTAATCTAATAGGTATAAGAGAGTACCTCAAAATTGTTTTGATTTGTATTTCTCTAATCAATAGTGATTTAGAGTATTTTTTATGTCTATAAATAGCTTTGATTATTTCATATGAAAACATCATATCTTTTGGTCATTCATCAATTTGGGGATGGCTCTTATTTTTTATAAATTTGACTCCACCATACTTGAATTATTTCTTTCTGAATGCTTGCAATATTTTCTCCTTGACTTAAGAACCCTGGAATTTGTTTAAAGTATTCCTGGCTGTTTTCATTTTGGGATCTCTTTCAGGAGGTGATTGGTGGATTCTTTCAATTTCTATTTACCTTCTGGCTCAAAAATATTAAGGCAGTTTTCCTTGATACTTTCTTAAAAGATGATGTCTATACTTTTTTAAATCACGGCTTTCAGGTAGTCCAGTCATTTTAAAATGATTTCTCCTAGATGTATTTTCCAAGTCAGTTGTTTTTCCAGTGAGATATAATCACATTGTCTTCTAGTTTTTCATTCTTTTGGTTTTGTTTTATTCTTTCTTGAATTCTCACAAAGCCTTTAGCTTCCATTTGCTCCATTCTAATTTTTAAGGAATTATTTTCTTCAGTGAACTTTTGGACCTTCTTTTCCATGGCCAGTTCTGCTCTTTCTAGGGCTTTATTCACTTTCTTTTCTTTTTGAACCTCTTTTGCCATTTGGCCTGTATTTTTTTTAAGTTGTTATTTTCTTCAGTGTTTTTTGGGGTCTCCTTTAGCAAGTTGTTGACTAGTTTTTCTTGATTTTCTTGTATCAGTCTCGTTTCTCTTCCCAGTTTTTCCTCTCCCTTTCTTACTTGATTTTCATGACATATTTGAGCTCTTCCATGGCCTGAGACTGATTCACATTTTTATTGGAGGCTTTAAATGTAGGAGCTTTGATTTTGTTGTCTTCTTCTGAGTCAGCATAATAACTTTCTATAGTCAAAATTTTTCCCACTATTTTCTCATTTTCCCTGCTATTACTTGACTTTTAAGTCTTTGTTAAAGTAGATCTCTGCCTCCACAGTGGAAGGCACACTGCCCCAAGCTTTGGACATTTCATACAGCCCTTTCAGAGATACTTTTAGGGTCCTGTAAGTTTTCAGCTCTTTCAAAATGGTATGATCTAAGGCGAGGTGTTTACTCCTCCCCTGGCCTGTGCTCTGATATGTGAGCTACCACAACCGCTATTTTTCTGCCCTGGAACTGTGAGGAGGATCCTCCCTCTATTGTGGTCACAAGCTCTGATGTGCTAGTGCTCCTCCTTTCCCTGGGACTGCCCCCCAGGACTGTGCCTGGGATCTGAATATGGGCAAAGTAACAGAGTCCTGCCTCAGTGCTGGCCAAAAATGTCCTCTAATGTTTTTCTGACCAGTTTTTCCACTCCCTTACAGTCTGTGGCCTGAGGCTTCTGGAAGCAACTGCTGCTGCTGCCACTGCTGATTCATTTACTCCACAGGTTTTATCCCAGTTTCCTGGGGCTGTGGCTGTGGTGGTATGATCTGAGCTGGACTCTGTTCTACTCTCACCCAGGTGTGACAGACCATTCCTGCTGACCTTCTGAGTTGTTTTGGTGTCTTTGTGCTGAGAGGTCTGGAAACTGCCACTTCCATCACTGATTCGGTTGCCCTGAGACCTGCTCCAGATTTGCTGGGGCCGTGATCTGTATTGGTGTGGCCTGTGCTGGAATGGGCTCCTCTTTCACCCTGTTGCAACTGACTTTTCCTACCAACCTTGCAATTTATCTCACAATGGAAATTTGTTTTACTCCATTTTTTGTGGGTTCTACTGCTTTAGAATTTGTTTAGAGTCATTTTTACAGGTTTTGGTGGGATTTGGGGGGAAAGCTCAGGTGAGTCTCTGCTTCTACTCTGCTATCTTGATTCTGCCTTCCATATGCAAGCTGTCTTATTAGATTTTAAGCTCTTTGAGGACAGATACCATGTCTTTTAAAAATTCTATATCTTTCCCAGTGCTTGCATAATGAATTACACAAAAAAGAGCTGATATGTGTGGAATGGATAAATGATATACATATGCCCTCTTTGTATAGGAATCCACCTTTCTGGTTACACTTCAAGGTTTGTATTGTTTATCAATACTTCCTTATATTTTTCTTTGCCACTTTATGGCTACAATGAACCACACTTTATTTATCTAAATTCTGCTTTTCATTTTCCACATTTTATTTTCTCGTCTAAAGTCTTAAACTTCAACTGGAAAAAGAAATTATTAAAATTCCCTGAACCTCTAAGTTCTTAAATTTCTTCTCCAGAACCTCATTCACTAGAGATGCATTTCTGGGTTTCTTCTGATAGTATCATTAATTTTCGTTTGGGTCAGCAAAATAAGGTTATGTGTGTGTGTGGGGGGGGAGTTCATGAATATTGTCATATGCTCTGTTTTGTCTTGGATGTGTGCCTCAGAAACTGTATAAATTATGCATAACTAGTGTATATATGCTTACCTCTGAGTCCTTTACCAAGGCATTAGCAAGTAAATTTTCTTTCCTTGTGTCAGTAAGAGGATTCCTAATACTTGCTAGTATGTGTTCATTTTATGTTAAAGACTGGTTTATTAAATGGCTTGTACCTTCTTAGAAGGTTTTTCTTCTTTTCCTCTTAAGAGGCTTAAAAACACATTTGATTGTTTTTGCATTTTTAGAATTTCCTATCTTAACTACTTTTAGAGAAAGATTTTCATGTACTTATCTTTACTTCTTAACCACTGAATTTACAAACTAAACGACATCATTATTAACTCCTGGGAATGAATAAATTTAGGTCTTTTATAAAATTAGTTGTTTCACTACTAATTTATTTAATCATTGTTTCAGAAAAGAGGCTCCGAGATTAAAAAAAGCACATTCATAAAAGGAAGAATATCTAGTCATCTCAGTTTTTCTGGAGAAAATCAATAGAGCAGGTATATTTAAAGACCAATGTTCTTATTGAGATGAAGTAAATCAATCTCTCAGTTACCCCTGCAATTGCATTTTTCAAAGAATCTTAGATGATCTTTACAAATGTGAAATGGAATCCTTATTGAAGGAGAGAGGTGTTAAAGCTCTGTTTGCTTCTCTCAGATCAAGGTTGGTGGTTTTTTTGGAGGAGAGGTGGAGGGAATGGGGTCAGGGAGAGGGAGTGAGAGTGGGACTAGGTAATCAACTATCAATACAGATAGTCAGATTTTATAGTCTGCAAACCTTTGAGTCTAATTGCAAATATATAGCCTGTTATAATAAATCTTCTAGGAGAAATCTGTGTGATTCTTTCTTTGATTATTATTATTGATACCTAGATATGCACATCAATCATTATCATTTAGATTTTATTAAGTTCAGAAAATGTTACTCTTTAAAAAAAAGAAAAATATTCTTCTTCTCTCATTTGCTTTTGGGGGGTATTACTATGGTTGGTAATTCAAGCCTTACACTCTCCCATTTTTTTAGGTAAGTTCTTCTTGATAAGATTTCTAATAAAGTTATGTCTAAATGCTTTTAAGACTATTGCCCGTACAGTGGGTTTCTCAGTACCTCTGTGGTCTGTTTCAGTCTTTCTTCTTTAGCTTGTCTTCATAAGTGCCATTTCCAATTCTTCATGTAACATTTCTACTAAGGTATTAGAGGTCAAGTGTGGTTGTGCCTTGGTCACTGATGAGAAAAGTAGATTGTTAGAGAAATGTTCTCATATTTGCTCCATTGTGCAACAATTTTCTCTTTTCCACTCTCATCTATGAATGCTCTTGAGATGATGTAACTTCTTTGAGTTTCATACCAAATTTTCTGTAGACTTGTTTTTGCTGTTGCTTTTTTATGAGGCAATGCTCACAATCATTCACCAGAGCACCATCAGTGTTTACAAATAAGTGTGCATCCTTAACTCTCATTGCCATTGGTTGCCATCTGTTCTGCTTGGCAAGGAGATGAAGTATGTGTTAGCTTAGGCGATTTAGGCCTCCTTCTTGGGTCAATAGTTTATGTCAATTAATCTTTCAAAGAAAATAGCGATAGTCAAGGAAAATATTTTTGTATTTTTTATTTTCTACTTACTAGTTTTTAGGCTAGTTTGAATAGATCAGTTTGAAGTTTCTACATCTGTTCTCTGTTCAAAATACTACAGTTAGTTGTTTGAGACAGATGTTGCATGGCATTTCAATATGTCCAGTGAGGTATGTGTCAGAACTAAAAAGAAGCTAGAACACTTACGTGGTGTAACTTCTCTCCATTGGCAGGAATAAAAAATACTGAAATTTGTCACAAATTTACTCACATCCTTAGGGCACAAAGTCTTTCTGGTGGTGGCAGATGACTTGATCAGGGTGGTTCATTTTCTTTCTCATATTGTACCTTGACCATGTTGTACCTCCAGTATAAGGATTCTAATATATTATTGTAATTTTCAAGCTCTAGAGCAGTGGCTCTCAACCTGTGGGTCACAACCCCTTTGGGGTAGAACAACCCTTTCACGGAGTCACAGGGGTCACCTAAGACCATCAGAAAACACATATTTCCAATGGACTTAGGAACCTCCTTTATCTGTCTCCAGGTGGGTTCTCCCACATGCAGACACGCCCACGTATGACTATTAAAGGGTCGCGGCATTAGGAAGGTTGAGAACTACTGCTCTAGAGTCTCCCTAGAGTCATGGTTTCACGTAGGAACAAGACCACCAATTAATTTTTATTTTGTGTACAGCATTACTTATAATCCAGAGAAAGACAACAGGGTATAATGGAAAGCACATTGGATCTGGTCCAGGGTGTAGATGAAGTATGTTTGAATCTTGTTAGAGAATGCCAAAAGTAAGTAAGATATACAAGAAATGCTAATGTGTAGAGTAGCCACCTGCGCCTAAAGACATCTTATAACTTCTACTGGTATTAAGTCAGATTTGGTTTGAGTGAATGAAAAGTTCATGGTATGCTAGAGGGCCTATTAGGGTGATAAATTTTGCCTTACTTTGTTGTACATGGATTTGGAGAATGGCAATTTTCAATCAAAGCCTAATGTCAGAAGTCTTCTTTTGTTCTCATTTTTTTTTTCCAATAGGAGATTATTTCTTGAGGTAAGGGGCCAGTAGATGATCAATCTTACCATATAGTATACCAAAAAAAGAGATCAATTTACTCCTCTTCCCCACCCTTACTCTTTCCATTTTTTTTTCTTTCCTCACTTTCTAGTTCCCATCCCTGTTCCTTTATTTTACTGGGGTCTTTCCCTTCCATAGTTTCTCAAGTTTCTAACATATTCCTGTAAGCTCTCTTCTAGGTTAAAGGAGTAAAAATAAATATTTTATATTGGGAGTTCCTTGAGGACAGGGACTGTCTTTTGCCTTCTTTTGTATCTGTAGATTTTAGCATAGTGCCTGGCAAATAGCTGGTATTTAATAAATGCTTATTGACTGTGTGACTGGGAATGTGTGTCTTTTTGTATGTGGGGAAAGGGATTGTTGAAAATAACAAGAAGAAGGAAGTTCTTAGAATATTGGAGGTGGAAATGATCTCAAAGTGTATCTAGTTCAAGCTTTATCTGGACAGGAGTCTCTTCTACAATACCCTGTCAAGTGGTCTTGTAGCTTTTACTTGAAGACTTCTACTGAAGAAGAACCCTCTATTTCCCAAAGAGGATTGTGCCACTTTTGGACATTTCTGTTTAGTTGAAATATATCTTTTGTCTTAAATTTTACTCTTTAAAGCTTGGTCATTGAGTCTTAATCACTCCTTCCTTGAAGACAGATGTATTCCTGGTTAGCTCAAATAGGAACTTCGATTGTATTTTCTAGTTTTATATATGGTGTTTAGAAAAACTAAAAATGAATATCAGACAGAGAATAATGGAAAGAAATATGGTTGATTATGAAAAAGACGCAACATGTAACAACTCTGGAATTTTAGAGAAGAATAAGAATAAAAGGATTGCATCAGAAATTTATTGAATCAAAAATGAAAATGAATTGGTCATATGATGAGAGTTAGAGATCCCTAGAAAACCACTCCCATGTTCTTTGAAGTATCAGTTAAAGGCTGGGGATGATGGTGTAGGGTGAGAAGTTGTGGTCTCTGTGGTAAACTTATGGGAGGAGATAAATAAGAATCACACAGATTGCCTCAGCATAAATGAATTTCAATCTGTATTGCTGTAGTGAATGTCCACATGGAATGTCCACAATATTTCAATGTCCACATAGATCACAGATCCATTTCAGCATTGGAGGATTTGAGTTAGGTTTACAGGTCAACCTACAAAACCTATTTAACTTATAATATAGCTGAAATATGGAATAAATAGCAATTGTGGCATAGGAATCATGCATAATGCTATTTCTATGGGAAAATGCCTCCAGTATTCCAAACTGACTCACAAATTATATTTTGGAACATATTCCATTCATAATTTAGTGACTGGCTATATTAATTCCTTCCTCTTTCCTAGATATTCAAAACAGAACAGAGAGGGAGAGAAAAGCATATATTAAAAAAATCATTTACTATACAAAATAAATCAAGGTTTAAAAAAGCATGCAATGATCCAATTATTTCCTATTTTAATTCTCTCCACGTTTTTACCTGCTTATTCAGTTTTGCTATCTAAAGTCCTGTGGCAAATGCACAAGAGTCTGAACTCTGAGAATTCTCTGAAGTCTTTTGTTAAATTATGCCCAATGGTGATCTAACTATTGATTGTTTCCTAATGTGCAACTTGTTCAGGGAAGACCCTAGAGAAAAGTTCTGAAGTAGACAAAGTTTGTGTTTTGTATTTTTTTTCATCTTCTGTCTGCATGACCCTACCTAGCTCCTACATATATATATATATATATATATATATGTATGTATATATGTATATGCAGGGTCTTCTTGCCCAACAGATCCTGGCTGACTAGGACAGCCCAATATGATACAGCTCTCAAAGCATGATTCAGATTATTCCTTTCTCCTGCTTCAGCTGTTCTCTAGTTTATTCCCTCTAGTCTATTCTCTAGCTGCTGTAGGACTGGCTGCTAAATTGATAAATGATCTTGAGCTAAGTTATTAATGTTGATAATGACTTCATATGTTTTCAGATCAAAGTTCATTGTATACTTATACATTCAAGAAAGGGGAAAGACATATCTAAAGTCAAATGGTGAGAAAGCAATATATATTTTCTTAATTTTT
>CM053580.1:181248910-181261095 GCA_028627135.1 Pseudochirops cupreus | reverse complement strand
TAGAGCCTAATATATTCCATAATGAATTGAAAAGGTTTGGCTTAACTATTCACATAAGGAAAATTAAGTGGATGAAGACTGCAATTGTCCAGACTATGATATACAGTTATATTGAAATGTAACAAACTGAATTATACTGAAATACTATTATATTGAAATATAACAAATATAAAAAGTGAAATGGGCCCAGAATTGAACAGGACGTTCAGAAGAGTGGGATGAATCACTTATAAAAACGATAAAGTTATTTTAATGATTCCCAATTGCTCCCTGAAATAAAAGTCTGTTTTTAAATACAAGTATTCTTTCCATGATACTGTAAAACTGCTTGTGAATCATGTAACACTGTAAACTTTGAGAAATTGAATCTTCTAGCACATTGGGAAGATTCCATTTGGCAAACTTATGAGAAGTCATAGACAACAGTAAAATAAGATTGACAGGCAAGGATAGGCATGCTCACTAGCATCACTAGAAGGAATATTCACTTAAACATGGTGTATGAAATTAGGCCTTGTCTTGAAATTTTATGTGCTGCAAAATCCCACTTGCTGAAATGGCACCAAGTATGTATGTATGTATGTATGATATGTGTACAGACATATACACATGCATATACATATACATATATGTATGCATTAGCAGGTTTTTTTTAACTAATAATGAGCCTTTAAACTTATATGATCCTGATTAGATCGCCAAAAATATAATTTTCATATCTTTATAACTTGTCATTATGCTACTAGGAAATAATTTTATGAACACAGTGTTTGATTCCATGAATTTATCAAAAATAGATAATTATATGAACTAATCAATCAATTTGGTCAGACCCTGGACTCATCTCATTGTACAGTTTATTTAACTGGTTTGTCAACTAAAGTTCCCAATTCTTGAAATGTTGAAATGAGTTAGGACATTGACAATGTTAAAAAAAAAAAAAGAAAGAAAGAAATTTTGTCCCTTCAGAGACAGCCAGAATGGAAGTTAGAATTTTCACTAAGCTTAAACTTTAAATGGAAGAATCCTCTATTATAATTTGTAAGCTTGCTAGTAAGCCATTTTTTCATGGTCCATTCATAACCAATCACAACTCATCCAAATCCTTTTTGCAATGGCACACTACATTGAAAAGTTTACCACTAGTCATTGCTGCAGAGGTGACCCTAATGCTTTAGAATCCCAGCTGCATTCCCCACATATGAGCTTTTCATGGCCCATAATTGTTTGAAAGAAGGTTTTGCTTTTTTAGAGTGGCATTGGCAAGGCCAGGTTGGAATTGATTAAAAATGAACCCTAATTGAGTGCATTTGCTAAAGTTTTCTATTTAAAATAATTGAGATATGGCCCTGTAAGCAGCAGGCCATATCGACTGTGTCATATTATAAACGGAATTCAGCTCATGTCACGGTTGCTTCTGGATAATTTGTGCAATTGTCTGTGAAGTGCTGCTAGACAATTTCACTGAGTGACTGTTTTTGTCTTTTCATTTAAATAAGCTTCATAATAGGCGATTAAAGCTTGTTTTCCAGAGACATACATCAATAATTTATAGTGCATTGCAAAGTCAAAGCTGGCCCACTACTTTTTTTTTTTCCCATTTTTAAGCTGAGTATCTTCCTCAAGGAAGCAACATGGTAGTAGGAGATAAAGGCCCTGGAGATAAAGGCCTGGAATCAGTAAGATCTGATTTCAAGTTCTGTTTTTATAATAATTGCTATCATTTTATAGCTACCTTTTATGAGGCCATCTGTACAGAATTATAGCAGGGGGTGTGTGTGTGTGTGTGTGTGTGTGTGTGTGTGTGTGTGTGGTACTGAAAAACTGGAAGTTAAAGGGATGCCCACTAATTGAGAAATGGCTGGACAAGTTATGGTGTATGAATATGATGGAATACTATTGTAATGAAGAAATTATGAAGGGGGTGGTTTCAGAAAAACCTGGGAATATGAACTGATACAAAGTGAAGTGAGCAGAACCAGGAGAACACTCTACACAGTAATGGCAATATTGTAAGGAAAATCAACTGTGAAAGACTTAGTAACTCTGATCAATACAATTTTCTACAACTCCAAAAGACTTGTGATATAAAATGATATACTCCACCAGATACAGAACAGATGGACTCATAGTACAGACTAAAGTATTTTCCCCTTTCTTTAATTTTCTTGGGTTTTTTCAGACTGTGGCTAACACAGAAATATATTTTGCCTGACTATATGTTGTATAATGGGTATTGGATTTCTTGTCATCTTGAATGGGCAAAGGGGTAAAGGGAGGGAAATGATAGGGAAATAAAAATAAAAATTTAATTTAAATTTTAAAAGCTACCTTTTAAATAGTGTTTTAATGTTTACAAAACACTTCACGTATGTTATTTCATTTGATTCTCACAACAACCCTGTGATGTGTATGTGATTATCATCCTGATTTTGTAAATGAGGAAACTGAAGATGAGAGGTTAAGTGACTTTTTCTGGGTCACAGAGTTGTGCGTATTGGAGGCAGGATTTGAACTCATGTCTGTCTGGAGTCTAAGTCTAGCACTGAATCCAATATATCCTTTAGCTGCCCCTATGTAACGCATTGCCTGTGGGATCAGAACAAATTCAGTTAATCTCTCAATACTCGGAAACAATTCCTGATGATTCTAAATTATAGACAAATTGTCCGTAATATGCATCAGCAGGAGTTTCTATACCATGAAATTAATCACACTGATGAAATTTCAGATCTAGATGGGGGGAGGGGAGCAGGACATATATAAGTGTGTGTACATGTATGTATATTTGTGCATATCTACATGTGTGTATTTGTACATATTTGTGTGTATGCAAAAATGTGTATGTATTTCCCCCAAATCTTAACAAATAAATTTACAAGGTGGCATGAGCTGAATAAAAACAAATGAAAAGTACCTACCTCATTCCTCCCAGGATAGAGAGCTGAATAAGATGAGATAAATGAGGGATGTAGGAAAGGACTTTGAAAGTTGGCTAACAATAGAGTGAAGGGCAGTATATTACGTGAAGGGAAAAAAATGGCCGCTTTCAACAAGTTTTTCAAATTTGATGTAATTGGGTTTGTCAAGGGCTGAATTTCTACTATAGTTAAAACCTCTTTAAAGCTGCTTTTCTATAATCTCACCTTTCCCTTCAAACTCTGTCTCCCCCTCACAGAGATCTCCACTGACATGTTTTCACTCTGAGGTAATTTTAAGTTGGGGCCATAAAACCTCTTAAAATAGCTTTTATTATTTATGGCTCACAGATCTTTATCCGTGGCATTGTACATTGTGGCACATTGACAACTCACATAAGGATGGCTCAGATTACCCTGAGATTATCAATGCTTTCAATAGCAACAACTTCAAATCATTCTGGAAGCATCAGCAATAAATATTGCACTATTGAGCTAGCTGTGATTAAAGAGATTGCTATTATTGAGTTGAAAAGTCGGCTTTCCTAAAGTCTGAATTCCTCTTCCCCCACCCCAAATAATGAGGTGTTCTTGATCTCCTGTGCCCAGAGCCATCTTTCAGAAAAGTCATCAGGTCTTCTGTGAATAAAGTTAACTTTGTGAGACAGGGATATGTATGGGCAGATTGTCTTCTTGGTCATTATAGCAGTTTCTGTATTGCTGAAACACACATTCTGGACAGTTAATTGATAGTCTCTGCAAGCTCAGGCAGGATTTTCTGGTCAGCTGTACCTCCCAAGATGTAGCATCAGACAGATTGGGAAACTTACCTACCAGGCTGCAGAAGTTCCTGAATAGAGCGTTACATTGTAGACAGAGAGAAAACAACACCACAGAGACCTTCATAGAAAATGTCTTTCATCTTATTTAAAACTTAATACATTTATTTAAAAACAGCACAAAATGACACTTTTAGTTTTTGGTTTACAGAAGTTTCTTTTCTTTTTCCTCTTCCTTCCTTCCTTCCTTCCTTCTTCCTTCCTTCCTTTCTTGCTTTCTTAGTTTTTTTCTTTCTTGTATGTAAGGCCTTGCTCTTATCCACTTCCACTACAGACTCTCACTGTAGGCTGTAAAGTGAAATTAACCAAAACCAGTGCCCTTTCAGCTGGTTTGGGGCCATGATGTTAAATTTAAATACTGAGTAGACTTAGATGTGAATATCTGATGAGTTTCCAGCTCATGGAAAATCCAGCTTATGTGAGCAAAACTAGACTTAAGTAAACTGTACAATCACAATTATGCACTGTTTTGTTAATTGTTTTCAATTGTGAGGTTTTTATGCTCCAGCAAAAAATACTGAACAGTAAATAAAATAAAATAAAGTTACTATAAATAATTCTTCATTAAAATAGTTGAAAATTCCACCCAAACTATTTACCATTTAGAAATAATATTTCCTGATAACTGCGTCCTTTATTTACTTTCTTTCTCAGCCTAAATGTATGAATTTCCAAAGGCTCAGTTCTATCTTTTTTTTTCTTATTCTCTCTGTAAGCTTTCTTCCTTGTAATTTCACAATTTCCCAAGTTTATCATTCCAGCCATAACTATAGTCTCTAACCTTCAGTGCTATATTTCCAACTGTCTCCTGTAAGTGGCATGTGTTGTCACCTACATGTCCTCATACTCTTCAAATTTAGTATGTTTAAAAACAATCTTCCTCTAAAAACCTTCTCTGACCTGCCATTTTCCAGTCATTCAAGGGTTAAAAAGTTTGGGCCATCTTTGACAACATCTTTTTCTACCCCAGTCATCAAATGCTGTCAATTCTACCTCTATAAGGCTTCATATCTGTCTTTTCCTTTCCCTTTCCCCTGCCACCAACCTCATTCTGAAAAAAAGAAGCAACTTTAATGCCTCTCTGTCTCCAGTCTCTTGTAGGTCTGATCCATCCTAAACAACATTGCCGGATTATCCTTCTGGGATGCACAGTTCTTATCACATCACCTCTCTCATCAAAAACTATCAAATGCTTGCAGAATACATACTGAATAAAAATTCATCCTCCTTATCTTGATCAAGGCCCTCTACAATCTGCTCCTAATCTGAATTACCAGTTTTTTATCTTGTATTTCTTTTTTTTATTTGCTCCACACTCCAGACTTTTACACATGCACCATAATCTAGTTAACATCCACCAACTACATGTGGCTATGTTTTAATGCCTTTGCTCCCACCATCCCCCTATCCCAGGAATTCTTACACTCTTATTGAAATTCTGCTGACATTTCAAGGTCTGGCTCTTCCAAGAAGCTTCCCTGACGCCCACAGCCAGAAGGCATCTTGACCTCTTATGAAATTTCTAGCACTTTGTACACTTTGCGAATATACTCTACTGTAGGGATGTTAAACTCAAGTAGAAACCCAGGCCATTAGACTATATCAGGATCCCTCTAAGACTTAGTGACTTAAGAAGCCACATGTTAACATTATTCATGTTCTAGTGTATTTTTATTTATTTTAAAAATATTTTCCAATTGCATTTTAACCTGATACCAGAACATTAAGGAGTCTTGTGAGTGGCAGCATGGTCCACAAGAAGCTTGTGTGACATCTCTTTTCTACTATATTCTACAATTTAGTTAATGTTTTATCTTCACTAGGAGGCTGAGTTCCTGAAAGCTGGAATTGTTATCTCTTTTCATTGGAGAATGATAGTGCTCTTAGTGGAGGTGGTCCTTGGCACTTATTTCGTGTGCTTAATAAAGGCCTGCTGAATTAATGGTTGGTACCTTATTTTATATGATCATTTTTTTTAATTGTATACCAGACTCAGCTGAGTCTTACTTATTCAGTTTTCAATACTAAAATATCTTTCAGTTTTCGTGCAGTTTTCCTTTTTCCTTTCAGCCTCATATGATTTTTATTCCATCATGGCAATTTTGCTTATTTCTTTCAGTCATCATTTTGCCTATAATTAAGGCTTTTAAAGTAGGTACAGATATACCTTCCAAAAAAATGCTGTCTATATGTTCATTTGAAGAAACAATCCTACAAGGAAATATGTCAGGTTTTTTAAATCGCCAGAGAAATACTGATCAATATTATCCTGTAAATAGCCTTGTATACTCTCAAAGGAAGCAATTACCATCTCAAAAACACTTCCAATGATTACTGGGGTGAACAAAATTTTGATCAGAGAGTTGAGGGAATCTGGTTCATTATAAACTAACTCCAATGAAACATTGGTCAGAATATTTTTAAACAAATCAGTTATACAATGAATCTCCTTGAATTTCTTTATGCAGATGACTCCTTAACTTGTGACCCTAAAACAAATTGTCTCTTCTTCTGGAAGGGAAGCTGCCCTAAAATAGATTGCCCATTCACTTGTCTTCTCTCTCTAAACAGATGTGTGATGCCTGAAAATTTCAGGTCATGGCTTTTTTTTAGGGGCTTTTCTCTATCTTAATTTCAGCTGTCCAGAGAAGACAGGGCCCCCAAGGTTTCTTATCCTCTCTTTTTTTCAGTCCCATAGAAACTGCTGTCATTGTGTTACTTTCTGCTGGCAATGCAGGTATAAGCCTTCCCCTGAAGTAGACATTAAGGCAGCTGCATGGGTCAGCAGGCAGATGGAAGGAAAGGACTGGGGAGAGCTCAACAGTTGCAGGCTTTTTAAAAAAAGACAGCATACCACAGGGTCAGAAATGTGCTATGGGGTGATTTGACAGTGCAATACTTTATCGTTGTTGGATTAGACTTAAAAGCTAGATGTTTTTCTGACAGTTATTTTGGCTTCTGCAGTGCTCATATTGTTTTATGGGGTGATCTGAGGTGCTGTTTAATCCTCCTGAAATAGAACTTCCTAAAAAATCCCAGCCAAGATGTTAGGTCATTTTTATCCAAACCAATCTGCTCCATTTTTAGAGAAGTAATTAATCTGTCTTGTAAGTTCTGTGCTGAATTATTCTAGTGAAAATGACTACTAAAGAAGGAGAGAAGTATAGGGAATAGAAAGCCGAGGATAACCCTGTGAGAAGTGTTTATAACAATGTGGCTCAAAGCAAATAAAAAAGTGCTACATTTTTTGATGAAGAAAAAAAATAAAAGATGCTTTCAGGTAGAACTTTAAATGGGAGAGTAGATAGCTAGGGTGTTCATTAACATGCAAGCGGTCAGTCATTCAAGAAATGTTTATCAAGCTTCTTCTGTATGCCAGTCACTGTACTAATCACTGGGAATACAAAGAAAGGTAAAAGACAAATGCTGGGGGCAGCTAGGTGGCATTCAGAGCACCTGCCCTGGAGTCAGGAGGACTTGAGTTCAAATTGGCCTCACACACTTAACGCTTACTAGCTGTGTGACCTTGGGCAAGTCACTTAACCCCAATTGCCCTGCATTTCTTCTTCAAAAAGCAACAAAAAAAAAAGACAGACCCTGCTCTTAAGAATTTTACAATCTAATGGGGCAGATGACATATAAACAAATATGTATAAACAAGGCATATACAGGATAAATTAAAAAACAATCAACAAAGGGAAGGAAGTAGAATTAAGTAGAATTAATCAGCAAAGGCTTCCTGTATAAAATAAGATTTTAGTTGGAATTCTTTTATCAAACCTAGCACCCAAACCAAGCCCAGCTGGGGTCATTGTTTGGGTTCTGATGACTCTGAATGAGTATAAATATCTATTGTTTTTGTTTAGACCAGAAACCCTGAGGGTCTTTCCCTGCCAGATAGTTTTGTTTTACTAGGTAAAAAGGCCATTCTTTGCCACATTTCTAACCTTCCTTTAATCATTGAATGGGTATTGCCTCAGAGAGTGAGAACTGAGAAAGAATAGCTTAAAAAGGCCAAGATCTCTTACTGCATTGGGGTGTCTCCAGGCATCTTGTTCTATGTCTTGTCACCTGAACCTGATAGCTCCGGAGAGAGTGAGTCTGGTGACTTTGTACAGCCCCGCCTCTCTTAAATCCAATTCACTTCAAAGTCAGAATATCACCTTCCTGATGTCATTGATCCTCTTTGAGAACAAAGGACAAAAAACAACTCCCTAGTAAAAATTGCTCAGTGAAAAAAGAAAAGGGCAAGTTTAGTTTTGAAGGGGTAAAAGCAGATAGCAAGAACAGCTCACTAGGATGGGAAGGTCCAGGTGGAATGTCAGAGTGAGGAGACCAGCCCCTCTTTCCTGGGGCAGGAGGAGGTGGGGGAGGGGGGGTGGTCTGGGGGCCCTTCTGAGAGCTCTGAAAGGACATCACAACTAAAGCAGCTACTTCACAATTTTGTCACAGGAGCAGCCTAGCTGACTACATAATATGACATCTTTCTTTTTGGGCTCATTTGCAATGCATCCTTATAAATTTCCATCTGATCCCCAGATGGTTAGCAGTTCCCTGTGTATAGATTATTTCAGAATATGGTAATTGTCCATTCTCCCAAGTACTGTGAATATGAAAGTGAGGAAGCAAGGGTGTAGCATCCAGAACACTGAAGTTTGAGTTTGAAGGTCTGACTTCAAGAACTAACTTTTTCATTACAAGCTATGTGAAAATAAGTTAGGCAAATCACTTTGTATCTTGGGGTTCAGTTTCCTCATCTATAAAGTAAGGAAATTGGTCTAGGATTTAAAGTTGTTGTTCATCTTTCATTTTTGAAGACAACCAATGATATCACAACATCAGGGTAAAATAGTCCATGATGGGTAATATCTTGACCTGCTCTTGAACTGGATTTAAGCCAGGCAAAGTTACACAGAGTCATTGACTTCACTCTTTCTTCTGGAATCACAGAAGTCCAGCGGTAAGACAAAGTCAGGATGACTAGCAACGGCCTAGGAGGCAATAGATGACCTTGGTGTCTTTGATGTCTGACCAAGCTCTAAGTGCTCCATGCTGCCTGCTTCAGCTGTCTTCAAATTGATCTCATCTGCCCATTCCACCAGGGGAAGTCTTCACACACTTGAAGTATACATTTCCCTAATTCATGGACAGGTTTGAGGCTCATCAGTTACCCTCAACCTGGGGTTTAACTTGGATGTGGCCACTGGGCATGATATATCTTTTTGGAGCCACAGGTGAGAGTTGGATAATAGGTAGACACCAAAGGTGAATGAGGAGCCTTGAAAAGGCTCAGCCAACCTCAAACCAAGGTACTAGTCCTCCCTGAACACCCCCTTTAGAGTCAGAAAATGGCATAGAGATCATCTAGTCCAACTCTCTCTTACAGATGGGAACACCGAGCCACATATGGAGGTGAAATGAAGTAGTAAAAAACAGAGGCAGGCTTCAAAGCTATACGCTCTGATTTAAAAAATATTACTCTTTCAATTTATACTAATAATCTCTGAAGTCTCTTTTAGCTGATATAGTTTGTCTTTTGGAATATTTGATGCATTATATAATATTCTTGGCAAAAAGAAAAGAATGTCTTTGAAAAAAAACATTTACAAGAATTCTAAAATATCACTGACCAAATTGAAAAATAATTGCTTCATAAGTACAGCAAATTCTGATCCATTAGAAGGCTAATCTAAGTATATCTATTTAGGATGTTGTGTGGCAACCATCTTGAGGGAGTCAGATCCAGACTGAACTCTAAATCCTAGTGTTAGAATTCACTTCAGGAGCTTTCAGATTCATTTCTGCAATTTCCACCATCCTAAGAAGTCTTTTTTCTAACACACACACACACACACACACACACACACACACACACACACACTATACCCTAAAATATGGTTCCTCCTCAGTATTCAGATCCATTGTGGGAGTTCTTATGCCAAACTGGATAATCTTGAATATATTCAGAAGCTCAGGGTGATTTGGGATGACTTACTTCGTTCAAATTTGGGTGATGCTGGTAGAAGATGGTGGAGTAAAAACAGAAACTCTGTGTGGTTCCTGCTCCAAATACTTCCAATACCTGAAAAATATGACTCTAAACAAATTCTAGAGCTACAGAACCCACAGTGACAGAGAGAAACAAATCTCCCACTGAAGGCAGCCTGGCAGGCAGACAGAAAGGGTCGATTACACCAATCTGGGAGCCAAGCAGAGGCCTGCATGAGCCACTCGTGACCAGACCCAGGGTGTCCCCAACCCGCAGCACAGATGGCCAGAGCAGACTTCAGGAGAGTAAATCACTAGCAGCTATGGCAGTTTCCAGACTTCTCAACCCATAAACACCAAAGAGAAAGCAAAAGTTCAGTGGGGAACTCTGTTGGAACTGGGTGATGGAAGAGTGTGGTTGGGTCCCTGCCCTGCCATCCTGGGGTGAGAGGTGGAGGAGGCACAGCTGCTGCAACTGCTGCCACATGGCTGCCTCCAGACCTCCTGGTATGCAGATCATAGGGGTTCCAAGTGCCCGTTCAGAGGGTAATCGCTCTTGCTTTGACCTGACCATTGGACTTGGATCATGGTCTGGGGTGGTAGTCCTGGGGGTGTGTGGCCAGTGTGACAGAGCTTGGGGTGTCTGTAGAGAGGGCACCCTCCTCATAGCCCTGACACCACCTGGAAAAACCTCAGTGACTTGAGACATAGTTCTCAGCAATCTGGAAGTAGAGTTCTACCACGGCAAAGAACTTGAAAGCCAAGTAATTGTCTGGCAAGATGAGCAAGCAGAATAAGCACAATCTGACTATAGAATATTTTTTTGTGGTCAAAAAGGTTCAAAACATGGAACCAAAAGAAGCCAATGAAGTCAAAACTCCTTCATCAAAAGCTTCAAAGAAAAATATGAACTGGCCATGGAGGAGCTCAAGAAGGATTTTGAAAATCAAGTAAGAGAAGTGGAGGAAAAATTGGAAAGAGAAATAAGAATGATAAAAGCAAGTCAACAGCCTACTAAAGAACCCTAAAAAATACTGAAGAAAATAACACCTTAAAAAATAGACTAACTCAAATGGCAAAAGAGGCCCAAAAAGCCAATGAGGAGAAGAATGCCTTATAAAATCAACTTGGCCAGATGGAAAAGGAATTTCAAAAACTCAATGAAGAGAATAATTCCTTCAAAATTAGATCAGAGTAATGGAAGTTAATGACTTTATGAGAAATCAAGATACTATAAAAACAGATCCAAACAAATGAAAAAAAATAGAAAGGAATGTGAAATATCTCATTGGAAAAAATCACTGACCTAGAAATAGATCCAGGAGAGATTAGTTAAAAATTATTGGATGACCTGAAAGCCATGATAAAAAATCATCCTTCAAGAAATTCTCAAGCAAAATTGCCCTGGTATTTTAGAACCAGAGGGCAAAATAGAAATTGAAAGAATTCATTGATCACCTCTTGAAAAAGATCCACTCCAAAAAAAACTCCTAGGAATGTTGTAGCCAGGAAAGGGCTTGGAATATCATATTCTGGAAATCAAAGGAGCTAGATGAAAACCAAGAATCACCTACCCAGCAAAACTGAGTGTAATGTTTCAGGGGGAAATATGGTCATTCAATGAAATAGAGGTCTTTCAAGTATTCTTGATGAAAAAAACAGAGCTGAACAGAAAATTTGATTTTCAAATACAAGAAGCAAGAAAAGCATGAGGAGGTATACAGGAAAAAGAAATCATAAGGAACTCATTAAAGTTGAACTATTTACATTCCTACATGTAAAAACTATAATTGTATTTCATGTGACTTTTCTCAGTATGAGGATAGTTGAAGGAAATATGTGTGTGTGTATATGTGTGTGTGTATATATATGTGTGTGTGTATATATATATGTGTGTGTATGTGTATGTATGTATACATACATATATATGTTTATATAGGAGGGTGTATGTGTGTATAAATACATATGCGAGTGTGTATATGTGTGTACATGTATACATAGTCAGAGGGCACAGGATGAGTTGAATAGGAAGGGATGGTATCTAAAAAATAAAATTAAGAGGTGAGAGAGGAATATAAGAGGAGATAAGGAGAGATTGAATACGGCAAATTATTTCATGTAAAAGAGGCAAGAGAAAACTGTTACAATGGAGGGAAAGAGCAGGAAGGTGAAAGGGAATGGGTCAACCTTATTCTCATTGAATTCGGCTTAAGGAGGAAGTAACATACACACTCATTTGGGTATCTTACCCTGCAGGAAAGTAGGAGAGGAAGGGAATAAGAGGGGGGAATGATAAAAGGGAGGGCAGATTGGGGGAGAGGGTAGTTAGAAGCATATACACTTGAAAAGTGACAGAGTTAAAGTAGAAAATAGAATAAGTGGGGGGCAGGATGGGATGGAGGGAAATATAGTTAATCTTTCACAATATAACAATTATGGA
>CM053580.1:181234718-181248810 GCA_028627135.1 Pseudochirops cupreus | reverse complement strand
ATAAATTTTAATTAAAAAAGAAAATATATTTCACTTACCAGGAAAGCTCACCTAATAGAATAACCTCTACCCATCCAATGATGGCAAGAATTTTTAGATCAGATACAAGAAAAACCATTAGAGAAATGAAGAAATTTATAAAATAAAAATTTAAAAATTAAAATAAATTTTAGAAGTTAAGGCACATTTGATCAACTGTCAGACTTTTAAGACTTTGTTTTAAAAAAATCTGTATTTAACAGAAGATTTGACATGCAAGAGCCAAGAGAAACATAAGGTACCTACCAAAGACTGACTACAAGGAATTCAATAAGGTCTGTTTATTTTTTTATATAGGTAAAATGCAAACCATATGTCTAAGATTCTTATGAATAATTGGGTAGCCCATAAGAAATATTGGGGTAAATATGAATGTGATATCAATTTAAAAAGCATAACCATTTAGGAACAGCTAAGAAGAATAATATTTTATACAAATGAGGTGCAAGGTGAAGAATCAATACAGAGGAATTAGAAGGGGGAGCAGGGCTGGTAGTTCTGGTAACCTACTCTCACTGGGAATGAATTTAGGAGGGAATAATACAAATATATATTTAGAAGAGTATAAAAGTCTTAAATTCAGAATAAATAAAACTGTAAGAGCATAGGGAGGAGGGAAAGGACAAGGGAGGGATCTTAGAGGGGCTGGTGAGGGAATAGGTAAAAGGTGGGATTTAGATCAGTGGGGAGGGGAGGATAAGGGAGGGATCTCTAGAGGGAATAGGTTATAGGGGGCTTTAGAAGGGTATTTAGATTTATGAGAATTGGAGGATAGAGGAAGGATCATTGGAGGGGCTAGGCAAGTAATAAAAGGGCAAGGTAGTGAGTAGAAGTAAAGTAGAGGAGGCAGGATGGATATGAAATAAGAGATATGCACAAACATAAAAACAAAGATCAGAAGTAGAATTTGTTTGGGACAGTATATGTGTGTGCATATATATATATGTATATGTATGTATGTATGTATATGTACATGTATGTATATAGAGAGGTTTATATGTATATATCTATGGCCATAGAGAAATATACCCACACTTAATTGTAGTCTTCTGGGGGGAGGGAGGAAGAATGAAGTTAGAAAGGGCATAGCAGAGAACAAAAGAAAACATACAAAGAAGAAAAGAAAAAATGGACAGCTCTCAACAATATGTGTAGTATTTATCATACAGACATATTTTGAATCCTCTCATGTTCTGCTATGCACAAGACATGTTTTCCCCCTTTATTATTTTGTAAGTAAGTTCCAATATTTAAGTTTATGATGTGTTTTTGTTTCTTTTCTCTATTCTGTATTTGTGTTCTGGTGTTTTAATCTAAAATAAAATTTAAAAAAAAGAAAAACAAGCTAAGGTAGGCAGATATGTGGAAATAATAACTAAAAATGTGTAGGATGATCTAAAAATTCTTGCCATCATTGGATGGGTAGAGGTTATTCTATTAGGTGAGCTTTCCTGGTAAGTGAAAGAGACCTGTAGGCCATGTTAGAAACACTGAGTGCCAACTACAACCATATGGTAAGTCCTTCAACAGTAGGCCATGTGGCCAACTATGTCTCAAGAGGGGCCATGAACTCTCCAAGGCAGAAGTCTCTATTTACTCAATATTTCATAGTTGTAGTATCCTGATGTAAACTTCTAAAGAGTGGCTAAATTCCAGGATCTTGATGCTGGTGAGTTCATTGAACAATTTTATTTTTAAGAATCCAAAATATAATGCCTTGAGTTGAATGTGCTGTCAGTAATATATCTAGGTCCCGTGGTCATGAAGGAGGCAGGATGGCACTACAGCATGTAGACTTTGAGTCTGGTCTGTAATTTGATGATATGTTGCTGTCATACCTTACCTGTTCATCTTTCTCATGACATGCTGACTTTCTTAACAAGAACTGTTATATCCTTGTCCAAATGTGTATCACTGGAGAACTTACTACCAAGGAAACTCAACTTAGCTGTAGCCTTTAGCTCCATGCCAAGAATGGCAGGTTTAGATTGCCTGTAGGGTTGCAGCTGATATATAACCTCTGTCTCAAACAGATATATTGTTAGCCCATAGCCCAGAGTGCTGAAATAATTGACTACCAACTCTATCTCCTTGCAGGTACGAGCCTCCAGGCTACAGTCTTCAGAGTTAAACAACTCCTGGATGTCTGCTTCAAATACTTCAGGTTTCCACTGAAACCTGCTAAGGGGTAATAATTTTCTAGAAGAGGAGAAGGAAATCTTCACAACAATGTTCTGGCTTTTGGTTGCATTTCTTATCAGGACTACATAAAGAAGGTGGAAGCTCAAACACAACTGTTTAAATCCATTGGCCATGAGAAAGAGGATTTTCAGAGATATCAGAAATCCACAAGTCATAATTACACAGATCATTAGAAAAGTGGTCAAGACAGCATGGCATGATGATTTTAATTCTAATAGGGGGGACCACATGGAAGGTGCTGAGTTAGGCTCCTGCCTAATTTTTTTAAACTGACCTTTTGGGTCAGCCGTTGGCCTTGAAATCACTGGGTTTATTTTTAGAATATAAAATGATACTGTCTTCAAAATAGTTGGGGTTGGGGAGAAAAGGCTCAGGAAAAACTTGTCAATGGCAAGTTTTTCCCCAAAGGGAAAAAAATAAGAAAGGAAGAATTTCTAAATATGGTCTAGTTTCAAAACAGAACATTAAAAGCCAGAATAAGTGTCATATGAAAGAGAAGCCTGGTCTGAACAACCAAAGAGACCATCCATTCCAACCTCTTCATTTTATAGGTTGCAGGGATTACACCCTAAGTAGTATGCCTGGGTGTGGTGATGCAACATGAAATATGTTCTGAGTTTCCCCTGGTAACTTCTAGGGATATGTGATAGTGCCAAAGATATAGAATATTGAGATAAAAAAAATTCTTACTGGTCATTGAGCAGGAAGAGGCATTGACTCATTGGACCTTAAAAAGGGAAGGATTTCACCCTTTTTCTCTCTTTTGACTCAATGTGTAGCAAGTAGTTCTCCCTTACTGGGCTCCCTATGACATGAAGAAAGGCGCTACCTTTCACCTACCATAGTTGTATAGTGATCGTTAGCATCTAACAACCAAAGAGGAGACTTAGATGGCTAACTGAGCCTGGATCTTACATCCCTGGCTGCCTTTTTCACTTTGTGTTTCTTTTCTAGATACAGATAACTATATCATGATCCTAATATGGACATTTCTAGCCTTAGGATACCTTGTGAACTCCAAAGGTCAGAACTCCCAAGTCTATCAGTTGGAGCTGACAAGCAAGAGGAGTTTCTCCATTAGAGAATATGACTACCAGCAGGAAGATGAACACAACCACTGATCTAGTTTGTCAGAAACAATAGAATTGGAGGAAATTATTTGGACAGTGCAGAGTCAAGGTAAAATTTGATTCCACAATCCTACAAATAGCTTTGTGCCTTATTATTTTAGACAGCACCTTCCAGTGAGACTATACAGTAGTTATGTTAATACTACTGTTTGGGGCTTATGTCATTTTTTTCAATGAATGCCTGTTAGTTACTTACGATAGGTCCTTTTTTTATGTGGAAAAATAAACAGATATGTCATTGCTGATTTATGTTGTACATTGAATTGCTTTCTATTTACCCTTCTAGGGAGACCCTAGACCAGTGGTTCTCAACCTGTGGTTTCACAGGGGTCACAGGGGTTGCCTAACACCATCAGAAAACACATTTCCAATGGTCTTAGGAACCGAGACACTGCTCCTCCATCCGTCTCCAGGCAAGTCCACCCACATGCAGATACATCCACATATGAGTATTAAAAAGGGTCGTGGCATTAGGAAGGTTGAGGAACCACTGCCCTAGACACAAACATAAACCAAACCTAAGCTTTAAATCATTTTCCCCAGGGCTCTGGGGTGGGAATGCAGAGTCAGAGAGAAGAGGAATTTAATCCCCAGGTGACCCCATGATTGAATTAATTGCACAAGTAGGTATGGGTACACAGCTAAGATCCCAAATTAAAAGGGAAGGGTCAAGTAGTTCAACCTTGATGGTCTCCATAAGCATAGGTTATTTATTACATATAGATGAGAAAATGGAGGTACAGAAATTTTAAATGACTTTCAGGTCAAGTATTAGATGATAAATAAAAAAGGAGGAAGCTAGGTGTCTCAGTGGATAGAGCTTTGGGTCTGGCATCAAGAAGAACTGAATTGAAATCTGACCCCAAACACTTACTAGCTGTATGTCCCTGAGTAAGTCACTTAACCTCTTTTTGCCTTAACATGCTGGAGAAAAAAATGGGAAACCACTCCAATATCTTTGCCAAGAAAACTCCATGAACAATATTGACATGATATGGTTCATAAATAATTGGACAGGACTGAAGGACTGAACAACAAAAATGCTTCATTTAAATATAAGGATAAAAAATGAAAGGAAGGCATACATACTGTATGTATGTATGAATAGAATATGAATATGAATGTCTATATGAGAGATGACATAAGAGAAATACTATACATTGTTTGTAGTAAGCACAATTTAATCATTTTGATATGCTTAATTGTCATTAGAAGAACCTGATCAAATGCCTTAGTAATAGTAGAAAACTATGATTATTATGTATGGTTATCAGAGATTAATGTTATTTGATATTAATGTTTACTAATGTTAATCTTTAGCTTATATTTAACTAACATTAAGATACGAAGGTTCAAGAGTAGAAGATAGACCCATCCCAACCTATTCATTCTAATTCTTCACTAGAGACAATGGATAAATTTACCCCAGAGGAGGAATTCTTATGTTCCTTGAACAATAGCAGCTATTTGGGAGGGGAAGCAATTTTCCACTGGAAGGGAAGTAATAACCCAGACTAAAAATACTTATTGAAAAATCAGCCATCCTACTATATGGACAGTGTGTCTTATTTATGTCTCTTGGTAAATGAATCCCCTGGAATATTCTCAGAAGAATAGAACTATTAATGCCCAAGCAATAATTTGTAGAAATACAAATGGATCACATATTTATAGACAGAGATAGCCTTGAAGAGAAGCATTAACCCTGTCTAGTCACACAGAGCTGCCTTTGCTAAGAAAATGAGGAGAGGAAAATGGAAACTCCTATCACTCATGAGTCAGTTTCAGAAATCCAAAACCTCTGCTTCTTTCAGCAGTCATTCTGATGGATTTTTTTCAGCATTCCCTCTGTTCCGAATCTCAGTGTGACTTCAGAGGGAACTTTAACTACCCGCTTTCCCTCCACACCAGGGAAGTCCCAAATTGGAAAAAGAAGCCTAAGACATCATCCCTGCAGCCCTATAAAGTGTTAGGGAATCCTTCATCTGCTATAACACCCTTGGAGAGTCAACAGGAGGTCTTTAGCAGCCTAGTTTTTGCCTGCAAGAAAGAAATTCAGCATCCCCACTTATAGTTCATGAATAAATGTACTTTATTTACCAAGTAACATAATGGTAACGTAATACTTCAAGATTCACCTTTAATACTTGTAAAATAGATATAATGTCATATGTCTGGAGTATTGAAGAAATAAATGCATCTTAAAAGTTATGTATGTTTTAACATTTTTTATATATAAGTTTATATATAGTAATTCCTAATATCATCAGTATTAATATAGTATTTAAAACTAAAGGAGCTTTATACTCAATCATCATATAATTAAGACCAATCTGAGAAATGGAGAAGACACTATATACTATTTCTGTTTAGTTTTTAATATTGTCAAGAGGCATAACCAAAACTCCAGTATTAGATATAAAAATAGATTATTTGGAATAGCCAGATTTCTTAGGAAGTTCTGGAAAGCAGGTAGCATAAAAGGGGGGGAGAGGGAACAGTGAAATTTATTAGAACACATGTAGAACTATCCTAAGAATGGAGTGAATTTATGTAATGTGATTGAGCTCAGTAGTTTTAAATGCTAATCAAAACGTTGGATATAGGCAGGATTAGAAAAGCATCAAGACATTTGGAATGGATGATTGATTTAGGGGGGAAAAATAAAGAAAATCCTCTGTTTGACTTTCAAAGCCCTTCAAAAACTAGCCCCCTTTCTGGCCTTTCTAGTATTTCTTTCCAGTATTGCACATCACTCTCCTCCAGGTTTTCTGACATCCAGCAACACTGTCCTTCTGGTTATTCCTCACACAATACCATCTCCCAACTCTGTGCCTTTTCTTTTCTTTTTCTTTTTTTTCTGGAGGGGGAGGGCAGGGCAAGTGAGGTTAAGTGACTCACCCAAAGTCACGTGGCTAGTAAGTGTTAAGTGTCTGAGTCTAAATTTGAACTCAGATCCTCCTCACTCCAGGGCCGGTGTTCTATTCATTGTGCCACCTAGCCACCCTGATTCTGTGCTTTTTCACTGACTGTAAGTGTAAGCAAGGTGGGATTTTTGTCGGTATTTCTTGGAGTTCAGTTTCCAGGATTGTGACCATAACAACCTCTTGTTCCCAGGTATTTTGCCTTAACAATCACAGATGCTCTACTCCTTTGAACTCTGGCCCAGTTCACATTTGTAACACATCCTGTGCTGAATCACATAGAGCCAATTAGGTGCTAGGTCATGTAGGCTTCCACATCTTTTGGCTCCGAGTCAGTCAGATATTGAGTCACCCAGGATTTGGGGCCTTCTGACTCTGAGCTTATTAGTCAAAAGTGTAAATATTTTCTGGGAGACTGATATTGCCTTGGAGCTTGCTCATGGGAAGGACACTTCACCTGACACCTTTGATTTCCTGGACAAGGATTCTGGGTAGCTATTATTAAGAGGCACCCTAGCTATGAATGTGAACCCAGGTGTTGGTGCTCTCTTGGTCTGGTGATCTCCACTTTCAGGGTGCTGACCTTTCTCTGAACAAGTGGATAATGTTAGTATTTCTTGGGTGCTATGATCTCTAAATGGTTGGAGCCCTGTCTATTGGATCACTCATCAAGACTTGAGAAAGGAGACTTCTTCTAGAGAGGAGTCCTCTCATAGAAAGTAAGATTGTTAACCCCTTTTAAGAAAGTATGGGGTTTAGTGGACTGGGATAGCTGTTCATTTTTTCCCAGTTATTCTGGTAACTATGGTTCTATGGAACCCTCCCAAGGGATTGGAGGATTGAGTATGGACCCCTTCCCAAGAGTAGGAGGATGTGCCCTCTACAGCTAGAAGCTTTGAGAGAGTTTCGGAAGTGGCAGTGTCCTGGACTAGCCCAGAGAGACCTCAACCCAGTGGAGGAGGCAGTGACTATGGGGCAGGCAGAGAGCTACCTACAACAAGACCCTGGCAGGAGCAAGATGAAAATTTTGCAGCAAGGCAGGAACAGTAAGGGTCCTTTCCTGCTCTGTCTCTCTAGGATGGATTGGAACCCAGGGGATGGTATAGTCTGTGGAGTGATGGGAGAAGTACCATAACCCCCAAGGACCTACCCTGTTGGCTTTATTGCCCAGATGCCCCTTAGGATTTGGAAGTGGGGGTTGGAGTACTGTTAGGACTTGGATTCTTTGGCTCACTAGAGTATGCCTGTACCTGAGAATACCAGTTGGGAGCCTACAATGGTAGCAAAGAAAGAAGACAGGATCCAAGAGGACTCTCAGGACCTAGACCCTCTGATTTGATTGAGGGGATTATAATCTACCGTGACCTAGGGATGGAGTATGTTGTGTTTTCTGCTACCCCCAGGGGATGTGGTAAATTGTTAGGACTCTGGCCCAGAACTCCCTGATTGTGCAAACAGTGTTTTGGGACTGAATAATATGTTTGTTTTAGGCCTTGTGGCCATAGCTATTGGGGGAAAAGGGCAAATCACTTTTGTGTCTGTTTGAGGCCATGTGGCCCCTCTGGTAAGAAGTAATTATGTTATGTATTGTGAATGCTTTAGTTTCTTGACTCAAGATTTACTTTTGAGTATTGGGTATTGAGAGAATTCTCTCTCTCTTCTTAGTTTCCTAAGCTTCCTTCAAGACAACTCAAATTCCATATTCTGCAAGAAGTCTTTCCTGATCCCATTCCCATCCTTTTGACTAACAGTGCCTTTCCCTAAGATTATCTTCAGTTTACCAGATAGGAATGTAGCTTGGGGCTCAAGTTTGACATTTACATGATTCTCTTCTATGGTGGAGGAAAAAGTTACTACTGAAGGCTCTATGACAACTGACTTCCTGCTTGGAAAGAGGACATATGCCCATAATTGTTTTCTCCGTCAATGAGGATAATCTTAAGCAAATGCTAGGCTTGGTCCCAGGATTGAATACATCTTATATGTAAATCTTTTCTTTTTATTTTCTCTCCCCCATTAGAATATGAGCTCCTTGAGGAAAGTAACTGAGCTTTTTGCCCTCTGTTATATCCCCAAAATATAATAAGCACTTAATAAATGTTGACTGACACTCGATGCCAACTCAGTTCTCTAAGACGATAAATTGCTGAATAGATGTTGCTCTAGCGAAGGGCATTTCCTGGTCAACAGTTACCTATACCAGTGAAATCATTGCTCCATTTTTAAAAAATCCTATTACTTACCCTCATGAGATTTACTAAATCTTCACTGAATATTTGGAATAGTTTCATGACAGCTATCACCCCTCTTGTGAAGTCATCAACAAGTTAAGCATTTGTCAAATGTTTATTATGTTCCAGACACTATATTAAGCAATGGGAATACAAAAAAAAAAGGCAAAAACAATCCCTGTGCTGAAGGATATCACATTCTAACAGAGACAACATGTAAATAACTCTGTACAAATAAAATATATACGGAGTAAAACAAAGGTAATCTCAGAGGTTCCATAGCTTGCTCAGATTCACACAGCCAGTATATTTCAGAATCAGGACTTGAATACAGTTTTCTTGACTAAAAACCCTACTCTACTTTGCACTGTCTCACGTAACAATAACAGCTATAAGGCTATTTAGATCAAAATGAATGCAGAGAAATTCATCTTGTACATCAGTAAATAGTCTGTATAAATCAGGGTTATATCATAAGAAATGGTGAAACTTGGTAAAACTTGAAAAACTATTTTTAAAACACATGAAGTTTTTTTTTCCTTCTCTCTCATGTCAGGTTTTTGAAACTATAGTCAATTTATGTAAAGCTCCAAGTAATATAAAGGATTCAACAATGTAGACATTTGATAGGAGCTAATGAAGCTAAAGTCTGACCCCAGAGATGTTTCCTGATTTTGATTGCCAAGACCTTCAGAACATCTGTAGCTTTTCCCTACTTCTGGGTTTTAGTAGTCCCAGGGATCTGTTGACCAGGTTGCTGGCAGAATGTGCTAAATATGCAGAGCACAAAGCTAGAGGGTTGGTTTTTTTTAACTTCTAGGTCTACCTAACATGTTTAATCCCTAATCCTCTTCTCTGCCACTGTACTGCAACAGAAGAGGCTGATAATTAATGTCTGCAACCCCCTAGACATTCTGCTGCCCCAGATACCCCAAGGCAAGTACACATGCTCTTTGAAAAGCTCAGCAATCCTCCTGTGCAGACTCAGATGGAAGTGAGAAGTGACTGACTGACATCAAGGACCACTGGGAGTATTCAGTCTCAAGATCTCCTGTGATGGCATTTGAACAATAGATACTGATCATGCTCCAGAGGAACACTGACAGGGCATGCATTTTATTAAATGCACTGCAGTGTGTGTGTATGTGTGTGTGTGTGTGTGTGTGTGTAAAAGAGAGAGAAAGAGAAAGAGAGAAATGGAAGGAGGGAGAAAAAGGGGAAGAAGGGAGGGAAAATGGAAAGAAAGGAGGATAAAGGAAGGAGGATAAAAGATTAATTCAATGGTAAGGCTATAAGTTACCAACAGTATAAGAATTTGCTTCTTTGTTTAGGCTGAAGTATATTACAAATGGAAAAATGGTTTTGGTAATGGTGTTTTTGTTATTGCTGTTTTTCTAGTTTTCTTCTTGTTACTGTTGATGTTTTCCAGTATAAATTGCAGATATAGAAGAATATTGCTGTGATCTGGTTGTCAGTTACATGGCCTGGAAATCAGAGGAGAAATGTCAGAAAGATACAAGCAGCACAGTATAAGGTGACTATTGATTCAGGACACTCTCAGGAAATTTAACCCTTCAGTCTACTGATTCTCATGTTAATTTAAACTCCCTCATTGTAGTCCATGTTGTTTATGGCTTTTGGAAGAATCTGACTGATGTTATATATTAGTATTAACATCTGTCTCAATAGAAGATAACTGCTGGAAGGCAAAACAAAATTTTTTCTGGTGATACAAAAACATTAATAAAAGTTGATCATTGAAATAAAGTATTACACCTAGATTCAATGACATAATTTCCATGCCCATAATATTATGGCTTACAGAAATCATTATTTCTATATGTCAAATTATAGGAAAATTTATTTCGCTTTCTGATAATTGTTGCTAGAAGTTTAGATCCTACAACTTCTGGTTCTCTGGAGAATCTATGATTCCTTTAAACTCTGATCTATGGCTGATTTCAACCAAAATATCTGAAATGCCAGAGAGGGGAAATAAAGAAATCCAATTTACCAATTTGTAATTTCCCAGGTTAAAAGTTTATATTAAGACTGACTTTATATCAGAACAAATTTGTAAACCTCAAAGGTAGCTAAATATTGCTTAAAATGTGTTATGACCACTGAAGGTAAAATAATTTACATATGAAACACTGATCTACATAGTTAAATTATTATTACTATAGTAATGTATGAACAGCTGAACAGTAGCATCTGAAACAAATCATGAGTGAAAATACTGGGGAAAAAGTTTATTCATATAAAATTGAAAGTTCTTATGACATAATAAGAAGAAAATGTGCTAAAATTCAGTACTTCTGGATTCTTATACTGGTTTTCCTACCACCTACCTTTCTTATTTTAGGCAAGTCATGTTTCTTTCCAGGTTCTGCATTTCCTTAATTAGGGAAAATAGACAAAATTATGGCTAATGGTTCATTAAGCTCTAGTGGTGTAGCAGAATAGCAGCCATTTTATCAGTCTTAAAGTGTTTCTATGTAGAAATACAAGAAAAAGCTGTTTGTTACTGTAATCAGCCTTATCAAATACACTGGGGCTTCATCTTAGGCTATATTCAGTACTTCTCATATAGGACTTTTACAAAGGTAAAATATTTTTGTGACAAGCTCTTTCTACTGCTAAACAGCTATACTTTGTGACAATCTGCTTTATAATAAGTTATTTTCTACTCGATCTCAAGTGTGCTTTTCATCAATATGCTGGTGCTTAGATTTTGTACCTCCTATAATACATATAGAGGGCTGGCTAGCTGAATCAGTAATGAGTCATGATGGAGAGATGGGAGGTAGCATGTGTCAGACAAATCAAATGACAACCACATCCCTGACCAACATCACTCTTCAAACCCTGATGGGAAAGCCCAAAGCCTTGGAAATAGCAGTGCTTCCAGCACATTGCCCTTATGCATCATCTTAGGAAGCAACCCATTAGGAGATACAGAGCAGTTGCTGTAGGAGAGCTACTGAAGACCCAGAAAGAAAAGTCCTTGCCACCAAAGTCCTTGCCATTATCAAATACTTTAACATTAGAAACTGATATTAATTTTTCCCAGTGGAAATGGCATTAAAGAAAAGAGGATTAACATTTGCTTTGTTGCTTCACCTTAAGTACTGTGGAACTTTTTCATATGACTTACAGCTGAAACATTCCATACATGTTGTCTTTCTCATTAGAAAATGAACTCCGTGACAGCAGGGACTGTTACATTTTCCTATTTGTAGTCCCAATGTTTTGTACATATTAAGCATTTAACAAATTCTTTAATAACTCATTCATTCCAAACAAGCCATTTTTTCAAATCCCAAATATAATGTGCACACGCACACACACACACACACACACACACACACATACATACACACACATACAAGAGAGAAAGAAAGAGAGAGAAAGGGGGAGAGAGAGAGAGAGAGAGAAAGAGAGAGAGAGTAGGGAGAGAAGGAGAGAGACTATTTATCAAAATAGGTCAGTAACATTATGAAACTCTGGTTGGGATGGAATGAAGTATTGGGCATTACCTGTAGATAAATTCAAACACAGAACTCCCATTACCTCATAGGACTGGGAGGGGTTGAAATATCAGCCAGACAAATCAAACTCATGATAAAAATTGAATAATTAGCTAAGAAAGAATATACCATGGTCATTGTACCCATTCTGAATACATCACTGGAATGGATATATTGAGAGGTATGACCCTGAATTTACCTGAAGGGAGATACTAATCTGCAAAGGAAGATAGGAGCTAATACTGTTTTAGTGGGAAAAATAAAAATGGATCCAATCACTTTACCTGAACATTCTGAAGTAATTACTTAGTATTGTGTGCCAGGTGGGCAAGAAGAAATTATCAGTACTATAAAGGAATATGTTGATGCTGTTAGTCCCTACAGTCACTCAATGGAATAATCCTGTCTGGCCAGTTTGAAAGTCAGTTGTGATGTGGAGAATGACAGTGGATTATAGACAATTGAATAAGGTGACTTCTCCCTTGCATCCTGCTGTTCCAGATACCATCACCTTAATAGAAAGGATTCAGAAATATGATGGGACTTAGTATGCAGTTATTGATTTAGCAAATGCTTTCTTTGCTATCCCGATAGACTCTAAACAAAGGGACCAATTTACTTTCACTTGGCAGGGCATACAATATGCTTTTACCTACTTGCCACAACAATATGTGCGTAGTCCCATTATTTGTCATAGGATTGTGGTTGAACATTTGGATGAATTAGAGCTATCTGGTGTACAGTTACCCACTACATAGATGATATTATGATACAGAGGAAAAATGTAAAAGAAATTGAGAAGAGTTTGATGCTTTTATTTGAGTATATGAAAAGCAAAGGGTGGGTAATGAACCAACCCTGCAAAGATTCAAGCACCAGCTCAAAATGTAAAATTTGGGGGTATACAATGGAATAAGGGTTGCGAGAGATTCTGCCACAAGCCCAACAAAAGATTCAGAATTTTCCTATCCCTACCAATAAGAAAGGGGTCCAAAAGTCTATAGTATTGTTTAGATATTGGTAACATCACATATAGCATCTAGGACAGATTTTGAAATGTTTCTATAAAGTTACTAGGAAGAAATATGAATTTGATTAGGGACTTGAGCAGAGTAAACCTTTGAAGAAGCCAAGGCTGCTATACAATTGGCCCTAGATTTATGGCCTGTGCAAAATGGCCCAGTGGAATTATAAGTGACAGTACAGGATGAATATGCAAATTGGACTTTATGGCAGAAATAATGAAGACGAAATATATACTTAGGATTTTGGTCTAGGAAACTTCCCTCATCTGGAGTTGAATATACACCTTCCAAAAAGCAATTGTTAATTACAATATGGCTTTGGTAGAGACTGAACAATTGATTTTCAACCACGAAGTGATAAGGCCTGAAATCCTGATTATAACCTGGGTAATGACCTTCTCACAGAATTGGACATGCCCCAAAGTGTAGAATAATTAAATGAAAATGGTATATTCAAAATAGGTCTAAAACAAGCAAAAGTGGAGTTTTTGCTCTACATTAATCTACAGCAAACATAGATACTGAGGGAAATGATACATCCCCTGAACCAAAGCAACAATTGGCAAAATAGAATGATTGATATTTTGGCAAAATATTTGGGCCATAAAAGACATTGGAAAGCAGTAACCTATAACCCATGTACTAGGTGGACTTTGGAAAGTACTGGAATAGGTGGGAGTAGTCAGTATGCTGAATTTATAGCAGTACATCAAGCCATTAAAACAGAATAAGGAGGACAGTGTCATATATTCTACTGTGAACAAGGCTATGATAGTGAGTTCATGGATTCCAAAAACACAGCTGACCCTATATTTGTTTCTTTTTGGCTTTTTGTCTATTAAACTTTCTTGAGGGATTTGTTTCCTGCAGGCTTAGTACCCTCCACCTGCAGATGCCTGACTGTTTAAGCCAGATGTTACCCTCTGTCTTGACCAGCTTGAGACACATGGAAATCTGAGTCACATGAGTATGGTGGGAAGAGCTTGCTGAGGAGGTGGAACAGGAAGTGGT
>CM053580.1:181220928-181234218 GCA_028627135.1 Pseudochirops cupreus | reverse complement strand
TTATTCTTACTCATGGTTGGTCAGTCCATGATTTTTTTTTTTTTAAATCTCTGTGGGGCTCTGCTTCCAGAAGGGAAAGCTCTGTCCCAAATCCCTGGAGTCCTCCCAGCTGCAATAGCTCTCAGGAAGGTGCTGAGTCCCTTTCCCACTTCCGGCTCACTGGATAAAGAAGACTTACAGGACCAAAGCCCAAGACCATGATCTGGATCCTGGCCGCTCAATGTGAGAGCAATTGGCCTCTGAATGATTGCTTAGTCCCCCTACAGTCAGCAGGGCGAGGGCGAGGAAGCTGTAATATGGAGGCAGGTGCAAAACCTCTGCCTGTCGCTTTCCTGCCCTGGAAGCGTTTCAGCCAGACTGCTTTTCTCCCAAGACCTTGCAAGTCCCACTGACCTAGTTATGAACACTGCTGCAGCTGCCACCAATCCGCTCACCTGAGGCTCCTCTAGTCCAGCTGCCCCCGGGGCTCAGCCAGGGCTTCGGGCCAGGCTGGTTTCGGTTCACAGTGCTGATATGGTTCCTCGTAGCCGAGCTGACTTTAGTGGAAAGTATATTTGTGTGCGTTTTGGAGTTCTAGGGTTAGTTTAGAGTCATATTTTATGGGTATTTTGGGGTGGCTATGTGAAAGCTGCGATATGTTGCTGCTCTTATGCTGCCATCTTGGCTCTGCCCACTTGTGCAATTTTCTAATGATTGTCTTTAGTGATTAATGATACTTAGTGACTGATGGATTGATAATTTACTGATTAGGTTAAGCTATGATTGCCCCATGAGTGGAAGATTGATTATTGTATTGTGAGATGACTGAATGACTAAGTGAGGAGGCAAATCTTCTTAGGAATACCAGATGATTATTCTTTTGTTCTTTGTTCTAAATACTTTGGCCACTTTGGTGAAAACTATGTGACCATTTTAATGTTAAGCTGCTGCAAACACTATATTGTGATTTTCTGTGATAAGATGTAATGTTGTGAATATTATATTGTGATTTGTTGTGAATGTTTGCCTTGATTTGTAATAGAGCAAACAGAGTGTTCACTTTGCTGTGTAATCAGAACCTTAAAAGCTGTTCACAGTAGCATTCTTTTGGGAAGCTGCTTGTGCATGGCTTTATAAATGGGAATGGGGATTTGAAGATCTTCCCTGCCCCTTAGTAGACCTAGGGAAGAGTTTGAAGACCTCCCCTCCTTTGAAAGTAAACTCTGCCCCCTAATAGGCTGAATTGGAGCCTGTGATGGAGAGAATTTGCTGAAGGGTACAGCAGAGCCCACTGGATGTTTTCCTGCTGTGAAGATAAACTCTATCCCCTAATAGGCTAAATATAGTCACATGGAGCCTGTGGAGGGAGGAGTTTGCAGAAAGGAAGCAGAGTCCACAGAAAGCTGGTAGCCAGAGCTAGCCAGACAGTGGGAGAGAAAGGACACTCAGAGAAGGAGATAGAGAGGTTTGTGAGTAAATATTGATCTTGTATTGGTTTGTGGGAAGGCTGAAGGATACTGTGGTTCTCATTGTCACTATGACTTCTGAATATCTTTGGTACTATGATGGAATCAGCCTAGTGATTTTGGGATTCAGTTCTCTGGTGTCTAAATACATGCTTCCGTTCAGAGAGAGTTTGGTATATTTTGGGATCACACATCATACAATACTGATAGTCACGGTCTTTATCATGATCATGGGTGCTGTAAATATTGCATTGATGCTACAGACACCTATGCATCCCTACTCTCCTCACAGATGCTATCTATATTAAATTATTTACATCATTATATTCCATCTGTTGCAGATAACTTGCTATGAGGAAATCTCTTTTGTTTCTTAACTATCTCAGAATCACCAAATAATATTCCTTCAGTTCAAATCCATGTTGTGGATCTGCTCTTTGCCCCACAATTTTCCAGTTTTTCCTTTTATTATATTCATTTCTTCACTTAATAGCACCCAAAACCAATTTTCAATTAGCTTAGAAATATATAACAGAAATAATGGAAGGGAGAAGTACAGGAAGCCAGAATTAGAAGGAACTTTAGAAAACATTTTTCCAAGCTCTTTATTTTTCAGATGATGAAACTAATACCCTCAAGTAAATCACCTAAGCTGGTTGTGCTAATTGCTATCAGTTTACCATGAGAACTTGATCTCAGTTTCTTGACTCCTATTCTCATTCAGTGATCATTTCACTAAAACAAATTACCTTTTAAAAAGCATATCCCCCAGGTTATTGGGTGAAGAATTTCTATTTCTACTTTTTAAAATTCATGCTATTTCATTAAGTTCCTTTACTTTGAAATGATTGTATAATTTAACTGAATAAACAAACAAAATATTATCTGGGGCTCATGATTTATGGTTTTGACTGTATGTAGATTCACAGAGTAACTTGCTTGAATTGCAGATAATTCTCCTTTGGGTTCCACGTTATATGCAGAAGGTGGTATCCCAGGTGAGAGAAACATGCATCATATATACATACAAATATATTAATATATACACATATAGATGGATAAGTATGTATATAACAGTAAATAAAAGCTTCTTCATATTTGTATAATCTATATATTATACATATCTATATATGTATCTATATACATATACCTATCTATATATTATACATATATATATATACACATAATAGACAATAAAAGCTTCTTGAGGCAGAGACCATTTATTTCCTTTTTAAAAAAAATATCCGATACTAAACACTGTATCTGGCACATAGAAAGTGTTTAATAAATGCTTATTGACTAATAGAGTAAGTCTGCATGTATGTATGTATACATACCTTGTGAATACACATGGATATCTGTAAATATAGAGATACAGCAACACATGGATATATAAATGCACACATACACACATATACACATATACACACATGTGATAGGGAATATAAATCTGTGATTTCATTGGTTTAGGGAACCCCTGAGTGAGGAAATTACTTCTACCAATGCAAGTTGGCACTTTCTTTGTAATTTAAGAGTCTTAGATGCAAAAAATGGTTAGAAGTTAGGTGATTTGTATAGCATCACACAGTCTATATATATCAGAATCAACACGTTTGTGTTTGTGAATGTATATTACCATATGTAGACACAGGACACACATGTACAAATGTGTGCACTCATATACATACATGTATAATGTTATATACATATAAATATATGCATTTTGTTCTACAATATTAAGAAGCTGACATCAAGAGCTACTAATCTTTTGTAATTGGTACATTTAGCTATTTATTTGAACACACTGTACCTATTCTGTGTGGTATTTCAGCAGTTTTAATTTTCTCAATAAAAGAAACATTCCCACAGGACATTATTTTTTAAATACAAAAAAGATTAATTCTTTAAGTAACAAAAGACCTACTTACTACAATGAAATCTTCAATTCTTCCAGGGTGGTACTGTCACATCAGATGGCACCACTAATCCTTCTTTTCATAGGATGGAAAAGAGATAAAATTCTGTAGCTCCTCTGTCCTTAAGTTCCATTTTCCTAGAGGAACTCTCTCTTCTAGATTCCTTTTTGATATTCAGTCACTAGTAGAATAAGATGGGGGAAAACATTGTTTGCAATGTTCATTCACTGTGTTAAACACTAGGGATACAAAGACAAATGTGAGATAAATAGAATACATAGACTCCATTTTATTAAATGGAGTCTTACCTTTTAGTTATGGAGACTATTTGCATGTATGTATGTGTGTGTATACACACACATGCATTTGTATACACACACAGAATCTGGGCAAAACAAATACAAAGTAATTCTGGATTCTGCATAATCAACTGTCTATCAGACATTTCATACTGAATATTTAATAGATATCTCAAACTTAACATGTCCAAAATCATAGTCAATATTGGTTTTTTCCCCTCTTCAAACCCATCTCTCTTCTGAATTTCCTTATTTTGTTGAGAATAACATCTTCTAGTCAACCAGGTTCTCAATCCAAGAGTCATCTTCAACTCACTCTCCTTAATTCCATTCTTCCAATCAGTTTCCAAAATTTGCTATATTCTACTCCTACAATATTTCTTTTATCTATCCCTACTATCTTCTCACAAAGTTTCTATTCTAATACAGATCCTTTTCCTTAGATCTCTTGCAATGGGCTCCTGCTTGATCTCTGAACCTCAAGTCTTTCCCAGACTCTCTTCAATGTATCTTCCATACAGCTGACAAACTGATACTCCTAAAACATAGATTTGACTATGTTAGTCATTGCCTTAAGAAACTACAACAGCCTCCTTTTACCTTTGAGATCAAAATCTTCTATTTGACATTGAAGCCCTTCACAACATGGCTTTAACATATTGTTTAGACTCATTGTGGGCAGCTAAATGGTATAGTTGATAGAGTATTGGGCCTGGAGTAAAGAAGACTCCTCTTTGTGAGTTTGAATACAGCCTTAGACAGTTACTAGCTATGTGACCCTGAACAAGTCACTTAACCATGTTTGCCTCAGTTCCTCATCTGTAAACAAGGTGAAGAAAATGGAAAACCAACCCTAAATGGGGTAATGAAGAGTTTGACACAACTGAAAAATGACTCAACAACAATAAAGTCTAATCGTACATTCCATCAGTTCATACACTCTACAACAGAGCAAAATTGCTTTTTGCTCTCTCACATACAATTTTCTGTCTCCCATATTTGTACCATTATTCAGGCTGCTCCTCAGGATTGGAATTTATTCTTACTTGACTTCTTCTGCCTCTTTAAATCTCTAATTTCCTTCAAAGAAAACTTTTATGAGTCCTGTACTAACTCAGATAGTTGTTAGAGAATTCTTCTCACCCCCTAAAATGTTTCTTAAGCTTATTTCATATGTCTATAGTTACATATGATGTTTTACTGTGATAGAATATGTGTTTCTTGAGGAAAACTTATGTTTCATTTCTTTGGCACAGATAGGAAGTGACAGAACGGATTTAATCAGATGCCCCAAAGCTTTAAGAAATATGATTTCATGGGGCATTGGTTCTTATCCATTGAAATACTAATGATTAGTATTTGCAAAAAGACCACCATGAAAATATTGTCAACTTCTGGACTGATGTTAGCTATTGAGATCAAAGTAGGCAAATTCTAAAAATAAGTTGGATAAATCCCTTCAAATTAAATAAATATATACTCTGATACTTTGTGACTTCAATATAAAGATGGGGGAATGTGAGGATGGGAAAAATACAGCTCAGGAGAAAGAAATAAGAGAAATACGAAGACTTGTAGATTATACAGGAGCCTCATTCCGCTAGCATCATGAATATTTTCTTTTTAAAAATTGGTAGATATTGGACATGATGAACAACAAATCAGAAAGAATAAAATTGGCCATTATTTTACAGTTACAAAAAGTAATAGGTAGCAGCATGGCATAGTGGATAGAGTGTCAGATCTTGAATGAGAAAGACCTGAGTTCAAATCTCATATAAAACTTTTACTAGCTGTGTGAACATGGGTGAACCATTTAATCTGTTTGCCTCAATTTCCTCACCTGTAAAATGAGGATTATAATAGCACATAGTTCCCAGGGTTATTGTGAGGATAAAACAAAACAAAACAAAATAATATAGAAACATTTGTAAAGTTCTTTGCAAACTTTAAAGAGTCATATAAATGATAACTTTTACTATTATTATTGATAAGGAAGTTATCTCTTAATTGACTGTCTTCACAGAGCTGGAAAATCATCTTGTTAGAGATAAGGTCTGAATTTGTAATAAATAAGAAGAAACAATAATAATGAGAAAATATATTATGCAGAATAAAAATATCTAACTCTAAATTATTTAAATAAATAATCTTTAAAAAATGGACAAAAGAAATGATATCAACAATAATTATAATAATTTTAAATACAAGCTAAATAAAGAAATAGATTCCTATAACAGAGATTTTAAAAGCTCAGAGACATCTTAGTCAGCAAATATTTGGATTACTTGCCAAATAGAGAAAGACAGTTGCCAAAGGCAACAATTCATCTGAAAATATCCTATCAAGAAGGTAAATGGACTATTATGAGCACTCTTGTCTCATAAAGCAGAGAGAAGCAGTGAAGGATTAACCGGCTTAAAGAAACCATGGCAAGGTATAAAACTAAGCAATATCCTTCCAAAGACATTTGAGGATGCAAATAAAGACTACCAGCGGGAGGGAAAAAAAGAATTGGAAAAAATTTGCCAAAAAAAAATCAGCAAATTAATTTTTTTAGTTTTGTTGATATTTCTTGTTTTTATATTATGAACATTTTTAGATTACTTCTACCCCATGAGAGATCTCTTGAAAAAAATGATTCTTTCCATCAAGGATAGTGGATGCTAACATTGTAGTCCCTGAGGTGCTTACAGGGGAAGTAGTACATTGCACTAAAGACAGCAAAGATATGAAAAGCAGCTAGGCTGGATTAAATTTATATAGAAGAGATTCATGCTGAAGTTGATACCATTGTGAAGACATTAGTGATATATAAGTATATAAAGCAGAAGCTATCAAAAGTACAGGAAAAACATTGAGCTTTGTTAATACCAAATAGGTAACTGAGAAAACGTCAATAGCCATCAATCTATATTCACACTTTCCCATCTAAACAATGTTTCTCTGTGTCATCTATATAGAAAAAGAAGGCATTCTTGACGAAGGTATTAGCAGTGATCAAACAGGGTTTTATTAGCGATGTTCAATAATGAACTCAAAACTGAATAAAGATTATAAGACCCCATTTTGCTTCATGTTTTTTGATTATGAAAAAAAGTTATTTGAGTCAGAGGCTATTCTTTGTTCTCATCATTTGATTTACAGGCTCTTTTAAAATGTGTCTTCCTATCCATATGTCAAGATTGGTGAGCAATCCTTGGGAAATAACCCTGTTAAATAACCCTCTAATAATAAACATAAAGACATAAAACGGGGGGATATATGTTCAGCAAATGTGTGCTGAAGGAGATTTGGTACACAGTCCAGGTCAAGGAAGGGTTTCATGTATGTGATGAGGTCCTACTTCTCCTGTATTTGAATTGCAATTGTATCGGCTATATGAAACCACAAGATATTGTAGTCTGTTTATAAAAGAAGCAAAAAAGAAAACAAACATTTATTGAGTGCCTCCTCTGTTCTAGGTACTGTACTAATCACTTCACAAATATCTCATTTGATCCTCTCGACAACCCTAAGAAATAGGTGCTATTACATTTTATAACTGCTAAGGAAGCAGAGAGTTAAATGACCTCCCTAGGCAGGGACACAAAACTAGAAAGTATCTGAAGGCAGATTTGAAGTCACGTTTTCTTAACTCTAGGCCAGGTTCTGTAACCACCAACTATATTACCTAGCATAGAAAGGTAATCACTCAAAGGAGTCCAACTTGCTTACCCATTCATAAAATGTCAAATAAATGAAGAATGTCTATTGCCTATATTTCTTTTTATTTTTTTATTTTTGCTTTTTGGAGGGGGGAAGGGAGGGCAATTGGGATTAGTGACTTGCCCAAGATCACACAGCTAGTAAGTGTTAAGTATCTGAGGTCAGATTTGAACTCAGGTCCTCCTGACTCCAGGGCTGGTGCTCTATTCATTGTGCCACCTAGCTGCTTCTATTGCCTATATTTCACCATGCAATGGACGTAAGGCTTGTCTGATATTATACGTGCATATAATACTGTAATGCCATGTATGAGCAGCTTTCCAGAAGAATGCTGCTGTGAACGGATTTTAAGGTTCTGATTATACAGTATAGTGAACACTCTGTTTATTCCATAACAAATCAAAGCAAAACATTCACAGTAAATCAAAGTACAGCATACACAATGTTATAACTTATCACAGAAAATCAAAATATAGCATTCACAACTACTTATCACAGAAAATGGCCACATAGTTTTCACCACAGTGGTCACAAAGTTTTCAACAAAGAACAACCATTTAGCAACTCAGTCATTCAATCATCCTTAAGGAGGTTCACCTCCTCAAGGAATACAAAGTACAATAGTCAAAATTCTCCACTCATGGGACACACTAAGTTAACTCAATCAGTCACTTATTCAATCATCAGGCACTAAGTACAACCATTTAGTCAATTGTTATTCAGTTAACTCAATCATTCAATCATCCTTCATTATTCACTACTCAATCATCAGAAACCCTCCACCCCTAGGTCACTAGTAAATACACAATTTCTCAATCAGTACACAGTATCCAAGTAAAGTCTTCTTTCAGCTTGACTTGGAGTGATTTCTCAGACTCTGTGGATCCCCTTCCATGGTCCCAGATCCTACCTGGATTCACCAAACTGTCATCTGGGGTCAAAGGCAGACAGCTCCCAGGTCTTTGTCCAGCTTTCTGTGCAGTTCCTGCTCCACATTGGAGCTCACAGTGTCCAGTCCATCTCAAATCCTTCACAGTCTCTGTTTCTGGGAAGAAAAGGCTTAACAAAGCCATCAACAGGTTCATACATAGTACCATCATCACAGTTATGCTTCCTCAGTCTTTCGTCAATTCTGGCTGGCCCTCAGAGATCCTCAGCAACTCCTCAGCAGCTCTGGCTGGCCCTTGGACTCATCAGAAGTTTCAGCTGGTTCCCAGGATCAACGTCACTCAATCCAGGTTTTTCAAATCAAAATCATTCTCTCCAGCCTGCTGAGAGAGAGAGAGAGAGAGAGAGAGAGAGAGAGAGAGAGAGAGAGAGAGAGAGAGAGAGTGTGTGTGTGTGTGTGTGTGTGTGTGTGTGTGTGTGTGTTTTCCTGATAAAGGCAATTTTTGTTATTCAGTCCTCCAAATCCAAGCCTTTTTAAGGGATGCAAAGGTATTTTTCTTAGATGTCTCTTATAGAATGACTAGAACACAATGGTTACTCCCATTCCACTGTGTAGAACAATAGTAGTTTCCACATTCTTAATATTTACCAGTCAGTCAATAAACATTTAATTAACCTACTATATGCTAGTCATTGTGCTAAGCACTGGAGATAGAAATACAAAAAGGAAGACATTCCCTGCTTTCTAAGAGCTTACAATCCAATGAAGGAAGGCAACCTACAAAAGGAAGCTAAAAATTTGATTGAGGGATAGGGGAGGGGAGAAAATGGGACCCAGCATGGGGACATGATGAAAAACTCCCAAAAGAGTACATCCAAGAGGAAAATATAATTTCTGTATGGAATCTCTGGTCCAACTGGAAAAGATCCACATAAGATTATGTTTACCTCTTCCCTGACCCCATATCCTTTGCATAATGTGGGCTGTTTACTCCTCAGATTTTTCTTCATCAAGCCATGATTCTTCTCTTGAATATCTCTATCATGAGTATGACTATGTTTTACACAGGTATAGCAGAAGGTAATTCTAAGCCTTTATGGTTTTCTTCCTAGGGCAGTGTTCATGTGTCGTTCTGTTATGATCTCCATTCCTTTGCCCTTTAATCTTTCCAAGAAGAATGATTTGCATCCACCAGCCCACGTTGCACCAGATTGACTGAGTTTCTTTGACCAATTCTGCATTCGTATTTTTATTCTCCTCCTTAATTTCTGTGGCCCCTATATGTGAACACATTACTAAGCTGTTGTTGTTGTTGTTTTTTGGAGGTAGTGTAAGTTGTGGCCCTACTTCCATTTTTTAAAATGTCTTCCCATCATCTATTATTTTTTCACATGGCAGGGTTTGTTTTTGTTTGTTTGTTTGTTTTGCTATAGAAGGCTTTAGGGATACCCTTAAGCAGAAGTGTGCTTATAAAGGTATAACAATAGACTCTCCAGGAAATATATGTATATATATATATATATATTTGAGCATACACTTGTAAGTGGAATTTGTATTATAATTTTTTCCTATTATTTTCTTATTTCTAGACAAATCAACCCAATTTGTGGGGTTTGTCAATTTCTGAAGTGTAAATGTATAGTTAACAACTGACTGTCACAAAACCATCCAAATTGACTGCAATGTACCCCTGCCTTTAAGTAGCTCCAACCCCATAATCCTTTAGCTATTTGAGTCAATAATTTTTTAGGGCTTACTACTCTTCTTTTTTTTTTTTAAATTAGTTTCAGTAGGTGGTCGTCCACATGTGACATGAATTTGGAGAAAAATATCACTTTGTGCAGCATGATATTGCCACACTCAATAAACACCATTCTACCAAGTCATTAGATCAGGACCATAGAAGCACTACAGCTTTTGTAAGTAGTCTTGATATGTGATTCTAATTTTTTTTTCATAAACTACAGGTATTTGAATGTAGGTCCTCTGATATCTTGCTTCAAAAATTCATCTTGTCCTTCTCAGATATCTATTAATCTTATATTATTCCTGCTTCACAATCATCCCAGAACTAGAGTTTTCTACAGAATGGCAAAGCTCTTTTCCTGAGAAGATTCCTGTCTTGGGCCTATGGTATCTGCAGTGAGATATCTAGTGTTGCTTCTTCCTACAGAGGAAGTTGTGCCCTAGACCTTACTTTAAGCACAGGTAGTATTTCTTCATTCAACCCAGGGGAAATAACCTTTCACAGAGCTGAGACACCTTCCTCTGTCAAAGGGGGACCAAATTTGGCTGTCCCTACAAGTAAGCTATCACTTTCTGATGTGGTTGACCTAGCTTTGGTCCTTCTCACATATGAACAGTTCTTTTTTCTCCAAATATTTCCCTCAATATTTACTCTTTGTCCCTCTTTTGCTTGTTAGGGTCTTTATTTTCCTGAATAACTCTCCTCTGAAGGTGAAGTGCAGATCAATTCCTAGGTACAGTCGTTTACTGATAAAGAATTTACCATTTTTTATCAGGTAAGTCACAAAGTACTAAGTGGTCTCCCCAGACTGGAACTTGCTCTGGATTACATTACAAATCTCCAAAATCTTTGATCTGTTCTGTCAATGCCTTTATAATGTTCTTACCTTTCTTTTTTTGGGTTCACCCCTAAAAAGAAGGAGAACCTGTTCTAATTCAAAAACATAGCAATACTTTTCAAGCAATTTATAACCTATATGGGTCCTAGATTAATCCCTGATGGCTATGCTCAACAAATTCAGGAGAGAAATAAACCAGATATGAAGTGTTATACCATAACAATACATTAAAGCAGTGATCTAAATAGGTGAGGCTTAGAAAGTGACAGTGAAGCACATATGCCAATTAGAAACAATGCTGGTAACAGAGTTGTATTTGCACACAAACAGGCAACTAAATTACATTTAGTGTTGCAATTAGCAACATAAAATAGCAGACTTTCTGATGTAAATTCAACATTAGAATGCAACAGATCTGCTACAATGTAGAGAAGTTCATATGCAAGATTATATAATCAAATACAAAACAAAAATAGAACCAGCACAAATGAAAACCAAAAATAGAAACAGAATTTTCTTTAAAAAAACATCAAGCTAAAAAACTGCCCCAAGAGAGAAAAATAATGTGCAATCAATAGGAATAAAGGTATATTTTCAAAAGAAAACATTATGTGTCAAAATCATAAAATTCAACTAGTAGAAATTCTTCTTAATAGTAGCTAGATCCGTGAGTTAAAATTGTATCTATACTTATAGTAGCAAAGGAAAAAGAAAATAGCCAAAAAAGAGTAAAGTACTAATTTTTTTAAAAAAGTTGTCATAGTAAAGGCAGTTCCATCGTTTATATCACTATAAGCCCTTTACTCCCTTACATTGCTAATGTCGGAAAACTGGCTTAAGAAGAACCAGGGGATTAAAAAAAAAATTAGAACAGTGTATAAACTCCCAAAGAGAAAAACCATCATCATCATCATCAATCATCGTGGGGAATAGAAGGTCTTTTTTAAAAAGGTTATTTTTGGGGCCTCAATATTCTATGCCTCTCTACAAGATTAAGCCTGGGCTCATTGCAGCAGCAGAGGAAGAACCTTCTTCCTCTGTTAACTTCTCTCTTGTCCTGGTCATGCAGCTTTGGTATTCTCTCTTCTTCAGAGTGCTCAGGTCTTTTCCTAGGTTTTCTAGCATCCACCCCAACTTCTTGGCAGAATCCCCAATCCCACCTTCCGCTAGAGTTGTGCTATGTAGTATAGACAAGACACTTGTATTTGAGGGAAGGTTTCAGGAAAAAAGCTTCATATAGGAGGCAGATTTGGGTCAAATTTTGTCAGAAAAAAGGAATAATCTTGAGGAAGACATGGAGGGAAAATATGTGTAAAGGCACAAAGATGATGATGGAAGGCTATGTGTCAGGAATGCAAAGAAAGTCAGTTTGTCTGCACCAAAGAATGCATTAAGGGAAATAACGTATAATAAACCTGGAAAAGTAGTATTGAAATATATGTTGACTCAGTGACCCATTGTTTCAGCCCTGCTTGTCAATCAGTGTTGGGGGGAGGCTGTGTGTGGAGAAGGGACATTGGGTCTGCAGCTTTTTGCATTACCTACTCTTTGTCACATACCCCAACCTGGAAATTGTCAGGTACTTGCTGCCTTAGGGAGGCGATGAGATCCAAAGGCCCATCCCCTTTTGCTGATATTGGCCTATCTGAATTGTTCTATGTCTCATCTCATTACAAAAGTTACCCTTAAAAGCTGCTCCACTTTGAAGCCTTCTCTGATCTCCAGTGATCAGCCCATCAACAAGGCCTTGCTACTTCTATGTACTTGTAATAAACTCCTTTAATTATCTTTGTCCTGAATTTTGCCTCCTTAATCTAAGTGAAGGCCCAAATGAAGAATTTTCCTTTCAACAGTAGTTTGAAGTCAGGTAATGAAGGGCTTAAAATAGAGAAGTTTGTTTTTGAACTTAGAGTGTTGTGGGACTAACTAGAGCAGTGGTTCTCAACCTTTCTATTGCCACGACACTTTAATAGTCGTATGTGGGCAGACCTGCTTGGAGACGGATAGAGGAGGTTCCTTAAGACCATTGGAAATATGTGTTTTCTGATGGTCTTAGGTAACCCCTGTGACCCCTGTGAAAGGGTTGTTTGACCCCAAAGGGGTCATGACCCACAGGTTGAGAACCGCTGAGCTGAACTAAAGTGTAGTTGGAATGGAGATAGGGGAGATAGGTGTGGTAGGGAAGGGAAAGGATCAAACACTGATTAAGTGCCATGTACTATGCTAAGCATTTTACAAATCTTCTCTAATATTATTCTCACAGGAACCCTTTAAGGCAGGTTCTCTGAAAGTAATTTTATATTTGAGGAAACTGATGCAGTCAGAAATTAAGAAACTTGGCCAGGGTCATATAGCTAGTAAGTATCTGTATTGGTAATGGAATTTGGAGATGCCCCTGTATTGGCTTGGTTTTTGGGTTGAGTGTTAAAACCCAGAGCTTGTGAATCC
>CM053580.1:181149659-181220828 GCA_028627135.1 Pseudochirops cupreus | reverse complement strand
AGAAAGACAGCTGAGAGCCCGTGGGAGCTGCCCAGGACTTTGAGAACTGCCACCCGGAACTGCCAAGGACTGAGGAGGCATGGCTGTGATGCCAGTATTTTGTCTGTCTGTTTTGATGTTGTTTTGCAAGATTCACCTGATGGTGAAGGACAGTGCTGCTGTTGTAGAGGTCCTGGAACCTGGCTGTTGGTTTAGAAGCCTTGAAGAAGAATTTTCTTGTTGTATTTTTACAGAAATCCTGGAAGAGGGCCTTGCTGATGTTTTCAGGGGTTCTGGGGCTGTTCTACAGCCAGAGGGTGACTTGATGAGGACACTGGCTATGGCTTTGTTGAGCCTTGTCTCCCCAAGAACTGAGATTGCTGAGGGCTTGCCTGGGGTGAAGATGAAAGAAAGACCTTTCCTTGGGTAATTCAATGCTGAGTTTAACCTTGTTAACCTAAAGGTGGATGGCCTTTTGTGTTCTCCTGCTCTTTTTGTGATTCAGGGGTGGAAAGACTTTTAGTGATTGACCAAATGAATGTACTTTGTTTATGGTTGGAGACTAATCTCCATTTGAGAAGAGACTTTTGACTGACTAAATGAATGTACTGTCTAGGGGTGGAGTAGTACCTGGATTGAATTGAGAACTTGCTAAAGGAACAAGTTACACTGTATTTTGACTTTTTCTGTTCTGTGAATGTTTTCTGAATAAATGGGATTTACTATGCTGGTAATCCGAACCTTGGAAGTTGCATTTGCTTGGCATTACGTTATCTGAGGTTGGCTTTCAACTTAAGTCTTTCTTACCCTAGGACCAGCATTCTATCTACTGTACCACCTAACTGCTGTTTTTTTCTTCCTTTTTTTTCTTCCTATTATTAAGTTTCCTGCATTTCAGGGGTCTGTACGAATACTATTTGTTATAATAAGAGAACTGCCTCCCAGATAACCTTTATTTAACCATTTTCCTAATACTTTTTGATTTAGCATCAGCAAGTGTGGTGCCAACACAATATTCACAGTGCTGAAGGCAACTGTAAATATACTGGCATAGTTCTCAATTGCAAAATATGACAGACTCTCCATATAGAAGACAGAAGCAAAACATTTATTCAGACACCAGAAAACCAAATCCCAACACAAGGAAACAGAATCCATCATAGTAACATAGAAGTTAATATACCACAACACAGCAGAGAGCCACACCATCTTTTAGCCTTCTCCTAAACCAACACTCATAAGCCTAGCTGTCTGCCTGGGTATGTTCTCTCCTTCCTCCCACTCTAACTGCTCTGATTTCCAGTTTCCTGTGGGCTTTCCTCTACCCTTCAGCAAACTCATTCTACCACGTTCCATGTGATTACATTCAGCCTATTAGAGGGTAGAATTTATTTTCAAAGCAAGGAAGGTCTTCAAATTCCCATAGGCTTATTAATGGGCAGGGAAGACCTTTAAATTCCCATTACCATTAGAGCAAGGTGGCACAGTGGATATAGTATGGGTCCCAGAGTCAAGAATACAGGAGTTCAAATGTGATCTTAGATACTTATTAGCTGTGTGACCCAGGCAAGTCTCTTAACCTCTGATTGTCTTAGTTTACTCAAATGTAAATTGGGGACAATAATAGCACCTATTCACAGGTTTGTTGTAAGGATCAAATGAGATAATAATTTTTAAGCACTTAGCACTTAGCCTAATCCTTAGCACAGTTCTTGGTACAAAGTAAGCACTACATAAATATGATGATGATAATGATGACAATGATGATGTCTCTACTATGTGTAAATAACTACTATAGATAGCAGGGATGGGGATGCATATGAAGGTTAAGTAAAACCGTGTCCTCGTAAATATATATTTATAAATAACCTTTAGTAGATACTTTTTTTCATCAGTGTGAGTACTCCCTCCACTACTAAAAATTGTAACCCCTCCATGCTTTTTTATTGTTTAACTTTTCTCTTAATAAAGCTTTCATAGAAAATGGGCATAGCACATTGGGAACTTCTATGGTTCTTTTATGGGGGTACAAATGTGGCACTCAGACTGTGCGTCCACTGTTTTTCAGTTTTACAGCATAATTGGCCCAATTCTTATTATTCTATCATTTTATGATTCAGTCATACCTATCTTTGATAATGTCCTTCATGATACTTTTTACATGTAAGTCATTATGGATAACATTGTTTAACTTACATATGCCTACCATCTGTACTTTTACTTCCCTTTGGGTTATTTATAATTTTAATTGATCCAAGATTTTTCTGTTCCATGATTCTCAGACATATAACATTCTTTGAAAAATACCAACAATAAAAATATGGGCTTTTGCAGCAATGAGAGGTTTGAGGTCATTAAAACATTGCCCAGTTTCCCAAAGAGGTACAGATGAATATCTCTTTCTTCTTAAATTCTGGAACCTACTCATTGTTTATCTGCAACAACCGTCCAAGATCCATATTAATGGATTAATTTCAATAGGCTGTTCATCCAGCTGCATGTCATAGTTTTGGCAACATGGGCTTTCCATTCATTTTATGTTTCTAGTGCATATACTTAAGCCAATTTAACATTGTTATTAAAAAACCTTTTTTAGTTTTCTTGGAACTGGTGTGATTTGTATACGTCATCTACAAAAAGAAATATTTAAAGAAACTTATCATCAACTGGGACTCTCTTTGCTTGGTTTTATAAAGATCATTCTCTTTGATCTGCCCAAATATATAAATAATACAGTACAACATAATATATAATAATCAAATAGAAGGTACCAACTAATAATACATGAAACAATAATGAGACAGTGAAGACTGGAAAGCTGGAGTCACCTTGGATTGTGGCAGTCCTTGTATGCCAGGCTAAGGAATTTTTACTTTAATTGATATAGAGAACCAATGAAAGGTTTTGAGAATAACATGATTAAATTTATATATAACTCAGGGAAGATGAGTTGGAAGGGAAGAATACAAATTTGAAAATTGAGATCAGAATTGACATCAGATATCAGAAAGTTGCTAAGAGGGACTTATAATGACAAGATGCTAGTGGAAATAGAGAAGAACGGAATATGAGACATACTAAAAAAAGTAAAATTGAAGAATCTAAGGAAGAGAGGCAAGAGAAAAGGAAGAGTCAAAGATAACACCTACAATTTCAATCAGAGGAGACTTAGTGGTACTATGGAGAGAAATAGAGGAGTTAAGGATGGGAAAAAGCAAGTTTTTTGGGGAAGGTGATAATCAATTTGGGGTTGGTAATGTTGATTTGCAGATAGTGATAGACATTAGCCAAGGTATTAAAGTCAACCTAGAGATGATCTGTTAGTATTTAGACATCTGTTTATGAAGGTCAAGAGAGAAGTCACATTTTGAGATAATGATAAAGGCTGATATATATATATACACACACACACACACACACACACACACACACACACACACACACACATATATATACACATATATACATATATACACACACATATATACATATATACATTCACACACACATGTATACATATATATGTGTGTATATACACACACATATATGTGTTATACACATGTATATGTATAGATATTAAATGCCTTGCAATGATCTCCTTCAGTTCCCACAAAACCTCTCAGAGGTGGATTTATTCAGTTTTATTTAATAGACGAGGAGGGAACAAACACCTTACTTACAATATTGCCTAGAAAACTGAAGAGGTATAGTGACTAATCCAAGGTCACACAACTGGTACGTATAAGATATGGAATTTGTACCCAAATCTTTCTGGTTCTCTACCCCCTATTCTATAATTCATCTCTCAAAATAAGAAAGTAGAGGAAGGGAAAAAAAACCCAGTAACTAAAAGAGACAGCCTTGGGGAATGCCCGCTGCAAAGAGTCAGAAGGAGAATCAGGGAAGGACATAGAAAAGGATCAGGTGGAGAAGTACGAGGAGAACTAAAAATGTGATGTCTTGAAAATCAAAAGAATGGAAAACAGGAAGATGTGATCAATAACAAAAAACTACAAGGGAGTCAAGTAGGGATAACAGATGTTAGTAGGGGGAAATAAGAAGATTTGATAATGATAATATCATTGAAAGAAGTATTTCAATAGAGTGGTAGAGACAGAAGCTATATTGCAAGGGGATTTGGAAAGCAAAAAGTAATGAAGAGGAAGCAAAAGGTAAAGATTTATTTTTCAATAAATTTTGTCATGAAGCAGAGGAAAGATCACCTAGTAGCTGGATTGGATGCAATGGGCAATGGAAGGCTTAAAAAAAAAAGTGTTGGGGAGACCTGACTATCTCTTTAGAGATATGAAAAGAAGTCAGTAAAGAGACACTGAAGATACAGGAGGCAATTTCTACACTGTTCAGAAAAGAGAGAGAGAGACTGAAGATACATGAGGCAATTTCTATACTTTTTTTTATCTGTATTGAAGAGAAGTGGAGATAAAATTGGACTTGGAGCCAGGAGAATTTGGTTGGAATCTCAGTTTTTATTTGAGCAAGAAATATTTTTGTAGAAAAGAGTTGAGTAAGTTCAGAACTGATTTGACAATTAGATCCAAACAGCCCTGATTTAACATAAAATGTTCTAGCTCTCTCTGATCTGTTTAATATTTTGAACAATGACTTGGATGAAGACATAAATGAAATTAAATTATGGATGATACAAAGCTGGAAGGTTGATTCACAAAAATGGACAATACAATTGGATCATGACAGGTTGGAATCACAAAATTGTAGAGGTGAGTGGGACTTCAGCAGCCATCTAGTCAAATTCCTGTGCAAAAAATGTCTCTCTACTACAACATATCCAATGAGTGGCTATAAAGCTTCTTCCTGAAACTCTCCATTGACAGACAAATGGCCATATCCAGAGGTAGCTCATTCCACTTTTGAATAGTTAGGAAGTTTATTTGTTTCTGTTTTTCTGATATCAAGCCTAAATTAACCTCTTTGTATGTTCCATCTATTGTTTCTGGTCCTTTCTGGGGACAAAAAGTGTCACACTATTCCTTGAGAGACTTAAAAAGAAGTATCATGTCCCCCTTAAAATTTCTTTTCTCTAGGCTAAACAACTCCAATTCCTTTGATCAATCCTCAGAGGACAAAAATTTCCATCAGGTTACCTTCCTGGTAGCCTTCTTATGAACTCTCTAAAGGTTATTAATGTTGTTCCCAAGGTGTGGTGCTCAGAACCAAACACAATATTCAAAATAACTTCAAAATGTTAAATATTCAATTGATTAATCAAACTTTACTCTTTTAGTAACACAGAGAATACTTGGTCCTCATGTTTTATTATTGCTGTCAATGATGGTGTGAATTTAAACTCTAACTTAATCCCCAAGCAAAACAACTCATTCTAGTACTACTCTTCCTTTTTCAAAGTCCAACCATTCAACTGAAACCATCTAACTCTTATTTTAGACACATGCTGACTGCCAATGGAAAAAGTTTATATCGACATTTTGACTAGGTCTACAATAAATTTTTGTTTTATTATCAGAACTGGGCTCTCACTACTAAGTATCAAGCTTTTAATGTATTTTTAAGTCTCTATCTTGCTCCCCTCAGCATCTATTCTAAACTTTTCTTTTCTTCTTAAGCCACCTCCACTATTCAACTCCCTCTTTTTCTCAGCAGGGGACCAAATCAAATACTTCACTGAAAAAGTTGAAGCCATCTGTCATAACCTCCCTTTTCTTCTCAATCTTACACTCAAAATCACCTGAATATCATTTCCTATCTCTCCCTGTTTATTCTAGTCTCCAAGGAAGACATGGCCTATTTTGTAAATGTTAGTCTCATCCTTTTCTGTCTCCTCTGGGAGCTTTCCCATTCAATCATTCTCTCTACTTCCTTAATTTTCAATCTTTCCTTATCTACTGGTTTACATATATCTAGATTTTGATCTCCCCTATCCTTAAAAAAACAGTCCTTCACTTGACTCTACTATCCTCTCATGTTACCACCCTCTCTGCTCTATTTCACAATCCCAGAAAAAATTGCTTTGCCTTTCACATTTCACACTTAATTCCCTTGTACTGCGAATTTCACCTCATCATTTCACTGAACTTCTGCCCTCCTTGATTACCTTTGATCTATTAATTATAAAGTTTTGTGACTTTTTTTCAAGAGTCTTAACCTTCTTGATCTTTCTGCAACAACTGACATTAATCCCTCTTCTTATATATCCTCTACTCCTGATTTTTGTGAAATTTATTTCTCTTTGTTTCTCCTCTAAACTGTATAGCTAGTCATCCTGCTTTGTTGTATTATCATCCTTGACCAAAGCCATATCTTCTTACTGAAAAAAAAGTCATAGAGGGTTGCGGTTTGGGGGTTCCCTTTTTTCTTCTTTTTCACTCTCATGCTTGCATCAATTTCTATGGGTTCAACTATCATCTCTATTCTAGATTCCCAGATCTTTATATTCAGTCTCATATAAACTGCCTGTTGGACATTTCTATGACAAATAGACATACCAAATTCAACACATTCAAAGAAGAATTCATAATTTTTTCATCCAAACACTTGTTTCTTTCTAATTTTACTTTTACTTTTGAGGGTACAACTATTTTCCACTTGCCTTGATTTATAATCTTATAGTAATTTTCAATTTTTCCCTCTGTCTCACCTTTCACATTCAACTAGTTGTGAAGTCCTATCGATTGTCACCTCCATAGTATTGTCCTATCTTCTCACTTCTTTCTATGCACATATCCACCACTCTAATTCAAACTCTTACCTACTTTTCCTTAGGATGATTCCTAGTAGCATCCTAAATGTTGTTCCTGACTACAACCTCTTCCCACATCTTCCTCAGGCTGACAAATTGATATTCTTAAAATGTAACTCTGACCAATGCTCAGGAAGCTCCAGTGGTTCACCCTTGTCTCTGGGGAAAAATAAACTTATGTGTTTGACTCTTAAAGTCCTTGATAACCATACCATAATGGAAGATATGTGAAGTAACACAGAAAAAAAATCAGTCAGAAGAAAAATAACTATAACAAGGTAAATATTGAAATTTTTTTTGGAGGGGAGAAGGCAAGGCCACTTGGATTAAGTGACTTGCCCAAGGTCACACAGCTGGTTAAGTGTCAACTCAGGTCCTCCTGACTTCAATAGCCAATATACGTGTGAAGTCATGCAAAACATATTTCCACATTAGCAATGTCGTAAAAAAAAAAGCAAAAAAAAAGTAGAAAGTGAAAAAATAAGCTTCTTTTTACACTCAATCAGTTCTGTCTCTTAAGGTAAATAGCATTTTTCACCATTAGTCCTTTGAATCATTTTTAACTTTTCTAAAATTCTATTTACCTCCTTAAAGTCTTTCTTATTTATTTTGTGGTTAGATATTTCTAGTTCTGTGAGGAGTACATTTAGGTTTTCCAGGAGTATAGTTTTCTGTCTATTTTTTCCAATAACTCATTTAACTATTCCTTTAAAAATTTGTACTGATGTCACCTCATTATCTATGGTACCTTTTAGCAAAATGTAGTTTCCTTTATTATCTCTTTTCATTAGCTCTATTTTTACTTCTGCTTTGTCTGAGATCATGATTTCTGAAAGTTCTTATTAATACTTCATCTCTAACACTTGAGCAGAATGTGGACATTATAGAACAGTAGTGTTCTTAACCATGTTCTGTCATGGCAAGGAGGTGTTATTACTATGTAGCCTTGTTATAGTAAAGTACAATTTACATTTTCTCAAAATTTATAATTTCACCTATCCAACATCAAGGACCTATCAGCAACTGGCCTTAAACAATTAAAATTTTCTTTTTCTTACTACTTTATTTTATATTTGACAAGAAATAATGGAACACAACAGAAACCCAGCATATGCCTCTGTTTGAGGTCAGCCTTATGTTAATCAGTTGACGTCTTAGTGATAACTACTTAAGAACCTTCAATAGCTCCCTATTTACTCTTGGATAAATATAAACTCCTTCGCTTATCATTTATACCCCTTCACAATCTAGCTCTAGTCTAATTCTTGGTGCTTATTGCATATGACAGCACTTCACACCCTGTATTCCAACCCAGTTGGCCTTCTTAATGTTGTGACCATGTCACCCCTTTAGTTAATAAACTCCAGTCATCCTCCACACCTTCAGATCAAAAACAATAACCTCTGTCATTCAAAGCTGTCCACGCTGCCTCTCATCCCACTCACCTCTCTAGTCTTCTTGTATCTTACTTCCTATCGCATCCTTTTTGATCCAGCGACACAAAGATGGGAAGACTTTTACATTTTTGGCTTAAGGCATTTTTACTGACTGTTCCTCACCCTAAAATGTTCTCCTTGCTCATCTCCACCTCCTGGCTTCTCCTGGCTTCCTTCAAGTCCTAACTAAAATTCAGCCTTTTACAGGGAGATTTTCTTGACCCTTCTTGATTTTAATGCCCTCTCTTATGTTTGCCCCTATTTATCTTGTATATTGATTGTGTTTATGTATTTGTTTGCTTTTTGTCTCCTCCGTTAGTTTGTAAGGGGGTGTCTTTTGCCTCTTTTTGTATCCCCACCACTTAGCACACTGTCTGGAACATGGTATACACTTTCTAAATGATTATGGAACGACTTACTGACCCCAAATTCAGCATTCTACCTATTACCTCCTTATCTTTGCATAGGTCACTCCTATTCCTGGAATATATTCCCTTATTACCATTGCCTCTTAGAAGCCTTAGTTTCCTTTAAGAATCAACTTAAGCGCAACTTCCTCTGGTAAACCATTCCTGGTTTACCTCTTTGTAACTGTTCTATGATGTCATCAATTATATCATATTTATCTATTTCAATGCCACATTCTTGAGAGTAGGGTCTATTTTTGTTTTCATTTTGTTATTTTATCACAAGAACCTACTATGACATTTTTCATATTATGTGCATATTAAATGCATAATAAATGCTTATTGAATTAATGTGAATTAATGACATTAATAGTGAATTAATGACATTCATTAATGAAAAGGGAACAAGAAAAGAAAACAGGCAGCTAGAGAGACAGGCTGTAAGAGAAAGTAATGGTAACCATAAGGGAGAAAGAGAGGGCAGCCAAGATAATATATTCTCTTTGTCACAACTTTGCCAATGATTTTCCTTCTGTGGCTTATGCCACTCAGAATCATCTCAGGTGTTAACTTTGGTTTTCATGCCTTAGGTTGCCAGTCTCTGATGTACACAGTAAGTCAGCTTTTCAAGAAAAGGAAAAGCAGGACTTGAATCACCTTACCTGCTCCTTTTGACATTTGACCCTATATATTTTTGATCCTCCAAAGACAAGAGTTTCCGCTAAGTAATTCTCCTATATGCATGAACCCATATCTTTTGGTATACTTTTAAGGCATCTCTTATATTTTCTTTTTACTTTTGGAGTGTGTTGAAGTATCTGACATATCTCTAAAAGAGTGGATGTGCTTTTTGATCCTGGCTGAATAGGATGACAGTAAACTATATTTTTCCCCCCTCTGTCTTGGAGATTCCCCCAACCTCCAAGTCATAGCACACAGAAATAGGGATAGAAAGGATCAACCAAGATTTGTGCAATGGGAAAAAGGTCTTTTTTTTGTTCTTTTTTCAATAACAAAAGACAAAGTTGTCCAAAAGCCTCTGGCACTTTTAATGTCTATATTGTATGTGGCTAGTACGGGTCTACTCTGTCCTCTTATTTTAGATGTGTCTGTCATCAGTGCTGGAAGTTTCAATTCCATCCCACTCTCCTGAAACAAAACTTTGCAGAAAGGCTCCTCGAGCTCATCACTCCCAGAAACATTTCTGTTATGCCTCCTAAGAGTACTCCTGTCATAGGCTCCCAAACACTAATGAGACATCTAGGGCATTACTTATATGTCTACTGTGTCTCATTTGAATCATTTAAAAATGGAAAATTCTCCTCATCATTTTTTCTAACTTGTTCATTGTCAAGTAATTTAGCTTCAAGACATGAAAAGCACCTACTTAAGAGGAAAATTTCAAATGCTTTGATAAAAATGTTGACAGAAAGAGTAAGAGGAGGAGGAGTGTGGGAAAAATTACTTCATATTTCTATTTAAAACATTATATGCTGTTTAAATGTGTTTTAAGGACACGGCATGGCATAGCCTAAATTTTTTTTTCTGATTTTAAACTCCTTTAACAGAAAGTAGGCTGTACAAGAGAGTGTTTTTTTAAAATGATTTTTTATCTAGTGTTGTCTATATGGTTGTCAAGTCAAAATACATAATAAATCAATCAATAAATGCCTAGAAGTTAGATCTTGATGGGAAGGGGAAAAAACTTGGAGAAAAATGGTGATATCTAAGGAGATGAAATCACCACATACACACACACAGATACAATGCTAATTGTGTAAAATAAAATTTCTTAGCCTATCTTCTTTATTATGAGGCAAAAAAGGGAAGAAAGGACCTGATAAACCTAACTGAGAAGGTCAAATAAGGATGCTGTTCTCCTAAGTTGCCTCTCAGCAATCATTTGGAGGCCTTTTGGTAGAGATAAGATCAAAATCTGGAGGGAAGTCCAAACATGGTCTATCCTTGGATACATAGTCAGCCCTAGTCCCAGAATCCCATCTACAGCACCACCAGTCAGTCTGGAGAGCCAGACTCTGAATGCTTCTGGAGAGATAGAAGCTACTAATATTTTGAGGCCACTCTAACTACTTTTTTGATAGCTTTAATTGTTAAAACTTATTTTTTCCTTACACCAAATCAATTCTGGTCTTTCTGCAACTTACATCAATTGCTCCTAGTTTTACCTTTGGAATTAGTGGAATAACATTGTTCTGTAAGAAGGCAAGACTTTGAGAATTTCAGTGAAAAAAAGATGCGGTATAATCAGAGTAAAAAAACCCCATAAAAACAATAATTTTAAAGAAAACAACAATAAAATTAAATGAAGTATAATGAAGAATAAATTCTCAACGTCAGAGAATATATGAGGAAATTCCTCTTCCTTCTTTCATTGGAGAGGTGGGAGACTCTGATCATTAAGGACCATACCTGTGCTGGTGCCAGCTTTATAGGGGAGGGGCAGGTTCTTCCATGATTTCCTTCATACTTTGTGTTATTGAATCTGCTACACTTCCATATACCAACTATGATGAGTGCCATGGGAGTTTCACCTTGTGAAACTCATAAATCTTCAATTTACTATTAACATATAAAGAAAGCTATTCTGTAAGCTTTTATACCCTATATTTAATCCACTGGCATAGTTTAGTCAGTTAAAAAAAAAAAGAACCAACAAATGCTATAATGTATGCTAGATGTTGTATTCCCAGATATTACAAAACTCTTGAAATAACCACATGAAGTTGGATATGTCATAGGTTGAATTATGTTTGTCCTAAAAGATGCATACATGGAAAAACTGACATAATATGTTCTGCCATAAGGATTTTAACAGCCAGTATTTTAAGTAGATTCATTTCAATGCATATGAAATAAATCATAATGCAATCTATTTTCCTTCAACTTTAACATTGTTGATTGACATAAAAGCTCTTCAACTAATCTTCAGATTGTGATTGGTAAATACCAAACAACCAGAAGGAAAACTTGAATATAACCACTAAACCCAAAATGACTCCTTGAGCTTTCTGGTTTTTCCCCCCTCTCAGAAGTGGCAATTTTAGTGACATTTTCAGCCTGGGGCAAAGGGATTTTCTGTTCACTCCCCTACCCCCAACTGGAGGTCATATGGCAACCTTAAAATAAATTCCACTTGGTTAATTAGGCTCAAAATATTTTTCTGTGCATAATTATTTATGTTCAGTAAAGATGTATCATTTTCTTAACACTTCTAATATATGAATGTCTAGATTTCCACAAAGAATGAATTAATTTTTGCCTTAAAGACTTAATGGTTTTTTATGAAGGATTCCTCTGAACAGCACCCACTACCTTATCTATGTATCATCTCCCTCCCTCCCTCCCTCCCTCTCTCTCTCTCTCTCTCTCTCTCTCTCTCTCTCTCTCTCTTTCTCTTTCTCTCTCTCTCTCTCTCTCTCCCCCCCATATTGCAAAAAGTAAAAAACAAAAATTATAATTTTTAGGAACATTCTGTAAACTAATCAACTAATCATATACCTCTTGGGCAGTACTGACTTATTATACCAATAAGTTTACATTCAATTTTTTTTCCTCTCTGTTTTTTCTCTTTTTTTCACTTTTGTTCATTTCATTAATTTTTGTTTTACACATCATCCTTATTTTTTGAAGCAAGTTGAAGGGATATATTTTAAAGGGTAATTTGGTTTAATAAAACTAGAGTTAGATAGAAGTCAGGAAGCTGAGATCTAGTTCTCATGGCAAACTGACAGTAGTTAGCACAGCCAGCTTTGGTGATTTGAGGGCATTAGTTTCACTATCTGAAAAATAATGAGTTTGGCAAAATGATTTCTAAGGTTACATTCAGCTCTGACATCCTATATTTCTCTTTTCCCTGATTTCTCCTTTATATATTTCTAAGTTAATTAAAATTATTTATCAGGATTTTTAGTTGGTGAGATGAAAATGCTAAAAGAAAAACTGAAATTTATGAGGCAAAGTACAGATCCAGACTGAGGATTTCAATTGAAGGAATACTATTCCGTGATTCTGAGATAGTTATAAAACACAAGAGACTTGCTTGTAGAAAGTCATCTGCAGTAGAATTGGAGTACAATGGTGCAAATAATTCAATATATATTTTAATTTGATATTTAAATAGCATTTTATTTTACCAATAAAATGGAAAGACAATTTTTAACATTCACTTTTTAAAATTTTGAGTTTCAGGGGGACAGAGTCAAGAGAGTTGAGTAAAACCAGGACCTTACTTGAGCTCATCCACAATTACCTCAAATACCTGTAAAAAATTACTCTAAACAAATTTTAGAGCTATGAAACCCACAAAATGACAGAGTGAACTACATCTCCAGCTGAGGACAGCCTGGGAAAATGACAAGAATGGACTATCATGCTGGGCGGGTAGTAGAGTATAGTTATGTGTGGGCTGTGTCAGCACAGACTGGCAGCACAGGCTGTCAGGAACATACCTTGGGGAAAAAATCAATAGCAGCAGTGCTGGTTTCCAGACTTCTCAACCTATAAACACTAAAAAGAAAGTAAAAGGTGAGTGGGGGATCTCTGTTGGTACTGGCTGAGAGAAGAATGTGGTCTGCTCCCTGATACTGGGATGGCAGAGAAGGCAGTGGCTGTAGCTGCTGCCATGGTGATTGTTTCAGAGTCCTACTAACACAGAAAGTGGGAAGATCAAGCAACTGACCAGAACAGAATTGCAGATATCTATTTTCTGGCACTGAGGCAGGATTCTCTTGCTTTGCCCTGCTTGAATTTGGGCTGCAGTCTTGGGTGGTGGTCCTGAAGTAAGGAGCACTGGAGTGGAAGAGCTTGTTGAGGCTTTGGAGATGCAGTCCTTCTCACAGTTCTGAGGCAGGTGCCTAGAAGAAGCACAACTGTGCAAAACTCCATAAATTTGGGATACAGGACCCTTCACTCTGGAAGCAGAGTTCTATGATGGCAAAGAGCTCAAAAGTCATGTATTTGGCTGGCAAAATGAACAATTAAAGGGAAAGAAATCAGACTATAGAACCTTTTTTTTTTTGGTGACAAAGAGGATCAAAACATAGAATCAGAAGAAGTCAACAAAGTCAAAACTCCTGCATCAAAAGCCTCCAAGAAAAATATGAATTGATCACAGGCCATGGAGGAGCTCAAGGAGGATTTTGAAAATCAAATAAGAGAAGAAGAGTAAAAATTGGGAAGATAAATGAGAGAAATGAGAGTGTTGCAAGAAAATCATTAAAAATGTGCCAACAGTCCAAAATACTGAAGAAAATAACACATTAAAAATAGAATAATTCAAATGGCAAATAGGAGAAGATTGCCTTAAAAGCAGAAGTGACCAGATGGAAAAGGAATTTCAAAAGCTCACTGAAGAAAATAATTCCTTCAAAATTAAATTGAAGCAAACAGTAGCCAATGACTTCATGAGAAATCAAGATTTTATAAAACAAACCAAAAAGAATTTTAAAAAAATAGAAGGTGATTTCTCATTGAAAAAAACTACTAAACTGGAAAATAGATCCAGGAGAGTTAATTAAAAATTACTGAAGTACCTGAAAGACTTGATCAAAAAAAAAAGAGCATATACATCATCTTTCAAGAAATTATCAAGGAAAACTGCCCTGATATTCTAGAACCAGAGGATAAAATAGAAATCAAAAGAAATCACCAATAGCTTTTTGAAAAAGATCCCCAAAAGAAAACTCCTAGGAATATTATAGCCAGGTTGCAGAATTCCCCAATCAAGGAGAAAATATTACAAGCAGTCAGGAAGAAACAATTTGAGTATCTTGGAAACACAATCAGGATAACACAGATCTAGCAGCTTCTATATTAAGGGATTGAAAGTCTTGGAATATGATATTCTGAAGGTCAAAGGAGCTAGGATCAAAACCAAGAATCATCTACCCACCAAAACAGTATAATACTTCAGGAAAAATATGGAAAGTCAGTGAAGTAGAGAATTTTCAAGCATTCATGATAAAAAGAGCTGAGCCAAACAGACAATTTGCCTTTCAAAAACAAGAAGCAAGAGAAACATGAAAAGGTAAACAGGAAAGAGAACTCATAAGGAACTTATTAAAGTTTAACTGTTTACATTGCTACATGGAAAGATGATATTTGCAACTCATTAGACTTTTCTCAGTGTGAGGATAGTCGAAGGGAATATATACACACATACATACAAGTATGTATGTATGTATGGGTGTATATGTATATATGTGTGGACATGTATACATAGAGAGAAGGCACAGAGTAAGTTGAATATGAGGAGATGATATCAAAAAATAAAATTAAAAGGTGAGAGAAATATATTGGGAGAAGGAGAAAGGGAGAAATAGAATAGGATAAATTATCTCACCTAAAAGAGGTAAGAGAAAGCTATTACTATGGAGGGGAAGAGCAGAGAGATGAAAGAGAATGAGTCAAATTTATTCTCATTGAATTTGGATTAAGGAAGGAATAGCATACCCACTCAGTCAGGTGTATTACCCTACAGGAAAGTATGGGGGAAAGGGATAAGATAGTGGATGATAGAATGGAGGGTAGATTGGGTTAGGGGGTAGTCAGAAGCAAACACTTTTGAAAAGGGACAGCGTAAAAGGAGAAAATAGAACAAATGGGGGGTGGAAAAAGATGGAAGGAAATATAGTTAGTTTTTCACAGTATGACTACTACGGAAATGTTTTGTATAATTACACATGTATAACCTATATTGAATTGTTTGTCTTCCTGTTGGGAGTGGGTGAGGAGGAAAGAAGGAAAAGAATCTGGAGCTCAAAGTTTTAAAAGCAAATGTTAAAAATTGCTTTTGCATGCAACTAGGAAATAAAATATACAGGAAATGGAGTATAGCAATCCATATTGCCCTACAGGAAAGTAAGAGGTAAGGGGGTAAAGAGAAGGATGGGGGGGATATATGAGGTGGTGCACTGGGAATGGAGTAGTCACTATGCTTACCATCTTGGGGTGGGAGTAGGGGAGAGATGGGGAGAAAATTTGGAACTCAAAATCTTGTGAAAATGAATGTTAAAAATTAAAAATAAGTAAATAAATTCTGAAAAAAATAGAGTTCCAAATTTTGTCCTTTCTTCCTTCTCTACCCCACTCACTAAGGTGATAAGAAATTTAATATAGTTTATATGTGCATTCACATAAAACATATTTTCATATTAGTCATCTTGTGAAAGAAAAAAGAGATCAAAAGAAAAAAACACAAGAAAAAAATGAAGTGAAAATAGCATGCTTAAATCTACATTCAGACTGCATCATTTCTTTTTTCTGGATCTGGATAACATTTTCCATCATTAGTCCTCTGGAATTGTCTTGGATCATTGGATTGCCAAGAGGAGCTAAATCAGGAGTGGTGAACCTGCAGCTTCAGGATCACATATGACCATCTAGGTCCTCAAATGTGTCCCTTTGACTGAATCCAAACTTCAAAGAATAAATACTTTTATTAAGGGGATTTAAAAACTAAGTAAATTACCTGACAGGTAAGCTATTCATTCCTTGCTCTCCTAATTTGCTTATCATATCACTCTTTATGTCTAAATCAAATTAAGGCAAAACATTCACAGAAAAGAGAAAATCAAAATGCAGCATTCACCATGTGTAATTTAATAATTTATAGTAAGTCCTCAGTTCAGTCACAAAGTACTAAGGTCCAAGTACTACTCCACTCCTGGTCAGTACACTCATTTAGTCAATCAGAAAGTCTTCCCTCTATTTATATGGAGATTAGTTTGCAATCATAAACAAAGTGCATTCATTTGGTCAGTCACAGAGCACAAAACTCAAAGTACTCCACCCCTGGAATACAACTGAGTTACAATTATCAATTACCCCCAAGCACTTTCTCAAAGGGGTGGTGGAGGGCACAAAGGCCATCTACCCCTAAACCACAACAAAGTTATGATATCATCACAGCATTCAATACCCAAGGAGAGATCTTTTCTTCATCTTGACCCAAGGCAAGTTCTTAGCAATCTCTGTTCCTAGGAAGACAAAGCTTAACAAAGCCACATTGCCAGTATCCTCATCAATTCACATTCTGCCTGCAGAACAGTCTCAGGACCCCTGAAAACATCAGTAAGATACTTCTCCAGGATTTCTGTAAACATACAACAAAGGTGGCAGTTAGGTGGCGCAGTGAAGAGAGCGCTGGCTCTGGAGTCAGGAGGACCTGAGTTCAAATTCAGCCTCAGACACTTAACACAAAACTAGCCGTGTGACCTAGGACAAGTCACTTAACCCCAATTGCCCTACCTTTCCCTCTTCAAAAAGCACCCCCCTCCAAAAAAAAAGCATACAACAAGAAAATCCTTATTCTGGGCTTCTGAACCAACCCCAAGGTTCCAGGACCTCTGCAACAATAGCACTGTCCTTCACCAGCAGATGAATCTGGCATAACAACATCAAAACAGAGACAAAATACCTGCATCACAGTCATGCCTCCTCAGTTCTCAGCAACTCTGGGTATGAATTCTCAAAAGTCCTGGGCAGCTCCATCTGGCCCTCAGCAGTCTGGGTGGCTTCATCTGGCAGTTCTCTCTCTCAGCAACTCTGGCCCCTGGCAATTCTCTCTCTCTCGCTCTCTCTGCCTCCACAATGCTGCTCCCCAAAAGTTCTTCTGCCTCACTCTGCTTGGGCTTCTCTCTGTTTGAGCCTCTCTCTTCACTTCAACAAGTCCATCCCACAAGTGGGATTCACAAGCTTTGGGTTTCAACACTCAATCTGAAAACCAAGCCAATACAGGGGAATCTTTAAATTTCATTACCATGACAATATCCTTAACTTCTTTCTTATTTATTGTGTGGTTGGATTTATCTAGTTGTGAGAGGGAAAAGTTTTAAGTCCCCTAGTGGTACAATTTTACTTTATATTTTCTCCTGTAACTCACTTAACTTCTTTAAGATTGTGAATGCTTTTATTTTTCATTATGAACTTAATAAACCTTGACAAATAATTTCAGCACACAGATGAGGATTATATGTGATACCAAAATTCTTTTATATACATTATATTTAAAAAATTTTTTTATATTTGATTTGAAAACTTTGATTTCTAAATTCTTTCCCTTCTTTCCTCCTCATTCACCTTTACCGGGGAGACAAGCAATTCAATATAGGTTGTGCTTGTGTAGCTAATGCAAAACTTTTCCATAGTAGGTATATTGTGAAAGACTAACTATATTTCCCTCCATCCTAAACCGACCCCCACTTATTCTATTTTCTACTTTGACCCTGTCCCTTTTCAAAAGTGTTTGCTTCTAACTACCCTCTCCCTCAATCTTTCCTCCCTTCTATCATCCCCTTTTATCCCTTTCCCATCTACTTCCCTGTAGAGTAAAATACCCAATTGAGGGTGCATGTTATTCTTTCCTTAAGCCAAATCCAATGAGAATAAGGTTGACCCATTCCTTTTCACCTTCCTGCTTTTCTTCTCCATTGTAACAGTTTTCTCTTGCTTCTTTTATATGAGATAATTTACCTTATTCTATCTCTCACTTTCTCCTTCTCCCAATATATTCCTCTCACCTCTTAATTTTTTTTTAGATATCATCCCTTTATCTACAACTCATCCTGTGCCCTCTGTCTATATATGTATGTGACCTTTGTACTTTGTGAGTGACTAAATGAATGTACTTTGTTTATGATTGGAAACTAATCTCCAATTGAGAAGAGAGAAGACTTTGTGGTTAACTAAGTGAATGGACCTTGTTTAAAAGAGATCTTTAACCTTTGTACTTGGTGATTGAATTGTGGACTTACTAGATGATTTAGTTACACATTGTGAATGCTGTATTTTGATTTTCTGTGAATGTTTTGCTTTAATTTCCTGGTGAAATAAATGGTGAGTCTGAACCTTGAAAGTTGTTCACAGCAGCAGTCCTCTGAAAAGCTGTCCAAGCTTGGCATTACAGGGTCATACACAGGGAATGCTTCCAGATGATGATAATCATTGATTCCACAAAAGTAGAATTTATTTAATGTAATGATCATTGCAGAATATTTAGCATCAAATATGTATCTCTACCATACCTCCTTTCTGTCAATTCTGAAGATTCACCTGTTGAAAAGATGCCATTTTTTCTTTTTTACAACTCAGTACTATTATTTTTTGTTTTGATAGCTCTTCTTCTCTTACATTTTGAGTAGTAAATAAATTACTCTTCTATGAATTCAGTATAATCGTATCACTTTTAAAAATAAACACAAAGGAGATATATAGAGGTCTTTTACACTTCAAGAAAAAGGTTCACTGAGATGACCTGTGATGTGTCCTGCAATTCGAGAATCCTGAGATTTTTTTATCCCAGTTTGTAGCCTCATTGAGATGGGATTTATTTAAGGATAACTAAGAGATGGGACAATTTCAGTTTTTGCCTTCCAAATTAATGTAAATGTGTATGTGTTATGAACATTGAAATGTGACCATATCCCCATGAACTAATATGACATAAATTTATTTGGGTAAATAGTATCCTTTAATATTAGCAGTATAATGGGCACATTTTGATGATATCTATTCCCCAGGTATTTGCTTACATGAGCATTATCATAAATCAATTGTTAGGAATACACCAACTTTTGTAAACTGAGATAGACAAAAACTACCTGAAGTTCATCTCCCAAATCTACAAATACAAATGATGATTTTTTAATTTTAGGAACAAAAATTAAACCTCATTTTCAAGTAAGGAAATAAGTCATACAGATTGGGAGAAATGCTAGTGCTTGTTGTTCTGTCACTTTTCTGGGAGGATAGATAATAATTACCTAATTTTGGACTAATTATCAGTACAATAAATCACAGAATGAAGTTGTCAATTCCTTTTCCTGGTGTATCAAAACCATTATTTGCTTTCTTCCATGACACAGGGTTTAAACAAGAGACAGATGCTAGGTCCTATATTAGAGAGTCTCTTCTAGGATTCTAATTTCCATGATCCTTTGTTCATGGTGACCAGATGTCTGTTATTTGGTTCGGAATTAATTCTGTAATTTTTTTTTCAATAGTAAGCTTGTCTAGGCCACACATGTGGCTCAGATACATTTCAACATTGCTGTTTAGCCTCTGTTTTTTAGTCCCTAGGATTCTGGTTAGTCACTCATGTCTTTTTAAAAAATATTAGCTTATTCCGCCCCACCCCCACCCCCAATTACATGTCAAGACAATTTTTAGCACTCATTTAAAAAAGATTTTGAGTTCTGAATTTTTTTCTCCTTCTCTCCCTCCCTTCCCCTCTTCTGAAAATGATAGGCAATTTGATATGTTATGCATGTGCTATTACGTAAACATTTCCATATTAGTCACAGTTGTGAAAGAAGAAACAGATCAAAAGAAAAAAATGAAAAAGAATAAAGTGAAAAAATATGTTTCAATCTGCATTCAGAGTCCATCAGTTCTTTATCTGAATGTGGATAGCATTTTCTATTATGAGTCCTTTGTTCTTGTTTTGGATCATTGTGTTGCTGAGAAGAGCTGAGTCATTCATAGCTGGTCATCACACAATGTGGCTAATACTGTATACAGTGTTTTCCTGGTTCTGCTTATTTCACTTTGCATAAGTTCATACAAGATTTTCCAGGTATAATCTTCCTGTTCATCACGACTTATTGCATAAGAGTATTCCATTACATTCATATACCACAACTTGTTTAACTATCCCCCAATTGATGGACATCCTATCAATCTCCAATATTTTTCCACCACAAAAAGGGCTACCATAAATGTTTTTGCATCTGTAGGTCCTTCCTTCCTCTTCTCCCTGCCTTTATAATGATCTCTTTGGGATACAGATCTAGTAATGCTTTTTCTGGATCAAATAGTATGCACTATTTTATACCCTTTGGTACTGTTGCAAATTGCTCTCCAGAATGGTTGGATCAGTTTACAACTTCATCAACAGTGAATTAGCGTCCCAATTTTCCCACATCCTCTCCAACATTTATCATTTTTGGGTCATATTAGTCAAGATGATAGATGTGACATGGTAGCTCAGAATTGTTTTAATTTGCATTTCTCTAATCAAAAGTTATTTAGAATACGTCTTCATAAGCCTATAGATATATTTGATTTCTTCATCTGAAAACTGCTTGTTCTTTTCCTTTGACCATTAATCAGTTTGGGAGTGGAAAATATTCTGATATATTTGACTCAATTTTTATACATTTGAGAAATAAGGCCTCTGTCAGAGACACTTGTTGTGAAGATTGTTTCCCAGCTTTCTACTTTCCTTCTAAAGTTGGTTGTACTGGTTTTGTTTGTACCAAAGCTTTTTATTTTAATATAATCAATATTATCTATTTTATATTTTGTAATGCTCTCTATCTCTTGGTTGGTAATGAATTCTTCCCTTTGCCATTGGTCTATGAGGTAGACTATTCCTTGCTCTTTTAATTTGCTTATGGTGTCACCCTTTGTTTATAAATCATGCACCCATTTTGACCTTTTCTTGGTATATAGTATGAGATGCTGGTCAATTTATACTTAGTATGTGTCCTATTGTTTTCTAGCTTTCCCAACAGTTTTTGTCAGTGAGTTCTCATCCCAAAGGCTTGGGTCTTTGGGTTTATCAAACACTAGGTTACTGTGGTGATTGACTATTGTGTGTTGTGTACCTAATCTGTTCCACTGATCCATCACTCTATTTCTTAGCCAGTACTAGATAGTTTTTTTTTTGATTACTGCTTTAAAACGAAGTTTGATATCTGGTATGACTGGGCCACCTTGCTTTATATATTTTTTTCATTAATTCCTTTGATAATCTTGATCTTTTGTTCTTCCAGATAAACTTTGTTGTTATTTTATCCTCCTCTATAAAATAATTTTTGGTAGGTAGACTGGTATGGTACTGAACAAATAAATTAGTCTAGGTAGAATTGTAATTTTTATTATATTGGCTTGACCTGCTCATGAGCAATTGATATTTTTCTAATTGTTTAGATCTGACTTTAACTGTCTGAAAAGTGTTTTATATTCGTGTTCATATAGTTCCCGGATTTTTCTTAGAAGGTAGATTGCCAGGTATTTTACATTGTTTACACTTCTTTAAATGGAATTTTGCTTTACATTTCTTGCTGCTTGTCTTTATTGGTAATATATAGAAATACTGATGATTTGTGTTGGTTTATCTTATATCCCATAACTTTGCCAAAGTTGCTAATTATTTCAAGTATTTTTTCATTGATTCTTTAGAGTTTTCCAACTATACCAACATATCATCCATTAAGAGTAATACTTTTGTTTCCTCATCACATATTCTAATTCCTTTTATTTCTTTTTCTTCTATTATTATATAGCTAGCATTTCTAATACCATATAATAGTTGTGATAATGGATATACTTGCTTCAACCCTGATCTTATTCAGAAGGCATCTAGCTTATCCCCCTATAGATAATGCTTGTTGAAGGCTTTAGATAGATACTGCTTATCATTTTAAGGAACACATCCTTTATTCTTTTGCTTTCTATTGTTTTTAATAGGAATGGGTAGTGTATTTTGTCAAAAGGTTTTCTGCATCTATTGAGATAATCATATGATTTCTTTTGGTTTTGTTACTGATATGATCAATTATGTTGATAGTTTTCCTCACATTGAACCAACTTTGAATTCCAGGTATAAATCTCATCTAGTTATAACATATAATCCTTGAGTTATATTACTTTAATTGCCTTGCTAACATTTTGTTCAAATTTTTTTAAACATTTGTCTATTTTTTAATTTTTTTGGTTTACATTATTGATTTCCACAAGCTTTTGAGTTACAAATTTTCTCCCCTTCTTTTCCCTACTCACCACCTCAAAATAGCAATCCCACTGTATACCCCTTCCCCCAACCTGCTCTCTCCTGTATCCTCCCCCATCACTCCTCTGACTTTCTGGTAGGGTAAGATGTATCTCCCTGTCTAGTACCTGTTTATCTTATTTCCCAGTTGCATGTAAATAATAATTATATATATACATATATATATATATGTGTGTGTGTGTGTGTATATACACATATATATTTTTTTTTATCATTTGATTTTAGAACATTAAATTATGGATTCTTTCCATTCCTCCTTTGTCATCTACCCCCACGATTACAAAACACTTTACACACAAATAAAATCAGATTTAAGTAATTGGAAAACATCAATTGTTCATGGCTGGGTCAAGCTAATATAAAAAAATGACAATCTTACCTAAATAAAATTACTTATTTAGTGACATACCAATAAATCTACTAAAAATTACTTTATAGAGCTAGAAAAAATAGTAACAAAATTCATTTGGAGGAACAAAAGGTCAAGAATATCAAGGCAATTAGTGAAAAGAAATGCTAGGGAAGGTAGCCCAGCCTTACCAGGTTTTAATGTGTATTATAAAGCAGCAGTCATCAAAACTACTTGGTACTGGCTGAGGAATAGAGTAGTGGATCAATGGAATAGATTGGGTACACGAGACTCAGCAGCCAATGCCTATAGTAATCCACTGTCTGATAAACCCAAAGACCCCAGATTTTGGGATAAGAACTCACTATTTGACAAAAACTGCTGGGAAAACTGGAACATAGTATGGCAGAAACACTGTACATCAAAATAAAGTAAAAATGGGCGCATGGTCTAGGTATAAAGGCTGATACTGTAAGCAATCTGGGAGAGCAAGGGATAGTTTACCTGTCAGATCAATGGAGAGAGGAGGACTTCATGATGAAACAAGAGTTAGAGAGCATTATAAAATGCAGGATGGATAATTTTGATTATATTAAATTGAAAAGCTTCTGTACAAACAAAGCCAATGTTACCAAGATTAAAAGGGAAGTAGGAAATTGGGAAAGAATTTTTACAACCAGTTTCTCTGATAAAGGCCTCATTTCTAAAATCTACAAAGAATTGATTCAAATCTATAAGAATACAAGTAATTCCCCAACTGATAAATGGTCAAAGGATACGAACAGGCATTTTTCAGAAGATGAAATTAAAGATATCTATATTTATATGAAAAATGCTCCAAATCACTAGTGATTCAAGAAATGCAAATCAAAACAACTCTGAGGTACCACATCTCACTGGCTATGATGACAAAACAGCAAAATGATAAATTCTGGAGGGGATGTGGGAAAATTGGAACACTAATGCACCGTTGGTGGAGCTGCAAACTGATCCAGCCATTCTGGAGAGCAATCTAGAACTATGCCCAAAGGGCTATAAATAATTGCATACCCTTTGACCCAGCAATACCACTTCTAGGGTTATACCCCAAAGATATCAGAGAAGTGGGAAGAAGACCTGCATGTACAAAAATATTTATTGCAGCTCTTTTTCTGGTGGCAAAAAATTGGAAAACAAGGGAATGCCCATCAATTGGGGAATGGCTGAACAAATTGTGGTATATGAATGTAATGGAATACTGCTGTACTATAAGAAATGAGGAGCAGACAGACTTCATAATAACCTGGAGAGAATTATATAAACTGATTCTGAGTGAGAAGAGCAGAACCAGGAGAAATTTGTGTACAATCACAGACACAACGTATGTGTGATGACTAACTTTAATAGACTGTGCTTCTCTCAGCAGTATAAGGTTATAAGACAACTCCAAAAGACTCATGATTGAAAGAGATATCCACATCCAGACAAAGAGATGTAGATTCTGAATGCAGATTGAAACAAACTACTTGCTCTGTTTCTTTTCTTGTTTTGGTTTGTTTCCTCTTTCCCACTGATCATTCCATCAGTTACAATCCTTCTTTACCACCTGATTAATGATTAATGGGAAGTTATTTGTAGATCCTGTATCCAAATGCATGCTGCCATGATCGGGGTGGGGAGAGAGAGGGGGAGAAAATCTGAAACTCAAGGGACTGTGGAACTGAATGTTGTAAACTGAAAGTAAATAAACCAATTTAATTAAAAACATAAAAGATTTATATGGATATAGATAGCAGTATTGATATGTATATCTATCTATCTATCTATCTATGAAACAGAGAAAGAGCTCTTTGATAACTAACACTGTAATAATACCTCATGTATGTAAAATTCTTTATGGTTTTCCTGTTGTTTTCCTTACTACACTCCTCATTTACCTCATTTTATAAATGAGAAAACAGAAACTTCAAGAAGGTGAGTCTTGCTTGTGATCACAGTTAGTGCGTGAGGTGGGATGTAGTATGTCTCTCCTGACACCAAACCTAATGCTCTAACCACTAGACCTCTCTGCCTCAGCTATTATCATTATTACTATTATTATTATTATTGATTCTATTTTGGATAGTAAAAGCTGAATACAAAAAGATTTTGATAATCTGTAACACAGGGTTGAGTCAAATTAGATGAAATGTAGCTGAGATGAATGTAAAGTAACATGGTAGGATTCAGAGCTAGAAGGGACCTTAGAAATGATCTAATCCAACCTTCCCATTTTGTCAGTGAAGATACTGAGTCCCAGAGAGGCTTTTCAATTTACCAAAGGTCATGTATCTGGCAAATAGGAAAGCTAAACTTTCTGAATATAATATATGTTATAATATATATTATTAATAATATAATGTAATAATATGTAATATAATATAACTGAATATAATTCTAGGACTCTTACCACGTTCCACAGCCGCCTCAGACTTGCTTTAAATACATGAGGCATACAGATATGTACCAGGTAAAGGAAAATTATACAGTACATCTTATGGAAAATAACTGCGCATGTTACTCACTTGAAAGTTCAATATGTATGATAGGACAACTGAGAAAGATAACTTGGTTTTATCATGCCTTAAGAGGTGTAATGTGCAGGACAAGGGAAGTGATAGTCATACATCATGTTCTATTCTGGTTAGAGCACAACTAAAATATTTTTGCCAAGCCTAGGTGTCAGATTCAAGAAGAAAAATTATAAAGTAGAGGAAGTTCAAAGATGGTGACCAGGATTGTGAGTTTAATGTAGTTATAGGCTGAAGGATAGGTTGTAGGATAGGTTGGAAGTACTGTAAATATTTATCCTGGCAAAGAGAAGACTTGAGGGAAGCATGAATACCATTTTCATGTATTTGATGTGCTCTCATATACAAGAATGATTAAAAACTTGTTCATCTATAGAGGGCAAAGTTAATGGCAATGACAGAAGTTTCATAACATCATATTTTGGTTGAAAGTAAGATGCTTCCTAATGGTTATAACTACAAGAAAATGGGTATGCATGTTATCAGTCACGTCAGAGGAGGCTAGAAAACCAGTTGTCAGAAACAAGAGAGAGAAAATTCCTCATCAGGTATAAACTATAATCCAGGATGTCAATACTGAAGGTGAAATTAAAATGTATTTGGGAAATATTTTAAAAATCAGTAAAAATACAGCATGGATAATGTTAATTTATGGTTTTCTAAATAAATATATGGCCCACAGATCCATTTCTATTTGAGTTTGACACTATTGGATTTAATTAATTTTGAGGTCCTTTAAAACTCAGAAGTTCTGTGATTTTTATTGAAATTCCCTGGAGCTTTACAATATTCTGCCTTCCTTGGAAGGTAAATAAATTTTGATTGAATGACAATCAGTAAAAATATAGTAATATTGTATAATATATTTTAGTATATGCAATATGACAAAGTCGTACAATATACCTGAATAAATACATTTTAATCCTATAGCTAGAGTATACATTGTTATTATAAATCAATATACAATAGTGAATGATCAGCCAGGGATACACTATAATTAAATATGCCTAGGTCTATAAACAGGTCAAAATTAAAAATTTCATGTTAATGCAGCAGTTTATGCTTATTATTTTTTAAATCCCTATTTACTTTTACATATGAATTTTACCATATGGGTAGATATTCATGAGTAATTGAGTGTTTTCCTAGTATTTTTGTATAAAAATTAATCTTGCCATTTGGCAACTCAGAAAGTGGAATGGAAAACAGAAATATTTGTACAGGTAATCAGGTCATCTGAATCTTTTTTTTTCTCTATGATCTGGATAGTTGTTTCTTCATTTTATCTTTACAAGGAAGCTCTTTTAAGATGCTATTTTTTTAAATGATTGAACTTACAAATTCCACTCACAAATTTGGAATATATTCTGGCTAGTCAACTCATAATGAACTACATTATTAGAAGTAGCATTTGGCTATGGAACATGGCTTTTAGTTGCATAATTATTTCTGTTCGTTAAAACAATGAGAGTATCATAATGAAGAAAACATTTTTTTTTTGCTTTTTTTTTTGGAGTGGGAAGGTGGGGCAATTGGGGTTAAGTGACTCGCCCAAGGTCACACAGCTAGTAAGTGTTAAGTGTCTGAACCTGGATTTGAACTCAGGTCCTCCTGACTCCATGGCTGGTGCTCTAGTCACTGTGCCACCTTGCTGCCCCTGAATAAAACATTTAAATGCCATTTTTATCTAGTAGTGAAATACAAACACTAACCATAAACTGAGTTCACTCCATCTCATTTATATTTCAACATTCACTAAACTGATGTCTTGAAATTGACCAAAAAAAAGGGGGGACAAAGTTACCCAGAATCATTCAACACCTGTGATTCTCTCAGCAACTTAAAGACTATACCTTCCGAAACATAATGAAAGTGGACAGATGGGACTTGACCTTTTGTAGAATATGAATAAATTAAATGTAACTTGTTTAATGATAAATATTATTCTTTAATGATAAAAATGCATTTTCAAAGACAAACAACTAGAAGAAATTCTTTAAAGATATAGGAAATTGCAGCCATTTAATTTGGGACATGTAGTATGACTTTTATGAAATGCAGAAAGTAGAATAAATATGTTGTTGCAATAATAATGATGTTATTTCTATGGCACCTACATTCATATCAATGAAAAGAATTTAATCAATACCACAGGTTTTTTTTAAATTCCAATCATTTCATAGAAACATTTCTAAATTTTGTTATATATTTCCTGACTTCTTTGATATGCATTTTGAAATTATTTTCTTTAAAAAATATATTTACTTGTATATTTCTTCAAAGTTTTATCAATGCCTTTTATTTCACAGAATATCTGATATAGCTTGCCCCCACTATTGAACCTGTCTTGTAGCACAGAAAAAACTCGTTAAGACAGACTAACCAACAAGGTACTGCATTTAATAGCATTTTCACTCTTGCTGTAAAGGAACTCGTATTGACTGTGAAGAAGACACATGCATTACCAATTCTTTGGCATCAAAACTGGTCATTTAAAATTAAAGTTAAACTACCTTTCAGTGTTGTTTCCATGTACTCTATTGCAGTCTATTTTGTACTACCACATTACTCTGAATTAATAATACTTGTCATTTCTTCAACTATGCTAATATTCTATTGCATTCATACACCACAATTTGCTCAAACTTTCCCTAATTGATGGGCATCTATATACTTTTTTAGCTTTTTCCTACCTCAAAGAGTTATACAATGAATATTTTAAAAAAAGAATGAAGAATTTACTCACATTTCTTGGATGATTGCAAATTGTTTTTTAGATTGAAATTAATTTTTTATTATTATTGTCATTATTAGTATCCATGTTATTCTTATCTTTTTTTGCTAGATTTCCTATAAAATCATTATTCTTGGTTTTGTTTTTATTATTGAGATATGCCATGTGTGGCTTTAGAGTCAATGCAAACTGAGTTCAAATCCTGCTTTTCACAATGTATCCTGATGTTATAACTCTCCTTTTAGTGTCCACAGTTTTATTTGGTGAATTCTCAAAGGTACTTGGAGGTTCATACTTGTAGTATGGAAATTTATCATCTGTTAATTTATGAAGAGAGAAAATTTCTGGTATATTATACTGATTACTTGATCATAACTTTCTGTGCATATAGTAGGTGGTAAAATGTTTACCATCTGCAGTGATATGTTAATTAGTTTCTACTGTTTCACAGCACAAGATGCATTGATTTATTAGTCAGGTCTTCTGGAGGAATTTTGTCCAGTTATTTCAAACATGTCCAACTTTTTATGATCACATTTTTTTTTTGGCAAAAATATTGGTGTGGTCTGTCTTTTCCTTCTCCAAGTCATTTTACAGATGAAGAAACTGAGGCAAATAGGGTTAAGTGACCTGCCCAGGATCACACAGCTAGTAAAAGTCTGAGGCCAGATTTGAACTTAGGGAGATGAGTATTTCTGATTTCAGGTTTGGCCCTTTGTCCCCTGTGCCATCCTAAAGGAATACTGGTCTATAATTTCTGGAAGCAATAGCTCAATCCTGAGTCAATATCATCAGTTTCTCTATTTGTATAAAAAATCCACAAGGCTAAGGTATTCATCTGATTTTTAAAAATTTAGATATTGTTGAATAAATTCATGTGGATGTTGCCCATGAAATATCTTTTACTTACTCTTTTGGACCATAATCATTTCATAAGCTGGAGTTAAACTGCTTTTGGTTAAATTCAAGAAATCCAATAATGTATACCTATCATCAACCTTTACAACTAGTTTTTAAAACTTAACTTTATTTTTTCAATTAACCAAAATGCATTTATTTTACCTATTTTTTTCTATCCCCCATAGTTGAAAAGAAAAAGGGAGAAAACCCCTTGAAACACATATGCATAGTCAAGCAAAACTGCATCTCGAATTGGCCGTGTCCAATAAAATAAGTCTCAGTCTGGACACTGTGACCATCCGTTCTCTGTCAGGAGGCAGATAGTGTATTTCATTGTGAGTCTTCTAGAATTCTGGTGGACATTGATCAGAGTTCTTAACTCTTTCAAATTTGTTTTTCTTCATTATATTATATTAATTATTTTCCTGATTCTCTTTGCTTCACCATTCATTATACAAGTCTTCCCAGATTCTCTGACTCTGTCTCCCTTATTATTTCTTATAAAACAATAGTATTCCATTAAAGTTATATACTTAATTTTTTCAATCATTCTCCACTTGATGATCAGTCTCTTAGTTTTTAATTCTTTTCCACTATGAAACATTTCTCTCTCTCTCTCTTTCTCTCTTCCTCTCTCTTTCTCTCTTTACACATGCACATTTTTCATATATAGTATATAAAGTGTATGTGTGTATATATGTTATATATATTTACATATGGATCCTTTTTTCTTCCATTAATCTCAGGGGTCAAATTTGAGGGGTCAAAAGGCATGCAGAGGTTAGTAAGTTTGTGGGGATAGTTACAAATTGCTTTTCCGAGTATCTAGATCAGTTGAACAGTTTATAGCTCTATCAATGGTGTATTCATTAATGTCCATGGATTCTCATAGTCCCTACACTGTCATTTGTTGTTGTGAAATTTGCTTTTGTGCTGGGTAAGCTGGAACTTCAGAGTTGTTTTAATTTAGGCTTCCATCAAGTTCTAGCTAAAATCTAACCTTCTTCAAGTAGTCTTTTCTGGTCTCCTTTTATGTTAATGCCTTCCCTCTGTTGATTTCCTGTACTTTATCCTACATACAGTTGTCAGCATGTGTTTTCTTCATAGTCTCTGTGAGCTTCTTTTCAGCAGAGGTCGTCTTTTGTCTTTCCTTGTATCCTTTCTTTGAGTCCACTTAGCATTGTGACTGGTACATAATAAATATTTGTTGACTGACTGTTTTCTTTAATTACAGTAGTGATTTTAAGCTTTTCAATATGGTCATTGATAGCTTGGATTTCTTACTGTGAGCATTACTTGGATCTGCCCTTCATATCATTTGACCGCTTATCAACTAGTTTAATGATTACTGTAGTCTCTCAGCAAGATGGGGGGTGGAGCAAGAAAATTGTATAAGTGGCTGAAGGGAAGGATGCTGGGGACTAGAAGGACATTTCACCACAGTCAGTAGGAGTGGATCTCACTAAAGAGTATAACAATGGGGGAGGAGATATGTGCCTGCGACAGAAAACGGGAACCTCGTGATAGTTTTAATCTGGGAGGAGTTGATGTATTAGGAAACCACCTTCTTTTTAGAGAGTGTTGTGCCTCTATGGGCTGTGTGGGCTACTGGAGGTAGATGTCTTCAGAATCACATTTATATGGCCTAGAGATGAGATAGTATAAGATCCTTGGGAGGGAGACTGATCATAGTGAGGGAAGAGATTGAACTGAGTTGCACAATTTCGTATATTGGGCAATTTCTATGAAGTCTTACTGTTCCAATCCAAATTGCCTTCCTGTAAAATGTCAAGTGCCACAAAAGATGGTAAAAGTCACTGTTGGAGGATTTGAGGAAAGACAGAAATAATAATATATTGCTGCTACATCTGAATATTAATCCATTTATTAAGATCAATCAGTAGCAAATGACAATAGCCTAATGGACAATGACTAAAATATATATGTCCTTTGACATGAAATTCTACTTCTAGAATATGCCCCAAAGAGGTCAATGGCAAAAAAAAAATGTCTCTGTATATACCAAAATTTATTTACATCATCACTTTTCATCAAAGCAAAAAATTGGAATCAGAATTAGGCAAAGGGAAATCAGTGAAGTTATAAGAGATCAAGAAATAATAAAACAAAATTTAAAGAATAAAAAAAATGAAAGAATGTGAAACATCTCATAGACAAAACAACTAATGTAGAGAAGAGATCAAGAAGAGAAAACAAAGGAATAATCAGACTACCTAAAAGCTATGATTAAAAAGGAATCTTGATACAATAATACAAGAAATAATTCAAGAAAATTGTCCTGAAACATTAGAACAAGAGGGGAAAGTAGAAAGAAAAAAAAATTGATTATCACCTAAAAGAAATCCTAAAAGGAAAACCCATTAGAATATTATAGTCAAATTCTGAAACTCTCATTTCAAGGATAAAATATTATAAGCAACAAGAAAAAAAAATCTACATATGGTGGTGCCACAACTAGACTCACATACAACCTAGCAATGATGACACTAAAAGACCATCACTTGGAACACTATATATCAAAAGAGCAAAAGTACTGGGGTCCTGGCTGAAAACATCATACTCAGCAAAGCTGAGTGTAATTCTGAATGAAAAAAAAAGACATTTAATGAATTGTCAGACTTTCAGGACCTTGTTTAAAAAAAATCTGAACTTAATTAATAGAGAATATGACATAGAAGAGCCAAGAGAAACATAAGGCACATACCAAAGACCAATTACCAGGGATTCAATAAGGACAGACTATTTACCTTTTATGCATGTAAAATGTATGTCTAATATTGTTATTAGCAATTGGGTAGTTCATAAGAAAGATTGAGGTAGACCTCAGTATGATAAGACTTTAAAAGAAAAACCATTTAGGAAAAACTAAAAAGAATAATTATCTCATACAAGTGAGATGTGAGGGGAAGAACTAATACAGAGGAATTAGATGGTGGAGGAGGGCTGTTAGTTCTGGAAACTGGCTTACATTGGGAATGGGTTTAAGATGGAACACATACATCTAAAAGAGTATAAAGTTCTTCTAAATTAAGAAAGAAATAAAACACTAAGGGGATGTGGGAGACTACAAGGGAAAGATCTTTAGAGGGGAGTGAGGGAATAGGTTAAAGGATATAGAAGGCTGTTTAAATGAATGAGAAGGGGATGATAAGGGAGAGACTATTGGGGGCATAAAGGAGGGATCTTTAGAGAGGAGGGTGAGGGAATAGGTCGAAATGGCTTATAAAAGGGTGTTTAGATTTATTGGATTGGGAAGTTAATTGAGGGACCTTTGAGGAGGAATGGGTCAAGTAATAGGAAGGTAAGGTAGCAGGTAGAAGTAAAGTAGAGGACTCAGGAAGGATAGGAAATACACATATGGAAACAAAGATTAGGAATAGAATCTCTTAGAGAAAGAATATGTTTACATATGTATGTATATATGTGTGTATGTATTTATGTAAGTATATATCTATATCTAAATTTATCCATACATGATTGTAGCCTTCAGGTGGGAGACAGAGGGGCAAGGAAAGGGGAAAAAAGAGCAAAGTAAAAAGTATGCAACAGAGAACAAAAGAAAACTTACAAGGAAGCAAAGATGGATAGCTCTCAATACAGTGCCTAGAATTATATAGGCTTTCTTGAAATGGAAATTTATTACTATATATTTTGAATTTTCTCCTATGTTCTGCTGTGCACATGACATGTTTTTTTTCTTTTCTTATTTTATGTTTTTTTTTTATAATGTTTCTTTTTCTTTTCTGTGTTTTAGGTTTAGTATTTGTCTAAAATTTAAAAAAAAAGAAAAAATAAAGCAAATGCTTTTTAGTAGTGGAATGACTAAACAATTCATGGTATGTGTATATAATTGAACATTACTTTTACATATTCAGTTACATTTAAAGGATTAAAATAATTTTCTAAAAATATAAAACTTTGATATTAACAAATGGCATGTACTTTAGAGATTATGGGTATTCAGTGTGAATCTAATAAAGTTTGTAAGCAATTGTTTTTCTCTTTAAATAAATACTTTGTTGATGCTTTTTAAAATTACATACATTTTCAATTTTTCCTCTTCCTTTCTACCAGACAGTTGAGTTTTAGAACAAATAAAAAAAGATAAAATAACCATTGGGTAAAAAACTAACTAGTACATTGAAAGAAGTCTGTTGTATGCATCACTACTTTGAACCTAACCTTCGTCATTATAATCTCACTTAGCAGGAGAAATTAGCACCTAATGGGAACAGGATGAAGTACACATCATTCTGTCTGCTACTGGAGTTGTCTCAAAGTTGCTTTTAGTGTATCTACAGAAAATGAGCTCATATCATAATGCCATTTTCAATTACAAAATAGTAATATTATGTACCTGCTCAATCACCTGCAGAACATTAAATATATAGAAACTATAGCAGGAAAATGAATTTTCCTCACTGTTTCTATCATAACCCCATCAAAAAAGATGAGAAAGAGATAACAGTGATGGTTATGATGATAACAACAACAGAAATGAGAACCAGCAATTCACAGGAGATATCTGACAACAGAGAATGCTCTCAGATGTCTTATATGTATTTAACAAATATTTGTGGAATTAAATTTACTTGAAATATCCTAGCTTAAGAAGGCAAACTTTACTTCAAAATTATCACTGAGATACCGTGTAATCATTTAAACAATAAATTAAGTAGCATAATTTGACTAGCATAATATTATACTAGACAAAAATAAAATAGTCCTTGTTCTTAAGACGCTTATGTTCCACCAAGAGACACAATATATGTAAAGATTAGAAAACACAAAACAATTTGAAGTAGGAAAGAGCTCTAATAACTGGAGATGTAAGAAAAGGTTTTGTGGAGATTTGCTTCTGGTTTTGTGCTTTTTGGCCTCAAAATAATTGTTTTAGAATAGGACAATAAATAAAATAAAGCACTGTCTGCTTCTACCCTCTATTTTATCTTGAAAGGATATGTTCTAGTTAAAGAACATCTCTCAGCACTTTGGAAATCTGACTGATCTAAAAGACTTCTGAACTTATAGCATTATAGACACTTACTTCAGAGGGACATGGATATGGGTATGTAGATAATTGAAAGAGAGAGGAGCTAGTAGAACTGGGACTTCTGGTAAGAGGGAAGAGACTATAGATTCAAGGGAAAGCTAGCCCAACAATCACAAGTTAAGCTGTAGTGAGGAACTAAGGAAGAGAAAAGGGGAAAATAGAGGTCTTAAAATACCAGAGGATTGAGTAGTCTTTGCAATGCATGTTCCTTTTATCTGTGTCTAATCACCATTGTATTCTAAGTTTGAATTCCACTATTCTCACAGCACCTGTGGGGATTTCTGAAAGAGCATACTCCAGGTTGTTTAGTATTAACTTTAAAAAAAATCCCAAACTATGCATCTTAGTAAATAAATGCATTTGCTTTGAGTGAATTAACGTGATTTGTTAATGGGGAGTACACCAATGGAGCCTCATGAGTTTCTCAGCAACTGCTTTTCTTGGACAAGAAACCAAAGGGGACTTAAAATTTTCAGCTCCTAAAATCTGTCCTGGAATCCAATTATAATAATTGATTAGGGCCTCATGTCATCCACTCTGTCTAAGCTTGGATCCAATCATGCTTCATTTTCCTCCCTGGCTATTTTCTCACCAACTACTTTGCAAATACACCAGTCTCTACCCACTTCACCTCACCCCCCCACCTCCCAACACACACATATACACAGACACACACACATATACACCCACCACACTTTCCACTTCTGGAATCATAATGAAAACAGTAGTGTCATTTTTTCAAAAATATTTATGTTAATCTTATTCCACTATGGCTCCTATCACTATCTTTACAACTTTTCAAACCAAAATTCTCCCACCTGGAGTACATGACATATAGAATATGCTAGATAAATGCTATGCCATTTATTTATTTTTCATTCATTTGATAACAATACAGGGAGATAAGGGGAATGCTAAACTTAGAAACAAAACATCTAGATTTCGAAAAGCATTTGTCAGGGCATATCATTCTATCTTTGTAGACAAGATGTTAAGAGAGACAAGTCTGAGATAACTAAAGAATACAGATGAGGATCAGTTGAAGGAACTGGGGATGTTGGGATGGAGAAGAAAAGACTGAGAGGAAGAAATATATGCTATTTTCAAATATCTAAAGGGTTGTTATGTGAAATAGGAATCACACATGTTGTGCTTGGTTCTAGGAGGCAGAATTAAGAAAAAGAGGTGAGTGTTGTAGTAAGAGAATTTAGAAAATCTTTCTGACAATCAAAACTATCCTGAAGAAGAATGGGAATTAGTAGGAATTCCCTTAATGGAAGTCTTACAGTAAAGGTCTGATAATAACTCTGGGGAAACAGATACTATTTAACATTGTACTAAAAATGCTAGCTATAGCAATGAGAAGCAAAATAAATTGAACAAATTGGGGCAGCTAGGTGGCACAGTGAATAGAGAACTGGCCCTGTGGAATCAGCAGGACCTGAGTTCAAATCTGGCCCCAGACACTTGACACACACACAAAACTAGCCATGTGACCTTGGGCAAGTCACTTAACCCCAACTGCCCTGCCTTCCCCCTCCAAAAAAAGCAAAAAAAAAAAAAAAGAAATTGAACAAATTAAAATTAGTAGTGAGGAAACAAAGCTATCACTCTTTGCAGATGATGTTTGTATAGAGAACCCTAGAGAATGAACTAAAAAATTAGTTGAAACAATGAACAACTTCAGTAAAGTAGCACGATATAAAAGGAATCCACATAAATCATTAGCATTTCTATACACTACCAACAAAACCAGGCAGGAAGTTATAGAAAGAAAAATTTCATTTGAAATAACTGCAGACAATATAAAATATTTGGTAGTCTAGCTGCCAGGATAAACCCAGCAATTATATGAATATAATTATGAAACAATTTTCACACAAAGATCTGAACAATTGGAGAAATATTAATTTCTCCTGGGTAGGCTGAGACACTGTAACAAAAATGAAAATTCTACCTAAGTTAATTTGCTTATTTAGTGTCATACCAATCGAAATACCAAATAATTATTTCATAAAGTTAGAAAAAGGAGTAATCAAATTAATCTGGAAGAACAAAAGGTCAAGAAAATCAAGGGAATCAATGAAAAAAAGTTAAAGAAAGTAGTCTAGTACTAGATTTTAAACTGCAATACAAAGAGGAAATCATCAAACAATCTGATACTGACTGAGACATGGAGTGGTGGATCACTGGTACACAATATATAGTAGCAACTGACCATAGTAATGTAGTTTTTGATAAACCCAAAGATCTAAACTTTTGAGTAAGAACTCACTATTTGACAAAAATTGCTGAGAAAACTGGAATGCAGTTTGGAAGAAACTAGGCATAGACCAATATCTCACACCATAAAACAAGATAAGGACAAACTGGATAAATGATTTAGACAGAAAGACAAAATAGTTTAGATATAAATAAATCAGGAGAGCATGGAAAAATGTATCTGTGGATTTATGAATAAGGAAAGATGAGTTTATGACCAAACAAGAGATAAGGCAGATTATGTGAAGTAAAATGCATCCTTTGATCACATGAAATTTAAGAGCTTTTGCACAAATAAAACAAATGCAGCCAAAATTAGAAGAAAAACAGGAACTTGGGGGGAAATTTATGGCAAATTTTTATGATAAAATCTCATTTCTTAATATATAGGGAACAGACTCAAATTTATAAATATGAGATTATTCCCCAGTTGATAGTCAAAGGATATGAACAGGCCATTTTCAGAAGAAAAAAACAATCAAAGCTATCAATATTCATGTGAAAAAATTCTCTAAATCACTACTGATTAGAGAAACACAAATTAAAACAACTAAGAGGTGCTATCTTACATCTATCAGACTAGCTAACATGACAGAAAATGATTATAAAACTGTGAATGCCCTTTGACCCACTCATATCACTATGAGGTCTATATCCCAAAGAGATCATAAAAAAGGGGAAAGGATTTATTTGTGCAAGTTATTTATAGAGAAGAATTGGAAATCAAAGAGATACTCATAGATTGGGAAATGGCTGAACAAATTGTGGTATATGATTATGATAGAATGTTGTCATGCTATGAGAAATGATTAACAGGATGATTTTAGAAAAACTTGAAAAGACATATATGAACTGATGCTAAGTGAAGTGAGTAAAACCAGGACGACATTGTGCATAGTAACAGTAATAACACAAAGATGATCAACTGTGAAAGACTTAGCTACTCTAATCAAGTCCAAGATAATTTCAAATAACCCATGATGTAAAATTCTATCCACTTGCAGAAAGAGAGCTTATAAACTCTGAATGCAGATTGAAGCACACATTTTTACTCTATTATTATCATAATTTTTTTGTTTTTTTTTTGCAACACAGCTAATATGGAAATATGTGTCACATGATCTCACACTATAATAGTAATGAAATTGCTTGCCATCTTAAAAAGTGGGGAGTGGTAGGAGACAGGGCAGGAATTTGGAACTCAATATTTTTTTAAAAAGATTGTTAAAAATTGTTTTACACGTACTTGGGAAATATTTAAACAATAATAATTTTTAGAAAACGAAATAAAGGTTATTTAAATATCAATTCAATTATACCATTTTTTAGCAGGGTTAGGTTGTACTTGGGCAAGGTTTACCTCCCTATAGCAGAGAAACAGATATTTATATTTGTACATACAAAACCAGGAGTTGGCTTCCACTGAGATAATGTTAATAAAGTGTATCTTCTTTTCTCTAAAATAATCAGCTGTAAGGTTGGCTCTGATTTTAGCTTTTTTGTCCCCTAAATTACAAAATGTCATTAGAAAATGACAAGGAATAAAATGAAGCATAACCTGCCATTACTTTCTATTTGACCTGGAAAGTATACCTTCCCAAATAAAGATAATTTCTCAGCACTTTGGAAATCTCATGAATTTAACACACCTATGAACTTATAACTTTAGAAAATTACCACATTTGAGACTAACCCTTCAAAAACTATTTTAAATATGTGGATATGCTTAAAACCTTGCAACAAAAGTGAACCTTTCAAACAATCCATAAAAAAAGAAACCATGTATTTTCAGAAGTATATGAATAATACCACAAAAAAATTGGAATTCCCGATATGGACAAAATGGAACTGAAGAGATAAACCTTTCTTTGAACTCTAGTCAAAGAGAATTAATTTTGTTACAAAAGCCGATTGAGCACCATTAGTTTGAATTATTAGAGATATGTAGTTACGATGGATCACACTGATTGTGTCTCTGTAATGCACTGCTTTCAAATGTCTCTCGAAAATATTTTCTAAAAAGAATATAGTCATTCTCTAAATGTTATTGAATAAAATGTAAAGTCTAGTGTTTTTCTGTTTTCCTTCATTCACCCTTTGTGGGTAGTTGAGAGCACCATAAGTGAGTGAGAGAACCCTTGGTAATCTCAAAGGATCAGAATCACTGATTGCTTCTTTTAAAAATAAATTTTTATTAATATATCTTGCTTTTGTATCACCTAAATTCCCACCTATATCCTTTTCCCCATGTCTTTTGAGAAAGCCATCTCTTACAATAAATTTTTTAAAAAGAGGAAGAGGAAAAATATTTTATTATAAAACTGACCAATACATTGAAAAAAAACTGACATAATGAAAGTTATATCCATGTAAACCTCATCCCCACCACCTCTGCAAAAGAAACAAAAGGAAGCATCCTCTCATATCTCTTTTCTTTTTTTTTTTTTTTTTCTGGGTATTCATTTTATCTTTAATGTGCATCAGACAACATCTTGTATATGTGTTCTGCAGTCACGAAGAGGGGCATCATGTGGCCACTTACATGTCTTCGGTTATGTTCTCCAACCCCTTAGCCTCGTAATAACGATGGAATCCAGAGATCCTCCTGTCCCTCTCCAGTAGATTCCACTGGTATCGATTACGGGCAATTCTCTTTTCCTTGCCCCCATTGCTGTACTTTTGGATGAGAGCGGTGCTAATTCCCGGGATCGTCAGACATACGCAGATAAGGGACAGTCCCGGCAGAATTTCGAACCACATCTCGGCAAGAGGTTAGCGGCCACAGACCGCTAGAGACTGTGTCATATCTCTTTTCTAAGATTAGTCTTACTCTTTTTAATTTTGTGACTTATGAAAAGTAGGGGTGGCTAGGTGGCACAGTGAATAGAGCACCAGCCCTGGAGTCAGGAGGTTCTGAGTTCAAATTTGACATCAGACACTTAACACTTACTAGTTGTGTGACTTTGGGCAAGTCACTTAACCCCAAATGCCCTGCCCTCCCCCCTGCAAAAAGTAAAAAAAAAACCACTTAAGACTAATAAGTGTTTTGTTGTTATTTGCTTATATGAAATGCTTAAAAGTATGCAGAGCCAAGAATGCAACACACAGAAATGTAAACATTTCTATCAGTTCACATTTTTCTATATTCATCATATTCATAGTTTCTTACATCATACTTCATTATATTTATGTACCATAATTGATCTGGTCGTTCTCCAAACCAGAGGATTTGTTTGTGCACACATCAATACACACACACACACACACACACACACGTACATATACATATAGATGAACACCTATACATATATAATACATAATACATACATATTTATACATAATACATATGTAGAAAACCAACAACTATATATTGTACAATTCTTATTAGGTTGTAAGTACCTAAGAGGTAGCAATGTCCTAGCTAATTGTTAAAATTCTCCTAGACACCTTATATATAATAATGGCTTAATAAATGTGTGGTAGCTAGGTGGCACAATGAATAGGGCACTGAGTCTAAAGTCAAGAAAAGTTCAAATTTGACCTCAGACACTTACTATTTATGTGACTCTGGGTAAGTTATTTAACCCTGATTGCTTTAGTTTCCTAATCTATAAACTGAACTGGAGAAGGAAATGCCAAAACTACCCCAAAATGGGGTCATAAAGAGTTAGACATGAATGAAATGGCTGAACAACAATTGATGGGCCAAATGAGGCATAACAATCAAATTGGTTTGTGTGTGGAGATAGTCTGAACTAGGGTGGGGAGGAACCTCAACCACCAGCCAATCCCTTACTTCACATTTCCCCCTATTTCTAACTCATTTAGGGATCTGGTTAAAGACAGACATTGAATGCAGCAAATTGATTATAATTACATTTTAGTTTTAATACTATCACAATGGGTCACCGTTTGTGTTCATGCTGTCATTTAACTCTAAATGTGAAAAACCTGACCTGTATGTCAAAATTGAGCTGGCAATGAACTTTCAGTTTCATTGGTGCTTTAAAAAGAAAAAAAAAATAAATGTCTGAAACTAAGATTTAACTTAACATATTTTGATCTTTTTATTTAAATCTAAGATGGAAAATTTAGAATTTTATACAAATTTCAATACACCTCTGAATATACTTCTGTTATATAATGAAATGTCCTAACAAAAGATCATTTTATTTGTTTCAATTTAACACACTAACAATTTAACATGCTATCTAGACTTTATAGAAAAGCTAGGACTTTATTTTATGATGTAGCTTCTCTGTTCCAAATATTTCCAAATATGTGTCTTTCCAAGCAGAAATTTGGTTCCTCTTTTTCTGTTTCATTTCAAGATTGTCATGAAGTAATTTAGATATGATTCGAAATGATATATGCTATAATTATAAAAATCATTACTATTATTATTGTCATGCATGTTTGTGTTTAAATGAAAAATCAGAGAAAATCTACTGATTTGTGAATTGGTATAATTAGTAAATATAGTTGATCTAATTCAGGTATTTTATACTTAAATAGCTAATTGTTACTTGGTATGCATGACCGCTCTACTCAAAAACCTTTGATGGTTCCTCATCGGGTATCTCTACTTAATAAAGTACCAAATCTTTACTATAAAAAGCACCACTGACCTGGGTAAAAAGATCAGGTTTGTCTTCCGGCTCTGACTCTTACTTACCACGTGCAGTTAGCTAAATTACAGCCTTTTATGTCTGTTTCTTCATTTGTAAAATAGGGAAAACAGTTGCATTGCCAATTTCATGGAGTTGTTGGGAGGAGCAAATAAGATGGGGTTATTTCTCCAACCTTATCTCTACTACCTTCCTTCATAAATGTTAGCCCATGTGAAATCTATTCATTCTTCCTTGAATATACCACAGATGTTCCTGCTTCTGCTCCTTTACTAATACTGTTCTATAGCCATATAATACCATTTTCCCTTTATCTACATCTTACACTTCACATTTCATCTTCAGCTCACGGTTCTACAAAGATTTCACAATCTCATCCCCACAGCGGTCACTACCTCCTTAGACTTCCTACAGAACTTATTCATTGCTTGTATTACTTATATGACACAATAAATACTACTTTGCATTATCTTATTCATTCCACATTTGTTTGCTATTCAGTCATTTCAGCCATGTACATGTCTTGTGACCCCATTTGTGGTTTTCTTTGCAAAAATGTTGGAGTGGTGTAGCATCAATGCAATATTCACAGTGCTGACTGCAACTGTGAATATGCTAGTATAGTGCTCAATCACAAAATGTAACAAACTCTCCACATAGAAGACAGAAGCAAAACATTTATTCAGACACCAGGAAACCAAATTTCAATACTAGGAAAACGAATCCATCATAGCAACATAGAAGTTAACACACCACAACATGGCAGAGAGACACACCATCCCTTAGTCTTCCCACACTGACAAGTGTAGCTACCTGCTTGGGTGTATCTTCTCTTTCCTCCATCTCTAGCTGCTCTGACTCCCAGCTTCCTGTGGACTGCTCCACCCTTCAGCAAACTCCTCCAACCATAGGCTCCATGTGATTACATTCAACCTTTGGGGGTAGGGAAGATCTTGAAAACAGGGGAGGTCTTCAAATTCCCTTAGGCTTGTTAAGGGGCAGGAAGATCTTCAAATTACCATTACCATTACAAGTGGTTTACCATTTCCTTCTCCAGATAATTTTTTAGATGAAGAAACTGAGGCAAACAGGGTTAAGTGACTTGCCCAGAGTCACACAGTTAGTAAGTGTCTGAGGTCAAATTTGAACTCTTCTTGAATAGGGCTCACTGAGCCCTATTCATTGTGCCACCTAGCTACCCCACATTTATTAAGCCCTTAGTATATACACTGTATCAAAGAGAATTAAAAAAAATTTAAATTACTTAGGTTGTGTCTACCTACTAGAGACCGAATAAGAATTAAAACCTAATAAAATTATATAATATACAGCTACTGCTTATTTTTCTATATATGCTTTATGTATGAATATATGTATACATATTTTTGTATGCACAAACATATCCTTTGACTGGGAGAATGGCTAAACCAATTATGGTACATGAATGTAATGAAGCATTACTATACTGCGAGAAACAATGAATATGATGAATATAGAAAAGGATGAAGTGATACAAATATTCATGTTCTTGTAGTCGTGTATATTGTTTTCTTAGCTTTGTATCCTTCACTTTTAATCAGTTCATGTGAGTGAACAACAATCACAAAATACTTTTTAAAAGTCACAAAATTAAAAAGAACAAGATTAGTCTTAGTAAAGAAATATGAAAGAATACTTCCCTTCTTTTCTTTTGCAAGGGGGGAGAGGTTACATGGGTCAAATTTTTCCAATGTGTTGGTCAGTTTTGGTAAATTATCTTTTCCTCTTCCTCTTTTTAAGAAAGGTGTTATGTGGGACAGTTAGGTGGTGCAGTGAATAGAGCACCAGCCCCGGAGTCAGGAGGACCTGAGTTCAATTTTGGCCTCAGATACTTATAACACTTACTAGTTGTATGACCTTAGGCAAGGCACTTAACCCCAATTGCCCTCAAAAAAAAAAGCAAACAATAAATGAATAAGTTAAAATATGTTATGAGATGGCTTTCTTAGAGGATGTAAGGAAAGGATATAAGTGGTAATTATGTGGTGTGAAAACAAGATATATTAATAAAAAAAATCTATTTTTAAAGAGGCAATCGTAGATTCTGACCCTTTGAGATTCTCTCACTCCCTTCTGGTGCTGATTTAAACTTATGAAAATGAGTTTTTCTGACTCCAGGCCTGTCACTCTTTGACTATCAAAGGCATTAGTTAAATAAACCAAAAGTAAAAATGACTTAAGTATGCAGCTATTATATGTTTCAAGATGTATTAAGGAAGGATTGTAGTGACTGACCATCTGTGGCTAACCATTTACATGTGTAAATGGTAACAATAACAGTAACATCTAGCATATATAAGTATATAAATATATACATGTGTGTTTATACACATGAATATATTATACATACATATACATATACATATATATATTATATAACTTCCTATATACCAGATATTGTGCTAAGTGCTTTAAAATTATCATCACATTTGATTCTCAAAATAACCCTGTGACATAGATGCTATCATCATCCCTAATTCATAGATGAGGAAACCAAGGCAAACAAATTAAATTATTTGCCCAGGGTGAAAGGTTATACTATATGTAAAATCCTAGAATATAATAATTGTGAGGTGCTTCAGAGATAATCTGATCCAGACTATCCCTGAACAGAAACACTTGAACTTTCAATGTTCAGAATACCAGCAGTCCAATCACAAGTGACCAGTTTCTACTTGAAGATGCTCACTGTTGGAGAACTCACTACCTACCAAGGAAGTCCATTTTATTTTTGGATAATACTAATTGTTGAACCTTTTTTGTCTTCATAGGCTTCCAGTTCATCTCTCATAGATACCATCTGAGGGAACAACTGCTGGAGTAAGGGGCCAGATATTCTCACCAAATGTTAACCAATTGCCATGCACAGGGAAGGTAAGACAACATAGCTGAAGAAATAAGGGACAAAACATTATGCAGTGGCACTGACCAAGTAGTTTCTGACCTCTTAAAATCATAAGGTTACCTCCAAGCCATCCTTCTATGCTATTTATCGATGGCAAGGAATCCCTGGTCATATGTTACAATTTATAATCATCATGCGTTATTCCTTTGCCTTTAGAAATTTTAATCCTTCAAGGTCATTATGTTTCATAATTTGAATCCATGTAACATCAGTGGATGTTACTGGTATATTTTAGAATTAAATAGAGTGGCTTTTGTAACAAGGAGTATCTTGTGGTGGTTAAAGATACCATTAATTTCCAAAATGCAATTCAGTCTTTCCTCTTCTCCTTTTCAATTGTGGGCTCAGCTCATTTTCTACCTGAAATATCTACCAAAGGTATATATATTGATAGACTAATTCAACAGGTTGCTCTTACATTTGTATGTCATAGTCTAGGGTTTTCCTAAATGAATTCCTAGGCTAATAAATCTCACTGGGGAGGAAAGCATTCCAGGGCTTGTTATAATCAGCATAATATCATTCAAAAGAGGAACATTAAAAAATTTCACTTCCTATAGGGAATCCCTCTTTCATTTGGACTCTGCTCGGGATATTCCCCATGACACTGAAAAAACAGCTTTGGTGAGTCCATATGTCCACATTTTATACTTGTTGAGATTAACAGTAACTGTTAATCTAAAATATAAATGGGGCTGCATTCATCAAGAAAATATATACAGGTATGAACTTAAATATAGGTGAAAAATGTTTGGAGGAAAGCCTTTAACTCTGCATTTTGTTCTATTAAGTCAAATGAGAACCTTGAATCACATTTCACTAAAAACACTGGGGAAGTTCAGAAGAGCTCCATCTTCACTACTCTACCTGCACAAGCAATCCCATTCCATTCTATCCTGTCTCCTTCAACAGACTGCCCTCTCTCATCCCCACTTTTAAATTTCTTTTCAATCTCTCCCTGTCTACTGGTTCCCTATCTCCTATCTATAACCATTCCCATGTCTCCTCTATCCTTAAAAATCTCTCACATAATCCTTCCATCCCCACTATATTTCTAATTATTATTATGACATTTTTCAGAAAACAGAGGTACTAAGTGATTACTTGAATTGCCAATGATTATATAGTCTGAGAGAGTCAGAGGTCAAAGCTGAAAACATGTTTTCCTAAATCTATGATGCTATTCACTAAACCAAATTGTCTCTCAATAATAATTAATAGTTTTTTTTCTTTGTAATTAATTTTAAAAATACACCTAGCAGGGTATTACAATTTCTTTAAGTCTTAATTTTCAAATGATTAGGAAGAAGTTACATGCTTTGGAAAATTATCTGCAGAAGGATGCCTATCCTGCCCTTATATTCAATAAGATTATCCTTAATATTTATAAATGATTCTCAAAAATGATTTTAGTGATGAAAAATAAGCTGTTAATGATTAGACCTGGTAAATAGAGTGCCTGAAGATTTATGGGCAGAATTTTGCAATGTTGTATTAGGAGGCAGAAACAAAAACAAAAAATCCTCAAAATAGAAGATCAAGAAAGCAAAATGGCTGTCTGGTGAGGCTTTACAAATAGCTGAGGAAAGAAGGAAAATGAAAGGTAAAAGAGAAAGGGAAATATATTGCCAAGTGAATGCAGGATTCCAGTTAAGAGCAAGGAAAATTAAGAAGGTTTTCATTAATAAGTATTGTAAGGAAAAAGAAGAAAGTAATAGAATGGCAAAGGCAAGAAATCTCTTCAAGAAAATTAGAGATATCAAGGAAACATTTCATGCAAAAATGGGCATGATAAAAGAAAAAAAAGGTAGAAACTTAACAGAAGTAGAAGCTATCAAAAAGTGGTGGGCAAAAAAAGATTGAGATTCAATGAGATAGAGGACTTTGAAGCATTCTTGATGAAAAGACCAGAGCTGAATAGAAAAATTGACTTTCAAATACAAGACTCAAGAGAAGCATAAAAAGGTAAACAGGAAAAGGGAAACAATAAGGGACTTAATAAGGTTGAATGGTTTGCATTTATCCATGGGAAATTGATTTGTAATTTGGAAGAGCTTTCTCATTATTAGGGTAGTTAGAAGGAGTCTATATAAACAGAGGGTACAGGTGTGAATTGAACATGAAGGGATGATATCTAAAAAATAAAGTTAAGAGTGAGAGAGGAATGTACTAAGAGAAAGAGAAAGGAAGAGGTAGAATGGGATAAATTATCTCACTTAAAAGAGGTAAGAAAAAACCATTTACAGTGGAAGGGAAGGAGAGATAGGTAAGAGTAAACCTTACTCATCAGAATTGACTCAAAAAGGGAATAACATATAAACTCAATTGGGCACAGAAATCAGTCTTACCATACAGGAAAGTAGGAGGGAAGGGGATAAGAGAAGGGAAAGGGTGATAGAAGTGACAGAAGATTAGGAGAGGGGGTAGTGAAAAGCAAAACACTTTTGTAGAGGGACAGGGTGAAAGGAGAGAGAGAGATGTGAATAAACCAGGTGGGGGGGATTGGATGGGGGAAAATACAGTTAGCAATAGTAACTGTGAAAAACATTTTGAAGCAAGTTTCTCTGATAAAGGCCTCATCTATCAAACATAGAGAACTGAGTCAAATTTATAATAATAAGAGCCATTCCCCAATTGATAAATGATCAAAAGATATGATCAGCTTTCAAATAAAATAATCAAAGCTATCAATAACCACATGGAAAAAATACTCTAACTCACCCTTTGTAGGAGAAATGTGGATTAAAACAATTCTGAGTTACCACCTTATACTTATTAGATTGGCTAACAGGACAGAGTAAATACCAAATATTAGAAGGGATGTGGGAAATGAAACATTAATACATTGTTGGTGGAGTTGTGAACTGATTCAACCATTTGTAGAGCAATTTTGAACTGCGGCCAAAGGGCTATAAAACCATGTATATCCTTTCATTTAGCAATACCACTACTAGGTCTGTATTCCTAAAGAGATAAAACCCCAAAAAGGAAAAGGATCTATAGGTATAAAAATATTTATAGCAACTCATTTCTGTGGGGGAAAAGAACTAGAATTTGAATGGATGCTCATCAAGTGGGGAATAGTTGAATGGGTTGTGGTATGTGATTATGATGGAATACTATTGTACTATAGGAAATGATGAGCAGGCTGCTCTTAGAAATACCTGGAATGACTTGCATGTGCCAATGCAAAGTGAAATGTACTATGTACAAAGAAAGTTAACAGCAGTATTTTAAGATGATTAGCTGAATGACTTAGCTAGTCTCAGAAATACAACAGTCCAAGACAACTCTGGAGGACTTAGATAAAAAATGTTATCCATCCACAGAGAAAGAACTGATGGTGTCTGAATACAGACTGAAGTATACTTTTATTACTTTTATTTTTCTTGAAATTTTTTTAGGCTATATTTTCTTTTATAGCATGACTATTATGGATATGTTTTACATGACTATAGATGCATAACCAATATTAAATTGTTTGCCTTCTCAATGAATGGGGGGGGGCAGCAAAGGAGGGAGGAGAGAATTTGGAACTCACAATTTTAAAAACAAAAGTTAAAAATTGTTTTTACATATAACTGGGGAAAAATAAAAAAAAATCCTGGCTTAGTGTTAATGTCAATGGTAACTGTTTCTCTTTGAAACAGCAACCCTGAAGGTCTCCCCCCTCCAGCTTGATTTTTTTTCTTCTAATTAAAGGGACCATCCCTTGATTCACTTCTTAAAGAGGCTTATTCACTGAATGGGTGTTGCCTCACTCTAAGTGAGTGCTTAAAAAGATCTTAGCCTAAAAAGGGCCAAGGTCTCCCATTGCATCCTTGACCATCTCTAGTTGTCCTGATGAATATCTGGCCACTGGACCCAGATGGCTCTAGAGAAGAAAATGAGGCTAGTGACCTTGCACAGCCCTCCCTCCCTCAAATCAAAGTCAACTGGGAATCCTGTCATCATTTCCCTGAAGTCATGGTCCTATTTGAAAATAAAGGACAAACACAGTTTGTGAGTAGACCCAAGCTGCCTGAATGGAGACCCAACTCGTTGGGTAACTCAGCTCATCCTCTCCCTCTTCCTCTCCATCTCCCTTTCCTTCTCCTCTCCAAAGGAAAGTAAATTTGATGGCCAGAAGCTGCTCTGCTAGCTTGGGGTATACTGGCTAAATTTTTCTCTCTTCTCTCTGTCTGTCTCTCTTTCTCTTTCTTTTTTTCACAAAACCTTCAACCCAGTTCACTTTGAAACTCACAAATTGGACCACAATAGGTCCCTGTCAAAGCTCCACTTGATGGCTGCATTTTGGGCCCTCCTGGCTTAGAGTCAATGGTAACTGTTTCTCTTTGGAACAGCCAACTTGAGGGTCTTCTCCTCCCAGCTTGGTTTTTTCTTTTTTTCTAATGAAAAGGGTTATTCCTTGACTCACTTTAAAAATGGAATGCTTGACTCAATATGCAAATTTGGAAATTTGGAAAACTCAGTAGTAACCACTGGATTGGAAAAAATCAGTTTATGTCCCAACCCTAAAGAAGGGCAATGCTAAAGAATGTTCCAATTACCAAACAATTGCACTAATTTTATATGCTTAAGATTCTGTTAGATAGACTTCAGCAGTATGTGAATAGAGAATTACCAGAAGTGCAGGCTGGTTTTTGAAGAGAGAGAAGAATTAGGGACCAAATTGTCAATATTCACTGCATTTATTTAGAAAGCAAATGAATTCCAGAAAATGAGAACAAAACTTCTGCTTCACTGAAAACACTAAATCCGTTGACCATGTGGATCCCAACAAAATGTGGCAAGATATGAGAGCATCAGATCATCTTACTTATCTATTGAGGTTACCTGTATGCATGTTAAGAAGCAACAGAATCAAACAAAGAACAACTGATTGGCTTAAGATTGGGAAAAGAATGGGACAAACCTTTTTAATTTAACTTGTATGCAGAGTACATCATTTGAATGTCAAGATGGATGAACAAAAGCCAGAATTTAGGATGCTGAAGAAATATCAACAATCTCAGATATACTGATGATACCAGAAAATGAAGAAGAATTAAGAAGTCTTTTGATGAAGATGAAGGAGGAGAGTGAAAAAGATGGCTTGAAGCTTAATATTAAAAAGTAAATAAAACTAAGTTCATGGCAACTGGTCCCATCACTTCCAGGCAAATAGAGGAAGAAGAAATGGAAAAAAATGTGAGATTTCATATTCTCTGCTCAAAGATCATTGCAAATGATGGCTCTAATCAGAAAATTAAAAGGTATTCTCTCCTTGGAAGGAAAGCTTTGGCAAGTCTGGCCAGTATATTAAAAAGCAGCCACCACCTTGACAACAAAGGTCTACACAGACAAAGCTATGGTTTTTCCAGTAATAATGCATGCTGTGAGAATTGTACTATAAGAAAAGTTGAGCCTCACAAAATTGACACTTTGGAATTATGGTGCTAGGAAGACTTTTGAGAGTCCCTTGGATAGCAAGGAGATCAAATAAGTTAATACTTAAAGATATTCAGACTATTCCTTGGAAGAACAAATACTGAAATTTAAATTTAAATACTTTGTTTACATAGTAAGTATAATGGTAATTAATTTAAATTTGAAGACCCCTTAGTAACTAAGAGTTAAGTACCTCTGTGAAAGAAACAGAAGCTGTGAACTCTGTCTCCTGTTGCTGACATAACAGGGAGGAGTTGGCTGATACAGGAAGCCAATGTGTTTGTGTGTGTATGTGTGTGTGTGTGTGTGTGTGTGTGTGTGTGTGTGTTTGTGTGTGTAAGAAGAACCCCAGAGAGTTGACAGAATCAAGAATTTTTTCTCCTGGTGGGCTCCTGGTGGAGGAAGAGTTTTCCCAGTATCTGGAAGCTGGGCTGCTACTTGCTGGACTGAGAACTGAGTTGGAGTTTTCTTGAGACCAGAATCTTGTGAAGGCTGAAGTTTCTGCCAAGAAGGCAGCCTGGAAGGCTGAGATTTCTTCTGGGTCCTAGGGCCAGCTGAACTGCTGGAGGACTGAAGAGGCATGACTGGGATAAGCCTTTGTTTGCTTATGGCTTGGTTGATCCTTGAGTTCCAGGGAACAGGATTTGTGAAGGTTTTGAGATGTTCTAGACCCTGTGAACTTCAGTGTGTAGCAAGAACTGCCTGGAGGACAGGACAAGAACCTGGGAGCCCTCTGCCTCTGAATCCAGGTGACTGTTTGATGGATTCAGGTAGGAGCTGGGACCATGGAAGGGGATCCAGGGAATCTGAGAGACCTCCCAAGTCAAGATGAAGAAAAGGCCTCTCCTTGCATATTGAATGCATGATGAAATTGAAGTTTAATAGACACTGAGGGGTGGAGAGTTTGTGTAACTTTCTAATGATTGTATTTAGTGATTAACAATACTTAGTGACTGATTCCTGGATAAGTGACTGATTAAGTTAACCTATGATTGCCCCATGAGTGGAAGACTGACGTATTGTGAAATGATTGAATGATTAAGTAAGGAAGCAAACCCCCTTAGGGAGACCAGATGATTGTTCTTTTGTTCTTTGCCCTAAATACTGTGACCATTTTGGTGAAAACTATGTGGGCATTTTAATGTTAAGCTGTTGTGAACACTATATTGTGATTTCTGTGATAAGATGTGATGTTGTGTATATTGTATCTTGATTCGTTGTGAATGTTTGCCTTGATTTGTTATGGAATAAATGGAGTGTTCACTATACTGTGTAATCAGAACTTTAAAAGCTGTTCACAGTAGCATTCTTTTGGGAAGCTGCTCGTACATGGCATTACAGTAAGAAGGCAGGCCTCATTGAAAAAGACCCTGCTCTTGGGGAAAGATTGAAGGCAAAAGGAGAAGCGAATTACTGAGGATAAGATGTATAAATAGTGTCATGGAAAGAACATAAATGAACTTGGACAGACTTTGAAAGAGTGGAGAATAGAAGAGCCAGATGAGCTATGGTCCATGATGTCATGAAGAGTTTGATGTGACTGCATCAATGAAGGATAATAAAAATGTTTTTCTTACTTATGTTGACCATTTAACGTTCTTATCTATAGTTTCCTCCTTTCCAGTTAAGTATGGCACAGTAGATAAAGGGATGATCTTGTACTCATAAATACATAGTTTTAAGTCCTGACTCTGACATGTTGCAACTGTGTGACTTAATTTCTCAGTGTCCTAGGAAACTCTTTAAGACACTGAGACATAAATTTGCTTCTTCTTTGCAATGGTGAAGGAAATTTCTATGCCATGTGCTCCCTATATTCATAAAATCATAGGCCCAGATCAAATATTATCAATAGGTCACTATGGAAGTGCTGGAAAATCTGTTCTAATTATTCTATTCTTTTCAGTCAATCTCTCTACCTATGTAAGTATGAATGTATGTATGTATGTGTCTGTCTGTCTATCTGTCTATCGATCTATTCGATTCTAATTATAATGGCAACTATTTGTTGTCAGTCTTTCTAGTTGCAAGTAGAAAAGGGAGGAAGCAGCTACAGGTTCCCAAGACCCCATCCTAGAAGTGTGGAGCTTTTCATAACCAGGGTACCTGTCACTTGCCCCATTTCCATTTAAATTCTATTTCCTTCAGTAAAATAAAAGGCCATCAAGCCTTATCATCTGCCTGCCACTGCATTCTAAAGGTCTATAGACTCCTCTATGCTCTTCAAACTCCCAGAAACTGCCTGACTCCCATACTGCCTGTAACTTAACACCTCATGGACCTTTCCATTAGCCATGCTTTGTAAACTTTAGGACTTTTGAACCATCCCATCTTCAATGTAGCTGAGCTTTCTTTTATGTGTTGTCTCTCCCAATTAGAGCATAATTTTTTGAGAACAGGGACTGTTTTGCTTTTTCTATTTGTATTCTCAGTGCTTAAAACATAATACAAGCTTAATAAATACCCTTACATTCATTCAAAGAATTTGGAGTCACAGTATTGGCTTTGCAGTTTACTACTTAAGTGACTTTAGGCAAGTCATTTAACAACTTTGGACCTTACTAATCTCATCTCTAAAATGAGGAGCTTCAAATAGACATTCTGTAAAGCACTTTTCAATGCTGCCTCTATGTTCCTATAGTAATGTATGAATGCTCTTCCTATGAATTAATCACTTGGATCTCAGCAATTTTCTGAAAACTCACTTCTACATTCTCAGTCAATTTCACTGTTTTGTGAAGTCATAATCAGTTAATAAACATTTATTAAGTATCTACTTTGTGCAAGGCATTATGTCAATGCTGAGAATACAAAGAACGTAAAAAAATAGTGTCTTCTGTCAAGGAGCTCACAGTCTAATGAGAAAGAACATGCAAAAAATTAAATACGAACATGATATATAAAAGATAAATTGTAGGTAATCAACAAAGAAAAAGATGCTAGGATTAAGGGGAATCAGAAAACCCGCTTCCAGAAGATGGACTGTTGTCAAAGACTTGAAGACAGGAAGTTATCCTGCTCCTCTGTAATAATTTAAAAATATACTTGTACTTAAAGCTAATGTTTTCCTTGGCTACTATGATTCTCTGCTTGGCAAAGAGAGCAAGTATTTTCTAAATGAAAGGGTTTCTGCAATCTTTTGGTCCTCATTGGGATGATTATGCTACATTGGTCTGACTTTAATAAATAGTCATAAATGGAATAGAAGTTTTGATTTTATCTCTTTCCCATTTTTCATTGTCAACAGCTTGTTTAAACAGGCTCATAAGATCAAAAACTTAGAGCTGGAAGGCACATTAAGAGTTAGATTGGAGCTGTTGTAATTATATGCAATGTCTTCACATCTTTATCTTCTAATTTGACATTGATTTTGATCTTTGCTCTAATTAGTCAATGAACTGACTGCACACAGAGCTGACTGATATGCCTCCCACAATGGTTACTAGTAATTTCCTGTCTGCTAAGAAATGGCTAATTGCATTTTTTATGTTATTGTTTGGTTCTTGACATTTCCCCTCTTTCTCTACTCACTGTTTTAAGAAAATAAGCATTATATACAGGCATGAAATTTATAAACCTTGGACTTCCTTCATTTATTAGTTTTAAGCTATATTTTAGAATACATTTTTAACCATTCCATTCTGGTTTCAACTTTGTACTGAAGTTACTGAATATCAAGATATATTTTAATTTGGTTTGGACCATCTTATGAAGTTCTTCATAGGATTTTTCTACTTCTTCATCCTTTGAGACAAATGTCAGTGAATACACTACACTCTTAGTGTAGAAGGTTGATCACAAGGATTTTCTGATCACTTTCATAAGATGCATATCCGTATGAAAGGTGGAAAAGTGTTGATTTGCCCATTATTACCTAATCAAGAGGATCAAGAACATCTATTAGCCTAGAAAACTTACTGGCTCATTCATACTTGATAGTTAATGAATAATTAAATTTCAGCAATTCAAGATGATTTGGTTGATTTTGGGTGTTGAGGGGGTAGAACTGTCTCTGCAGGGTCTAAAAAATTAATTCATTGCAGAGTTGGCCTTTTTCAGAGAAATAGGGAGAAACAGTTGTCCACAGAGAAGAATGAAGAAGACTTTTAGGAATACTGAGTCTCAGAAGGTGGGAAAAAAATTTGCACTATATCATTCCTAGAATAATATTTGAGTGCTGGCTAAATGAGTGAAATAGAGTAATATCAAGATATCCCTGAGATTGAAATTTATTTATGTCACTGGACTTCCAGTTTGTAAGAACATAATCTTCATAGTAGAATATTTTATTAAAATGAGCACAATAAGGCAAAATGACCAATTACTCCATAATAATTTTTTCACTAACTTTGCAAACATAGAAAACCTAACAACTCCACTCAGAGTTCAATTTATGTGCCTATGGCAGATCTTTGAATTATCCTTTTATTTAGCTGCTACTTCTTAGCTTCTTAACCTACAGTACTTTATCAATTTGTTGATCTTTGGACAAAGAGCTAGAGGAACAACAGTTGAATAAATATTTTTAAATTGTCTGAAAACTGTGTGACTCTTAGCAGCCTCTGTCCCCTTTTCTGTCACTCCCTATCATTGTGAACTTCTCTTCAAAACACAGCTTTCATGTAATGCCATTTCCCTCCAATGTTGCTACAATCATTCTCTTTTTGTGTTAACAATGCTAATTAGTTTGTCTATCATATAAAAAAAATAAATGGAATCATTGAAAATCTTTTCCATATTACTCTTTAACCAAAAGTATCAATAAATAATTTCAGTGATATATTATAAATAATTAATTGTGCTTGAAATTTAGTCTCAGGAACATGGCTGTATTTCTATTATTTTTTCTCATAATTTAATTCCCCAATGACTAGCATACATAAATTCAATAAATAATTATTGACTGATTTCATGATTTCTTGATGTGGCTAATCCTATTTAATGGTGCAGATAGTGAATGATTTATGCCTCCTCATTCTGTATGATTCTTATCCATGACCTCCCATAATTCCTCTATAGGGTCTCATAATAATATTTCTTTTTCTAAATGTCTTATTGTTGTCTGAATACCAGTGGAGACTATGAGATGTCCAGCTGTTATCCCTTACTCTAAAATTAATAAATATTTATTCAGAGCCTTAATGGCTCTTAATGAAGAATGTAAAAGTGATTTTATGAGCTTTCTTAGCTTCTTTCTTCTGCACCTCCATACTAAAGTTATCAATTAGGTTATAGGTCCAGAAACCATGTTATGTCAAAGGATGGTAGAAATGGCTGGAATACTTGATATAAAGAAGATTAAACAAAGATATGATAGTTTTCCTCAAATATGGACAAGTATGTCAAATAAACAAGAACATTGATTGATTCTGTGTTGCTCCAGAAGACAGAACTAAGACCAGTGGGTGAAAATTAGAGATGAAGCAGATTTTGATTCAATATGAAGATGAACTGTTTTCATTCTTTTGTTGGAGCTATTCATTAATGATGAGGGCGGCCTCATTAAAAAATAATATTCCTAGAAAAGGCTGTATGGACAGGTTGTAGAAATTGGGTATGAAGTTGGACTAAATGATCTCAAATTTTTAAGAGTCTGATTCTGTGAAATACCTCCTATATGATGGCTTTATGGCAAGAGCTCTAGACAATATCTATACCTAATTAGAAATGATGTAATAAATCAATTTAAAGACTACTAAAGTTGTTAGAAAAATTTTTACATTATATTTAAGATATTTTCAGATTATTAGATGCTTTTCCCCTTGATCTTTCAATACATATCTACTCTTATTGTAGTTGGCACTACTTTCAGTAGCACAGATCATAACTCATCCATGCTTTCACATTCAATGTGACTTATCCCTGGCTCCCTATAAATTCTCTGTGCTGCAGGAATCACACATATTGAAATCTTTTCTCTGGATTTGAACATTTTATGAATATCAGTGTAGTTGTCAACACCTGAAATTTTGATCTTATCTCTTTGATAAGGTATATTATTATGCTTCTTATATGAAATTTGCCTTTAGCAACATACTGCAGGCTATTTATTTCCCCTTCCCATATTTCTTCCTAATCAAAGGTATATTGGAGGTGGTTCTAACTAGCTCCTGAGAGCCCACTGTTAAGTTTTCAGTGTGACTACTTACACTTCAGAAATTGACACCTGTGACTTCTAGGTCACATGAGAAAAACATGGGTGATTATACATTTTGTTCATGATCCCCACAACAGCTCAGAACCTCTTCAAAACAGAAAATAATAAAAATAAGGCAACCTCAGCTATCTCCCTTGTATAGGATACTCAGAATCTAAAAGAACGTTAAACAAACAAACAAATAAACCATGAACTGATACCTGTGGACTCTGAGTTTACTTAGCAACTCTCCTACCTCCTAGTCTATCAGTAGTGAGGCTGTACTAGCATAATAAAGGACCTGACACACTTACTTAAAACAAAACCCAACCCTGTACTTTGTTTCCCCATTCTCCATTTTTTCCTGGACTTTCACTCCTGGCTGCAAGAATGTGCTTGAACTGGGACAGCCAGCCAATGTATCTTGCCAACCCTGTAGTACCAGAGCTGAAAAACTCTTAACTGCCAGTGTCTGCAAAAGAACTGAGGAGTAGAGAGTAGGACAGGACACCAAGACAAGATATCACTTGTTTGATAGTATAATAGGTGGGAGGGTGGATGGGACATTGTGTGGTACTCCACTAAGCCTACAGGAAAGAGCACAGTATCTATCTGGGGTCAATTTTTCCCCCTAAAAAGTCACTTGGGGGCAGAGACCTAGTTTAGTGCACCATGAACTGCCAAGATTAGAGGAGGCTGAGATGTTCTGAGATCCAGCCCCAAAGAAACGACCCTTATCAGAGGGGAGGGAGACAGAGAGCCAGAAAAAGACTGATATTATTAAAGACCTCAGGAAGAGGAAAATCATATTATCTTGAGCATAGGCAGATAAATCAAAAGAGAAAACAGTAAAAGCATAAAGAAATATGGCCTTCAGTTCTAGTAAATGGATTTAGGCATTGATAAAGAAATTTTGCAAAACAAAGGTAAATGATCCAACACTCAATAATAAAGAGGATCTTGTGGAATGTGAGAATATAGTTGTAATGATACTGGGATTTGAAGATATTCCATGCCCCTTGAACTTGCTGACATAGCAGGAAGGGGTGGAGCAAGAGAATGCCGGAACCAAGCTAGTCTCTGTGCGGTGCTGACTGACAGCGGTGGCAGAGGAAGCCGCTGTGGTTGTGAAATCCTTTTCCTTTGAGCCGGCCAGAATCTCTGCTAAGGACTCCTGCTGAGGACTGCCAAGGACGGGAACTGCTGGGAGCTGGAGCTGCTAGGAGCTGCCTGGATGCTGAGCAGTTGTGTGCGTGAGGAGAGGAGGATCTTTGCCTGAGGTAGCCTGTCCTGTTTGAAGGCTTGAGGATGTGGGTGTTTACTACTTTAACCACATGCGCCAACTTCATAACTACTGTGTTGGCTTTGACCTTCTGGTTCTGGGACTCAGTTTTCTGGTATTTAAATGAGTGCTCTAGCTATATTTCTTATGTAGAGAGCCTGTTACATTTCGTGATTAATAACCATATCAGCATATTTATAGTTACTGTAGGCATTGTGAATACTGCATTGCTGATACAATAGTACCACAACATATTGTTCCTGAGTGGTTCAAAAGAGAAATTAGAATTTTGAGAGCAGAATTTATGACCTACAGAGCAAAAATAATGGGAATATGGAGAAACTGAAATTTGTTATGGCAATTATCACCAAAGAAAGCAAAAAAGAGAGCAAAAGATTGTGAGGGAATTGAGGGGATTAGGACAGCAAGTGGGTTAATTATGGGAATTGAGTGAACCATACAGACTCCATCTTGTGACTTAATTCTGGAGCTAGTTTAGTTCCCTTTCTTTTCAATCATGGGTCTATTCTGATTTCTTTTGTATGAGAAAACTTCAATCAATTGTGGGAATTGGGAGAAAACTTTATTGCCTTGTTTAAACTTAGCCCTATATGGATGAGAATTTGGGCAACCTCCATTTGGTCCTTAGACACATTTAACTAAGGGCCTAGGATATGATGACCAAGAACCTGATCAGATCCAAAGATTGATGCATGAAGTTTTCTCACAATTATACATCTTGAGCAACTCATACATCTTATCTGAAAACTGGCTCCATACTGATCAATCAATTATTGTTCCCATGTTCTTTTGACTATTTACTGACACTTGGAGAGAATAGGACAACTCTTTTTTCTGATTTCAGGGAATTGCACCTGTTCATTCTCTCCCATCCAGCTTGAAAAGTCTCTAATGTTTACTCCAATTAGAAATCAAATTACCTAATGTCATAGCCTGGTTAATTGTTTCCTTTTAATTAATGATCCTATTTGATTGTTTTTAACATATGAACGTCTGTCTCCTTATGTACTCTGAGTCTAATGCCCAAGCTGCAGAAAGTGACCAGTTCTGATTTGTTATGCAGTTGGCATACATTGCTTAAAAAATTGAAATGCTTGGAAGCTCAAATCTTTGGTTTCTCAGTCATTTAATCTTTCACCCGTCATGAATGTGAATACAAATAGTCAGAATTGAAGGACAAGCTAGAAGAAGAAAAGTTTAAAAAAAATGATAATATTAAAAGAAAATATGCTCACCACACAAGAACTTGGCAATTGATACAAGATAGAGCTTAACTTATCATTTTGTTAGTTGTTTAGATTTAAGAAAGTGTTAATAATTCATAATAAACTTAAAGGTGTTTATGTACTTTCCCATTCCCACTCCAGTCCATTGTTAAACATCTATTATCACAGTCTTGTATTTCTCTATACATAGTGCTTGGGTTCAACGGGAGTATAGTAGAAGGCTCTGAAAATAAAGTCATCACAAAATTGGGGGTCTAGTGACTGTAAGTTGATGATGATGATGATGATGATGGTGATGATGATGATGGTGATGATGATGATGGTGATGATGATGATGGTGGTGATGATGATGATGGTGATGATGATGATGGTAGTGATGATGATGATGATGGTGATGATGGTGATGATGATCATTATGATGATGATGGTGATGATGATGGTGATGATGATGGGGATGATGGTAATGATGATGATGGTGATGATGATGATGATCATGATGATGATGATGGTGATGATAATGATCATTATGATGATGATATCTGGTACTTTATGGAGCTTTAAGTTTTGGAATGTGTTTTATATCTATTTTCTCATTTGAGTCTCACAACAAGTCTGTTGAACATTCATACAATATTTACTACCTAGTTGCAGATTTGATCCTGTCAAAGTAATTTAGATGATGGAATCTAGTAGAAAGCTAGTGGAATGGGGGTCAGTTTTGAAGACAAGAATGCAGGTTAGATGTATTCAGGTTCTGTATTTGGCACAGGCTAGCTGTGTATCCATTTACATGGCACTTAATTTGTCTGTACTCACAAGAATTTCTCTAAGGCTATAAAAAGAATTGCCAATTTGCACTGGCAGAAGAGTTTCTACCCTGGGATTCTCCCATACAGATGAAATCGTAAATTTGTTACAATTCATACACCAGCCAAAAACCAAAAAGTACAAGTAATTGTCCAGTCTATTCAGAAGCTATTCTGGTAGTTTAATTTCACTTTTGTCAAAAAACATTTATATTGAGTTTGTTTTTATGCTTATTAGTAATTCAACAGCTGTGTCTTCTTTGTGGTTGCAATCTAAGACATGGCATGAATAAAACTTTACTGCCAATTATCTTCACAAGTGACAGATCATCCACTAATTAGTATCAATCATGAAAACTGTTAAAAATAAATAACTCCTTTCATTAGGAATAAATTCTGTGATTTGTAGACATGAAAAGTCTTATTGTGTAACAATTCTTTTTTTTTAATAATTTTTTTATTGACTTTTAGTTTACAACATTCACTTCCACAATCCCATGAGTTCCAAATTTTCCCTCCCTCTCTCTCCTCCCCCCTACTCCCCATGACGGCACATAATCAAATATAGATTCTACAAATACCTTCACATTAAATATTAGTCAAGTTGTAAAGAAGGATTATAACTAACGGAATGAATGAGAAAGAAGGAACAAAATAAAACAAAACACAAAAGAGAGAGAGCAAGTAGTTTGTTCCAATCTGCATTCAGACTCTGTAGTTCTTTCTCTGGATGTGGATATCCTTTTCCATCATGCATCTTTTGCAGTTGTCTTCTAACCTTGTATTGCTAGGAGGAGCCCAGTCTATCAAAGTTAGTCAACACACGTTATGTGACAATTCTTAAGGATACCAGAGACCATATTTGAGACTAAAAAAGGACTGTCGTTGGTGGCATTTCATAGTGAGGAGAAGAAAGTGCACCTGTAATTTCTGAGAACCCTTCTGACTCCAAGATCCTGTGACACAGGCAAAAATGATGAAGAACCTCTAACACTGGTACTCTTTGAACTTTTCTTTCAATCTCTTTATAACCAAGAGTACATAAATACAATTTGATGGCTGGGGTATGCTCAGGAAACAAAACTAATCCCCCCACTTTCCCCATTCAAGATTCAATGTATAACTTGTCAGGTTCCTTTAGTTCCTACTTTGGGTGAGACAGGAAGCCCAAAGGACAAAATTCAAAGGAAAGAGAAGAGTATGCCTTCCCAAATCAATCTTTATCCACACAGATGCTTCAAGAAATAAGGGACGTTAAAGTCCTTGAGAATAGGGTGTGTTTTTACTTTTGCCTTGATATATTTAACGTTTTGAGGCAGCTAGGTGGTGCGGTGAATAGAACACCAGCCCTGGAGTCAGGAGGACCTGTGTTCAAATCTGGCCTCCGACACTTAACACTTACTAGCCATGTGACCTTGGGCAGGCCACTCAACCCCAATGCCCAGCCTTCCCCCCTCCAAAAAAAAAACAACAAAACAGCAAAAGATATATTTAACATTTTGCATGTTTGGATAGGGGATAAAGGCTGAACCTGTGATCTCAATATTATAAGTAATTTTCTGATAAAAAAAAAACATTCTATCAATGCAGCTTGATAACCTTTTCAGCAATTTATCACCTTAGTGAGTTGCTTAGAGCAGTGCTGCCAAATTCAAATAGAAGTTGAGGCCACTAAACTATAAGAAAGGATCCTTGAAAACTGGACATTGACTAAGAAAAGCACACATTGATATTATCTGTTTTATTGTATTTTTTGTTAAATATTTCTTAATTACATTTTAATCTTGTACCCAATTATAATCCATAGTGTCATTGGTCTTATGTTTGACCCCTCTAGTTCAGAGCACTAAGTGATGAAGTAACTTGCTCAGGGTCACACAGCTCTCATAAGAATCAGAGGTGAAGAAAACCCAAATCTTCTTGGCTCCTTAACAGTTTCTGTATTCACTAATTCATACTTTCTCTTATGTATGTGCTTACTGAAAATGATTTGAAATAAATTCTTTCCTCAAAATGGTTAGAATCTATAATAATAAGAGCCTTTGCAACTTCAGAATTTCACTTGGAGGCCAGGCCAAGAACATAGTCCTAGTTGTAGAAATAAATCTCTGTGGAACAGCTTTGTGCTTCCCTGATTTGTCCAGAGTCCTGGCTTCCGCTTGGATACTATAATCACCACTCTCAATTAAAAAAAGTCATATTGACAATAACTGACATCTGTAGAGCTTTAAGTTCAACAAAGTCCTTTCCTTAGAAGAGTTTTAAGGGTCACTTGTATTTGATTCTGTCTTCTTCCCTGATGACCCTAAACTTTGCTTACTCTTGACAGTTTAATTCTCCCTTTTGCCTTTTCCTTTGGTTTGCCTTGAGTTCTGCTGATCCTAGGGTACGCAACTATACTTTATCCAATTCAGAGCATATATTTGGTCGCAGAGGCACAATATTCTTAATCAGCTAACTATTCACAAATATTTACCATTGTGATAGCAACAGAGTTCTGAAAGGATTAGGTAATTATCTTGATAAAGAAATGGTAGACTATGCCACTAGGGAGTTCATAATAAATGTGAATATTTAGGGACAAAGTATCTAAAACCTGAAAATAACTCAGATGTAATGAAAAGTACTTCATTCAAACAAATTTAATAGTCTTCTATGAAATAGTTACTGATTTAATAATGAAGTGGTTTGGTTTCCTGTCTGGCATTTAAAATAGTGACAATCAGTAAAGCTATGCAGTTACAACAAGTAGATAAAAATAACTTGAAAAAGATTAGGAAATCATTAATAGACCATACTTTTCAAATTTCAGTTTCAAATAATCAGCAGGGAGAAACAACGTAAGATGATCAGTATTAAAACATATCCTCTGATCCAATCACAGAAGGTATAGCTAAAATTGCAAAGTGGATCAGGTTGTATTTGACATGAATAATTTTGTGTCGTTGCTTTGAATTTTATTTTATTTAATCTAATTTAGTGGACAATTAATGTTTTCCCACCAACTCTGGGCACAAAAACTTTGATAGGCTTCACAATTTTTTATTTAGGTGTGCATTTTTAACTATAGGAGCCTTAGCAGAAGATGCAGTTGACTTCTTAGTCGTTTGCTTAGCCCTTTTTTGCTTCCTTGGCAGCTGTGATGGCTTCTTCTCATTGGACTTTTCTAACTTCAGGTTTCTGGTTACTTTTGGCTATTATATCAGCAAGAGGGGCCCAAATAATGGCCCGCTGGAATTTAACAGCTAGACAAGTTCATTTCTTTCCAATCTCTTCCAACTGTCCCTTTTTGTGCTTGGGACAATCCAATTGATCTGCCAAGAATTCCTTTTTGAAAGGAATGCAGACTTGTATTTTGCATCCAAAAGGGAAGCCTTTAGCTCCATGCAGAAGATGTAGTGCCTCTGGTGACCTAGGAAAGAGCAAGAGAAGTGATATACATGCTTTTCTATACTTGTTACTTCTACCAAGATGCTGGTACTCTTAACAGATAAACTCATTCAAATTAGCAGGAGTTCTTCACTTCTTTAAGTATAATGAGTCTAGTAAAACTCAAGGTCATCTCCTCAGAATAAACTTTTTAAATGCATAACAAGAAAATGCATATAATTATAAAGTTGTAATGAAACCATTATCAAAATAAATTTTCATTTAACAATATTTTGGGTTTTTTTTTCCAATTGCATGTAAAGTTAGTTTTCAACATTCATTTCAAAAAAAAATTTTGAGTTCCAAATTTTTCTCCCTCCCTCCCTCCCTTCCCTCTCCTCTCCCCAAGATGGAAGGCAATCTGAAATATTTTTTGTACGTAAAATTATAAATAAATAATAAAATTATACATGCAAAATCACATTAAACATATTTCTACTTTAGTGATGATGTGAATGAAGAATCAGAACAAAAGGTAAAAACCACGAGAAAGAAAAAAAAACAGAAAAGTGAAAATAGTATGCTTCAATCTACATCCAGGTTCCATAATTCTTTCTGTAGATGCAGTTTTAGCAACTTCCAAAACAAGTGTTTTGGAGTTGTCTTGATCACTGTATTGCTGAGAAGAGTTAAATTTATCATAGTTAATCATCACACAGTATTGCTGTTGCTGTGTAAAGTATTCCCCTTATTCTTCTCATGTTATACAGCATTAGTTCATGGAAGTCTTTCCAGCTTTTTCTGAAGTCTGTCTGCTCATCATTTCTTATAGTACAATAGTATTCCATTCCGTTCATATACCACCCCTTGTTCAGCCATTCCCCAATTGAGGGGCATCACCACAATTTCCAATTCTTTGTCATCAGAAAAAAGCTTCTATAAATACTTTTGCACATTTGGGTCATTTTCCATGATCACTTTAGGAGACAGACCTAGTAGTGGTATTGATGGATCAAAGAGTATGTACAGTTTTATAGTCCTTAGGGTATAGTTCCACATTTTTCTCCAGAATGGTTGGATCACTCCACCAAGCATTCCACCAATTCTACTGCTCCACTAATTCTACCACTCCACCAACAATGCATTAATGTTCCAATTTTCCCAAATTTTCTCCAAAATTTATCATTTTCCTTTTCTGGCACATTAGACAATCTGATAGGTATGAGGTGATACCTCAGAGTTGATTTAATTTGTGTGTCTCTAATCAATAGTGATTTAGATCATTATTTCATATGTTTATAGACAGCTTAATTTCTTCTTCTGAAAATGTTTGTTCATATCCTTTGACCATTTATCAGCTGAGGACCAACTTATATTCTTGTAAATTTGACTCAGTTGTCTATATATTTGAAAAATGAGGCTTTTATCAGAAATACAGGCTGTAAAATTCATTTCCCAGTTTTCTGTTTTCTTTTGGATCTTCTTTGAGTTGGTTTTGTTTATGCAAAACCTTTTTAATTTAATGTAATCAAAATTATCCATTTTTGCATTTCATAATGGTTTCTATCTCTTGTTTGGTTGTAATTTTTTCCCTTCTTCATAGATCTAACAGGTAAACTATTTCTTGCTCTTTTAATTTATTCATATTATCACTCTTATGTTTAAATCATGTGCCCACTTTGACATTATCTAGGTAAAGGGTGTGAGATGTTAGTACATACCTAATTTCTAGCATACTATTTTCCAGTTTTCCCAGGTAGTTTTTGTCAAATAGTGAGTCCTTATTCTAGAAGCTGGAGTCTTTTGAGTTTATCAAAGAATAGATTACTATAGTCACTGACTACTGTGTCTTGTGTACATAATCCATTCTACTAACCCAACACTCTTTTTCTTAGCCATTACCATAAATTTTTAATGACTGATGCTTAATGATATAGTTTTAGATCTGGTACAAGTAGGCCACCTTCCTTTGCATTATTTCATTAGTTCTCTTGATATTCTTCACCTTTTGTTCTTCCAGATAAATTCTGCTATTATTTTTTTGTAGCTTTATAGAATATTTTTTGGTAGGTTGATTGGCACAACACTGAATAAATAAATTAATTTTGGAAGTATTTTCATTTTTATTACATTAACTCCGCCTACGCATGAGCAGTAGATATTTTCCTGAGTTGTTTAGATCTGGATTTATTTTTTTGAAAAGTGTTTTGTAATTGTGTTCATATAGTTCCTGGGTTTGTCTTGGTGGGTAGACTCCCAAATATTTTATATTGTCTACAGTGATTTTAAGTGGAGTTTCTCTTTCTATCTCTTGCTGCTGGGTTTTATTGGCAATATAGAGAAATGCTGATGATTTATGTGGGCTTATTTTATATCCTGCGACTTTGCTAAAGTTGTTAATTGTTTCAAGCAGTTTTTAGTTGATTACCTAGGATTCTCTTAGTAGACCATCATATTCTCCACAAAGAGTAATACTTTTGTTTCCTATTGGCCTATTTTAATTTCTTCAGTTTCTTTCTTCTCTTATTGTGAAAATTAACATTTCTAGTATAATATTGAAGAGTTGCTGGAAGTACATACTTCTGTAAAGGGACAGGGACAGGGACAGGGTAGAGACTAGAACAAGGCAGGGGGCAGGATAGGAAGGAGGGACATGTAATCAGTCTCTCACAATATGTCTCACAATAGTCTCCACTGTGGAGATGTTCTGCATAATTACACATGTACAGCCTGTATTGAATTGCTTGTCCTTCCAGTGGGGATGGGTAATGAGGGAGGAAGGGAAAGAATCTAGAATTTAAAGTTCTATAATCAAATGTTAAAAATATATATTCATATATTATTATTAATATTAACTACATCCAACTGGGAATTAAGATATATAGGGACTGGGGTAGGGAGATCCATCCTGCCCTACCAGAAAGTCAGGGGGGTGAGGGGGAGGACATAGGAGAGAGCAGATTGGGGGAGGAGTTATACAGTGGGATGGCTGTTTTGAGGTGTTGGGTAGGGGAAAGATGGGGAGAAAATTTGTAACTCAAAGTCTAATGGAAATGAATGATGTAAACAAGAAAATAAATAAATTTTAAAAAATAAAAATTAATTTATTTTTAGTTCTCAACATTTACTTCTGTAAGTTTTAAATTTTTATCCCCTCCCTCCTCTTTTCCCTTCCTAATGTGGCATGCATTCTCATATAGTCTCTACATCTATGTTTCTATTAAACACATTTTCATATTAGTCATGTTGCATAGAATAATTACAACAAATGGGAAAAACCATGAGAAAAAAAAAACTGAACAAAACAAAAAAGAAAATAATCTTCACTCTGCATTCTGACTCTGGTTCTTTCTCTGGATGTGGATGGCATTTTCCATCATGATTCCTTTGGGATTGTTTTAATCTTGCATTGTTGAGAAGGGCTAAGTCTAAGAAAGTCAGTCATCACACACTGTGGTTGTTACTGTGCATTGTTCTCACATCACTCAGCATCAGGTCATACATGTCTTTCTAGGTTTTTCTGAAGTCTGAATGTTTATCATTTCTTATAGCACAATAGTATTCCATTACATTCATCTTGTTCAGACATTCCCCAATTGATGAGTATCCTTCAATTTCCAGTTCTTGGACACCACAAAAGAATTGCTATACATATTTTTGTACATGTGAGTCCTTTTCCCATTTTTATGACCTCTTTGGGACACAGTCTGAGAAGAGGTATTACTGGGTCAAAGAATATGCACATTTTTCCAAATTGCTCTCCATAATGGTCAAATAAATTCACAATTCCACCAACAATGAATTAGTGTTCCAATTTTTCCACATCTTCTCCAACATTTATCATTTTCCTGTTTTGTCAGGTTAGCTGATCTCTGCTCTCATCCCTCACTTTCACTCCTAGGAACCCAGGGAATATTTTACAATATTGTAAAATCCTGAAATAGTGGAACCAGTAGCAGGCTTGAGAGATCTAAAAGAGGGGTGTGGCTGTGGCTGTGCTGAGGCTGAAGGTCACCAGTGCAGGATAGCAGGTGCCCCAGCAGAATATCCTGAGCCCCAGGGAGGTGGAGCCAGCAAGCACTAACACCAGAACCCCAACTGTACCTTCACACAACCAGGGGAATTGGCAGACAGTAGCACAGCACAACCATCAGAAGCTGAGCCTGACTGAGCCCTAGTCCAGGAGCAAGGAGGCAGAGTCCTGAAGTGACTAACCACACTTCTCCCCCACCTCATGCTGTGAGCTTCAGTGTAACCTGGGGAAATGCCAAAAATCCTGGCCTTGTCCTGAGTTCAGGTGTTCAGAGGGCAAAGCACACAAGCCAATAACCAGGCTCCAGCTCCCAGTATAAGAAGTGTGGGTCAGAACACTCTGTGCCCCAGGAGCAGAAATCCACTTTAAAAGTTAAGAAATAGGCAATCACAATAGGCAAAAAACAAATTGTTAAAACAAAAACTTTAGAATCCCATTATGGAGAAAGGGAAGAGCAAGTTCACATTTGGAAGAGGCCAGCATTGACACTATACCCACATCTCAAGCCTCAGAAGAGAACATGAATTGGTCTCAAGCCCAAAAATCATTCTTGGAAGAGCTCAAGGAGGATTTTAAAAGTCAAATTAAAGAAGTAGAAGAAAAACCAACCAATTATTTTAAAAATACAATGGGCAAAATGGAAAAAAAAAATCACTGAAGAGAACTCCTTAAAAAGTACAGTTTTACAAATGGAGAAGCAGATTCAAAACCTAACTGGAGAAAATAAATCCAGGAAAGTAAAATCTAGCCAAATGAAAAAAGAGGTTCAAACAAATTGAAGGTAATCATTCTATGAGTTATCAAGAATCAGTCAAACAAAATCTAAAAATTTTTTAAAAAAATAGAAGAAAACGTAAGATATCTCATTGGAATAACTGCTGACTTGGAAAATAGATCCAGGAGAGAGTCTAAGAATTATTGGTCTACTGGAAAGCCATGATGAAAAAAAAAGCTGAGAGAGTATTTTCCAAGAAATAATCAAGGAAAACTGCACTGAGGTCCTAGAACCGAGGGTAAAATAATCTTTGAAAGAATCCACTTGTTCACCTCCTGAAAGACATCCCAAATTGAAAACTCCAAGGAATATTGTAGCCAAATTCCAGAATTATCTGGTAAAAGAGAAAATATTACAAGCAGCAAGAAACAGTTTAAATATCATGGAACTACAATCAGGATCACACAGGGCCTTGCAGCTTCTACGTAAGCTGTGTGACATTGGGCAAGTCACTTAACCCCAGTTGCCCTGTCCTCCCCTCTACAAAAAGCAAAAAAATTTGATAGATGTTTAGTCAATTTGATTAAAAGAAAGAAAGAAGACAAACAAATTACCAGTATCAAAAATAGAAAGGGTGAACTTACCCCCAATGAAGAGGAAATTAAAACAATTATTAGGAATTATTTTGCCCAATTATGTGCCCACAAATTTGACAGTCTTAGTGAAATGGATGAATATTTACAGAAATATAAATTGCCCACATTAACAGAAGTGGAAGGAATATACTGAAATAACCTCATCTCAGATAAAGAAATTGAACAAGCCATCAATTAACTCCCCAGGAAATAATCTCCAGAACCAGATGAATTTACAAGTGATATATTATATTTAAAGGACAATTAATTCCAACACTTTATAGACTAAGTGGGAAAATAGGAGAAGAAGTCCTACCAAATTCTTTTTATGATACAAATATGGTAGTGATACCTAAATGGGGAATAGCCAAAATGGAGAAAGAATATTATAGACCAATTTCCCTCATGAACATAGATACAAAAATTTTAAATAAAATATTAGCAAAAAGACTACAACAACTTATCATGAGAATAACACACTTTGATCAGGTAGGATTTATTTCAAAAATGCAAATCTGGCTTAATTTTAGTAAAACTGTCTGTATAATTGATCATATCAACAACAAAACTAGTAGAAACCATGTTTATCTAAATAGATAGAGAAAAAGCTTTTTGACAAAATACAACATCCATTCCTATTAAATACATGAGAAACCTCAGGAATAAATAGAGTTTTCCTTAAAGTAATAAGTAGCATCCACCTAAAAAACATCAGCAAGTATTTTATGTAATGAGGATAAGCTAGATGTGTTTCTAATAAGATTGAGGGTGAAACAACAATGTTCACTATCACCCCTGTTATTCATTTTGCTAGGTATAGCCACAAGAGAAGAAAAAGACCTTGGAGATATTAGTAACAAAGAGACTAACCCATTACTCTTATATATATATATGATGATATACTTACAGAATCCTAGAGAATAAAATAAAAAACTACTTGAAATAATAACTTTAACAAAATTGCAGGATATAAAATGAACTCATATCAATCCTTGTAATTCCTATATATTTCTAATGAAGCCCAATAGCAAAAAATAGTAAGAGAAATTCCATTTAAAGTTATTGCAGACATTATAAAACATTTGGGAGTCTACCTGGCAAAGAAACCCAGGAACTATATGAAAACAATTACAAAACAATTTTCACACAAATAAAGTCAGATCTAAGTAATTTGAAGAACATCACTTTCTTGGGGTTAGGCCATGCTAATATAATAAAAATGACAGTTTTATCTAAATTATTTTACCTATTTAGTGTCATACCAATCTAATTATCAAAAACTTATTTTACACAGCTAGCAAAAATAGTAACAAAATTCATCTGGAGGAACAAAAGGTCCAGAACATAAAGGGAATTAATGAAAAGAAATGCTAGGGAAGGTGGCCTAGCCAAACCAGATTTTAAAATGTGTTATAAAGCAACAGCCATCAAAACTACCTGGTACTGATTGAGGAATAGAGTGGTAGATCAGTGGAATAGAATAGGTACTCAAGACGCAGTTGTCAATGATTATAGTAATCTACCCTTTTATAAACCCCGAAACCAAAGCTTCTGGGATAAAAACTCCTTATCTGATAAATCTACTGGGAAAAATGGAAAATAGAATGGCAGAAACTGGGCATAGACCAATATTTTATACCATATACTATAGTAAAGTATAAATGTGTTCCCAATTTAGATATGAAGGCTGATATGGGAAGCAGTCTAGGAGAGAAAAGAATCGTTTACCTGTTAGATTTATGGAGAAGGGAAGAATTTATGACTAAAAAAGAGACAGAGAGCATTACAAAGAGTCAAATGGAAAATTTTGATTATATTAAATTGAAAAGTTTGTGTACAATCAAAGCCAATGTAACTAAGATTAGGAAGGAAGCAGAAAATTGGGAATGAATTTTTACAATAGTGTCTCTGATAAAGGCCTTATTTCTAAAACATAGAGAGAACTGAGTCAAATTCATAAGAATACAAGTCATTCCCCATTTGACAAATGGTCAAAGGATATGAACAGGCAGTTTTCAGAGGAAGAAATTAAAGATATCTATAAGCATATGAAAAAATACTCTAAATCACTATTGATTAGAGAAATATAAATCAAAACATCTCTGAGGTATCATGTCTCACGTGTCAGATTGGCTAACATGACAAAACAAGAAAATGATAAATGTTGGAAAAGATGTGTGAAAAACAGGACACTTATGCATTGTTGGTGGAGTTGTGAATTGATCCAGCAATTCTGGAGATCAATTTGGAACTACACCCAAAGGCATATAAATTGTATATATCCTGTGGCCCAGCAATACCACTTCTAGGGCTGTATCCTAAAAAGATCATCCAAGTGGGAGGAGGATGCATATGTACAAAAATATTCATAGCAACTCTTTTTGTGGTGGCAAAGAATTGGAAATCAAGAGGATACCCATCAATTGGGGAATAGCTGAACAAGTTGTGATATATGGATGTAATGGAATAGTATTGTGCGTTAAAAAATGAGATGCAGATGGACTTCTTAACAACCTGGAGAGACTTATGCTGAGTTGAGGGGAGCACAATCAGGAGAACATTTTACAGAATTATAGACACATCATACCTGTGATGACTGACTTTGATAGATGAAGCTCCCTTCAGCAATGCAAAGTTTTACGGCAACTCTGAAGGACTCAAGATAGAAAAGGCTATCCACATCCAGAGAAAAATTATGGAGTCTGAATGCTGATTGAATAAAACTACTTACTGTCTCTTTTACATTTTATTTTGTTTTTTCTCCCTCGTTATTCATCCCATTGGTTAAAATTCTTCTTTACAACTTGACTAATGTTTAATGTGAAAGTAACTAATTTTTAATGTGTTTAATGTGAATCAAATTCCATGACGCTGGGGGGAGAGGAGAGGAGAAGAGAGGGTGAGGGAGAAAATTTGGAGCTCAAAAACTTGTGGAACTGAATATTGTAAACTAATAGTAAATATATTTCAAAAAATAAAATGAACTGAAGAAGGAAAAAAAGTGTTTTGTAATTGTGTTCATATATTTCCTGAGTTTGTTTTGGCAGATAGACTCCCAAATATTTTATAATGTCTACAGTAATTTTAAATGGAATTTTTCTTTCTATCTCTTATTGTTGGGCTTTGTTAGCAATATATAGAAAGGTTGAGGATTTTTGTGGGTTTATTTTATATCCTGCAATTTTGCTAAAGTCATTTATAATTTCAAGTAGTTTTTACTTTATTCTCTGGGATTCTTTAAGTATATCCTCATGTTATCTGCAAAGAGTGATAAATTAGTTTCTTCTTTGCCTATTCTAATTCCTTCAATTTCTTTTCCTTCTCTTATTACTAAAGGTAATGTTTCTAGTACCATATTGAATAATAGTGGTCATAATGGACATCTTTGTTTCACCCCCTATTTTATTGAAAATACATTTAGCTTATCTCCATCCATGTAATTGCTAATGGTTTTAGATAGATGCTACTTATCCCATTAAGGAAGGCTCCATTTATTCCTATGCTCCCTAGAGTTTTTAATAGGAATGGGTGTTATATTTTGTCAAAAAGTTTTTTTTTTGGGGGGCGGAGCCAAGATGGAGGCGTAGAAGCAGCAACATAGCGCAGCTCTCACATAGCCACCCCAAAATACCCATAAAATAGGACTCTAAACCAATCCTGGAACTCCAAAACGCACACAAAGATACTTCCCACTAAAGTCAGCTC
>CM053580.1:181103967-181149159 GCA_028627135.1 Pseudochirops cupreus | reverse complement strand
TTCCCAATTTTTCCTCCACCTCTCTTACTTGATTTTCAAAATCCTTCTTGAACTCCTCCATGGCCTGTAACCAGTTCATATTTTTCTTGGAAGCTTTTGGTGCAGGAGTTCTGACTGTGTTGTCTTCCTCCTGTTCCATGATTTAATCCTTTTTCTCCCAAAAAAGGAATCTAAAGTTGGATGGCTGTGCTTGCTTTGCTTCCTTTGTTTGCTCCTATTGTCAGTCAATTACTTGACATTTGAGCTCATTTTGTCCTCCCTTCCATCTGTCGCCCCCACTTTTCTTTCCCCTTTCCCTTCCTGGTTCTTCCTTCACTTTTGCCTTACCTTCTATTAGCAACCTGCTCCTTCCCCCTTTCCTTTCTCTTTTCCTTTTTCCTTCCTACTTCCCTCTAGGATAAGATAAATTTCTATGCTCAACTGAGTGTGTGTATTATTCCCTCTTTGATCCAAGACTGATGATAGTAAGATTCAAATAATGCTCACACCTCCATTCTTTCCCTCTATTGTAATAGGTCTTTGTACCTCTTCATGTGATATAATTTACACCATTCTGCCTCTCCCTTTCCTTTTCTTCTGGTACAACCCTTTTTTTCAACCCCTTTTTATATCATCACATCAAGTCAACTTATATCCATACCCTTTGTCTATATATGCCTCATCAAAATGCCCTAATAAAGACACGGGTTGCAAGAGTTACAAATACTGTCTTTTCATGAAGGGAAAAGTGTTTAAATCTTATTGAATAACATTTTTTTTCTTTCTTGTTTACCTTTATATGCTTCTCTTGAGTCTTGTACTTGATGATCAAATTTATTCTTCAGTTCTGGTCATTTCATCAGGAAAATGTGAAAGTAACCTATTTCTTTTCCTATCTATCTTTCCCCTAAAAGATTATGCTTAATTTTGCTAGGCAGTTGATACTTGGTTGTAATCCAAGCTACTTTGTCTTCTGGAATATATTCCCAGTGTCATCTCTTTTAATGTAGAAACTGTTAAATCCTGAGTAATCCTGATTGTGGCTCCTTGATATCTAAATTGTTTCTTTCCTGATGCTTACTGTATTTTCTCCTTGACCTGATAATTCTGGAATTTGATTGTAATATTCCTTGGAGTTTTAATTTTGGAACCTCTTTCAGGAGGTATTTAGTGGATTCTTTTGATGAGTATTTTACTTTTTGTTCTAGGATCTCAGGACAATTTTCCTATAATTTCTTGAAAGATTCTGTCCAGGCTCTTTTTTTTTTTTTTTTATCATGGCCTCAGGTAATCCAGTAATTCTTAGATTCTCTCTCCTGAATCTATTTTCCAGGTCAGTTGCCTTTCTAATGAAGTATTTTACATTTTCTTTTATTTTTTTCATTCTTTTGATTTTGTTCAACTGATTCTTGGTTTCTCATAGAGTCATTAGCTTACACTGGACCAATTCAATTTTTTAAGGAATTGTTTTTTCAGTTAGCTTTTGTAGCTCCTTTTCCATTTGGCCAATTGTGTTTTTTAAGGAGTTGGTTTTTTTCAGTGAATTTTTTTTCCGTTTGGACAATTTTGTTTTTTAAAGAGTTGTTTTCTTCAGTCAATTTTTATGTTTTCTTTTCCAGACTCAACTTTTTTTTTCATAATTTTCCTTCAAAATTCTCATTTCTTTTCCCAAAGTTTCTTCTACCTTTCTTTCTTAATTTTTAAGATCCCTGTTAGATTCTTCCAAGAAGACTTTTTGGGTTTGAGACCAATTTATTTTCCCCTTTGAGGCTTCCCATGTAGGCAGTGTGATATTGTTGTCCTCTTCTGAGTTTGTCTTTTGATCTTCTTTGTTGCTCAGAGTCCTCCTGTGATCAGGACTCTCTTCTCTTTCTTCCTCTTTTTTCAATCCATTTTGTGACTTTTAAGGTTGAGCTCTGCTTCTGGAGCATAAAGGGCACTACCCCAAGCTTCTTATGCTGGGACCCAGTTAATGGTTTTCCACACTGGGGCCCCACATGCTTTTGGCTTACCAACTGAGATCATGGCCTGGCCTACTCAAACTGTTTGTGCTGGGGCTCCCAAGCATGCAGTTTGCCTTCAGCATTGAGACTGGAAGCCTCATTGCCGGCTTGCTGAGCCAGGATCAAGGGGCCCTCAGTTACTGATATGTGCTTGGAGTAAGAGCCTCCCATTGGCTTGCCTGGACACCATTTGTGCTCCTTTTTTACTCAAGTACGACAGACTTTTCCAGAAGTTCTTCTAAGCTGTCTTAAGCTAGAAAATCATTTCACTCCATCTTTTTGTGCATTCTGTTGCTCCAGAGTTCATTGATAGGCTTCATTTAACATTGTTTCTGAGGTAAACTGCAGGGAGCTTGGGCGACTTCTTAGTGTCTTTCCCTACCTTGGCTCTGTCCCCCAAAATATATTTTTTAAAAAGCTCTCAAACCCAAGGTTAAGTAATCTGAAGGTATTTGGGGCATATTATTCTTTCTAAGATAATTGTTCTTCCAAAAAAGAGTAACAGTCAGAGATCAATGTTTAATACTAATCATGAAGATTGCCAGTTTAGTGTAATGGAAAGAACATAGAACTCTGTGTTCATACAGTGGTTCTAATATTTACTAGCTTTGTGAGGATAGTGCACTCACTCAATCTTCCTATGCCTTGGTTTTCTCATTTGTAAAATGGGGATAATATTGTGCTTCATAGTGCTCTTTTAAGAAACAGGTTTTTTTTTCTTTTTTCTTTTTACTTGAAAGTGTTATATTAAAAAAATTTCTTGTTAACATAATTAAGTTTATCAGAAATAGTAGTAGATCAAAAGGAATGTATGTATGGGTTGGGTGGTGGGGTGGGCAAAGAATGCTTCCCAGTGTATCACAAGCTGAAGAACAAAGGCCACACTCTCTGTCTACTCTGATGAAGAATAATGTTTCTTGTTTGGGAAAAGAGTGCATCTTTTGGTTTATGAAGAGACATCAACTCTTTTAATCACCAAAGGTCTACTTAGTATATTCTTCCATCATTTAAATGAGTGGGCTTGATGAGATGAGGTCCAAAGCTCCTCCTACTCTAAAATTCTTAAATTAGTACCAATCTGAACTGAAAGAGTTAATGCCACTTCAAAATCGAAATCATTTATTCACCACTCACTGGCAGACTAAGGCCCAACATTTTCATTCTTTACTATGATTCTTGATCAATGAATACAAGTGAAAATTTATAAATAGTAAATAAATAAATGTGGATCTGATGGCAAATGCTGAAAACGGCAAAATGGAAGAGCAAAAACAATTTGAGAAAAGTGCCTGGAAGTGTCTGCATCACATATTTACTCAAAGGTTAATTTTAATTATGTGAAAACAGAGCTGACCCTGGAAATAAATTGCATTTTTTTAAAAAAGATCAAATTTGCCTTTGGAGTTCTGCCCCTCCTGCTTTATGGTGCCTATTCTCTATTTCCTAGGGTTCTCCTGTCCTGCTTTCAGGACTTTGCTGGAGCTTCCTCAAGCAAGTTCACCAGAGCAAGTTGTTCAATTTTTAGTGCAAGTATTTACCACTCAGAAATCAGCAAAGCTATAAATAAATTGAAGCTTGATTTATTGTCAAGACTTAAGAAAATGATGAAGAAAATGTTAAAAACAGATGAAAAATTAATATATATTTGTATATTTAAAAATATATTATGTGTATTTTTTTTCAAGTAAGCTTGTTAAACATTTATTAGCACACCTGTACGTTTGCAATACACATGTCTAGGGCCCTCAGGCTCCTTCCTGGCTGTGCAAAGACGTTGAAGTAAGACCCTATCTTACAGAAGGCCTATCTTCAATTGCTGTGAAACTCATTTTAAAATTACATTTTCCTTTTCCTTTCTTTTCCCCATTACAGCTGAGGTTCTCCCAATAGGACCATTCTCAGGGAGCTATTTAAAGAATACAATGTGCCTTACGCGTAAACAGATCTTTAATGGTTGTAATTGTTTGTCCTTGGTTCTTGAAAAAGGACAGATGACCTCAGGAGGTTGACGTCTTGGTCTACAGGGGAATTGGATTTAACAGAGGCAGACCTATGCAAAGTGCTAAGCCTTACTCTGTCCTCCTGACTCATCAGATTCTAGTGGCAAGATATACTGTCAAGACCACTGGTGATGGCCCTGTATGTATTGGGGGACCTTGATCTTTTTAAGCTAGGTCTTTCCCAGGTCTCAGTTTGAGCGAATGCCCATTCAGTAATTCAAGATTAGATAAGAATTAAAACAAAAGATGTCCTAGTTTGCCTTGCTAAATGGAAGTCCTGTTAGCTAGAGAATATTCTCCTTTTTAAAGTAGAAACTCATCCATTAAAATTAATTTCTAACTGCTGAATTTTCTGGAATTTGTAACAAAATGAATTTAAAGTGTTTGTATTCACGATGGAGGGGGAGAGCGTGCTAGTCTTATGTCTACCCCATTGACATTTTTCAATCACAAAGCTGGCCTGCTGTGTAGAGAACAATTTATAGGATAGACCTTCAATTAGAGAAGCAGCATTGTCTAATGAAAGAGCATTGGACTTGGAGAGAGAATTTTTATGAAAATCTTCTACTGTCAGTGTGTCTCAGGGCAAGTCACTTAACCTCTCTGTACTCTGTTTCATCATCTGCAAAATGAGAGAACTTGACTAGATGATCTCTGTTTCCTTTTAGTTCTACATCTATAATTCAACTTTCCTAAAGATAAGTAGAAATATAATTGAAGTCAATTCAAATGAGGTGATGATGAAAGACTAGGATTTTTAAAATGGGACCTGAAGGAAAGAACACCATGAATACATCAGCTAAAATTCTTTTTTAAATTTCCATCTAGTACCAACTACATAATTACAGTGTGCAAAGTCATAAGCCTTACTCTCTTCTCCTGATTCATCAGAGTCTAGTGGCAAGATATACATCAAGACCACTGGTGATGGCTCTGTGTGTGGTGGGAGACCTTGGACTTTTAAAGCTAGGTCTTTCCCAAGTCTTTATTTTGTTTTGTTTTGTTTTTTTAGCACTGTGGAGTAGCTTAGGAATAAAAATTTTCTAGTTCCTTCTATTTTCCAAATTCAGTTAGCAGCAGTTAGAAATATCCTTAAGGGCTAAATCTATAGTCCTCATACAAGCCACATACTCATCGAAGACAAAAAGAGTTTATTTTTGTATTAGCAGCTTGGTAATCAAATTCATGAAACAATTTTTTCAGACTCTAACCCTGTCCTTTGTTTATAGAATGCTTTTTACTCATGGAATAATAGGAAGAAAACCTATACACACATATGTACACACACATTTAATATGGTGAATGGTTTTATTTATTAGCAAGTGTGCTGAGTTTTCTCTCTCTTTATTTATGGTGTATTGCCAAAACGGATGTGCAGCAGTGTCATAAACGTACGCAATTTCTTTGAGCTAATAACTAATACTGAGTGAATCAGCACCAAATATATAGTCCATTAAGTTTCTAACGACAGCTGTAATTTTCTTTAGTAGACCTAGGCACGGGCTCTATTTCTCGTTAATATAAACCTGAGGAGGAAAAAGCTGAGAGCTGAAAGACAGAAAGGTTTCCAAATTCTGCACACAGGCTCTGGTGATAGGGCAAAGAGTGCTGGAGTTTAAAAAATTTAAAATGGACTTTTAGCTCCTTCCTCTCTCTCTCTCTCTCTCTCTCTCTCTTTCTCTTTCTCTCTCTCTCTCTCTCCTTCTCTCCCTCTCTCTCTCTCTTTTTCTCTCCCCATTCTCCCATAGCTTTAGTTGTTAAATATACTATTAAACTTAAGCTATGCTGTATAGAAATGTCAAGAAAAAAATCATAATTCCACAAAAAAGCAATAGTCTTCATGTCTTCCTACCTGTATACATCACCGTTAACTAGATTTTTGTGGAATTGAATAGAAAAGGCCAACACACATGCAAAGATATTTCGACTTAATACCAAAGAATACAAAAAACACATTTTCAGTGATAGCAGCACCTTAAGCCTTGCTATTTGATGGCAGCTTCTTTTGAGTAGGGGCCACATTAAAAAGGAAAACCAAGAAAAGTGCCCTTTTCTTTTTTTGTTGCATAGCTTATAGAAATATGTTTATTTTGCATTTTCTATTTGCATACATACCACTCTTCTTGTTTCTTTGATAAAATTTTTATGACCAATAAATTATAAATCATGCCTATGTATAATTTATCCCTTTAAATACATATTTTATTTTTTGGCTTTTTAAATGAAAACTGTCTTTAGCTTTGTATTTTTTTTTTGGGATTCAAATGCAATACTTTAAGAAATTCATGAATAAAGCATGTTTCAACCCAAATTTGCATTTTTATAGTGTCTGCTGTGGAAGAGTATAGATTTTGCTTTCTGAGTGTACTCTTTCAAGCAGACACGATTCCCTTAAGAATAAACCTTGAGAAAATTCACTTGCCCTTCATAAAACATACGTTTCATTATCTCCTTATAAATTGGACACTTCCCCAACATGCTTGCTCATTATTTGTGTCTACTGTCTGAAAATGGTAATACTCTCTAGTTCACATAGGTATACACATAGACCCAGGAACACAAACAAAAAAATGACCATTTCATTTAAAAAAAATTGAGTCTGCTAAGTGATATAGTCCCAGTAGTAAAAATTCTACTTCTGGAAAAATAATCTTCAAATAATATGCACTTGTTAGATAAGACTTTGATGTGGAAGGAATACATTTTTTTCCTTAGCAGCCATCAATCAGTCATATGGCATTGACTTGGTACTATAATGCATGGGTAAAAAAAAAAGTAGCTATTTTATTTGAACATGCAATAACCTGTAGAATAGCTTGAGCTAAAGCAACTTGTGTTGATAAATTGAAAATGGACATTCTTTAATGAAGAATAAGGCTGGAAAGGTCATATCAAGTATTAGCTTGTATTTAAGAGAAACATTGCTATTCAGATAGGAAAAGGGATGTATTAATGATATGAGAAATATATAGCTACTTCTCAATTAAACACTTTGAAATATGAAGGTGAACATGAATAAATGAAACTTGCAAATGGTCTTAAATCTCATTTTTGCTGTTAGTTTTACTCCTTTTTTTCATAAAGCCTTTTTGTCAGAATAATATTAAGTAGAGGATTTGAATAATGACATTTTCTTTCCTTGAAGAGGCAACAAGGTTGATGGAAAGGACAACAGATGTCCAGTCAGAAGAGTTTATGACCTGGATTCAAATCCTGAATCTATCACCTATACAATCTTAGGAAAGTTGCTTTATCTTGTTATGCTTCATTCTGAAGAAGAAGAAGAAGAATAAGAAGAAGAGGAGGAGGAAGAGGAGGAGGAAGAAGAAGAAGAAGAAGAAGAAGAAGAAGAAGAAGAAGAAGAAGAAGAAGAAGAAGAAGAAGGAGAAGAAGAAATTTTAGATCATAATTCTTTATTTACAGTTCTTGAAGTGGTCCATGGAGAGATTGAAGAGGTCTTAAGAACTTGAATGAGAAAAGGAATATACATCTTTAATTTCAATAACCCTTTGATCAAAATTTAGCATTTCCTTCAATTATTTGAAAACATTATACAGAGAAAAGGTCAAGAGGCTTGACCACATTACCAGAGGGTGCATGGCACACAAATAAGGCTAGGCTAAGAACCCTTCAACTTCAACTAGATGATTTCTAAGGTATCTTACAGCTCATAATCTGTGCTCTTATCACTCCCTTAAATTGCTAGCACTTTTTGTTAAGAGATATTAGTGAAAAATGAAATGTCTCAAATTAAGGCAAGTCTTAATGTGGTAGAATAGAAAGTATTTGAGGACAACTAGGAACATGGTATCTCTGACCAAAACATAAAAGCAGGAAGGAAGCCTAGTGGATAGTGTTGGATCTGGAATCAGGAAGACCTGAGTTCAAATCCTGCCTCATATACTTAAAAACAGTGGAAACCTGGACAAATCACTTAACCTCTGTTTTCCTTAGTTTCTCAGCTGTAAAATGAGGCTAATAGTAGCACCTACCTCCCAGGACTGTTATAAGGATAAAAATGAGATAATATATATTAAGCACTTGGAAAACCTTATATAAATGAAATAAAATAAAAGCTAGATATTATTATTACCTACCTACTTGTTGTTACCCTCAAATCTGACCACTTTACTGTTAAAGTGCAAAGCAACTATGAAAAAGTTAATACATTAAGCCATCAGTCTTTAATAACTTTGTGTAAATAAGTTCATAAAAATATAAATTGAGAGCTAAAAGGTCACACAAATAATTGTGTTCAGTCCTCTCATTTTACAGACAAAGGACAAGAGGGGTTAAGTCATTAGTACAAGATCACATGGGTTATAAATAGGAGAGCTGGGATTTGAACCAAGGTCCAATTACTCCAAAGCCAGCACTCATTCGGCTATTATTATTTAGCTGATCTTTCACAAAATGAAAGCAAGTCCTCTTGAGAATGGGACAAAAGACAGATAAAATTTAATAAGAGTTGTTGGTGAAAAGTCTAGGGCAGTGTTTGAAAAGGATAGGCCTGTATGCCGAGCACCCCAGTGGGGTAACTGAAGCATTCAAGGATGAGGATCTATAGTACCCTGAGGAGAGGAGCACAGTAAGGAGAAAAGGGTGATGAGAGGACAGTCTGCATAATTCTGTCAGATAAGACCAATAATGTTGAAAATTTAGTCAGAAAGATAGAAAAAACAGGATGAAAGATCAAGTATCAACTTCAAAGAGAATGAAAAAGATAAGATTTAACCATGGCTTTATTTGTTTGAGATTTCCTGGAAATTGGTATCTGTGAATAGTATCTACTTTTTCTCAGTCATTTAAATTACTTTCAGAAATAATCTTCAGCTAAAAATTTATACACTCAGTACTTATCAGAAGAGAGAAAAGGTAGAAAAGAAAAGTTAGTAGTGTATTTTTTCTTGAGGAATATTTAGACCAGGAATGTTTACTTCCTACTACTGCTATCAGAATATTCAAGCTATAAAAAGAATTGAAAATATTCTAAAAATAAAATGTTTTCCACTAAAACCAGGCTTCTGGCTTTTACCCTTATTTTAGATAACTCATGTTCTCTCAAATTTGTCAGCTGAAGCATCAAATGACTAACACAATCTATTTTGATGAGTCAGTGCACAATGAGAGTATTGCTGAATGTCCAGAATAGTAATTCCGGGTTGGAATAGGAACAAGGTGCCTATGTCATTAGCATAACGGAGGTTGACACATATATGTGTGTATATATATATTTATATATACACACACACACACATATATATACACATACACACACACATATATACATATACACACATATATATACACATATATGTATATATACATATATACCTACATATGCATATATGTGTGTAGATGTGTATGTATAGATGTGTGTGCATGAGTATGTGTGTGTGTGTACACATTATATAAAGTTTCTGATAATACTAATAGAAGTACTTTGCAACTATAAACATATTCAACTTTCTAACTAAACAAAGATGAAGAAGGAATGCTAAATGGACAATGAATAATACCATAATAAGCAATCTGTAGGATTATGCTTTGAGTTTTCCTCACTAAAAGGGTTTTCCAATAACTTTAAGTTACTGTATTATTGAACTCTTCTGCATTATAAAACCCTGGGAAACACTCTAACTCCATACTGAAACAATATCAAGCATAGTATAGATGCCCATTTGATATTTTTATGTTTGATAAATGGTTGAACAAACGTAGTTCTAAGTCCAACTTTGAGATACTGAGACAGAAAATTAAGAGAAAAAATGCTTACATACCTAGAAAGAAATAACATCTGCAATTGAAACTGAATTTTAGCATTGTATTCATGCTATTTCCCTTCCAATTCTGCTTTCATATGTCAATACTTTGGCTCAGTGATTTCTTTGGTAATGGGAACTCTTTTTTTCCAACTCTGGAGCATATCAAAACTCACCCATGCCTTCTTATCTCACATCATTTTGATCTGTTTCTTTAAAACATAACTAGAAAATCGAGCATATTCATCAGAAGCTTTTCTCTTCTCTTCTGTTTCAGCAATACCAAATGCAACACTTGAGCTGTGTTTTACACTAGCTTCTATTTTCATAAGACCTGAGATACACTCTGTGGATCCATTCCTTACCTACTATATTCTATTAGCATCATTATCACCCCATAATTATGTTAAGAGCACTGAACTTAGAACATTTGAGGCTGAGTCTCACTGTTGTTGTTTACAGATCATTTTAACTTTTTGTGCCTTGATTTTCCATTTTGAAATTGAGGGAGTTGAACCATGTAAGTTCTAAGGTCTATTCCAGCTCCAAATCCTATGATCCTCAGATATGGTCACTCAGGAGAGTGTCTGGTTATATTCCCAGCCCATTACACACTCTGACCAAAAAGCCTTCTTAGGTCCTAAGTTCATAAGTACACAATCTGAAGTTCATGCCATCCAGGCAGAAAATATAACAAGTAGTTATGGGAAGTTAGAGATTCTTTTTTTCAAACTTGTCATCTTGGAAGAGAAAATGACCCTTTTTTTTGTAGCTCAGACAAGAAGCAAACAGAATATGCCTTTGCTGACTGAACTGAAAAATCAAAATTGACAAATCCTGAAAGAAAAGAAACTTACCATTGCAAAGTCAGGCATGGCTGTTCATGCTACCTTGACTTCTCTGGCATCCTCCTGCTGCTTCACAGTAGCCTCTCAGGGACAAATGACATTAGTCTGAGTTCAGACAAGTCAAGAAAAGGAAAGATAATTTTATAGTAAAGAAATAAAAGTGTTGACACAGAAGACAAGCAACCTGTACTGATGTGGTGAAGGGTCAGGAAGAAGGATCTTTCTAAAATTCAGCATAAAGTTTGAGAAAAGACTGAATAAATATACTAGTGTCTATTCAGTTACAAAATACATTTTAAATTACAGGAGCTGAGCTTACATTTTAATGACAACCCCTACCACACCACACACAATTATTAGGGTTAATTTCTAACAAGAAAATAAAAAAAAGAAACAAAAACAAAAATAAAACTTCCTCAGTCTCAGTCTCCAGTTCTTTTTTTTTTTGGAGGGGAGAGGGCAGGGCAATTAGAGTTAAGTGAACTTGGCCAAGGTCATATGGCTAGTAAGTGTTAGGCATCTGAGTCCTCCTCACTCCAGGGCCAGTGCTCTATTCACAGTACCACCTACCTGCCCCCTGTTCTCTAGTTCTTAAAACACAATTATCTATCTGTCTGTCTATCTGTCTATCTATCTATCTATCTACCTATCTATCTATCTATGTTAACCTTTCAGTTAATGTCATGATTGGAAAAAGAGTAAATGAAAACATAGAAAATATGCAGCAAAAGGCAAATATAGTCAACCCCTGGATAAGAGTTTGGGCCACATAAATTCCTGAGAAGTTTCTGTACAAAAGGGAAGGTAGGTCTGTGGGAATATCTCTCTACTTTGTATTTACACCACACACACACACACACACACACACACACACACACACACCACACACACACACACACACACACACACACACACACACACACACACATATATACAGTACCAGTATAGGTACCAGTGAAGGCAGATAATTGAGGAGTCTGATTTTTTCCCCTCTAAAGCATTGCACAATGAAGCAGTACTGTGTTCCATGAAACAAGAAGGAAAGACAGAATTTAGTGCTTAGAAAAGAAACAGTAACTTTAAAATTTTATGTTGATTAAGTCTTCTCCCTTGATCTTCAGAATATCATATTCCAGGCCCTTCGATCCTTTAATGTAGAAGCTGCTAGATCCTGGGTTATCCTAATTGTGTTTCCACAGCATTCAAATTGTTTCTTCTTGGCAGCTTGTAATATTTTCTCCTTGATCTCAGAACTCCATAACCTGGCTATAACATTCCTAGGAGTTTTTTTTTTTTTGGATCTTTTTCAAGAGGTGATTGGTGAATTCTTTCCAGTTCTGTTTTTGCCTTCTGATTCTAAAATATCAGGTCAATTTTCCTTGAGAATTTCTTGAAGGATGATTTCTAGGTTCTTTTTTTGATCATGGCTTTCAAGTAGTCCAATAATTGTTAAATTATCTCTCCTGTATCTATTTTCTAGGTCAGTGGTTTTTTCAATGAGATATTTCACATTGCCTTCTATTTCTTTCATTTGTTTGGATCTGTTCAATAGTATCTGTAAGGAAAATTCCATTGCATCTACCCGGTCACAAACTCAGGGGCGCTAACGTGACAGCCTGGGGCCCGGGTAGAGGCCCTGGCATGTCTTGAAACCGCTGATGTGGCAAGTTTCCAACCACAAGAGTTGGGCTTGGCACACAAGGCAGTGGGTGTGACAGGCATGGTACGAGAGATGCCTCCCTAGCTTCGGGGCTGTACACGATAGGTCCACTGGATGGTGACCCCCCAAAAGGGGACGGAGTATGGAACGGAGATATCAGGAGTGAGGCGAGGGGGGAGGGGGATTCAGCCCGGGAGAAGATTCGGGAGAAGACCGAAACGGGCAAGGCAGAGTAGGGCCGCTTAAGCTTGCACAATTGTAATCACTTGTAATAAAAGTTAATGAGCCGCCTTGCCCAGAGCTGTGGTCGTTCTGTGGGGAGCATTCTCTAACCCGGCGGGGGGTTAGAGCCAGCTGCAGCTGAAGGCCGAGGAGAGATCTCGGCGGGAGGAAACCAGAGGGGTAAGTGCCCTGGTTGTCTTAGGGCCCTCAGAGTAATAAGGATTAAAACCCTAAGAAGTATCTTGATTTCTCACAAAGTCATTTGCTTCCATTTGCTCCACTCTAATTCTGAAGGAAGTATTTTCTTCAGTGAACTTTTGAGATTCTTTTTCCATCTGGCAAATTCGACTTTTTAAGGCACTCTTCTCCTCTTTGGCTTTTTGAGTCTCCCTTGCCATTTGAGTTAGTCCATTTTTTAAGATGTTATTTTCTTCAGTTCGGTTGTTGACTCTTATCATGATTTTCTTGAACACTCTCATTTCTCTCCCCAATTTTTCCTCCACGTCTCTTATTTGGTTTTAAATTCCTTTTTAAGCTCCTCTATGACCTCTGTTGAGTTCGTATTTTTCTTGGAAGCTTATGTTGTGGAAATTCTGATGTGTTGCCTTTCTCCCGCTCCATGCTTTGGACCTTTTTGTCCCCAAAGAAGGAATCTATAGTTGAATTGCTGAGCTTGATTTGCTTCCTTTGCCTGCTCATGTCACCAGTCAATTAATTTGCTTTTTGAGCCACAGTAGTACTCTGCTTTCAGAGGGGAGAGTTTGTCCCAAATTGCTGAGGTTTTTGCAGCTGCTACAGGTATTAGGAGGCTGCCATTTTTTGCAGCCCCCACCAGCTTTGGCTCACTGAAAACATACCTCAGGACCACCACCCAAGACCATGATCACATGCAGGCAGCTCTAGGCAAGAGCACTTAGCCTCTGAATGAGTGCTTTGCCCCCTTGCAATCTGCAGGCTGAGAGCTTCTGAAGCAGCCACGTGGAGGTGGCTGCAGGGCCGCTGCTTCAGACTGCTGCTAGTTATAGAGGCAGTTTGGCCAAACCTTATTCCCCAAATTTAGCCAAGTTCCACTGACCTTTTCTCTTTTTCCTTGGCTCTTGTGGATTGGTGATTCTGGAGATTACCACAGCTGCTGATGATCGGTGCTCCTGAATGCTACAGCCATGGCTTCTCCTGGATGCCCTGGGGCTGAAACCACATGAGACTGGGCTCTGCTTCCAGTGTACTGTGATGACCATCTGCTGGGTTGCCTTCAACAGGAACTTTGTTACTCTATCATTTTTGTGGAGTCTGGAGCTCTAAAATTTGTTTAGAGTCATATTTCTTAGGCATTTAAGGTGGCATTGGGGGGAGCTCATGGAGTTCCAGTGTTTCTATGCCACCATCTTGACTCTACCCTATACAGAGTCCATTTTTTTCTTTTAAATGTTGAGGTTTAAATTCATTTTCTTCCTCTAACCTCTTTGATTTCTGATTCTTTATCCTCACAAAAAAGAACTAATATAAATAGTTTTGTACATATAAGTCTTTTACTTTTTTCTTTGCTCTCTTTGGGATACAGAGCAAGTAGAGGTATTGATGGGTCAAAGGATATATACAGTTTTATAGCCACCTAGTTCCAAATTGTTCTCCGGAATGGTTGGGTCACTTCACTACTCTACCAGCAGTTGATTAGTATACTTATTTTTTTCCCCTTCCCTTCCAACATTTGTCATTTCTGATAATGTAAGGTGGTAGCTCAGACTTATTTTAGTTTGTGTTTCTCTAATCAATAGAAATTTAGAGCAGTTTTTCATTTGATTTTAGATAGATTTGATTTCTTCCCCTGAAAAACTGTCTATTTACATCCTTTGATCAATTATAAGTTGGGAAATAGCTCTTATTTTTTTACACTAAGTTCTATATTCAGCATATATTTGAGAAATGAGGCCTTTTTTAGAGATACTTGTAAATTTTTTTGATAGTTCAATGTTTATTGTGCCTTTTTTGCTTTTTTATTATTGAAACTTAAATATACAGTAAGAAAAGAAAAATAAATATATTATAAACATAAATACTGAAACAAATACAATATAATTAAAGAAAAAAAGGCATCATGTGCACAACAGAATTTAAGAGAGGATTCCAAATATAGCAATAAATTTCCTTTTCAAGAAGGCATACACAATAAATACTACCTGGTGGGTTGAGAGCTGTCCTTCTTTGCTTCTTTGTTAGTTTTCTTTTGTTCTCCACTGTGCACTTTTTATTTTGTTCTTTTTTTTTTTCCTTTTTCCGCTCCCCTCCACCCCCTCTCCTCCAGAGGCTACAATTAAGCATGGATATATTTAGATATAGATTCATATATAAATATATGCTCATACATACATATATACATACATGAACATATACTTTTCCTAACAAATTCTACTTCTGATCTTTGTTTTTGTGTTTGTTCTTTCTTATTTTTTTTGAGTTACAAATTTTCTCCCCATCTTCCCCCTACCCACCACTCCAAAACAGCCATCCCACTCTATACCCCCTCCCCCAATCTGCTCTCTCCTATATCCTCCCCCATGACCCCTCTGACTTTCTGGTAGGGCAAGATGGATCTCTCTACCCCAATGCCTGTATATCTTATTTAACAGATGCATGTAAATAATAACAATACATACATACATACACACACATATATTTTCAACATATGATTTTAGAATGTTAAATTCTAGATTCTTTCCCTTCCACAAACATCACCCACCCCCACTGGAAAGACAAGCAATTCAATACAGGCTGTACATGTGTAGTTATGCAGAACATCTCCACAATGGACATATTGCCTATATTTCCCTCCTTCTTATCCTGCTCCCCACTTGTTCTATCCTCTACTTTGTCCCTGTCTCTTTACAAAAGAGTGTGCTTCTAACAACGCTCCCTCCCAACCTGCCCTCCCCTCCATCATCCCCCCTCTTACTCCCTTCTCCGCTACTCTCCTGTAGGGCAAGATACCCAATTTAGAGTGTATGTTGTTCCTTCCCTAAGCCAAATTCAATGAGAGTAAGGTTGACCCATTCCCTTTTGCCTTCCTGTTCTTTCCCTCCATTGTAACAGTTATCCCTTGACTCTTCCATATGAGATGATTAACCCCATTCTGTCTCTCTCTGTCTCCTCTCCCACCTCTCAATTTCAGCTTTTAAATATCATCCCTCCTTATTCAATTGATCCTTTGCCCTCTGTCTATGTACACATATATACACACTCCATATGTGTTCATATGCACATATATCCTCCTATATAGACATATGTGTATGTATACATATACATATATACATACATATATACATATATATACATACACACACATATACACGCACACACATGCACAATTATGTTCCCTTCACCTATCCTCATACTGAGAAAAGTTTCATAAGTTACAATTATCATTTTTCCATGTTGGCATGTAAATAGTTTATCTTTGATAAATTCCTTATGATTTCTTTACCATGTTTACCTTCTCATGCTTCTTGTATTTGAGTGTAAAATTTTCTATTCAGTTCTATTTTTTTCCTCAAGAATGCTTGAAAGTCCTCCACCTCATTGAATGACCATATTTTCCCCTGAAACATTATACTCAGTTTTGCTGGGTAGCTGATTCTTGGTTTTAATCCTAGCTCCCTTGATCTCTGGAATATCATATTCCAGGCCCTTTGATCCCTTAATATAGAGGCTGCTAGATCCTGTGTTATCCTGATTGTGTTTCCACAGTATTCAAATTGTTTCTTCTTGGCAGCTTGTAATATTTTCTCCTTGATCTGGGAGCTCTGGAACCTGGCTATAACATTCCTAGGGGTTTTCTTTTTGAGATCTTTTTAAAGAGGTGATTGGCAAATTCTTTCAAGTTCTATTTTGTCCTCTGGTTCTAAAATATCAGGTCAATTTTTCTTGAGAATTTCTTGAGGGATAAGTTCTAGATTCTTTTTTATGATCATTGCTTTCAGGTAATCCAATAATTTTTAAATTGTCTCTCCTGGATCTATTTTCCAGGTCAGTGGCTTTTTCAATGAGATATTTCACATTGCCTCCTATTTCTTTTATTTGTTTGGATCTGTGTAGTAGTATATTGATTTCTCATAAAGTGATTTGCCTCCATTTGCTCTACTCTAATTCTGAAGGAATTATTCTCTTCAGTGAGCTTTTGAGATTTTTTTTTCCCCCTCTGGCAAATTTGACTTTTTACAGCATGCTTCTCCTCATTGGCTTTCTGGGCCTCTTTTCCCATTTGAGTTCATGTATTTTGTAAGGTGTCATTTTCTTCAGTCAAGTTGTTGATTCTTTTTTCATGATTTTCTTGCATCATTTTCATTTCTCTTCCCAATTTTTCTCCACTTCTCTTAATTGGCTTTCAAAATCCTTCTTAAGCTCCTCTATGGCCTGTAATCAGTTTACGTTTTTCTTGGAAGCTTTTGGTGCAGTAGTTCTGACTGTGTTGTCTTCTTCTCATTCCATGCTTTGATCCTTTTTGTCCCCAAAAAAGGAATCTAAAGTTGGATTGCTGTTCTTACTTTGCTTCCTTTTCCTGCTTATGTTGCTAGTCAGTTACTTGACTTTGGAGCTCTGTCTAACTCTGCTTTCAGAGGGAAGAGCTTTTTCCCAAATCACTGGGGTTTTCACAGCTGCTGGAGCTAATAGGAGGCCACCATCTCTGCAGCCCCCACTCTCTTTGGCTCACTGGTCACACACCTCAGGACTATCACCCAAGGCCACAATCCTGATCCAGGCAGATTAAAGCAAGAACACTTAGCCTCTGAACAGGTACTTGGCCCCCCTGCAATCTGCAGGCTGGGAGTTCTGAAGCAGTCATGTGGAGGTGGCTACAGAGCCCCTGCTTCCACTGCTTCTTGCCCTGGGGGCAGAAGGCTGGACTTGCTCCTTTGCCCCAAATTTAGTTGAATTCCACTGACCTTTCACTTTGTCCTTGGCTCTTATGGGTTGATAATTCTGGAAACTGCCACAGTTGCTGGTGATCCATTCTTCTAAATGCTCTAGCCACAGCTTGTTCTTATCACCCTAGGGTTAAAGCTGCACTTGCATGCATTGCTGGTCTTTGCTCCCAGCATGCTATGGTGAACCCTTCCTGTCTGCCTGCCAGGCTGCCTTCAGCAGGAGCTTTGTTTCTCTGTCATTTTGTGGGTTCTGGAACTCTAAAGTGTGTTTAAAATCATATTTTATAGGTATTTAAGATGGTTATGGGAGGAGCTCATAGAGTTCTCCTGCTTCTATGCTGCCATCTTGACTCTGTGCCAGAACCTCATTTGATTTTTAAAATCTTTTTTTTAAGTTCTTCTTTGAATTCCTTTTAGCAGGTAACCATTTGACACTACTCTCTGGGATAGAAGAGGGTTTCTTTGCTTAAGTATCCTCCTCTGAAAATGAATTCTGGTCTTCTCTATTTCCATAGTAACTGTCTGTGGTTGGATTCATTCTCCTTTGCTAAAAAAATGTAGTAGCTTAGTTTTTATAATCACCTCTAGTCCTGGAGGATGGGGCATGTTGTCTCTGGCCTCAGATCTTCCTTCAGTGCTCCCCTCTGGCCTGGAACTCTAACTAATGGCTGCAGCCTCCTATAACTGCCCACAGCCAGCAGCATCCCTGCTGCACTGCTTCTGCACTCACCAGGTATGTGCTGGTTCCTTCTCATCCCTGCTGTGTCTCTGCAGCATAATTGAGTCTGGCATTTGTTGTCAACAGAGATCCCCTCAATCTTTCTTGCCTCAAAATCAAAACAACTCTGAGGTACCACATCTCACCTGTCAGATTGCCTAACATGACAAAACAGGAAAATGATAAATGTTGGAAAGGATGTGGAAAAATTGGAATACTAATGCATTTTTGGTTGCGTTGTGAACTGATATAACCATTCTGGAGAGCTATTTAGACCTAAAGGATATAAAAATGTCCATACCTTTTGACCCAGCAATACTACTTCTAGGGCTTTCTCCCAAAGAGATCATAGAAGTAGAGGAGGACCCGTATGTTCAAAAATATTTATAGCAGCTCTTTTTTGTGGTGGTAAGGAATTGGAAATCAAGGGGATGTCCATCAATTGAGGAATGGCTAAACAAGTTGTATGATATGAATGTATTGGAATACTATTGTGCTATAAGAAAAGAAGAGCAGACAGACTTCATTATAATCTGGGGAGATTTATATAAACTGATGTTGAATGAAGAGAGCAGAACCAGGAGAACTTTGTACACAATTACAGACACATCATATCTGTGACGACTAATTTTGATAGACTGGGTTCCTCTCAGCATTGCAAGGCTATAAGACAACTCTGAAGACACACAATGGAAAGGGATATCCACATCCAGAGGAAAAAACTACAGAATCAGAATGCCAATTGAAGTAAACTACTTATCTCTCTTTTGTGTTTTGTTTTGTTCCTTCTTTCTTGCTCTTCACCCCATTGGTTATAACTCTTCTTTACAACTTGACTAATGTTTAATGTGAAGGTATTTGTAGAACCTTTATTGGATTGCATGCTGCCATCGGGAGGGCAGGAAGGAAGAGAGGAAGTGGGAGAAAATTTAGAACTCAAAGGATTGTGGACTTGAATGATTTAAACTAAAACTAAATAAATACATTAAAAAAAATCTTTCTCAGCTCAGATGTCCAATACCCCTCACTGTCCCAGGCGTTCCTGTATCTAGGGCTGAGGTAGCCTTCCAACTCAGCTAACCCAAGGGCATGCCGCTTGTTGTTTAAGCAGACCTAGGACCTAGACTGGAGGTGTTTACTCTCCACAGGGACCGATCCTCATCCTGGGTCTTTGTTTCAGTTATTCTCCAGTTATCCCAAGAGGACCCTTGTTCTGCCCCTGCTCTTACTTATTTTTCCCTCTTGGTATTTACCCTAAGGGGCTATTTCATCTCTTTTGTGGGGGGAAATCTTGAGAGCTTGGAATTTTCTGACCTACTTCACAATCTTCCCAAAATCCTCTCCTCTATGGTACCTTTTAGCATAATGTAGTTTCCCTGAACTTTTCTTTTAATTAGGTTTATTTTTGCTTTTGATTTGTGTGAGATCATTATTGCTACCTCTGTCTTTTTTTTTAAGATTCTGCTCTAACCCTTTATTTTAAGTCTCCATGTGTTTTTCTGTTTCAAGTATGTTTCTTGTAAACAAAATATTGTTGGATTCTGTTTTCTAATCCATTGTGTTATCTGCTTCTATTTTATAAGTGATTTAATCCAATTCATTGTCACAGTTATATTTAATAACTACGTATTTCCCTTCATCAACATCATCATCGTCTTCTTCTTCTTCTTCTTCCTCGTCCTCCTCCTCTTCCCCTTCCTCTTTCTTTTTTTCCCTCTGTCTTTTATCCCATTCCTCCTTAAAAACATATTTTGCTTCTGACTACTGCCTTCCTTAATTTGACCTCCCTTTTATTAGCCTTTTCTTTCTCTTTCTCCTCCTACTGGGTAAGTTAGATTTCTATACACAATTGAATGTGTATATATATTCTTCCTTCTTTGAATCAATTCTGATAATAAATTCAAGTTTTGCCTCCCCTACTACCTTTCCCTTAACTGTAAAAGCTCTTCCTTACAAACCATTTTCATAAGAGAAAATTTCCCCCTCTGCCATTGTTCTTCTCCTAGGGCATCTTTCTTTCTTACAACTTTTTAAAATTATTCCCACATTATTAACTCATACTCATGTTTTCTGTCTATGTAAGCTCCTTTTAGCTGCCCTAATAATGATAAAGTTCTTAGGAGTTAAGTGTATAATCTTCCTTATATAGGAATATAAATAATTTAACTTCATTGATTCCTTTATTATTACTTTCTTATGTACCTTTTTATGCTTCTCTTGAATCTTGTATTTGACTGTTAAAATTGTCTATTTTGCTCTGGTTGTTTCACCAGGAATCCCTTTTAGAACATCACATTCCAATTCCCCTGATCTTTTCACGTGGAAGTCACTAAATCCTATGCGATTCTGACTGTGGTTCTATATTTTTTGAATTGTTTCTTTCTGGATGCTTGAAGTATTTTCTCTTTGACCTGGGAGGTCAGCAATTTGACTATCATATTCCAGGGAATTTTAATTTTGGGATCTTTTTTAGGAGGATATCAGTGAATTCTTTCAATTTTGATTTTATCATTTCAATTATAGATATTTGGATAGTTTTCCTTGATAATTTCTTGAAATATTGTGTCTAGGCTCTTTCTTTGATTATGGCTTTCAGGGAGTCCAGTAATTCTTTAATTGTCTCTTCTCAATATATTTTCCAGGTCAGTTGTTTTTCCCAATGAGATATTTTATGTTTTCTTTTTTTTTTCATTCTTTTTACTTTATTTCATTGTTTTTTTGTCTCATGGAGTCATTAGCTTTCACTTACACATTTCTAAGTTTTAAGAAATTATTTTCTTCAGTGAGCTTTTGAACCCCCTTTTTTGCCTTTTTGGAGGGGGGGAGGGAGGGCAATTGGGATTAAGTGACTTGCCCAAGGTCACACAGCTAGTAACTGTTAAGTGTTGGAGGCTGAATTTGAGCTCAGGTCTTTTTTACTCCAGGACCAGTGCTCTATTCACTGTACCACCTAGCTGCCCCTTTTTCCTTCTTTTTAAAGACTTTCTGTCTTCAATGTATTTTTATGCCTCTTTTAAAAAATCAATTTTGTTTTTAAATGTGTTGTTTTCCTTCAATATTTAGTTTTGTGCCTCTTTTATCAAGTGCTAATTATTTTTTTTCATATTTTTCTTGCATTTCTAATTTCTAATTTCTTTTTCTTCCAATTTTTTTTCTACCACTCTTATCTCCTTCTTTAACTTTTATAGAAATTCTTGTTGGACTCTGGTTTGATTAGCATTTTTCTTTGAGGCTCTGTAGCTGTGTTAATTTGTTGTCTTTCATGTTGTTTATGTCTGTTTCTTCCCTGCCCCCAAAATAGCCTTCTATTCATGTTGTCTCTCTCTCTCTTTGCTCATTTATTTAGTCTATTTCTTGATTTTGAACTTTATGTTAAAGTTGGGCTCTCCTCACCTAGAAGTGTAAGGCATTGTCCCAAGTTTCTGGCTTTTGTGTGCTGCTCTTTTCAGAGCTAGTTCTGGGGGGGGGTCTGCAAATTTTTGGTGCTTCCAACATTGTATGATCTTGGAAGATGTATGCATTGTTCTCTTGGTTTGTGCTCTAATATTGACCCAGGAAGGGCTTTTAATCCCTTGCAGCTTCCTTTCTAATGCCCCTCTTTGTCTTGGAACTGAGACCAGGGACCCTGCTCAAATGTGACTGGCCACAAGTACTCATCTTTGCCCTGGAACTATGACCCAGCATGAGATAAGAACAATAAAGTAGTCAATAAGTGACAGTTGCATCCAGTGCCAGCAAAGTGTCTCTTATAATTTCTTTCTCACCTCTCCTTACCATCTCTGGACTGAGATTTCCTAAAGCTACGGCTGCTGATTCTACTGCAGACACTGTTGCTGTCATGGTACATGTGTGCTCAGGACAGGCCTATGCCCCAGTGTCCTAGACTTCTCCTTCTAACCTCCTAAATTTTCTTAGGCTGTAAAGATGTTGACCTTTTGTTGGGTCTATAACCCTTATTTTGTTTGATTGATTTGAAGTGTTATTTTAAAGTTATCTGGAGGGGAATGTTGAGAGAGTGCAGCTGTGTTGTTGCCTCTGATCTGCCCTCTTGGCTTCACTTCTGTGTCTGGTAGAGTCTTAAATGAGTTTATGACCTGTTTATTATTAGCATATGATGATTTATTGGTAGAAAAAGTGAAAAGAATGGGAATTCTGCCATTCTATAGGGGAAAAATGTTAAACAGCAAAACCAAATAATATTATAGGAATATGGATTCAAATCCTGACTCCTGTTGATTAAGCAGCAATGTAGTTAAGTTGTTTCATGGAGGGCTTCTTAAACTATTTCCACTTGTGACCCCTTTAGTACTTCTTAAATTGTGAGTGGCAATCCCATAAGGAGGTTACCACCCACAGTTTAAGAAAAACTGGTTTATTGCATACAGAATCAAATTTCCTTATCTTGAAAATGAGGAGACTGGATGAGATTGTTTCTAAGGTCTGTTCCTTCTTTTTTAGATCTATTGAAACTACATACATAAAAAAGAATCTACTCTAAGGATCTAAGTATTTTTAATGTATAAAACCAGTAAACAAGAAACCTATTGTCTGTTAGCAATTACTTACACATACTTAGGATTATGATGATATATGTCTGAATATATCAAGTATCACTTTTGTCATTTATTTCAATACTTAACTGTTCTTTTGGGGAGAGGTAAGATGTAGTGTAAAGTAGGATCAAGACTCATGAGTTCATCAATGAATAGAGATCTTGGTGAAGAACTTACCAATGCAGATGGGCACCATTTCTCCAATTAACAGTCTTAAAGAGCTACCTTCTACATTGAGAGGTTACGTGACTTGTGCAGACTAACAATTGATATGTTTTAAAGGTGAGACTTTCTAACTCAGAGCCCATTCTCTATCCATTGTGCCATGCTGCCTCATGTATCCTATAAATTCAGGTCTGGTATACCCTTAGATGAGTTTATGACCTGTTGATCATTAATGAATGAATATGTATTGGGAGAAAAACCATACGACAGTGGGTATATAGAAAAATGTAGATAAGACATTTTATTCCCTTTTATTGTCTTCCCAAATAAATGCAATACTTAAAAGATCAGTAACAGTGTAACAGAAGCAGAAAATGGATTATTACACTATTAGCCATCAGTTTGATTTTCTAAAGGCATAGAACTAGAACATAAATTTCAGTACAATGATATATCAGTATACCATTAATTGAGCCAGTTTCTTCTATGTATGTAAAGTTCTTTTCCAACCTTGAAAAACTGTATGCTTGTTGCTCTTGGGACAAACGCAAAATGATGATGAAGGTAATGTTGTCTCTTTCTGAGTTCTTAGGAATATAGTGTAAAGTGGATTGTTAGACTATTAGCCACAAGCCCAGTGCGTTAAACTAAAATGTGACTGAATTTCTGTGCAGTATTACAATAGCATATGATTTTAACCTCATTTCAAATTTTGAAATAGAATAGTTTGAAATATCTTTATGGATAAAATTTTTGTTACCACTTCCTATAAAAGTCTTTCTTTCCTTTTTGAGGGGGGAAGGTAGGGCAATTGGTGTTAAGTGACTTGCCCAAGGTCACATGGCTAGTTTTATGTTAAGTGTCTGAGGCTGGATTTGAACTCAGGCCCTCCTGACTCCAGGGCCAGTGCTCTATTGACTGCATCACCTAGCTGCCCCCTAAAAGCCTTTCTTAATCTAACTGTATTATTGCTAGGAAGTGTCTGTTTTGACACTCTTTATAATGGTCTTTAATAACCTGAAGAAACTGAACCAAAGCGTGGACAGATTAATGTGGTGGTTTATTTTTTTCCTGTAGCTTAAATATGAAGAACATAAATTTAGCTTTATATATATATATAAAACTATATATATGCTATAATATTATATAATAATTTATATTATATAAGCTATTTGTATATATATATATGTATATATATGTATATATATGCTATCTAGCTATTTAGGTTAAATAGCTTTGAATTTGTGGTATAATCAGCCTATCCTATGATGATGGTTAAAAATCTCCAGAGATATGAATTCAGTGATTATACATTATTGTTGCCTAAACCCAGCCAGGTAATGGGGAAAAAGGCAATTCTCTTTCATGTAATGAGAGGGAGAGAATAAACCTTTATCAGACATTTATTATATGACTGTAACTATGCTAAGTACTTCACATATATAGTATTTGGGATAATTCAAGTAAAAAATTATTTGTCAATAGAAAGTTTGTGCTTTTTCCCTCTCACTATTTAACTAAGTTTTTAAATTTCTGCTGAGTAGACAAAATTCAATTAAATGAACATTTATCAAGAACTTTTAGTATACAGAGCAGTAAGGAATAGTGAATATAGTGATGATCCTGAGTTTCTGAATTTATACTAGATGACAATCCCGTGGAAAGTGTAAGTAAAACATTCTGTGGGAATTATGTTACTTTTTTCTTTGACCTGCTTAAGAAAGATCTTATGGTGGAGCTAAGATGGTGGAAAGGAAGAAGTAACTTTTCTAAGCTCCTCCAAGAATTCTGTCACTAAACTTTAAAAAGTGAATTTGAATGGACTTTAGAGTGACAGAACTCATTGGGAGACAAAGCATGGCAGATTCCCAGCCCAGGAAAGTGCCCACAGAGGTCTGGTCATGGGCAACACAGAGCACACAGGGGCTGTACTAGCACGGATCAGAGAGCAGACTACAACAGAGTGAGAAAGAGCCCCAGCAAGCAGACTCACCCACCTCAAGGGCAATTTGCAGCCATCTCACCACAGGAGAGAAGATCCATGGAGCAGGATAAAAGAAGATGCCAGACCCACAGCAGGGACAGCAGCTTCTCCTGGGGCTACCAGCCCACAGCCTGGATGTTTAAAAATTACATACCTGAATTCCAGAAGTCAAGATGGCAGAATAGAACCAAGTTGCTCCAATCCCCCTCCCTGACCCAGAAAACCCAGAGACAAATGTCCCATCCAGAGTAAAATATTGAATTAGTGGAAAGAGCCTCAGGCTTGGGAGTCACTGAAAAAGGGGGAAGTGAGGAAGTAAGGAGTCTAAGCCTAGGAGTGTGGAGCCAGCAAACATTAACAACACAAGCCCAGGTGTGCCTTAGCACTACCAGGGGAATCAGCGGACACCAGCTGCCTCCAGTTACTGAGGCTGCTGGAGCTGTAGCCCAGAGACACAAAGGTGGAAACCTGAAATGGATAGCCCACCCCTCACCCATAGATTACTCTTGTGAGCCTCAGGATAACTCAGGGAAACACTGAGAGTCCTGGCGTTGGCCTCAGTCTAGACAAACAGAGGCTATGGCTCATGAAGTTAACAACCAAACCCCTACCTCCCTTCTCAGCCTGAGAAGCTCAATACTTCTGCACCCCAGAAGCAGATATCCCCTCTAAAAATCCAGGACATAGGCAATCACAATAGGGAAGAAAGAACTATGAGATCTAGAACCATAAAATCTTATTAAAGTGAGCAAGAACAACCAAATACAGAAGACAACATGGACTCTATACTCACACTGGAGATGACAGAAGGAAATGTGAATTGGTCTTAAGCCCAAAAAAGCAATCTTATAGGAGCTCAGTTTAAAAACTGAATTAGAGAGGGAGGAGATAAATTTAAATCTACAATGACCAAAGTGGAAAAAAATCTCCCTGCAGAAAACAAATCTTTAAAAAGTAAAATGGGAGAGCTAGGAGGGGAGGTCCAAAATGTAACTGGAGAAAATACTTCCCTAAAAATGAAAACTGAACATATGGAAAAGGAGCTTCAAAAACTAATTGAGGAAAAAAAATCATTAAAATTAGAATTAAGTTGAAGTTAAGGACTCAATGATGCAGCAAGAGTCAGTCAAACAAGACATAAAGATTGAAAAATTAGAAGAAAGTGAAAAATATCTCACTAGAAAAACAACTGACCTGGAAAACAGATCCAGGAAAGATAACCTAAGAATTATCGGCCTACCAGAAAGCCATGATGAAAAAAGCAGCCTGGATAACATCCTCCAAGAGATTGTCAAAGAAAACTGTCCTGAGGTTTTAGAGTCAGAAGGTAAAATAATTATTGAAAGAAATCACTGATCTCCTCCTGAAAGAGATCCCAAATTGAAAACTCCAAGGAATATAGTAGCCACATTCCAGAGCTACAAGGTCAAGGAGAAAATACTGCATGCAGCCAAAAAGAAACAATTCAAACATCATGGAACTAAAGTCAGGGTTACACTGGACTTAGCAGCATCTATATTAAAAGGTCAGAGGGATTGGAATTTAGTATTTCGTAATGCAAAAGAGTTAGGACTGCAATCAAGGATCAACTACCTGGCAAAACTAAGCATAATCTTTCAAGCAAGGAGATGGTCATTTATTGAAATAAAGGACTTCCAGACTTTCCTGATGAAAAAGCCAGAGATCAATGGAAAATTCGATCTGCACTTGCAAGACCCAAGAAAGACATAAAAAGGTAAACAAAGGAAATACACACTCACAACACACATACATGCACACATGCACACAGATGCATATAACTTGGGACTCAATAAAAGCAAACTATTTATATCCCTATATGAGAAGCTGATACCTGTTAATATTGAAATATGTATAATTATTGTGATATTTAAAAGGGATGTACATAGATAGATGGTGTGGGTATAAATGAACTAATCGGAAGATTTAAAAAATCCTCATTATGGGGAACAAAGGGATTGTAATGAGAGAAAAGGAAAGGATGAAGCTGAAAATGGTAAATTATGCCACACAAGGAGGCATAAAAACATACTAAAGTGGAAGGGAAGGAAGGATGGAGATGAGCATCATATGAAGTTATTTTCATTGGTTCTGATTCAAAGAGGGATCAATATATTCAGTTAAGTTTAGATCTTAACATGAAAAGACACAAAATCTCATTATAAGAGAAGGAAAAGAGGGAGGGAGAGGAGCACTATATGAAATTTACTAGCATTGGTTTGGGTTCAAGGAGAGAATAACATACTCCATTAAGAATAAAAATTTATTGTGCCCTACAGGCAGTAGGATGGGTAAGGGGGGGTATTAGAAGGGGGGAAGGTGGTTAAAAGGCAGGGAAAGAATAGTAAGGGGAAAGTGTAGGTAAAAAGGAGGGGGCACAAAGAGGGAATACTGAGGAAAGTGGTCGTCAAAAGGAAATCTCTTAAGGAGGGGAAGGGAAAAGGAAGACACAAAAATATAAACAGGGGAGGGAATAGGATGGAGGGAAAGTCAAAGGTAGTAATCATAACTGTGAATGTGAATGGGATGAACTCTCCCCAAAAAAACAGAGGCCGATAGCAGAATGGATTAAAAACCACAATCCTGCAATATGCTGTCTACAAGAAACACATTTGAAACAAGGGAATACACACAGGGTAAAGGTAAGAGGATGGAGCTGAATATATTGTGCTTTAGCTAAAGTAAAAAAAAAAACACAGAGGTAGCCATCTTTGTTTCAGATAAAGTAAAAGCTAAAATAGATCTAATTAAAAGAGATAAGGAATGAAACTACATCCTGATAAAAGGCACCATAGAAAATGAAGCAATATAATTACTTAACATATATGCACCAAGTGGTATAGCAAGCAAATTCCTAGAGGAAAAGTCAAAGGAATTAGAGGAAGAAATAGATGGCAAAATTATACTAGTGGGGGACCTCAATCTCCCCCTCTCTGAACTTGATAAATCTAACCTAAAAATAAACAAGAAAGAAGTTAAGGACCAAATAGAATTTTAAAGAGGCTAGACATGATGGATCTCTGGAAAAAACTGAATGGGGATAAAAAGGAATATACCTTCTCAGGTATGGCATATACACAAAAATCAACCACGTACTAGGGCATAAAAACCTCACAATTCAGTGCAGAAAAGCACAAATGTTAAATTCATGATTCTCAGATCATGATGCAATAAAAATCATATGCAATAAAAGGCCATGGAAAGATAGGCAAAAAACCAGGACCTATATGAATACAGCTACAAAACAGTTTTCACACAAATAAAGTCAGATCTAACTAATTGGAAAAAAAAACAAAACATCAATTGCTCATGGCTGGGTCGAGCTAATATAATAAAAATGATAATTTTACCTAAATTAAATTACACATTTAATGCCATACCAATCAATCTACCAAAAAATTACTTTACAGAGCTAGAAAAAATAGTAACAAAATTCATTTGGAAGAACACAAGGTGCAGAATATCAAGGCAATTAATGAAAAGAAATGCTCGGGAAGGTGGCTTAGCTGTACCAGATTTTAATCTGTATTATAAAGCAGCAGTCATCAAAACTGCTTGGTACTGGCTGAGGAATAGAGTAGTGGATCAATGGAATAGATTGGGTACACAAGACTCAGCAGCCAAAGACTATAGTAATCCACTGTCTGATAAACCCAAAGACCCTAGATTTTGGGATAAGAACTCACTATTTGACAAAAACTGCTGGGAAAACTGGAATATAGGATGGCATAAACTGGGCATAGACCATTATTTAACACTGTATGCCAAAATTAAGGCTAAATGGGTGCATGATCTAGGTATACAGGTTGATACTGTAAGCAATCTGGAGAAGCAAGGAATAGTTTACCTGTCAGTTTTATGGAGTAGGGAAGACTTTATGACCAAAGAAGAGTTAAAGAGCGTTATAAAATGCAAAATGGATAATCTTGAGTACATAAAATTGAAAAGTTTCTGTACAAACAAAGCCAATGTAACCAAGATTAAGAGGGAAGTGGGAAATTGGGAAAGAGTTTTTATAACCAGTGTCTCTGATAAAGGCTTCATTCCTAAAACATATAGAGAATTGAGTCAAATCTATAAGAATACAAGTTATTTCCCAACTGATAAATGGCCAAAGGATATGAACAGGCAATTTTCAGAGGTAGAAATGAAAGATACCTATAAGCATATAAAAATGCTCTAAATCACTATTGATTTGAGAAATGCAAATCAAAACAACTTTGAGGTACCACATCTCACCAGTCAGATTGGCTAAGATGACAAAACAGGAAAATGACAAATGCTGGAGAGGATGTGGAAAAATTGGAACACTAATGCATTGTTGGTGGAGTTGTGAACAGTTTCAACCATTCTGGAGAGCAATTTGGAACTATGCCCAAAGGGCTATAGACATTTGCATACCCATTGACTCAGTAATACCACTTCTAGGGTTGTATCCCAAAGAGATCATAGAATTGGTAGGAAGACCCATATGTGCAAAAATATTTATTGCAGCTCTCTTTGTGGTGGCAAAAAATTGGATATTAAGGGGATGCCGATCAATTGGGGAATGGCTAAACAAGTTGTGGTATATAAATGCAATGGAATACTATTGTGCTATAAGAAATGAGGAGCAGATGGATTTCATATTTACCTAGAGAGGCTCATACAAACTGATGCCATGTGAGAAGAGCAGAACAAGGAGAAATTTTTATATAATGACAGACACAACATATGTGTGACAACCAACTTCGATAAACTGGACTCTTCTCAGCAATGCAGGGTTACAAGACAACCCTAAAAGACTCAGGATGGAAGGAGATGTCTACATTCAGAGAAAGATCTAGAAAGAACAGAGTTTAAATGGAGACTGAAGCAAACTACATGCTCTCTTTCTTTTCCATGTTTGGTTTTGTTTCCTCTTTCCCATTGTTCATTCCATCAGTCACAATCAGACTAATGTCCAACGTGAAAGTATTTGCAGATCCTATACTTGATTGCATGCTGCCATGGGGCGGGGGGGAAGGTAGAAAATTTGAAACTCAAGGAATTGTGGAACTGAATCTTGTAAACTAAAAGTAAATAAACAAATCAATTTTTTTTAAAAAAAGAAAGAACTTGTTATACGTTATCTGAAACTCTGGTTCAGATTGATCCAATGTTAGGGAGAACTTCTGGGGTTTAGCTTCTCAGTAGATTCTTACAGCTATTATTATGGATTGTCTCTGTCAATAGTAATAATAATAACATTTTTATAGTAAATTAGCATTTGCAAAGTACTTAAAGTACTTCCTTTCATTCATACAACAACATGCAAGGTGGATGTGGCTATTATTCCAATTTTACAGATGAAGAAACTATTATATAATAAAATTTTGTAGTGAAAAGAATGATAGGATTTGAGTCGCAGGGCCTGGTTTGGATTTTCAGCTGAGCCGCTTTTTCCTTATGTGATCTTTCATGAGTAATTTAAAACTCAATATTCCTCATCCATAAAATGAGGGTATTGCTTTAGATGGCTTATAAGGAGTCTTCTAATACTCTATTATCCTATGATAGTTTATGTTGATTTTATTATGCTAAAATAAAAATACCATAAGGAGCAATCCAGCATATGTGTCTTTTTCTGTGTCACTGTTCCTAGCCCTCATGATTAGCACTCTTGAAATTTTCAAAAAGAGGTGGAATTAATTCAAATTTAATTTTGATTGGGTAAATTCATGAATAAATTCCCCCACCCCCACTTACTGCTATTTCCTCAAAGTGAGATGAGCCTGGAGAATTGAAGGACCTTGACATTCAGTACTTCAATCACAGTAGGATGTATATAAGGCCTACTTACCATTGAGTGGCAATCAGTACCCCCTAGAGGTTGAAATAAAAGTATAGTATTTTGACAGAAGAAACTTGATAGATCACCTGATCCAGTGATGTTAAGTGCATTGCCAAAGGTCACCTCTTAGGAGGTTAATCCTTATGGACTGACCATCTCTTCTATACAAAAACAATGAGCACAGGTAAACCAAATCAAATCATAAAAGTTAGGCAGCTTTATTCACCAAAATTCATCAATGTGGTTGAATTGAGCAGCACTGATCTTGTTGTCAATGCCACGTTAAGATGCCCTTACTAAATCAAGCCGATTAAAGTTTATGATCCCAGACCAATTTATCTATAGTCATTTAGATATAGCTATAAGCATTTTAAAACTATTTTACCTACAACTTTTAAGTATACATGTGGAATGTTTATAAGTAATTTTGTTTATGATATATAAAATGTGTTTTAACAAAATACTCATTTATATTCTTCAACATTTGCCATGTGTGGAGACAAATCTTGCCATAGCTGTAGTCTCAGGTTTGCAAACGGAAAACTGAAAACTGCATACCCACATTGCCTTGATTTAAGAAATGAATTGTTCTCTTTTCTTCCTTAATTGTGTGTGTCAATCTTTAGGTAGCTGGTGAGGCACGCTACCCACTCAACTATTATGTGATTCTCTCCTGGTACAACTGATGCATTCCATGGATCTTTATTCTTAGTCTTGCTATAATGAGTTAAGAGGATTACTCTACTAGTGGAACTCTATTATTCCCTACATTAGCCCAGGGAAAAAAAAGAAGCTTTATTTTGTGAAGAAAAAATATTGTTGCAGGATGGTATGGTGATTTTATATGCTTTCTACCTTTTTAACTAAGCAATGATCTGTCTCTTAAGAAATAAAGGTGTCTAGAATTTTTTTAAATTAAATTTTATAATCACCTGATCATTCCACTCATTAGGTCACCTTCTCAGAGCATTAATAGTGAACCTTTTCTTTTTCTTTTTGTCTCACTTCTAACTCACACTTCCTTTCTTCACTAGTAGACAACTGAACTGCTTCAGCAAAACTTGTTACCTTTTTATGGAGACCTAGCTCTATGACAAAGAGTTCACATGGGAAAAAGTTCTGCATATGTTTACAACTCAAAAATACACTTTAAACTCAAGCTTCACACAAGAAAGTTCTACCAGTTTCCATGGAAACACTCTGCCCTTGCATTTAATAAGCAGGTTCATGTGTGAATTGTTTATAAGTAATTGTTTATGATACTTGAAATATCTTTCAACAACATACTTATTTTTCTTTTGCCACTTATTGAGAGGAATACCAGCATTGTTTCACTCTCCGTTTTGCAGGCTTAAAGTGATGCATTTCCATTTGGCTTCTCTCTTATTGAGCATCCAGTTAATGCTTTCCTCCTTCACATGTGCACTTTCTGCTGAGCCAAAGGTTAAAGGAGAACCACATTCTTTCCCTGATTATACCTCCATCTTCTACCTTTCCATTAGAGTAGTTCAACTATATTACTCAAAATAACTCAGAGAGTTTCATAAAACGCAAAGGAAAGAAATTGGGTTGCCACTGGCTCCTCCCCTAGTAGGCACCTAGGTGTTAGTGTAGCTAGGTTATTCAGTGGATAGATTGCTCGTTCTGGAGTCAGGAAGACCTGAGTTCAAATCTGGTCTCAAACACTTGCTAGCTATGTGACCTTGAGCAAGTCATTTAATGTTTCTTTGCTTTAATCCACGGAAGGAGGAAAAGGCAATCACTCCACTATCTTTGCCCAGAAAATCTCATGGAAAGTATTGGTGTCCCATGATCCACAGGGCCACAAAGATTTTGTCACAAGTCAAGGGAAAACAAGTGTTAGGGAGAGAAATAGATCTGTTGTCTATGCTTTGTATGTAAGCTGGACACTCAGTATAGAAATCATTTAGCACAGAGGTTGATTATAGGCACTAATAATAATATTAGTAATGCTAATATAATATTAGTCTAAAATAATATTAGTAATACTAAACATTATTAATATAGTATGCTAAATGAGGATTTATGGGACTTTCTAGTTAGTGTAGATGTGGCAAGATTGAGTAATGGCTAAAATTGAATTTTTTTTTACCATTATGCCAATGTTTTTCTCCTAAACGGTAAATGTTAAAAAAGAGAGTACTAATTTAATGCTTATGATATTATTCTACAATTTTTCATGTTTGCTCATTCACATGTTGGTTATTAAGCAAACTACTATTGTCTCTTACAATTAGTTTAAAACTTTTTTCTTTTAATGTTTTACAAGGTTTAGTAATACTCTTATGTTGTAACATACAAAAGAACAAGAAAGGAAAAAAAAAAGATATGAATGCCAGTGGTGATTGAATTAAAAATTAATTTCATCTTTATTCTATTGCTAATAGTAATTAACAGTTTCAGAATTCCCCCAGAGTTTCTTTAATTTCCCTAATATTAACTGTTTTTTCATTTCATTTATAACATATGATAAAATGTTCCTTTTGAAGTATCTTGGCTTTTTGCTACTTAGAATGTATTACTTTGATACATTTACAGAGAAGCTGTTAAAACTAAACTACATTACTTATAAATATTTATAAAGTAAAATTACATAGGGTACATAAAACCACCTGTCACTATTGCATGAGCTTGGCAACTGTGATTAATATGAATGGTCTGAGTAGAAACTGCCATTTAACTGATTCTTCAGTTTAATAGTTTTAGATCTAGCATTTGGGAATTCTTTTTCCAACTAAATACACATACATACACAAAATCAATGTAGTTAAAGTTGATTTTTAATCCCTGATGTTGGGCCCACTATCTTCTCTTATTTTCAACAAAATTCATTAATATAAAATAAATGAACACCGTTTCTTTACTTTTCCTCTGTATCCTTGTTAAATTATTGCAATATTCAACATTTACCAAAAGGACTTCAGCAAAAATATTCATTTTGATTTTATTCAAGTATTTCATTTTCTAATAATAATTTTATTTTCCAAACTTTATGTTATTAATACAGGGGCAATATCTCCTGTAATTTCTCTCAAATCACTTGAGAATAAAAGTAGGAAGAAGAAGCAATATCACACCTTTAGATTTTGGATGGTGACTGATAGCAAGGGACGGGTCCCAATACACTTGGCCCTTCTCCAATCTTTGTTAGACCTGCCATGCCTTTTAAGAGTGAAATACTGAATTAGAATGCTTAGCATATGAATATATACATTTTCTCTAGTTCATTATCTCCACAGTCCTGAAAATTTATTGCTAGCACTCTCTGAGAAACAGCTGAATTCTATGGGTCTCAAGAGTGGCCCAAGAGAGAAACATCTAATCATCCAGACCTCTTCCTGGTTGGAAATTCATCAGTAGAGCTCTAGCTGGAGCACATACACCTTTGTTCTCCCTATCAACAGATGGAGAATGAGCCTTAGTCCTGTGACTTGTAATGACCTCTGTTTGCTTTGAATTTCCATGAGTTATTATCTCTTCTCTTCTCACTTTCCTCCTCAATATGCTTTTGTAACAGAGTTTTTGTTGGGCCTCCAACCCCCATTGCTCCTTCCTGCTGCCCTCTGGGTGGTCTGTTGCATTCCAAGGCCTAGGAGCCAGAGCCCTGATAAGGCTGTCTGCCTTACCGGAATGTAGATTAACAGCATTGAGCATGTATCATCCAATGGGATAGCCCCCCCCTTTCTTCTTGCCCCTGTTGCTGAGGCATGTGACTTAGTCTGCCCAGGGGGAGATAAAGGGGAGCAAGGGGAGGAAGGAGTAGGAGTAAGAGGTAAGTAGGAGGTGAGAGAAGAGAGGTGAGAGAAGAGAGAGAGAAGGGAAGAGAAGATGTAACAATAAAGCTGCATTTCTAAACCCATCTGTGAGTGCTGGGCGTTCTGTTTGAGAATAAGGAATCCAGAGTCGTCTGATGACCCCGGGGAGGGTAAATGAGGAAGGTGGTCAAGAAGGGAACCCGAGGTGAGCAGGTTCTAACAGGTTTTTATGAATTTTCTGCAATGAACAAGCCTGTACAAGTGCCTTCTATGATTCTGGCCTAAATAACAATCCCCATCTTAATAATTTGATTGTAAGATGCGGTAGGTAAAGCTGAGTTATACTGGAATTCTATTTCTTTTATTTTTTATTCAATTAACAATTACTCTTCAAATTTACTTACTGCTATTTGACCTAAAAAATAATGAAATTTTCAAATCTCCACCAAAAGCAAAATGGTACAGAAAACAAAATAAACAAATACAAAATCCAGTTTGGTTTATTGGAAAGAGTACTGACCTTGGACTCAGAAGACCTGGGCTCATGTTCTACTTTTATTGGATGTATGACCATGGACAAGTCATTTTGTGTTCTCATGCATCAGTTTCTGCAAATGTAAAACGCAAAGATTGGATTACATGATCTCTTAGATCTGTTCCCTCTTATGTATCATCCTTCCATTGTTAAAAGGTTTTGGCTACCTCTTGCATATGTTAATAACTAGATTACTTCTCTGTACTGGAAGAAAAATAACACCAGAAGTCTGGTTAGCTAAATATTAGTTCCATCTCCATCATTTACAATGTGTGACTGAGCAAATCACTACACTTTTGGTTCTTGCTGAATTTGATGTGAATTTCTGGAAAAAAAATCCTATAATATGTGCATAGCTAGTGGGAACATTGGTTGCGTGCTTTTCTGTGAACAACACATTGATTTCAATCTCTCACTGCTACTAGCTCATTTTCTTAAGTCTATCCCAGGCTCATAAGCTGTATGAGGTATGAATAAACACCATTCCCTTTTGGGTTAATTTCCGTTTCTCTCAATCTCAAACTGGACACTTTATAGTTGGACAAAAATCTTTGTAAGTAGACATACAGTTTAATGACAGTGACGCGATTTTTTTAGTACTAGTCTCTGTGGGACAGGTCTGTTACATTTTATTGGATACCTTGAGGGGTTGGAATCAGGGGTTAGGATCAGGAAGCTGTCTTTGTGAATCCAAATCTGACCTCAAACACTTACTAGCTGTGTAACCTTGGGCAAGTTACTTAACCCTATCTCTGTTCCTCATCTGTAAAATGAATTAGAGAAGGAAATAGCAAACCATTCCAGTATTTTTGCCAAGAAACAAAACCCAACTGAGGTCATGAAGAGTCAGACATGTCTGAAATGACTTAACTGCAGCAACAACATCGTGAAAGGTGTGTAGGGGATATCTCTTCTTTGTGATTGTCTTGGGCCTCCACTAATTATATTAATCTCATTTTAGGGGCCCTGTGACTAGCACATCAATTGCATAAGATTAGTTTTTCTTTTTTAAACAAAGAGATTTTTACTTCAAAAAGATAGCAAACACTAACATATAAGCATTTTCTCTCCAAAACTTTGGGGGCATAATCCCCCCTAGAAACACGCACACACACATGCGTGCGCACGCACACACACACACACACACACACACACACAGACACACTACCACCACCACCACTTTTGTCAGAGGTGGAGATGATTTGGCTAACAGTTCTTATATTTATTGCTTTAGTTCCATCAAGTTCAAAGTCAAAGCCTAGTTAGGCTAGTATCTTGGATCTTTGCTCCTCAGGATTTCAACATGGGTGACATCATCTTTCATAGTATAAGGCATGCATCAAATTCCTATTTATGACTGGATCAAGTAATAATGGAGAAACACAAACACTGAAAGTAATAAGTTTCCACTTACAGATTGCATTGGCTGTTTCCTGGAGAGCAATTGACATTACTCACCCCTCCTCCAATGCCATATCCCCTTATGCACCACCATTTAGAGGGGAATATAAGTGATGAGTCAAGTAAAAAGGGCAGCTTTCTCAGGCAGTGCTTCAGGGAAGCAGGTGGGGGAAAGGTTGTCTTGGAATAGAGTCTGGTAGTCTTATCATCTGGTTCAGCAGCTTGTTCATCACATCAGTTCTCTCCTTTTTTACACCACTCTACCATGCCACCAAATCTCAGCCCTACTTGCTCTCCTTTCTTCCTCTAACAGTGTTCCATTCAACTAGCTCAACCATTTCAATAGAAGTATGGGGGAACAGCAAAATCTACAGCTGAGGTGAGAAATCTTCCTTCTCCTCATTCCCAACTGGTTTATTGGCTAAAGGCAGTTCCTTCTCCAGGTCAAAATTTTCCAGCAACTTGAAGAATTCTGGATACATGTGTGCATACATGCCACTAAATCTCCATGGCAACAACCCTATTAGGTTATATATTATCAAGATGGTTTATGAGTATTTAGAAATTGAAGCAATGATTGTTATAAAAAAACATGGTATCATCAAGACAGTCTCAGGGGTGGGGAAACTGTGGCCCCAAGGCCACATGTGACCTTCTAGATCCTTGAATGTGGCTGTTCCCCTGAGTCCAAGTTTTGTAGAACAAATCCCTTCATTAAGGGGATTTGTTCTGTGAAGTCTGGATTCAGTTAAAGTGATGTGGCTAATTCCTGCCCAGCAACAATGAGAACCTTGGCTAAAACTAAATCCTCAGGGCAACAAGGAGCTCTATCTATTGACGTGAAAAACCTTGTTGTTTCACATTGTATGTGATTAACTCCTATGGTTCCTGCCCATATCCTTGAATGTTGCAAGTTGTTTCCTGTTTTGTTACCACCTGTTTGTGAACTGTTTTGTAAAGTACCCAACACACCTGCTTCCCCTTTTCTGCCTTCCCTTACACACTTGCTTCCCCCTTCCTGACATCCTTCCCTGCGGTTAACTGCCCACGTAGGAACATACCCCCACCACTAGCTGAGTGCCCAAAACTTGGGTATAAAAGCAAGCCTCTGTCTTTTCTCAAACTGCTAGTGCTCCCAACGTCTAGCCTGTTGCTTCTGCCTCAATAAAGCCCTCTTGACTAAAAGAACCTCTGCCTGATCAATTCTTTCCAGACAACCAGACTCTGAACTTCCTCTACCTTTTCAAAAGGGCCACGTTTGAGGGCCACATGTGGCTGAAGGTTCCCTACCTCTGAAAGAGTATCTCAAGCCAAATAAGGTTTTTTAAAAAAAAATTGTAATTCCTAGACTGGTAAATCAAAAATAGTTAATTAAAATTTTTTAAATTGTATTTGACAAAGACTCATTTTATCTTTGTGGAAAAGGCAGGAAAACATATGGTACAATGAATTTGAGTTCTACACAAGTAGGTGAATTTGGAATGGTTTGAATCACTGGCTCCCAAAGGTAATCATTAATGAGTGAATATCAGTTCCACCAATTCAATAAGCATATATTAATACCTGCTATGTGTTAGCTACTGTGTTAGGTTTTGGGGATTCAAAAGCAAAAATCGTACAGTCCTCGACCTCAAAAGTCTTGTGTTCTCCTTGGGTAAGCAGCATGTTTACCAAAAATAATGTACAAAATTTATAAAAAAAAGTAATTAACAAAGAAGGACACAAGCCATCTAAGGGAATTGGGGTCAGGAAAGGTTGTGTATTAAGACTTAGTATTTGAGTTGAGATTTGAAGGAAGTTAAAGAGTGTTTGAGGCAGAAATGAACAGAGAGCACATTTCAAGTATGGGATCAAGTTTATGCAAAAATGTAAGAGATTTGAGGTAGAATATCAAGGACAGAGAATAGCATGCAGTCTAATTCAGCTTGAGATATGGAGAATTTTTACTATGTGCACTAAGCCTATAAAGGTTGACTGGAGCAAAATTGTGAAGTGTTTTAATAGACCAAATAGAAGAAATTTAATTTTATCCTAGAGGCAAAAGCTTCTCCAGGAAAAAGTACCATGGTTAGATCAATGCCTTGGAAATGTCCTTCTGACAGTTATGGGGAGGATGGATTGGAGAGTGGAGAGAATGAAGACAAGAAGACCTCATACCAATTCATCTCCTAATCAGCTTCAAAGTGATTTTCCTAAAGCATATGTCTGATTATGTCACCCCCTTGAACTCCAGTGATTTTTTATCCCTCAGAATCAAATATAAAATATTCTATTTGGCTTTTAAAGCTCTTCACAAGCTTCCTTCTTCCTACATTCTCTGTCTTTTTACATTAATCCCCTCCATGTATTCTATGAGCCAGTCAGTGACACTACCTTTTTTACTATTATTCCTCAAATGTACCATTCCATCTCCCATCACTAAATCTCCCATGCCTGGAATAATCTCTCTCCTCACTTCCAACTTCTGCCTTCTCTGGCTTAACTCAAGTCTCCACTCCCTTTTTCTTCAGGAGGCATTTGCTGGCTCTCTCCCCTCAACCCCACATGCAAAACTAGTGCCTTTCCTCTGAAGTAATTTTCCATTTATGCTGTATATATCTTGCATGTACAAAGTTGTTGACATATCGTTCTCCCATTAAAATGTAACTTCCTTGAAGGAAGGGACCTTGGGTTTTTTATTTGCTTGTTTTACCTTTCTTTGTGTCTTCCTTATAGTATAGGGCACACAGCAAGCTTGTTGACTGGCAGCTAAATTAGACTAAGAGCTCCACCCTTTTCTCCCCTATGCTTTGTGTCCTTTGTCTTTAATGCTCAGGCTATCTGCCCTATCTCTGGAACACACTTTTGATTCATCTTTGTCATTTGATACTCTTCTCTTTCTGCAAGGCCTGACTCAGGGGTCAGTTTCTCCATGGATCCTTCTATGATCTCCCTAGCAGAAACTTTCACATTTTCCTAGAGTACCTTTTCTGAATCTTTACCCCACTACATTTTACATTTTACAATGCTTGTTTATGTGTAAGTCATATATTCACTACTACTAGATTTTATGTTCATCAAGGGGAGGTTAGTTTCACCTTAAAATCAAATAATTTTAATAAAATTATTTATTATATATATATATATAAATGCTTTTAATAAATAATTGTTGGATTGAATCAGATATTACCATTTATAGTATATAATATTTACTTATGCTGACAACAGGATGGAAGAATTAAAATTGGGACTGCCCTATAAATTTGGAATACATCATCATTGGGCTTACATTGTAGATAATAAATCCTCAGGAGTGATCACATTATTCAAATTTGTACTGCATATTTCCATTGGGCTGGAACCAATGACCATATTTTATATGATCGTAACTTTGAATTCTGAAAATTCCAATATGTGACCTCTTCAAAGGGATTCATTATATGAACTAATTAATGTCTAGCTGTAATATACTTATTGCAACATGTTACTGGATATAAGGTGGTTACTGGAAAGTATGCTATAGTAATTATAGAATTGACCTCTAGATGGGGAACTGAACTCATTCAGGAAGAAGTGGGTTAAAGTCCTGCTTCTGCAGTGGCTTGGGTAAGCCACTTAACATCTCAGTGCCCTGGCAACACCTAAGACAAGTTGTTAAGCAGTTATGTATCTGCATTGATAGAGGGAAAGTTTCCTCACATGTAGTTACAAAACTGTTGAAATCACAGTTACATGCCAAAATAAAACAGAGTACAAAAAAGATAGAACTAAGCTGATCATTTTCAAAAAATCACTTTCAAAAAAAAATCGTTGCATAATGGAGTCAGCTAATTTTTTAAACTCTTTGAACTTCAAAAGTGCTTCAAGTTTAATGTGTTTAGCAAAGCATGTTGTTTGGTTGGTGGGCTGTTTCACTTGAATCAATTCAGACTCAAGTCAAGATATCACCTCATGATGTCACTGGTCCTCCTTGAAAGGAAGGATAAACAATAAGTTTGAGTCCATTTATCCCAGTACTCTCTATGGACTTATGGGATAATGTGTCTCATATTTTGGAGAGAATGTTTTTGTACTAATTGTTTTTACAGTACCAGATTAGTAAATATTCATAATTAAAACCTAATTTTCTTTAACTGACTTTTTGGATATCAGTTGAATAATCAATGGAAAGCATTTTGAATGGAAGAGGGGGGAAGGAACTCATAAGCATCAGTACTAGGAAGTCACTCCCAAGGTTACCTTTAGAATCCTGAGGGGAGAAGTAGTTTAACCAACTTCTGGTGACTGATTTGCCTTCCTTTCTCTGTGAGAGTCAGGAAGGAGGCCTAGAGTGTGTATTAGATACATAGGAGTCATAGATTTATAGGTAAAAGGGACCTCAAAGGTCAAGTCCAGCATTTAAAAGTCAAGGACATTGAAGACCAGAGAAGTTAAGTGAATTTCCCAAGGGTCACATGGGTAGGACATGACAGAGCCAAGATCTGAGCTCAAATTTTATAGTTTACAATTTACTGTTTAAATTTTAGTTATAGTTTAAAGTTTGTAGCTGCCTCCAGTCTCTCTAAGTATTGCCTCTCCCAATCCCCCTCAATAGAATGTAAATCCTTGAGGGCAAGGGATGCTTTTCTTTTTGTCTTTGTTTCTGTCTCTTAGCACCTAGTCTTGTACATAATAAACATTAAAATACTCATGAGATTGGACTGGATTATTTGAATTCTGAATAATTCCATATTCCCTCAGTGTTTAAGCATCTCTTCCAAATTATAGTATAAGTAAGACACCTTTGGAAAACTGCAACAATTACTTTTAGTCCACTCTTCCAATGGTTTGAGTGAGTTAGTAGGGCCCTTCAACAAAATGTATTTCCATGAAGCTTAGATAATGGAGGGAGTATAGGGCAGTGCATAAGTACGCATTTCAGAATATTCAATGTTGCTTAAAGTTTTCAGGTTCAAATCTGCTAAAAGACGAAATGTGAAGCTATCCTTTTCATTGCAGGGTATTTAATATTCTGGAACAGTGCAGTCTGTTCTGTTAATCCTTCTTACACAAAGTAGCTAGATTGTGAAATGGTTGTAAAACACAAGAACAAACTCAAAAGGTTGTTTCTGTTTTAGGCTAATCCCATTGTAATGCAACACCATTAAGAATGTTGGCACAGATAATGTGAGTGTGCACAAGGCCATCTTATCCAGAATCCACTAGCTGTAATGCTGGAAGAGCAAAGCACAAAACATAAAGAGATGAATCAATGAATGAAATTTCTACATCTATTCTTTTTGACCACACTATCTGCTGTGAGCTTTATTTAAATCTTAACTTTAGACTTAATACAAGTCTGGGGAGAACTTGGAGTCCAGGACCCGAGATCTCATTAAAAAGATAACAATAACAACAACAGTAAAAAATCCACAAAGAAAAAAAATTGAAAACAGTGAAAAGAAAGGGGGGGAGTAATTGACTGGTAATTGGGAAAAAAAATTTAAATTTCTCCCAATAAATGAGGTTATACTTAAGATCAGACCACCAAAAAACAAACAAATGAAAAACAAAACGAAACGAAACCAAAACTGAAAGTGTGAGTAAACTCTTTACATGACATACTGCTGGACAGATTATGTCTCCAATATAGATGAAATCAATTTCACGTACAATTTATTAGTGCTGCCATGGATGGTCTGACAGTCAAGACAGAACCTAGGTGAATTGAGTTGTTTACCTAGAGAAGAACAAAGTGATACTTTATATAAAAACAATATACGATCTACGATGGCATAACCAGGTCTACAGTTCCTGTAGGGATACGTGTTGGAATGTTCTTGGGCACAAAAAGGCAACTTTATTATGTGAAATAATAGCTCACTAAGTGCAAGTAGAGTAAGAATGGAGATAGTTAAAATGTGCTTGACTTTCATATATGAAAGAAAGCTACTGTTGCCATCCCCATCACTCTAATGTCAAAATCCTAGCCTTAGTCAGCAGGGTTTTCTCTTCTTTTGTGACTCCTCCTGAGCTCTTGGATTCCCAATGAGGTTTTTAGTAGTTCAAAAGCTTTAATACCAGCATGAATGATGATGGAAGATTATTGATCTTCTGATATAATCATCCATGTTAATGTGGAAAACAAATCTCAAGAAAAGAGCTAGGCTATCTTTTAAAACATTATTAACAAGGCACTCCATTCTCAGTTCAGGGATTTACATAACACATTGATGAAGAAGGGTGGTGTTTAATATACATAATGGAAACATTTCTCAGTTGGAAGTTTGGTACAGATTTAGCAACTCCCTTGAAACCACACATTATGACAGTGAGTGAGTTGGGAATATGTATACAATGGTATTGTTTGACTAACTATACTGCACCTGTTATTAACATGCTTGCTTTTGTTATCTTTTTGGAGACAATTTAGTTCCAGCAAAATCAGATTTTTTTTTTTTACTTTGTTGTCCACCCCACTGGCCCTTTAGTTATTAAAATTGTTTCTGGGCAGGAATATCTAAAGAAATGCTATTTTTCTCTATGTTCGTAATCCATGTATTACCTTTCTGCAGGACACAACACCAGGGGCATCTGCTCTGCCAAACCAGTCCATTTACTTCCTTCTCCTGTGACCACCTGCTTTTTGTTTCAGTGCTTGGATCCACCTCACAGCCCAGCTGCAACCTCAGTTCTGGGCCCCCTGGCTCCCCCTGTCATGGCACAAGTGCTGTATGAGCAGTGATCCTTGTGGCTTCCCTGTCATAGACCAGCTGCCTTCAGCCTCAGTACTGACTAACAGATTCACCTCACATTTCTGCTGTCAGCTTGATACCAAACTTCACGACTACTTCTACTTGGCTGGACTTTTGCCTCTGTTCTGAGCCTCAGAGATTCTAAATCATGCCCCACGTCAGCAATGTCATCTTACAGAGTGACCATGACTGTGCTATGGACTTAGGACTACAGAAATTTTCTGAGTATGCTTCTGAAACGTGCCTGTACCCCATGCTTTATCAAGGTGAAATGTCCCTATGCTAGGAAATACAGGAAATCCTCAGTTTTGTACTCCAAATGTTTAAACTTGGATGTTTTGGAATTGCATCTTCCATCATCCCACCCCCAAGACAAAGCATACCAATCATCAAGACTTATGGGTGGGCTTAATTTGACTTTAAAAAATCAGTTTGAGGAGCAAAGTCTAGAGACTAGTAGAAATTATACATTGTTTGGTTTAGGTAGGAAAATCAGGAAGTAAGTTCAAATACTGTCCAAGTGTCATCAGTTGACCATTCAGTCCAATACATTTATATTCTCTTGCTTCACAAGGAATCTTACAAATAACATCAATTGTATTTTACAACAGAACCTTATTAACGATTATATGGCATAGTGAGCAGGATGCTACCTGGAGAATGAAAAGTATATATAAAATCATTTTTACTTTTCCTTGGGTCCATTTGGGCCAAACTCTAAACTTCACTTAAATGGTGAATGAAATAAAAGGTACAAAATCCATAGCTATATCGAAGTGAGGTTAAATACGTAGGCTGTATGGCAACAATCTTGGGCAGGGGGGCTGCATAGTGCTATAGAGGCAATGTGATGAGATACAAATCATATTTTACTATGATGCAGAAGATGTAGATTTGAATCCTCTTGCTAACATTATTTTATCCTTAGGAAAGACATTCAATCTCTTTAAACATTAGCTGGTGAGGGCATAATCTTTTCATATTACTTTTCCTGCTTGACAGTGGAGATCTGGGCAAGGAATTCTTGGTGTCACTTCCAGGTTCAAAATCTATGGTGCTTTTCCTGCAGTGGACTTGAAGTGAAATCATTTCATCATAGAATAAACCTAAGGAGCTCCTGGTTCATGAATTCCAAAATTGTCAAATTTTAGGGAAATTCAGAAAACTCATATTTATAAGCTGACTCTCAACATGGTCAAAGGAGCTGCCATATATTGGATTCTTAAGACTACATTTTTCCTTCTGGATTTCTCTCATAGTGGAATATTATTTCTACTCTCTTGCACTGCCTCTACCATTATGGAGTTTTTCTAAGCCAATTGTCCAACCACCTGGATATTTAACTATTTAACTCTCACCATTTAGATGTGAAGGGAAGCAACACATCAGAATCTAGAATTGTACAAAGGAAGAACAAAATGACTTTGCCATCTGAGATAGGGTCAGGTAGGCTTGCTAGAATCTCTGAATTAAATAATCAGTTTATAGTCAGTATTAGAAGCAAGTCTTTAAGAAATTAAAGTACCCATTCCTATTGATTCGTGCAGGAAATACTGATATTGCTAGTAAGGTGTAATAGTAATGGAATTTGTAGATGCCCCTGTATTGGCTTGGTTTTTGGGATGAGCGTTAAAACCTAGAGCTTGTGAATCCCACTTGGGGGATGGACTCGTTGATGTGAAGAGAGAGGGCTGAACTGGAGGAGACATGGGTTCAGAGGGAAGCCCAAGCAGAGGGAAGGCCCACGCAGAAAAGTCCAGAAGGACTTTTGGAGAGCAATATCCAGTATCATGGAGGCAGAGAGGAGAATTACCAGGAGCCAGAGTTGCTGAGAGAAAGACTGCTGAGGGACAGTTGGAGTTGCCCAGGACTTTTGAGAGCTGAGGAAGCATGGCTGTGATGTCGGTATTTTGTCTGTCTGTTTTTATGTTGTTTTGCCAGATTCACCTGCTGGTGAAGGACAGTGCTCCTGTTGTAGAGGTCCTGGAACCTTGCTGTTGATCCAGAAGCCCTGAAGGAGGATTTTCTTGTTGTATGTTTACAGAAATCCTGGAAGAGGGCCTTGCTGATGTTTTCAGGGGTTCTGGGACTGTTCTGCAGGCAGAGAGTGACTTGATGAGGATA
>CM053580.1:181080076-181103467 GCA_028627135.1 Pseudochirops cupreus | reverse complement strand
ACAGCACTTTCTCTGATGTGGACACACGATGCTGAATGGTCCTATACCAGTATCTCTCATGTCACACAATCAATTCCATAGTTTTTTAAGAGACACTTTGAGAATGTCCTTGTATCTCTTCTTCTGACCAACATGTGAATGCTTGCCCTGCATGAGTTCTCTATAAAATAGTCTTTTTGGCAAGAGTACATTTTGCATTCGAACAACCCAGCCCATCACAGTTGTGCTCTCTAAAGCAGAATTTGAAAGCTTGGCATTTTAGTTCAAGTAAGGACCTTGGTGTCTGGTACCTTTTCCTTCCAGGTGATCTTCAGAATCTTCCCAAGATAACTCAAATGAGAATGATTTAGTTGCTTGATATGACACTGATAGACTATCCAGGTTTCACAGGCATGCAACAAGGAGGTCAGCACAATGGCTCTATAGACCTTCAGTTTGGTAGTCTGTCTGTCTGTCTCTCTACCTCTTCTCTCCCATACTTTCCTTCAGAACCTCTCAAACACTGAGCTAGCTCTGGTAATATGTACATCAACCTCATTATCAATATGTAAATCCATGGAAAGTACACTACCAAAGTAAATGAACATGCCCACAGTACTCAAAATTTCTCCATTTCCTGTAACTGATGTTTCCATGTATGGATGGTGTAGTGATAGCTGATGGGAGCACCTGTGTTTTCTTGGTGTCATGGATCATAGTATTTTCTTTGATACAGGCCTGCCATGCTGGGCTCTATGCTAGTCTCCTACGTCTCACAATAGATCATAAAGTTCTTCAGAGAGACTTTGAGAGTATCCTTGTACCACTTCTTCTGACTTCCATATGAGTACTTGCCTTGAGCAGGTTCTCTGCAAAATATCTTTTAGGTAAATGTTCATTTAATATTCAGGCTATGTGACCAGCCCATAGGAGTTGTGCTTCCTGCAGTAGAGTATGAATGCTTGGCAGTTCAGCTCAAGAGAGGACCTCAGTATCTAGTCCCTCATGTTACCAGGTAATTTTCAGAATCTTCATAAGACAATTCAAATGGAAAGAGGTTCAGTTTTCCAGCATGGTGCTGGCAAACTGTACAGATTTTACAGGCACAAAACAATGAAGTCAGCACAATGACTCTGTAGACCTTCAGGTTGCTATTTTATTCTCTAGGAATGATGAACTTAAACAGGAAGGAGATGCTAAAACTTTTTTTTTCTTGGCCTCGATTATTATGATTTGATCAAGAGTACTTTAAACTGAACATGGATGAAAAGGAAGAAAATGTATTTGCTAAGCCAGATTCTAAAGAGTGTGACAGGAAGAGTACAGGAAGACTAACATATAAGAATCAGCAGGCTCATAGGAGATGCTATTTGAAAAGAAAGCCTTCAAAAAACAAAAGAACCATGCCCTCAGGTATCTGTACAAATGCAGACAGTATAGATAATATGCATAGTGAATAATAAATCTTAATGTAAGTACAGAAATTTGATCTCATATATAGGAGTGTTCTGGTAAATATTTAATAAACAGTCCCTCCACCCCCAATGTACACTGCATACTTTAAAGTTTAATGTGCATTATTAATATTTTCTGCATCACTACCTTAAATCTAGACAGTCACCAGAACAATAAATCAAACTCTGATTTGTAGTCTTTGCTGATTTCCAAGGTCTAAATGCTTGTATTGAAAAAGTAATAATAGGCTCCCTAAAGTCAATATTAGTTTTAGCACCAACTTCATAGAATAGGATCCCTGGCTAGAATATGGCTCTGAAATTTTAAAAGAATAGGATAACCATCTAAATTTTAATAGATCTTATTTATGCTGGAATTTTCTCCATAGAGGTAGATCTCAACCTATCCATAACTTTTTATTCAATATGCCTAATTGTTCATCCAGCATTTTTTGATAGTCTAACATAGGGTTCCATTCAACAGCTTGGGGAAATTCTTCTAGATCTCTTACAATTACATGGCTACCAGTGGCAATGTGGGTTGTATATTGGTTACCATTTACTTTGGCTATATGACTAGCCCATCCCCCTTTCCTCTGATACTGTTATCCATTATGCTACTTCTGCAAATTCTTCATTATAGATATATTGCAACCTACTAATACCTAACATGGACCTCTGTAATAGAAGCATTTTCTAGTCCTTTGGTTTTTGTCTACTGAGTCATCTCAGAGATGAAAGACGTCTCAATATATGAAGTAATGAACAAAGGTAGTTCTGAACTATTTATCATACAGAATATTTTAATATTTTAATGTTTGGACACTGACTCAAAGGAGTTGTCATAAATTCTAATCTTAATCAATTTATTTATGGCTTTTCAATTTAATATTAAATTTTGTCATTGTTGTCATTTGTTCACCTTGAAAATTCAGCCATGATGCTCCAGTCAAAACTCCATTTGTATCATAGCTGCACAGATACAAATTAAAATATCCTAAAGATTTAATTCGAAGCCATGGAATGATCTGTGCTCTACTTCAGAGGTGGGGAACCTGTGACCTTGAGGCCACATGTGACCCTCTAGGTCCTCAAGTGTGGAACAAATTCTTTTACTAAAGGAATTTTATTAAGAGGATTTCTTTTGTGAAGTTTGGATTCAGTTAAAAGACTGCACTTTATGACCTAGAGGTCCACATATGGCCTTGAGGCCACAGGTTCCCCACTCCTCCTCTATCCCTTTAACCAACTGTAATGTTCAAATTTACAAAGTACTGATCTGGGGAATGGGGAAAACTGATAATACCTTATTTCCCAGTAATTTAAAATATCAAAACATTCAAACTTAAGTTGAGAAACAAGAAAGTGGAGAGGGTGTACTGCTGTGCTTTAAGTCAGTAAGAACTGGATTTAAATCCTACCTCAGAAACTTATAAGCATTTTCACCACGGACAGATCACTTGACCTGAGGAGTCATTTCCAACTATCACTCTATGGTAAGGATACACATGTTGTACTTTCTAGTAGCTGGCATGGAAATTGGGACATGAATAGGCTTATCCAGCCTTTTCTTATACAAGAAAGCATAAAGAAAACTAGACATCATGTTCTTAGCTTCACCAACCATGATAAAGTTTTGTGCATGGGTTATTTTTTCATTTCTTTGGTGTATAGGCAAATACCATATAACCACTCATTTGGATAGCATTTGCTAATAAATAGTGGAGAATGGACAGGAGAGATTGCTCTCCTTGCCCTTCAAAAACTGGCCCCTTGAACTCAAAACAGACTCTTCATTCCCCTTTTGGTGAACCTCAAGTTTAATTCGTTGTAGATTTATATTTCATGACTCTAAGTCATACAGCTATAACATTGTACACATTTTTAGAAAATATGCTCATGGGAGAAAATCCAGGATCACTGGAAGGGCAGACAGAAATGATATTGTCCTGGGGGCATACTATAGACTATACAGGCAGAAGCAGGAATTAGATGAAATGGATTACAAATGTGGTTTATAGATATGATATTGAAATTACAGGGGACTTACCTAACTACTTCTCTTTAAACTCTGCCAAAAGCAGAGCAGTATAAAAGTTCAGAACTTGCTATACTGATCATTTAATTCTTCATAAAGTAAATGAAGCAAGAAAAGGAATTGCTATTTGGGATCTGTATATGTCCAACAAAAAGGACATGACTGATGAGGTAGAAAATGATATGATCCTTTTTGGTCAAGTTATCACTCCATCTTAAACTTCATTATAGAGATTGAGGAAAGCTGGTCAGAGTCTGATATGCACCTTAGATTTTATAAGAATAGATTTCAAAGGACAAGTAGGAACTAATGACCCAAGAGGAAAGGGAAGCCCTCCAGAATAAAATTCAAAATGTAGAAAAGAAACTATTTAGATGAGGAGGAAAATGGGGAGCTCTATAAAGAGACTTATGCAGTTTCATATTGATCATTTTGAACAACTAAGATTTCTTTTAAAGATCTTTGAACCTCAGTTTCCTAATCTGTAAAATGAGAGGATCGAACTAGATGTCCTCTAAGGTCCCATGTAGTTCTAGATCCCATGCCAGCTTCTCATATATATATATAAATTAATATTTTGTTTTTCCCCAATAGCTGTAAAAACAATTTTCAACATTAAAAAGAAATTTTGGACTCCAAATTTTATCTCTTCCTCCTTCTCCTTCCCCCTCCTTGGATATATGTTATAAATGTGCAGTCATAAAAAAAATGTATTGCCATACATTTGAAAGAAATTGTGAAAGAAAACACAAACAAAAAAAACCAAGAAAAATAAAGTAAAAAGAAATTATGCTTCTCGTTGTGTTTAAACTCCATCAGTTCTTTCTGTGGAATTAAATAGCATTTTTCATCATAAATCTTTTGGAATTATCTTAGAGATCATTGTACTTTGAGAATAGCTAAGTCATTCAAAGTTGAACATCATATATGTTGCTGTTACTGTGTACAATGTTTTCCTGGTTCTGCTCATTATACTCATTGCCTCAGTTCATGTAGGTCTTTCCAGGTTTTTCTGAGAGTGTCCTGCTAGTTATTTCTTATGACACAATTGTATTCTATCAGTCATATAACACAATTTGTTTAACCATTATCCAGTTGATTGGTATCCCCTCAATTTCCAATGCCTTACCACTACAAAAGGAGATGCTATCAATATTTGTGTACGTAAAGGCCCTTTCCCTTTTTTGTTTTAAATCTCTAAGGGATATCCCAATCCTAGTAGTGGTATTGCTGGGTCAAGAGTATATATAGTTTTATAGCACTTTGGGCATAATTCCAAATTGCTTTCCAGAATAGCTGAATGGTATACAACTTCACCAATGGTGCATTGTCTCAACTTTTCATATACCTTCCAACACTTGTCATTTTTACTTTCTGTCATATTAGTCAATCTAATAGATATTAGGTGAGACCTCAGAGTTGTTTTAATTTGCCTTCCTCTAATCAATAGTGATTTAGAGCATTTTTTTCATATGACTAGAAATAGTTTGATCACTTCATTTGAAAACTGCCTATTCATATCCTTTGACCAGTTATCAATTGGGGATATTTTTTGTATTTTAAAATAAACTTTTCTATTCAGCTCTTGTCTTTTTATCAGAAATGCTTGAATTTTCTACGCAACTCTTTTCATCAGGAATGCTTGAAATTTCATTGAATTTCCATTTTTACCTCTGAAACATTATATTCAATTTGCTGGGTAGATGATTCCCCTTTGTCTTCCAGAATATCATATTCCAGATCCTCTGATCTTGTAGTGTTAGAAGCTGCTAAATCTTGTCTTATCCTGTCCATGGTTCTATGATATTTAAATTGTTTCTGTATGCTCACAATATTTTCTCTTTATATTTGATAATTAATAATCTCACAATTTATAGTTAACATCTGCTTTGGGTATTACCACCTATTTTGCAGCTAGGGAATGAGATATACACATATACATACACAAGTAAGTATACATATACATATATATATATATATATATATGTATTATGTGTGTGTGTGCGCGTACTTACATATGTGCATAGATAGATATAAATCTATCTAGATAGATGGATAGATAGATATCTATCTAAACAGATAGATATAGAAGAGTTCATTATCTCTCCCCATATTTTCTTTTAAATCAATAAAGAAACTGAGACTTAAGAGAGATTAGGTGAATGGTCAAATAGAAACAGGACCATAAAACCATAGATAAGAATCTGTGCAGGCCACATACTGACTTAGAAAACCCTATGCTAAGGTGGCTAGGGGGTGCAGTGAATGGAGCACCAGCCCTGGAGTCAAGAGGACTAGAGTTTAAATCCAGCCTCAGACACTTAACACTTACTAGCCATGTGACCTTGAGCAAGTCACTTAACCCCAATTGCCCTGCCTTCTCCCTAAAAAAAAAAAAACAACCAAAAAAAACCACTATGCTAACATTATGTTTTGTTGTCTGTTTATTTTTGTTAAATATTTCCAAATTAAATTTTAATCTGGTTCAAGCTGTACTACTGAATGTTACCTGCTAGCTCACAGATATCTTAGACGTCTGATCTAAGACAATAGCAGTGATAGAGCTGATAGGGATTCAAACCTAAGTCTTCTGAAGTCCTACGCTCTTTCAAACGTATAACCCTAGCTCATACAAAGGCTAACTACCTTCATTTAACTTAGATCATAATTAATTTCACCTTGTACCTTTTAATAGGTTTTCCTACTCAAGCTGTGTAATGTGATTCAGACTAAATTACTCTTTCAAATTGGTTGCTACATTATGTTACTTTGATGCCCCCACCCCAATCCATTTAAATAATTTCCTGATTTCATCTTTGATCTCTCAAGTAGAGAGCTGTGAAAAGCAAGGCCTGGTAATGCTGAAAGTCTCTTATCATACCACCATCATTACCAAAATGAGAAAATAGCCCAATTTTAGGAGACCCTTTATTTTTACCCAAACCTGATAGGTTAGTTCTTATTTTCATTTTTTCATTTATGTAACACCAATAATCCCATCTCTTGGGTTTGCAGTTTATTTAGACACATCTTAGGTTTTTAAATCCTGCTGTAACATTTCAAAAATTCACTTTTGTTTTTTATTGGTGCTGAAATGCACCTGTAAACTATTTGAAGCCTGCTCCTTCTTATATCCTTCTCAGCACACATGCATAAAGAAGAGTCATTTAAAATAATTTTGGCTTATGGGTGAAAGGAAAGCTCTGAAATGCTGGTAGAGGAAAATGAAGCACAAAAAAAAAAGACCTCCCTGTAAGAATGAGCCTATGATTCATTAAAATACAAAAGGCAAAATGGAACAGAAAACAGAATTTTAAATTAAATAAAAACAAACAAAAAACTTGTTCAATTAAGCAACTGAATGTTTTTGTAGGAAAAACCTAGATATATTTATTCAGAATGTAACAGAAATTTTGAATTTGTCTGAACATTTCTTTAAGGAACAGATCTGCTTCTCAGTAGGGTTAATATACTTCTATTATACTTAATACACTACATTTAAGAAAAATAGGGGGCAGTTAAGATCAAGATATATGTAGAAGATAAGCAAACAAAGGCACAAACATGTTGTTTAGACATATCAAGTATTTATTAGATGCCTCTTATGCGTTAGGAATTTTGGTAAAGAGGGGGAATATAAACAAGGCAAAAAAGAAAAAAAAATAGTCCCTGCTTTCAAGAAAGCTTGTGGTTATTTAGTCATTTCAGTCATATCTGACTCTTTGTGATCCCATTTGAGGTTTTCATGGCAAAGATACTGGAGTGGTTTGCCATTACCTTCTCTAGTTCTTTTTACAGATGAGGAAACTGAGGCAAAGAACATTAAGTAATGTGCTTAGAGTCACACAGGTAGTAAGTGTCTGAGGCTGTATGTGACTTCAGATCTTCCTGACTCCAAGTAGGGATCTACAGTGTCATCTCCTATTCAAGAGACCTACATTCTAATAAAAGAAAACAAAACACAAAATGGAGATGGTGAGCAGAGAAGGGATGAGAGAGAAGTTTGCCATGCTGGCAAAGCTCAAAGAGTTAAGAGTGATACCAGAAGAAGAATGAAGGGTGAGTGGCCTGGTTACTTTCTCAAAAATGGAGGTTCCACAAGGAACTCACCAATGTAAGGAAAGACTAGAGGGGAGGAAGATATGATGGCAAACCTGATGGGACATGATGGCAAAGTGTAGAGAGTCAGGAGCCAAATTAAGAGAAGAGACTGAATTTCTTGAGGCTCAGCTTGTAAATCTAGCAAGCTTCACAATGTGGTCTGTTCTCTGCATAGATTGTTTGTGAACTGTGTTTATTCATTAGAGAATATCCATACATACACACACTTATATATACATGTATGTATGTATTTAGCTATCAGAACAAGTAAGTTGATTCTGTCTTAAATCTATCACATTGGCAAAGTTGACAGAAAAGGAAAATGGCAGTTGTTAGATGGGGCTGCAAGAAAACAGGCACACTGATGGCACACTCAGAGGAAGAAATGAAGCCTTTTTCTGAGATCTCCCATTTATTGTCTCCTCTTTATCCCAAATCACCCAGATGCTTTCAGTTGCTCTCTGCTCCTTCACCTCTGTCTTACAAGATAAGGTGGTCACTCTCTTTGCCAAAATCAGTGCCTTTACGTGCACAAGCAACCCCATTCTGTAGCTTCAGTTCCAGTAGATTATCCTTTCTATCATCCCCACTCTCTCACTTAACTTCAGTCTTTCCCTCTGTATTGGCTCCTTACCTATTGCCTACAAATGGCTCCTCTGTCCTCAAAACACCTTCACTTGATTCTTCCATCCTCAATATCATCCCCATATCTCTCCTGCTATTTGTGACTGAACTCTTTGAGAAGACCATTTACAATAACAAGAACTTCTACTTTCTCCCCTCCTTCTCTTCTAACATGTCTACAATCTGGCTTCCAACCTTTTTATTCAACTCAAATTGCTCTTTGCAGTTGTCAGTTATTTCCTAAATGTCCAGTCCCGTGGCTTTTACTCTATCTTCATCTTTTTTGACCTCTCTGCAGCCTTTGAGATCATCAATCACTCTCTTCATCAACTTCTTTTCTCTAGTTTTTCAGGCCTCTATTCTCTCCTGATTCTCTTCCTATCTATCTGATGGCTCCTTCTCAGTTTCTTTTACTGGTTCTTCATTCAGGACATGTTTGTTAAAAGTGAGTGTCCTCCAGGTGTCTGTCGTGGGATTTCTTCTCTTTTTCCCCTGTATAACTTCACTTAGTGATCTCAATTATTGCCACAGATTTAATTATTGTTTCTATGCTTATGATTCTCAAATCTACTTATTCATCCCTAATGTCTCTGTTGACCTCTCGTCTTGCACCATGGAACTACTTACTGGAAAAAAGCTTGCTCTGTAGACATCTTAAACTACACATATCCAAAACTGAATTCACCTCCTCACCAAACACTCATATTACTTTAGAGCAGTGGTTCTCAACCTTCCTAATACTGTGATCCTTTAATATAGTTCCTCATGTTGTGGTGACCCCAAACCATAAAATTATTTTTGTTGCTACTGCATAACTGTAATTTTGCTACTATTATGAATCTATCTGATATGCAGGATGTATTTTCATTGTTACAAATTGAACATAACCCACAGGTTGAGAACCGCTGCTTTAGAGGGCCTCATTTGCTTCCCAGGATCCCCAGGCTCATAACCTATGTGTCATCTTCAACTTCTCACTCTCTCATATACAATCTATTTCCAAGAAGCTTTTAATATCTCTTCCTTATATTCCATTATCTCCTCTGATACTGCCTGCACTGTGGTGCAGTCCCTCATCTTTTTAAGCCTAAATAACAGCACTAATCTACCTGCCACTGGTCTCTCCCCACTTCAGTCCATCCTCCACTCATTTGGTGAAAATGATTTTCCTATAGTGCAGATCAACCATATCAACCATATCAGTAGGCTAGTGGCTCTCTATCATCTTTAAGATCAAATATAAAATCAAGTGTTGGGTGTTAAAAGATTTTAATAACCTGGTTCCCACTTCCACCACCACCACCTTTCCAGTCTCACAGTTTACATACACCACATACTTTTCAGTCCAAGGACACTAGCCTCATTGCTGTTCCTTGAATAAGACACTCCATCTCCTAACTCTGGGTCTTTTAGTTATACATGTCTGCCATATTAGTTAGGTATACATGACTGTCAGTTATACATGCTCTTTCTTCTCATCTCTTCCTTTTAGCTCTCCTGGTTTCCTTAAGGTGAACTTTATAAATCTCCTTAAATTCTAGTACTTTCCCTCTATTGATTATTTTCTCTTTATCCTGCGTACAGCTTGTTTGTATATAGTCGTTTTTAAAATTGTTTCCCCCATTAGATTGTGAGTTCCTCAAGGGCAAGGTTATCTTTTACCTTAAAAAAAATCTGTTGCACTTAGCTCAATCCCTGACACATAGCACATGCTTAATAAATGTTTATTGACCAACCAGGTGTCAGCTAGATGATGCAATAAATACAGTGTTGGACCTAGAGTCTCAAAGACTTGAATTCAAAACCATTCTTGGATACTTAGTAGCTATGTGACCCTGGGCAACTCACTTAATCTCAATAAGTCTCTGCTTCTTCATCTCTAAAATAGGAATAATAATTGCATCAAACTCCTAGGGTTGTTGTGAAGATAAAACAAGATAATATTTGTAAAATGATTTGAAAAACTTAAAATACTATACAAATGTTAGTTAATATAAAGCACTATTGGCTACGGATGGTGTCAGTCATTCCAGAAAGTGATTTGGAACTATTTTTCAAAAGTCATGGAACTGTACAAACCATACATATGGTCCAAATAATAACACTGCTAGACCACAAAGAGATAAAAGAAAGAGAAAAAAAAGACCCTTATATACAAAATATTTAGAGCATTTTCTTTTGTTTATTTTGGTAACCAGACATAATGGGTGAAGAAATAAAATTTCTCCATATAAGTAGGAGAAACATTTGAACAAATGATAGCATACAAATGCATTAAAATGTTTTTCTTCCTTAAGAAATGGTTTGAGAGATGATTATAGAGAAACCTGTGAAGACTTGCATGAACTGATACAAAATGAAACGAGCAGAACCAGGAGAAGAATTTATATAGTAACAAGAACAACGCAAACACAAACAACTTTCAAAGACTAAAGAACTTTGCTCAATGCAGTCACCAGCTCCAACCCCCGCAGGATTTGAGAAAGGGAGATGCAAGATGCAGAACCGGCCATGAAGTTTTAGACACAGAAAAGGAGTATTTGTTTTTCTGACTGCTCATTTATTATAATTATGACATTCTTTTTCTTTTCTCATTTGAAGGGGAAGATTGAGGGGGAGAAGGAAGCTAGTAATAATATTATCTAAATAAAAGAAGAAAAGAAACAAAAAGTGTTATTGAATCACTTTTAAAAACACATAAAAGAGAACAGATGGAAGTTTAGAGGCAAATAGACAAGCACGAAGGCTTTGAAAATAACATCTTGAATTTATGACTTTTTAAAGAAAAAAGCAAATCATATATAATAGAGATTCATAGAGATTCTACATTTAATCTTCTTTTTAAAAATTTTGTATATGGAAATGTTCTCTTTTCCAGTATCAGTTAAATTCAAAATTAAAACAAAAAAAAAATAAAGAATTGAAGTAAGTTTATTTGTGTTTGTTGGGGTCAGGTGGGCAAAGTGATTATGGGCTCAATAGTATGTGTGTGCGTGTGTGTGTGTGTGTGTGTGTGTGCGCGTGCGCGTGTGTGTATTGGGGGGCAGGGGTGTCCAGACTCATGGTTCCAGCAGTTCAGAGTAAGGAAACTCCCTCTACCAATACAGATCAAAAACTCTTCCATAGTACACAATTTTAGAAAACTCTTTAGTACTGAGAGGTCAAGTGATTTGTCTAGGGTCACACAGCTAGTATATCTCAGACAATGACATTTGAACCAAGATATTCTTGAATCTGAAGTAGGGTCCCTATCCACTTCCCTACTGTCCCCTACTTAAATATTAGTAGGTGATTAGATTAATAGGGTTCAAGTATCAGCCTCAGATATTTACTGAGAGAATACAAATGATTTCTGGAAAAACAAATAAGGACTAGACTCCATAATCCACAAATCAAAGATGTTATTATATTCAAAGGTTGAATAGAAAAATGTAGGAGAGTTCACAAACAAGGAGTCCAAAGTCCAACAACTAGTCAACAAATATTTATTAGATGCTTACTATCTGTCATGCCCTCTGCTAATCTCAGTGGATACAAAAAGAGGCAAAAAAACAGTCCCTCAAGGAACTTATGAGCAAATAAAGTCAGAGAGATAGGTATAAAAAGTATAATCTGAATTTGGAGGGAGAGACCACGTGCTTCAAATGATAATGACTTGATTCATGAACAGAATTAACCTGAGGTGGCAGCAATATTTATCCATGCTGCTGAAAGCAGTGCAGCTATAAGCTTGGACACTAAGGTAGTAGTTCTCAAAAGTACTGCAAGAATAACTGGTGGTCTATCTGTTTGGTAATTATGAAAAGACAATAATTTTCTTTCTGTAATGAAATTAAAATTTTCTCATAACATTGACATATTAAAATTAGGGCTCCTATTACCAAATCTTAGAAGCATTGGTTCAAAGTCCAAGTTCTTTTAAATCAAAAAAAGAGAAAGGCATGAAACAAATTCTACCACTGGGAGACTTTCTTATTCTTTGTTCCACATATCATTCAAAACCATTTGCTGAACATCCAAGGAGAACAGAACCCCATACTATAGCTATAGGGAGTTTAGGGAAGCAGTAAGTGATGTCTCTGTCCTTAAGCTTCCCTTCAAATGGTAGAGACAAAAGAAGGGATGAGATGATTCATAGAATCACAGTGTAAGAGCTTGAAAGAACCTTATAGATCATTCAGTTCAGCTCCTTCATTCTACAGAAACGAAGGCTAATAAGAAATGATTTATCTGAGTTGTTCAGATTGGCTTGATAGCTTTAGGAAGGAAGGCAGTTTTAGTGAATTTCTGAATTATTTGTGTGTGTGTGTGTGTGTGTGTGTGTGTGTGTGTTTGTGTGTGTGTGTAAAATACAGATACATACATAGCTAAATACAAGAGGCAACATTTCCATCACTCCATTTTCAATTAGCTACTCTGCTTAGTTTTGACTCCTAGAAACATCATGCCTTCCCTCAGGATAAAAATCTATAATTTCATCACCATTGTTAATTGTCTCCATTTTTTATACTCAGCACCTTTTTAACTCTCTCAGTGTCCTCTCCACTGTGATTGGAGGGCTGGAGGGTGGAGCAATAAAATACTCCCACAAACCTTCCTTTATAGAAGCCTCAGTACTTTCCAAGAAATTTCATTTTCCTTTGCAACTCTGATTCCAACTCTACATTATTTATTTCACCTACTTCCTCTCTCCCTACACTGACTTTTTAGGTTCCTTTTGTGTGTTGTCTTCCCCCATAAGACTGTAAGCTCCTTGAGGGTAGGGACTGATTTTTAAAAAAATATTGTTCCCCCAGCACTTAGCATACATAATGCCTGGCACGTAATAAGTACTTGATAAATGTTAATTGAATTAAATAGAAAATATTAGCTTACAGTAGCATTACTTTTATTTTCTGAAATTATGACTGAATTAAATTTTTTTTAAATCTCTACAGCCTCTGGCAAGGGCCACAAAACCCCAGGGTTTTGCAGTTCTTCCTAGGTTGGGAAGAGAGGAAACTAATGTAAGATCAGCTTTAATCTCAAGAGGCTGGAAGTTTTGGGGGACTTGAGAATGAGGGAGAGAGAAGAGAAAGGTGGTGGCTGTCCCATGTCTGTAACTCAAGAGTGGCAGAAGCCAGTGCCTGCCATATCTTCAGTTCCCTTCTTCAAGACCATGAGAGATGGCATCTGTCTAAATGGACAAATCGGAATGCATGTTTTTTATCCCTGGTACAGATCTGAGGAAAACAATTTAGCCAGGAATGTGCCGTCCTCTATCCTGGAGTCCCGCCTTTCATGTGAGTGTGTGAGTGTGTGTGTGTGTGTGTGTGTGTGTACGTGCACATGTGTGCTTATTCTGTTACATGTCTTTGCTGGATTTAATATGATTTTTAATAACTACTTGTGTTTGACCCTGTCCTCATCGCCTACAAACCCTTTGTTTTGAGGAGGAGTGCTCAATGGGAGCTACCCAGGAGAGAGGATGTTTCCTAGGGCAGGACTGGGAGCTCAAGCCCCAGATCATTGTTAGAGAGTTTTGTTCTATAAGTGGGAGCTTAAAGAGGAATCATTTCATAATTCCCCTTCTAAGTGCAGAATCTATGAATCTAGATCTTATTTTAGAAATCTGCTCTATAGACACTAATGTTAAAGATAAATCATTTGTGTGATAGCTCTGTTCAAAATAGGTAAGACAAGCTATGACTATATAGTTCACTTGCTACATTTATTCATAATTTATTGTCATCATTGCATGATTATGCTGCAAAACCGTGTATTCTCAGCAGTCTGCATCCCTAGAGTATACCTGGGATGGTGTCCCATGCCAGAGTTGGGGGGCTTTTTGCGCATGACCTGAAGAATTAAACAGAGTTGGATTTGAAAGCTGCTGGGGACTTACAGTTCGAACTGCAGTGATCTCTCTATTTAAGAATTGAAAAGCATTTCACTATTGTAATGCAGCTGACTCAGCCTCTCTAATCAGTTCCACATAAAATTCAGGGCATCAATTTGCATTATATTTGCATTAGAGATTATTCAGGGCAGTTATCTCATTTGAGCAGCTATTACTTTTTTTTTCCCCTTGGGGTGAAGTTTCTCCAATCTATCTCATGTTGTTGATTGGGGAACTCCTTCATTTCTCTTATAACATACATTTATGAAAGCAAATTAAAACTGATTTTATTCCTAGCCTCCCCCTTGTAACCTTCTTAGAATTCCCAACCACAGAGTGTCATAAAACTAGGGTTTTGGAATTATGCACTTGAGCACTTCTCTATCATTTCCAACTTACTTTATGGGTGTGGTGCCTTTTTTTTATTTTTTGGAGCCTGAGCATGTCACTGATTTCCCGATGAGATCTGAGTCACTCAAATCGCATCTTGCCCAATGTGCTGATCACTGGCCTGTCAAAATGGTCAAAATCACAGTGGAAATGATTCCAACATTTCGGCTACTGTTCAGTGTCTCTAGGAGCTCACTGTTAAAGTGCGAAGATCTTATTTGAAGAATTATTAAACTTTGGCAATTAACACAGAAAGTAAACAATGGACAGCCAATGTCATCCATAGATATATTAATAATATTAAGAGAACACGAGGAAAACATGTTGGGTAGTTCATTCTCTGTAGTGATTTTATTGAAAGATATAGATGGGAATTGCATCTTAACTAACTGGAGGGAATATGCCCCACATTGTTAAGACAAAAAAATATCTTTTTGGGATTTGGAGTATGAATTGATTTATCCTAACAGACTGAATCAAAGCAAAATCACAAACTAATGAGATGTAAGGCAGATATATTTTTGACAAAGTTTTGGAATCCTACTTATCGATATGTTAGCATGAAGGTACTTTGGGGGTAGTAGTGATATATAAAACAATAAAATGAAATCATATTTTATGGCATTTTTGGGTTGACAAAAACTTTCTTCACACTAGCTTTGTAAGATAAATAGCTTAAGGATTATTTTCGTATTGCAGATGAGGAAGCTGATTCTGGGTAGTATCTTCACCTACTTTAAACTTTTATTTAGGGCATGTCTAAGTCTGAGTGAAAAAGATTCAAGAGACTGAGAAGCAGTGCTTATTGGGTACAACAAGAGCAGCCAATCAGCTATTTTCTTTTCCTTTTACCCTGGCAGCTAAGTTTACGTTGACCCTTATGAAGTCTGGTAGTTACATGCTTGAAAGCAGAAGATATAATTGTTTTACATGAAATTCTGGGCTTGATGAAGTATAGTTCTTGCTCAGTTTGCCCATACTTCAAGTTATTTATTTTTTGGTCCTTTCTCCTAATAGATTTGAAGGTCTGTCACGTGTAGACTTGAACCCTGAAGAGAAAATAACTATGTATCTCTGTGCCCTGTGAAGACACCAAGAGGCTAAATGTAGGTATATTTTAAAAATCACAACCAACCACAATAAAGCAGCCCAGGTTAAGGCTGAGTTTAAATCTTTCTCTAAAATAGCAGAGTAAATAGACCTAGAACTTACTTGTGCTTGATTGTTTTCTCGTTGAGTATTACTGAGTAATAATCCAAGTGTTGCTTTTTTGCAACTGTTGGCATGAACTTCATCTCCTTCAACTCCTCTCTCATTTTAGAAGTACTTTAAATAAACAACTTAACCAGTGCAACAATTTGCAGGTATACTCTCCAAATTATTTTTTTAATTGCAAACAGTTGTTGATTTAGGGCATAGCGAATGATGATTATGGGTTGGAAGGCTATACTATATCTGTTTTTAACAATTATTCCATTATGTTATTATAGAAAAGAGGAAAATGTGAAGTAATCAAGACATAAGAAGATAAATCAGAAAATCATTAGGAAGAAGGGTTATGTAAAAACACGGGGAGGAATATAAGAAGGACATTAGTGTTAGAAAAACAGGGGAAAAGGAAGATTATCATATAGTTTAGCTTCTTTTCTTTGTGATCTGTGTCAAGCAACTGGCAAAGTCACTGGCTTCAGAATGGTTTATACCTTTGAGAATACATTCATGGATGACTTCTGCCCTGAATTTCTGCTGCTTCATTTAATCAGGCACATTTTGTTTAGACCAGACTTTGGCTTTGCTCACATAAAGGGCCTTTACTCATTTGCAGAATGTTAAAGCACATAACACTAGTGACTTTAAAAATATATCCACTTCACTAGGGTAGTCCCAGTAAAATATTTTTTTTATTATTTCTGTAACAGTGAAAGGAAGAATGACCCTTTAAGGGCAATAGTAAAACTCCACATTCAGAAAGCTGTTCTTTGACTGTGTGGTTTTTTTCACTAACAATATAGCCTTAACATAAAGCATTAATTATTTGAAAAAACTAAATATTTCTATCCTCTCTAGGACATCTCCCTCTGCATCACAAAAGCAAACATCACATTTAAGAATTACAGTAGTCCTGCATTTATAGATTAGTGATTTCCAAATTTAAATTACAAATATTATAATACAGGCCAATTTCTGAAGATACCATATAGTTAGGTAAGGGGTCCATGTGTAGTGATGAGAGATGTTTTTGTTGTGTGACTCTGAATAAGGCAGAATAGACATCTCCAGTCTCTTCTCTTCCCCTCACCTTTCTTCAAGGGAGACTTTAATTCCTGCCAGGAGAGGCAGCAGAAGGTTGGGTCAGAAGCCACTCTGCTTTCCTCAGAGAGAAAGCATACTGGGTAGAAGTATATCTATCTGCTACCTTAAATATTATTAGGGAATATGATTGGGCTCATGGTAACTTGATCACTTTGTCATTTTAGGGCAAGGGAAACCCTTGCTCTGTATCCAAGGCTTGACCCCTTCCCCACCTAATACCAGTTCCACAATGAACATGCATAGAGAATAGCAAAGAAATCCATTTATCCAAATCATAGCAAAACAGAAATCAGAGAAGGCGTATGTAGAAGAATAAATACCAGACAATAGAGAGTGAAAGAGCTCTCCCACTGGGAGTCAGGTAACTTAACTCAACCAAAAAAAGAAAGTGTTCTAGATCTCACCCCAAAGTCTGTATTAAAACATGCTGGGAATATGGCCATGATGGAGATCAGCTTCTTTCATGTTTTCCCAGAGTCTTTTCCTTTAGCAAACTGAAATGTGTTTGTTTGTCTTTTTCCATCTTCTCTTTTGAAGCTGGAAGTCAGAAGTGTTAAAAGTGAATTGAAACTTAAAGAAGACTTGACTTTAGGAGGGCTTCAGGGGGACTGTTGTTGAAGGATTCCCAATTGGACTTTAAGTTTGCTGAAGGGGACTGGGGAAAGCTGGAACTCTTTAGCCTTTCATATTCATCTCCACCAACAAAGAGAATTGGGCTATTGGACAGGAATCATGTGTAAATTAATTAAACAAATATAAATCAGTTGCCTAACAGGTACAGTGTGGTGTGGTAGGCAATAGAGGAGATGAAAAGATAACAAAGATAGTGTTCATGCCCTCAAAGAGTTTGCTGTACAGTAATCTGGAAAAAAAAACTAATAGCTCATATGTGTTTAAGACTTCAAGGTTTGTAAAACACTTTATAAAATTATCTCATTTTATTCTCACAATAATCTTGGGAAGTTAGTGTAGTTATTATCCTCATTTTACAGAGGGGGAAATTGAGACTGAGAGAGGTTAAATGACTTGCCAAGGGTCACACAGTTAGTGAAAACTTGAAGACTGTATTTGAATTCAGATCTTCCTGACTTTAAGTCCAGCACTTTTACCTCCTCTGCCACTTAACTGCCTTGGTAAATAATAATTCAAAAAACATGTTCTCAAAATAATTTCATGCATTAGGAAGCAAAGGCAATATACATTTCACATACTTTTTTGCTACTTGCATCCAGACCTGATTTGGAAAAAACTATGTTGGTTGTCTGGTAAATTATTTCTGTGAGCTACACGTTTCAAAATATGAAAAGGAGAAGTTCAACTTCATTTTAAGTCTCATACCTATCATCTGTTAATGACAATGTTTCTAGCTATGCATGAAATATATTCTGTAAGGATGCTGAAAAGATCAGCACCAAAATGTCTGACAGCTGTTATACTCAAGGTAAGCCACATTTATATTTTCAAAAAGAAACCTGAACACCAGGGATTCTTCCCCTACTGTTAGTATCTTTGAGCCATATAAGTGAGGCTGAGATCATAAGAAAAGGCTGACATTGTTAAAGTGGTAGACTCTTTGTTCAGTTTGACTTAATAATTTATTGGAGGGTGGGAGTCCTCTTTGGAGCTCTTTTTTTTGTTTGGGGGTGGATCTATAAAAAGAGAAGAATTACGAGATGCTTGTGAATATTGTTGATTATTTCTATTCATTTTTGCTCCTCTTCAAAATGTAGGAGGCAAGGAAGATTGCTTTTTTTTTAACCTTAGATCTCACCATACTTTTACTTTTTTATATACTTTACTTTTTTGAAACATTAGAAAATAATATTGGGCACCATATATATTATGTTACTGTTCAAGTAAGAATATAGAGACCTACTATAGTTGTCTTCATGACCAAGATAATATAGTAAAATGTTATTTGGTGGTAATACAAACATATATTATAGAGGAAGCATTAGTCAGTCAATAAACATTTATTAAGCACTTATTATGTACGGGGGGGTTGTTTCAAGCACTGAAGATAAATAGAAAGGCAAAAGAATAAAGCAGCTAGTGAGATACTAAAGTGTATGATAATTGCTACTTTTGTTATGACTCGATTATGCCTCTTAAGCTGTTACTCCAATCCTTCATGATAGTGTAGACGAGACCTGTTCATCTGTTGGTGGCCCAATATACTGCAAGGTCTAAAAGGTCCACCAGGCTAGAAAAACATTGAGTGCAGTTACAGCATTATTCCCTGACAAATAATCCAACTAAGCTTAAAAATGTTTAAACCTGACAAGTTGACCGTAAGGTGATGCTCTGCCCCATGACCCCAGCCACAACAGTTTGTGAAACTATCTACTAAGGCATTTTTTTAAAAAAAAGGTATCATTATTATTAGTATGTAAAAGAAACATGGTCATGTAGTAAGCTTCTACTGGGTAGTAGATTTAGGAATGAAAGGAATCACAAAGGTCATCTAATCTAACAAGGAAATTGAAGCCCAAATTGGATAAGTGTCTTGTCCAAGGTCATGTGACATTGCTTATAATACAACTCATATCTCACTCTCATTCAATACTTCACTATCTTGCCTCTCTGAAGTATACAGCCCTATAGCAGTCATCTTTAAGGATACAAAACAGAGCAGAGACAACCTCTCAAAGAGGAATTTATGACCATTAAATGCATATAGTATTTGCAAATGGGAAGTAAAACATTTTAGGAATATTTATAGAACAACAAATAACTGAATATAGATTGATTTAGGAAAAAATCTAGCAAATAAGTGAGGATGATGGTTACGGGTGGATATATGACACAGTCATTTCAACTTGGCCTTTTGGTGTCCATTAAGCTTAAAACCTCTGTCAACTTGTAGACCACAGTGCATGAGATTTTCTTGAGGAAATTATAATTGAAAAATATATATAATTGAAGGATTACAGAGTTAGAGCTGGAAGGGACCTTAGAAATCAAAAATCACTGAGTCCAGTATTTTACAGATGAGTGAAATGAAGGATAGGAAAGTTAAATGACTTTCCTATGGTCACATAGTTAGTAAATATCTGAGAAAGGATTTAAACTCGGGTATTCAGCTACATGGTACAGTGGATAGTGTCAGGTCTGGAGCCAGGAAGACTTCTATTCCTGAGTTCAAATCTAGCCTTAGACACTAACTGTGTGAACCTGGGTGAGTTACTTAACCCTGTTTGCCTCAGTTCCTCATCTATAAAATGATTTGGAGAAGTAAAGGGCGAACCACTCCACTATCTTTTCCAAGAAAGCCCCAAATAAGGTCATGAAAGGTCAGTCATAACTGAAAAATGACTAAACTACAACAAAAGCTCTTGCCTCCAAGTCCAGCATTCTATCAACTATTCTATAATGCCTTTGACACAATCATAAAACATACTAGAAAAACCATCTCAGAGGCTCTAGATCTTTCTCCATTTTTCTAATACCTTTAGATCACTTCAAAGTTGAGGGAGAAGAATTGATAGAACTATTCCAAAATACTGTTGCATCCTATTTGCACAGCTCACCTGCCCTGTCTCCATAAAAGTTAGTAATGAATCATTAAATAGTTGTTTTGTGATCATTTAGAAAGGAAAGTATGAAAAGATAGCAGGTTTAATTTTTTTATATCTATCTATATCAAGAACAGTTCATGCCAGACTAACCTCATTTTCTTTTTTGGATAGGATTACTAAACTAATAAGTTGGGGTAACACCACAGATGTAATGCACCTATTTTTCAGCAAAAGTTTGAGAGTCTCATTTATCGCTGTGGACACAGTAGAGAGATAGGGAATAAATCAAATCACAATAAGATGTATTTAGATTTTATTGAGTAACCATTAGTAGGTTGATGACAATTTGTAGTAATCTCCAGTAAATAGCCCAGAAATGTGTACTTAAGTCAATGTATAAGTTTTTATCAATGACTTAGATGAATTTGCAGATGAAAATTGAAGGCAGTGCTTTGAAGGACAATAAAATCAACAAGGAAAGATGAGGAAGAAGAACCAATCAACAGGGTATGGCATTGCATAAACCAGGAATGTTCCTGTCTCTACATCCTGCTCTTCCTTCTCTGCTAGTTTTGTGTACACTGTAGGAAATTATTACTTATTTCTTCCATCTAGCTAGCACTACAGCAATATCACTTTTGTGTCTTCCATGTTAATTTTCACCCAAATGCTCCTTTTCCGTTCAGATCATCATCATTAGTGAGCTATGTTTATGGGCAAAGTTGACTTGAAATGCAGACAAATGGCAATATAAAGCATTAAAAAAAACAATTTAACTGATTGCAAAAATCTCAGAATTCATCCCAACCTTGATAAATCTCTCTATCTCCTGAATTTTGCTCAGTTAGTTGTACTTCTGGTTAGTTCACTTCTCAGCACTTTTTACACACACCATTTTTCTATGCTATCATGGCCCGGCAAAAGGTTGTTATTTATGAACTTTATCAATTGTTTCCTTCTCCACTTTCATTGTTTGCATTTCAAATTACAGTCATTCTGCAGGAAAGGGATGGTGACTTAAACAAAGGGTCAACCAGTGAATCACTTGATAATATCTTTAGATAAGCATTATCAAGTGTCCACTATTTGCCAGCCACTGTGCTAAGTAATATCAATAGATTTCCATGATCATACAAATCTTCTTGGCATATAGTACTATTCCATAACCCTTAACAGGTCATTGAATTTGTTTCTTTTGAATACCTGATTCTATTATTATGTTTCAGTTATGAGTCTTATCAAACTGATTTTGGTGATTTCTATAAGCTTGCCTTAAAAAACCCCTCAACTTTGCTTTATTATCAATACACTATACAGGGGTAAATAGGTATCTGAGGTGATTTTTTTTTTGCCCGCATTCCTATTGTTAACGTTTATTTATAGTTCAAACACCTTCCATCTTGAAGTTTTCCAAGTTCATTGATTCTTTGCTATCAACTAATCAAAGACCCAGGGTTCAAATATATCTTTAAAAGAATTTTGCTGATAACTGTCTCTCAACCAACTTTCTTCAATTAATTCAATTTTTTTCCATGTTTCTTAAAGCATCCCATCTCTTTTTAGCTACATACTGCTTTGAAACAATCTTTCTGCTATTATTCCCCTTTCTTCTATAGTGAAGACATAAAACAAGGTGTCTTTGGCATTTGCTGTTGATTAATTCAAGGAATGTCTTGGGATAAATTACTAAGAATATCAAGCTGAATATTTTTCCCCCAAGGAGTAAGATAAATTCAGAACAAAAAATTGTGGTAAATAAAGTTAACTCATTATATATCATAACTAAAAGACAAACTAATTTCTTCATAGCATACAATGGAAATTGGTTAGGATGGAGAAAATATTTAAATGCTAGTATTACTACTACTAATTTTATATATTACAAACATATAATGAACTACTACTACTAAAGAGAGATAATCTGAATTAAACTAGCACTTAAAATATTAAAACTAATTATATAATGATTATTTAAATTTTATTCATAGTCAGAAAAAACAAACTTGTAAGATTTCAATGTATTATTTGTCTTCAGTTTCCTTAATAATGGAAATGGCATCAAGAATAAAACATAGTTGATACTTCAAAAGTCATTAATCTTCTATGTATCTAATATAAGCATGGAACAAATACAGTATTTCCTTTTTTATTTTGAGGCAAAAAGAGAAGAAATGCATAGAAGCCCTCTAAACAAATTTTAGGGCTCCAGAATTCACAAAAATACAGAAAAACACATCTCCTGCTGAAGACAGCTCTGGAAGGAAGAGCTCATCACAGCACTCTGCAAGCCGAAACCAGCCCAGCTTGAAACCTAGGCTAGGCCCAGGGGCGGCCACAACAAGCCACAACTAGAGGATTCACGAGAGCAGATCAGCAGCAGCTATGACAGTTTCCAGAACTATCAAACTGTAAGAAACAACAACAAAGTGAATGGTCAGTGGAACTCAGCTAAATTTAGTGGAGAAAAGTGGTCTGGCTGAACTGCCTCCAGGGCAAGGAAGTGGCAGAAGCAGCAGCCCTGCAGTGGTTTCCACATGGCTGCTTCAGAAGCATCTCACCTGCAGATTGCAGGGGGGCCAACTGATCATTCAAAGGCTAAGTGCCCTTATGTTGAGCAGCCTGGATCTGGATTGCGGTCTTGGGTGGTAGTCCTGGGGTGTGTTTTCAGTGAGCCAGAGCTGGTGGGGGCTTCAATGGCCTCCTAATAGCTCTGGCAGCTGTGAAAACCCCAGAAATTTGGGACAGAGCTTCTCCCTCTGGAAGCAGAGTTACACAGAGCTAAAAAGTCAAGTAATTGACTGGCAACATGATCAGGCAAAGCAAGTAAAGTAAGAACAGCAATCGAACTCTAGATTCCTTCTTGGGGGACAAAAAGGATCAAAGCATGGAATGGGAGGAAGACAACACAGTCAGAACTCTCACACCAAAAGCTTCCAAGAAACATGTAGACTTCCTATAAGCTGTAGATCAGCTTAAGAGGGATTTTGAAAACCAAATAAGAGAAGTGGAAGAAAAATTGGGAAGAGAAATGAGAATGATGCAAGAAAATCATGAAAAGAGAGTCAACAACCTGACTGAAGAAAATAACACCTTAAA
>CM053580.1:181059366-181079576 GCA_028627135.1 Pseudochirops cupreus | reverse complement strand
AACATTCTTGCTGAAAAAACCAGAACTGAAAAGAAAATTTGACATTCAGATACAAGAAGCATGAGAAGGTAAACATGGAAAAGAAATCATAAGGAACTTATCAAAGCTGAACTATTTACATGCCAACATGGAAAAATGATAATTGTAATTTATGAAACTTTTCTCAGTATAAGGATAGGTGAAGGGAATACAAATGTATATATACATACACATACATATATGTCTATATAGGAGGGTATATATATATATGTGTATGAATACATATCTGAGTATGTGTATATATATGTACATACAGGGCAAAGGGTCAATTGAATAGGAAGCGACAGTACTTTAAAAGGTGAAATTCTGAGGTGGGAGGGGAATAGAATGAGAGGAGACAGGGAGAGACATAATTAGGTTAATCATCTCATATAGAAGAGGCAAGGGATAGCTCTTACAATGGAGGGGAAGAACAGGAAGGCAAAAGGGAAAAGGTCAACCTTACTCTCATTGAATTTGGCTTAGGGAAGGAATGACATAAACTCTAAACTGGGTATCTTGCCACACAGGAGAGTAGGGAGGATGGGGATGAGAGGTAGGATGATAGAGGGGAAGGCAGGGGGAGGGGGAGGGTTTCCAGAAGCACACACTTCTGTAAAGGGATAGGGACAGAGTAGAGAATAGAACAAGGGGAGGGAGGGATAGGAAGGATGGACATACAATCAGTTTCTCACAATATGTCCATTGTGGAGATGTTCTGCGTAATTACATATGTACCACCCATATTGAATTGCTTCTCCTTCCAGTGGGAGTGGGTGATGAGAGAGGAAGGGAAAGAATCTAGAATTTAAAGTTGTATAATCAAATGTTAAAAAAATATATGTATATATATATATAATTATTATTATTAATTATTAACTACATGTAACTGGGAATTAAGATATACAGTCACTGGGATAGGGAGACCCATCCTTCCCTACTGGAAAGTCGGAGGAGTGATGGGAGAGGATACAGGAGAGAGCAGATTGGGGGAAGGGCTATACAGAGGGATGGTTGTTTTGAGGTGGTTCATAGGGGAAAGTTGGGGAGAAAATTTTTAACTCAAAATCTCATGGAAATGAGTGATGTAAACAAGAAAATAAATAAATTAATTTATTAAAAGAAAAAGAAAACTGTAATTCTTTTGACTTGTATAATGAAATCCCACACAGATTTCTGAGGGGGCATTCTTTCTTCTCCTATGCTTGCTCAGTTTTTAAGAAGGTTCTCTTCTATAACAATGGTTAGCCGTAAGGACAGCAATAAGAACAACACGAACAACAGAGACATACTAAATACTAAAACAAAGACACAATCAACAAAGACAAAAACAGCCTGTGTTCCAATTTGCCCCTTGTATTGTTCAAACATCCTAATGCAGTGGTTCCCAACCTTCCTAATGCTTTGACCCTTTAATACAGTTCCTCATGTTGTGGTGACCCCCGACCATAAAATTATTTTCATTGCTACTTCATAACTGTAATTTTGCTACTGTTTTGAATCTTAATGTAAAAATGTGATATGCAAGATTATTTTCATTGTTACAAATTGAATACAATCCACAGGTTGAGAACCGCTGTCCTAATGGTTTCCTTGAGTTTGTTTTGAAATAAAAAAAAAATAGTAAAGGTGGGAAAAATTCAAAATGTCAGGAAGTATTAAAGAAGGCATTTTTTAAAGGTGAATTACAATTTGTAAATTACAATGTCTACAGTCACATTCTCAATAAACAATTACAAAGTGGATCATCTTAATAGGGTTGTGTTAGTTCTGCATGAGGAATCACGGCCGTTTAAATAACTGTAAGAAAGACACTGATGTATTTTTCTAAAAGCAAGACTTTGGCATAAGTACAAAAATTCATCTTGTTCCTAGTTTGAGAAAGAATTGTTAGTGCTTGGTAAAACTGAAAATGATAATATTTAGGTCAGTAGTTGGAGCCCTGGGAGTAGAGTTTAGGAAGACATAAATTGGAGTCCTGCCTTACACACTTGCCTTCAGCAAGTCACTTAACCTCTTAGTCTCAAATTCCTCAGCACAAGCATAATAATGGCACCTACCTCACAGGGTTGTTTGGAGAATCAAATGAGGTATTTTATTGTATAGTACTTTGCAAATATTAAAGTGCTATATAAATGGTACTTGCTATTATTGCTAGTAATGATATGTTTAAACAACTTTATTTTACAAGATATATATATATATATGTCTATATATATATACATATATATATATATATCTGTATCTGTATCAATATCCATATATTTACATAAAAACTTTTTGTAGTGGAGAGTCACAGAAGATAGGGTGACTTGACCAGGCTTACTAGGCTAGTGTCAGATCTGGGACTTGAATCCAGGTCTTCTGATCTACTTGTTATTCTTTTTAATTTTGTTACAATACTTCTTAGTATTTGATTTATACAAAGTGAAATGAAAAAATGTTCATCACTGTCCTGGTGAAGATTTAGCACAGAGTTCAAATCTAATTTTTCTATAAATTGCAAGGTTCTCCAGATATATTAAGCCTCAGAATATTGAAGATAATGAAATCAATGCTAAAATTAAATTCATAATCACTTAAACTGTTTGACCTAATTACGCAGGAAAAAAAAAGTGGATGAAGAATGTCTATTGTCCACACTAAAATATACTATTTGATGGACAAATTATAGATCTGTCTATCTATCTATCTCTCTGTCTGTCTGTCTGTCTGTCTGTCTATCTATCTATCTCTCTGTCTGTCTATCTGTTTGTCTGTCTATCTATCTATCTATCTATCTATCTACCTATCTATATCTTGGAAAGACACTGTAAATAAACAGTGACATGGATCAAGAACTGAAGAGAAGAAAGAGAGCAATATTTTCAGGTGCTTCACCTTTGTGGCTTTATGTCTCATATGGCTGAAAGGAGTTCAGAAGGCCCTCTAACTCCACTTCCTCTTTTTCAGTTCAGGAAACTGAGCACTCAATGAAGTATTAAGCTCCAGAGGAAGATGTTAAACATTGGTTCTCTGACTTCACCGTCAGCATTCTTTCTGAAATAAATAGAACATGCTCTGGTTCTATAGGAAGAATGAGGGATAACAGATGGAATACCACACACTCCATTGGTATCTTTTTCTCAGACAAATGTCTTGTCAAAGTTAGTTACACTTACCATCTCTCCTAACACAACTGCTAGCCTAGTTCAGTCCTCATAACCTTTAGTCCAGTGATTGCAATCAATGACCTCTTAATTGGGTTCCCTGAAAGAAAGTCTGCCCACTTGAATTTATCCTCCACAATATATCAGTGAAGATCCATATTACTTCCCTACTCTGTAAACCTCTATTGGAGGGGCATTGCTTCTAAATCAAATTTTAAAATCCTATATTTAATATCCCCCCATACATTAATATATTTTCCAACCTGGCCTTTTTTTCTAGCTTGATTCCAAGTTACTGTTCCTCCTGTATTCTATAGTCCAGATGAATTGAATTGTTTTAGTTCTTCCTACATGATGTTCCATCTCTTATTTCTATTCCTTGTCACTTACTGTCCTTCATGCCTGGAATTCATTCTTTCTTCACCTCTAGATTATAGAATCCCCCATTTCCTTTAAGACTCAATTCAAGCATGACTAACCACATTTTCTAATTCCCCCATCTGTCATTGTCCTCCTTTCCTAACCAATTTCTATTTAAGTGTCATGTATGCTTTATTTATTTTGCATACATTTTGTATGTACATATATACATGTTTTATATACATATAAACATAAACATGTACATACATATGATGTTATCTCTCCAGATAGAAAGTAATTTTTTTTTTTTGCTTTTTGGAGCAGGGAGGGCAGGGCAATTGGGATTAAGTGACTTGCCCAAGGCTAGCAAATGTTAAATGTCTGAGGTCGGATTTGAACTCAGGTCCTCCTGACTCCAGGACCAGTTCACAGTCCAGAGCTATTCACTGAGCCACCTAGCTGCCCCAAGAATGTAAATTCTTTGATAGCGGGGATTTGTTTCTGTATCCCTAGTATCTAGGCCAATGCCTGACATAGAGGAAATAAGCATTACTAAATGCTTGTAAATTAAGGATTGATCCATGCATGTCCAAAGGACAATAAAAAAGATCCCCAGGATATTAAATGCTATTGTTATGGCAAACTCATGAGAGGATATGAGTTAAAATGACACAAAAGGAAGGTGTATATATAGTTTGAAACCTGCATTATTTCAGGGAATATCCACAATGATGACATCACACATCCATAGAGTATTAGACAAAGGAAAAAATGTCCCTCCTTTTATTCCTTCTCTCATTCTAAATAGAGGATAAATAGTTGTGTTTAAAAAACAAAACAAAACAAAAACAACAACAACCACCTTCAGTTTTTAGTGTAATTAAACTTGAAAAATGAATGCATTAGGAAGCAGCATTAAAAACGTCATATATAGAACTCCAGTAGTTTCCACTAATTTTAACAATATAACCAGGGCCTTGGCTTAAGAAAGATACGCATGGATTTGAATATATCTGGAGCTTGAAATAAGAGCAGATGCATTTATTGTGATGATTAGATATTCAAATAAATGAATGTAGTGAGTTTATTGAATGTCTGATTACATATTCAAACTGTATGAAAACACTTTTGAATATCATATCATATATTAAATGTGTATACATTCATTTCAATAAACACAGGATAAAACCATAGATTCTTGTCTTGATGCTATGAGCTCCTGATATTTGAATTGCCCTTCCAAAATTAGTGATGTATGTTCCGTGTTTCTATGTGTTACTGATTTCTCCTAAAATAGAATATATTCTGATTTTTAGTTAGTCCACTTAATTTTTGCTTTTTATTTATCCTGGTAAAGATATAGGTCATATATCCACTTCAATAAGCAGGTTCAAGAATGGAGGTAATGTTTTCTTTTAAGTGCAAGATAGAACCATCACTGTGTTTTATCTTGAAATTTAAGTGAATAAAGAAAGTGGGTTCATCAATGCTATACCTTATTTTTATGTTTTAGAAAACCAAGAAGAGGGGTCAAAATATGATTGTCTTTAAGAGAATTGTGTTTACTAAGCAAAAAGATGTAATGCAAATTATTGAGATAAATTTAATTTAGAATACTTTTATGTGAAAGATGAACTGAGAAGAGAAAGAGTAATTTTACAAACACTGGTGACAAATGATATAGTAATTAAAAGGAGCATGTGTATCAAAGAATATTGTTTCTCTAGATCATGCTAAAATCTGTGCTGACTTTAGGAATGTGGTAAAATGACTGAAAGAATTAGAAGGGACTAGTTTCAAGAAAAGCAGAAAAAAATGGCTGAATAAGAATTATGTGTATACATGAAAGATTTATTTTTGAGTGGACTTTTAAAAAGAGAGACTTTTTTCTCTTACAGTCCTGCTTGGATTCCTCATTGTGGGGTGGAAGTGATCTATAATAGTTTGAAAACTGTACAAAGGGTGAATGTTGTCAAGTTCTACCAAATTGGAAATATTTCAAATATTTTCAGGCTGTTGGCTTATAGGTTTATCATATGAGGATGAACCAAGCTAAGTTCAGAGCAGCTCATTGCTTGAGAGCTGGCCATTAAGTGAAAAAAGTGTTGAGCCCAGCAAAACATTAAAGTTACTACCTTGGTGAGAAGAGACTGTGATCCTCATTACTACAGATTAATCAGAACTCACATGGATTAAATTATGGATCTTGGAAATAAATACCAAAAGAAAGAGAGGAAAAGAAAAAAAAAAGAAGGGGAAAGAACCAGTAAAGAACTAGAAACTATATTTAAATGCGACATATGTTTTAAAATGTTTTGTCACCTATCTCAAGTATTCTGAGATGTAATGACATTTAATATTAAGTTGCTATTATAACATAGAATTTAACAAACATTTTTATTGGTGCTTTTTTTTTTTTACATCATATTGATCTCCTCCCTCCTCTGTCCAAATGTGCCTTCCCTTCTTACAAAAGTTAAAGCCAAAGTGAAGCAAAATCAGCAGTTGAGCATAGCCAACTAAATAAATTGTACCTTGATAGAATATACAACATTCTACACCTGTAATCACTAACTTCTCTAATGAAAAGTAGATAGGACGTCCAAGGGTGTGAACATTGCACAGAATGTCAGATTTTAAAAAATATATTCATCATTTTTGCTGAATTTTTAACTCTTCTCCTCTTTTATTAAAAAATATTTTAATAGAGTGACTATCTTGAAGGAGGACAAAGAAGATACAGAGAGAAATCTAGGGAATATGAAAGCAAAACATATCCACAAAATATATTAAAAGTAAATGTGGTAATGCACATACATATTTTCTAGCAAGCCATGTCAATTCATTTACATTCACAAAGAATGAGTTACAAAAATTCTAATTAGCAAACATATCCTAGTCATAAACTAGATGATATGAATAAATCATAGCATATATATATATATATATATATAGCTTAGAAATACCTGATACACATTCTATCAGAAGGTTCCAGATTATATTTATATTAGTTGCTAAGATTCAGTCACACTTAAGTTCATTATATTGTTTTAATCATAAAATTTTCTTATTTTAAACAATGTCTAATCATTTGTCTACCATATACAATTCAAACTGCTTCTCCTAACATTCAAGGCTCTCCATAATATTCTCCAATTTACTTTCATGAGATTTAATTAATAATGTTCCCTTTCATTTTAGTTTACCTCATAACTCTTACTGTATAACTCCTGAATCACTAAGCACAGATTTTATATAAGTCTAGTGTATTAGACTTTTTGACAAGCCTTTTCAGTGAAACTTTGAGAAAACTTAATTACTGATATTTACTATATGGGAGTTTTAGCAAATTTTCTAAATTTTTCTTATTTTCTTGAATGATTTTATTAGTTCACACATAAATAGTATACTATAAGTCAGGATCACATTATTAATCCAGATTGGATTCTAATTTTCTAATTTCCATTTCTATCTAACTCATATTTTTGTTTCTATCCATTCATCTGCATAACATTATCTATTCAATTTCAAATCTTTTGTATTTTTGGACTCCTGCAGTTAGCCATTGTGACATAAGCATTAGGAATTCATTCATTATGGGCATTTTTTGGTTGCGGTTTATGTTGCTTTGTTGAAGCATTCTTTCAGTCATGTCTGGCTGTTTATGACCCCATTTGGTGTTTTCTTGGCAAGGATATTGTAATGGTTTGCCATTTCCTTCTCCAGCTCATTTTACAGATGAGAAACTAAGGCAAACAGGATTAAGTGATTTGCGCAAGGTCACACAGCTAGTAAATTTCTGAGAGTGCATTTGAACTCAGGTACTCCCGACTCTAAGGCTGGCTCTATTCATTCTGCCACCTAGCTGCCCTGTACATTGCTCCTTCTTTGTAATACAGCTCAAATGAAATGGATTTCTTGGGTATTTACCAACCAAGCAACACTTATTTTCATTAAGAAGTCATTTATTGTATTACAAAGCAGCAATCATCAAAACAATCTGGTACTCACAAAGAAATAGAGTTTTGGAGAGGTGGAATTGATTAGGTACACAATAAACAGTACTAAATGATCACAGTAATCAACAAACCCAAGGATTCACGATCCTAAGAAAAGAAATCACTATCTGACAAAAATTACTGGGAAAATAGGAAAACGGTTTTACAGAAATTAGGTATAGATCAACATCTCACATTGTATAGCAAGATGCGGTCAAAATGAATACATGATTTAGACATAAAGTGTGATATCATAAGCAAATTAGGGGAGCAAAGAAAATTTTACCTCTCAAATCTATGGCTAAAGTAAGGATTTATGACCAAACAAAACAGAGATAGCATTAGGGGATGTTAAATGGATAATTTTAACTACATCAAATTCAAAAGGTTTTGTACAAACAAAATTGATGCAGTCAAGATTAGAAAGAAAGTAGGGAATTGGGAATAAACTTTTACGGCAAGTCTGATAAAGGCCTCATTTTCTCAAATATAGAGCAAACTGAGTCGAATTTGTAAGAATACAAATCATTTTCCATTGATAAGTGGTCAAAGGCTATGAAGGGTAGTTTTCAGATGATGAACTCAAAGCCATCTTTAGTTATAAGAAAAATATCTCTAAATCACTCTTGACTAGAGAAATGCAAATTGAAACAACTCTGAGGTAGCACCATATACCCAAACTCTCTGCTGTTTTGTTCCTTCTTCAGTTTTCAATGAGACACATCAATAGTCATCGGGCTCTGGAAATTTTGTTATATTTAAAAAGTCTCTGAAAATAATTCTTAATTTTTCTATGTTTTCAGAAAAATTGGTAGTGCTGTAGCTTATAAATCATTTTAACCAGGTGACCCATATTCTGGTGATGAGCCTGTCAGAATTTAGCTAACTGATCCATGTACCCATTTACAAGAAGACTTATGTCTTATTGTTCTCCAGATTGTACTCTGAATTTCCTCTGCTGTGTCTTAGCTTTACATTGGAATCTCCATTCCATTTCAGCCCTGGAATTCACAAATTAGAAGTTAAGAAGGTATTGCTAACTTAGATTCTCTCTCTTTAATTAGCTGGCTCCTAGAACCTCCATTAAAAAAGGGCAGCCAGGGGACAGAACCAAGATGATGGAGTGAAAGCAGGGACTTGCTTGGGATCTCCCCCAAACCCCTCCAGACACCTGTAGAAAATGACCCTTAATAAATTCTAGAGCAGCAGAACCCATAAAATTGCAGAGTGAAATAAATTTCCAACCCAAGAAAATCTGGAAGGTCAACAGGGAAGGTCTGTTGCACTAGTCTGAGAGAAGAGCACATTCCAGTGTGGGCCATGCTGGCACAGATGGGCTAAAGCAGACCTCAGTGGACTTAGTCATTGGAAGTTCTGGAGGTTTCCAGACTTCTAAACCACAAAAAACTGGGGACAACTTGGAAGGTCATTGGGAGGGGTCTGTTGGACATGGGTGAGAGAGGGGTGCAGTCCTGCCCCAGCCCCAGGGAGGTAGCAGTGGGCTACCTCTGAAGTAGCAGTGGTAGCAATGGCACCTCTGGGGCTCTTGGCCTACAGACCATGGGAAATTGAGCGGCTAATCGGAGGGGGATTTCAGTTACGTATTTGTTGGTGATGAGGCAGGATTCTCTTGCTTTGCCTGTGCTTTTTTCTGGGTCACAGTCCGGGGTGGCAATCCTGGGGAAAGGAGGAGTGTTGGCATAGTGGGATGGGAATCTTCTTCACAGTTCCAAGGCAGAAAAGACTGCTTGAGGTCACTCACAGATCAGAGCCCAAGCCAGGAGAGGAGTAAGCACCTCTCCTTTGATCATATCACCTTGGAAGAGCTGAAAATTTACAGATCCCTAGAAGTATCTCTGAAAATCGCTGCAGAAAACCCCTGAAGCTTGAGACAGTACACCCTCCCCCACTGGAAGCAGTCCTATCTTGAAAAAGAACTTAAAATTCAAGTAATTGGTTGGAAAAATGAGCAAACAGCTGGAAAAAAAAATCAGACTATAGAATCTTATTTTGTTGACAAGGAAGATCAAAACATATAACCAGAGGAAGACAACAAAGTCAAAGCTCCTAACATCCAAAACCTCTGAGAAAACTATTAATGGGTCTCAGGCCATGGAACAGCTCAGAAATGATTTTGAAAATTGAATAAAAGAAATAGAGGAAAAATTGGGCTGAGAATGAGAGTGATATGAGAATATCATGAAAAATAAGTCAACAGCTTACTAAAGGAGGCCCCCAAAAATACTGAAGGAAAAAAAAGGCAGCAAGACCATCATATCTCATTCTTCTTTTGCCTATACTCTAGATTTTCTTCTACCATGTCCCCTGGGCCAGGTCTCCCCCTTTCCTCCTACCTTTAGCTTCCTATTATGTATTGTCTTCCACCATTAAGCTCCTGGACTCCAGGGGTTATTTTTTATTTCTTGTTTCTATTTGTTGTCCCACAGTTTAGCACAGTGCCTGATACAGAGTAAACATTTAATAAATGCTTGTTGACTGACTAGCTAAATTCCCATTTCCAGTTCCATGCTTGCAACATTTCCAGCTTTGTCCAGTCAAGGCTTATACTCTTGCGCTGGCCTAAACTATGGGAACTCAGTATTATCTTCACTTTATAATCAGGCATTAGAATAGGACTTTAGTTTCCTATTGCAGCTTTTTAAAGTTGTCCTCTATTACAATTTTTTAAAATATTTAAGGAATTACAATTACATTTTAAAAACAAACAAATGAACAACCTCTAGCTTTTGTTAGTCACAAATAAATCATAAAATTCCTTTTTGGAAAAGAGGATGGATAATAAGGTTGGCCTTACCTCCACCCAAAAAATCCCTACCCAAAACAAAATAATACTAATTAAAAAAAACCCTTAGGTTCCCTAATGAATACTTCGTATCTATTTTAACTTTTGTCAATTGAAGTATCAGTGGCCAAAAGTTTTGTACCTACTATATACCTTCTGCAAGATTCAACTGATCCCCTGCAGTTTTAATGTTTTGTTACTTGATACGAAAGTTCATATTTATTGTATTTATATACATTATTATTTTATAGCAACTAATTATGTCACTTCTTTGGATTTGCTGTTTCAGATTTGAACTCTGTTTTTGTTTTCATTTTTTTTCTCACGTGTTGCTCCTCCCATTCTACTTTGTCATGCTGTGTTGTCATTTGTTTGTGAAGAAGACCAATTCCATCACAGATGACATCTTAACTGGTACATAAATCAGATTAAAGTGAGGCAGAGGTGCATAATCAGCCTGATACTTTCTTCCTGAGTCATTGAAATCCAGTGGCAGTACAAAAGTGAAGATGGCTACAGATGACTCAGGATGCAGAGGTTGACGTTGGCATCTTCCATGTCTGACTAAACCTTAAATACTCCACAGCTTGTGCTTCAGCTGCCTCTATGGAATAAATTGTTCTCATCTGTTCATTTTGCTAAAAAAAAGTCTTCAGAGGCTTGGCTTAGACCACTCTCTTACTCACTAACAGATTTGGGGTGTGTCAGTTACCCTCCACCTCATGTAGCCCATCTGCTGAGACATTTTTATGGGTGTGTGGCTGCTGGCCAAGCTATAACTTCTTGGAACCACAGGTGAGAGTTAGGTGAACCAGGTAGACACCAAAGGTATATGAGTTGCCCTGAAAAGGGCTTGGCAAGCTCTCATGCCAGAAGTGCTAGTTTTCCCTGAACAGCCTATTTCCCCTTTTGTAATATAAGTTTCTCTTTAAAGAACTTTTTCAAAAAGTACTTTATTTTGTTTATTTTTATTTTGGGGATGTAGGCATTTTAATTTTCATTCTTTTAAAAAAAATCCTAAAATTTTATTTAGTATATTATTTTTATATTTAGTATATTATTTATTATAAATATCGTTATTATATTTAGTATATTTCCCAGTTGCATGTAAAAATAATTTTAACATTTGTTTTTTAAATTGTGAGTTCCAAATTGTCTCCCTTCCTCTCTTCCCATCCTCATCCATGAGAAGGCAAGTGATTTGATATAGGTTATACATGTTGAGTCAAGGAAAACATTTCCATATTAGTCTGCTGTGAAAGAAAACATAGACCAAAAAAAACCTCAAGAAAAATAAGTCAGGTTTAAAATTTATGCTTCAATCTGTATTCAGCCACCCTCAGTACTTTCTCAGGATGGATAGCATTTTTTCATTCTAAGTTCCTCAGAGTTGTCTTGGATCAATGTGTTGCTGAGAATAGCTAAGTCATTTATAACTGATCATCTTACAATATTGCTGTTACTTTGTACATAGTAAGTTAACTTTGCATCAACTCATGAAAGTTTTTGCAGGTTTTTCTGAGAGCATCCTGCTCATCATTTCTTATAGCACAGTAGTATTCCATCACACTCACAATGATCATGACTTTCAGATGACTCCAATTGATGGACATCTTCTCAATTTCTAATTCTTTGCCACTAGAAAATAAATCCTTTTGCTTTTTGGTTTTTATCTCTTTTTTGGATATAGACATAGTAGTGGTATTGCTAGGTCAAAGGGTATACATGATTTAAAACCATTTGTGTATAGTTCCAAATTACTCTACAGAATAGTTGAATCAGGTTACAACTCACCCAACTATGCATTAATGCCTCATTTTTCCCATATCCACTGCAACATTTGTCATTTTCCTTTTCTGTCCTATTATCCAGTCTAATGGATATGAGATAGCATCTTAGAATTGTTGTAATTTGTATTTCTCCAGTCAGTCTGTTAGATGCTTTTTTTAGTGTTTTTTTTTCATATGGTTATAGATAGCTTTGATTACTTCATCTGAAAACTGCTCTTATCTTTGGATCATTTATCAATTGGGGAATAGTTCTTTTATAAATTTGATTCCATTCTCTATATATTTGAGAAATAAAGCCTTTACCAGAAAAACTTGTTTCATTTTTTTTCAGTTATTCTTGCTAACCGTATATCCCTCCGTACTCTGCCTATTGCCGTTTATTCTACTCTATTCTCTCCTTTTACTCTGTCCTTCCTCAAAAGTGTTTTGTTTCTGACTATCCTCTCCCCCAAATCTGCCCTACCTTCTGTCACTCTTCCCTTTCTCTTATCTCCTTCTCCTCCTACTTTTCCTGTAGGGTAAGATAGATTTCTATACCAAATCGAGTGTGTGTGTGTTATTCCCTCTTTGAACCAATTCTGATGAGAGTAAGGTTCACTCACTCCTACTCACATCATATGATCTATTCCCCTCCACTGTAAAAATTTTTTTCTTCCCTCTTTTATGAGACATAGCTCACCACAGTCTACCTTTCTTTCTCTTTCTTCCATTTTCTTTTTCTTTCTCATCCCTTAATTTCATTTTTTAGATATCACCCCTTCATATTCAACTCACATCTGTGTGCTTTATCTGTCTGTCTGTCTGTCTTTCTCCATATATTCCTTCTATTGGCTGTAGTAAGAAACTTCTTTTGAGTTATAAGGATCATCTTCACATGTAGGAATATAAACAGTTTGACCTTGTTAAGTCTTTTATGATTTCCTTTTCCTGTTTATCTTTTGATATTTCTCCTAAGTCTCCTATTTAAAAGTCAAATTTCCTATTCAGCTCTGGTCTTTTCATCAAGAATATGTGAAAGTCCTTTATCTCATTGAATTTCCACTTTCCAACCTGGAGGTTTATACTCAGTTATGCTGGGTAGGTGATTCTTGGTTGTAATCCTAACTCCTTTGCCATCTGGAATATCATATTCCAAACCCTCCAATCCTTTGATGCTGCTAAATCTTGTGTTATCCTGATTGTGGTCCCACAATACTTGAATTGATTTTTTTTTTCTGGCTGCTTGTAATATGTTCTCCTTGACCTGGAAACTCTGAGGTTTGGCTATAATATTCCTGGGAGTTTTCATTTGGGGATCTCTTTCAGGGAGTGATAGGTGGATTTTTTCAATATCTATTTTAACCTCTGGTTCTAGAATATCAGGAGAGTTTTCCTTGATAATTTCTTGAAAGATAAGGTCTGGAATTATTTTTGTTTCATTTTTGTTCATGGTTTTCAAGTAGTCCAGTAATTTTAAAATTATCTCTCCTGAATTTATTTTCCAGGTTTTTATAATGAGATATTTCACAGTTTTTTTTTAATTTTTATTTTTTCATACCTTTGGTTATATTTTAGTGTTTCTTGATTTCTCTTAAGGTCATTAGCTTCCATTTGCTCAGTTCTATTTTTTTAAAAAATTATTTTCTTCAATGAGATTTTTTTTTACCTCCTTTTCAATTTGGCCAGTTCTTCTTTTTAAGGCTTTTTTCTTCAGTGATTTTTTTTGTACCTCTTTTCTCATTTGGCTAGTTCTTCCTTTTAAGGCATTCTTCTCCTCATTGGCTTTTTCATACTTCTTTTTGCCATGTGACCTACTCTTTTTTAAAGTGTAGTTTTCTTTAGTATTTTGTGTGCCTGTCTCCTTTACCAAGCTGTTGACTCAATTTTCATGGTTTTCTTGACTCACTCTCATTTCTTTTCCCAATTTTTACTCTCTGTTATTCAATTTTCAAAATCCTTTATGAACTCCCCTATAGCCTGAGACCAATTAATATTTTTCTTGGAATCTTAGGATATAAGATCTTTGACTTTGTTATCTTCTTCTGAATGTGTTTTGATCTTCCTTTTCACCATTACAACTTTCTATTATCAGTTTTTTCCATTGTTTTCTCATTTTCCCAGTCTATTATTTGACTTTTAAAGCAATAGAATCTTGCCTCATTGCTAGCAAAGTGACCCACGTATATCTCTCCCTCTTCAAATGTCTTGTGGTACTTAACCACGAGACCATCTACTTTCCACTTATCTAATTTGCCCTTTTAATCATATTATTTCATAGCACTTTGGCTTCATGTGTTTTCCTCCTATTACACTATAACCTGTCTAGCACAATATGTAATAGGAGTTGCTTAATAAATGTTCAACCACTTACCATCTGTGGGCTGAGAACTCCAGTAATGGCCTCTGTTCTTGCAAATTCAAGGACTCTCAAGGCCTGCTCATGGATTGCTGGGGTTGGATCTTTGCTCACATGACCTACATGGGCCTGTGCTCCACTATCACACCCAGGTGTGATAGACCTTTCCTGCTGATCTTCTAAGTTATCCTTGGCTGGAAAATTATTTCACCCTGTTCTTTTGTGGGTTCTGCTGCTCCAAGAATTGTTTTATGGCATTATTTTAAGGTGTTTGGAGTATGTGGGGGGAGAACTCAAGCAAATTGCTGCCTTTTCTCCTCCATCTTTGCTCTGCCCCTCCAATTGTACCTTAACTTTGATAAGTTTCAATCACTGAATTATCATTCCCTGTCCAGACAGCAATAGCTTTGTATGAACGTAGATTGACATTTTCTGCATTGTTTCCAATATCCATTTAGGTAATTCAACTTATATTCTCAAATCAATAAATATTTTTTTTAAATACTAATATATGAAGGCACTTTATTAACTCCTGGAAACACAAAAACAAAACATGCTATCCAATATTTTTAAGCACATGAAAACATTGGGTATTTATTCAGGAAGCCATATGCAATGATTATTATTAAGGTCTTAAAGATAACTGAAGGGTGATTAGTGAATTTACTGTATTTATTCTGTCCCCAATACCATAAATAATTACTAGTCACATAATGAAAAACAGGATCCAAAATGAATATGACTTAAACTTAACCATTTTTACATATTTAGGATGAACAAAGTCTCCACTCTTACCTCCTCTCTCCTTAGGGAGAGTCATATCAGGTTGTGTGTGTGTGTGTGTGTATGTGTGTGTGTGCATTCACTCATTTAATTGAATTCTTACCATATTACAAGTGTCCACTGTTTTTCTATACTAGATTTCTTTTTTTATAAATATTCTTCCAGATTCTAGTATATTACTTTACTATGGTACCCTTCACACTGACATCTGAACAGCTTTCCAAATGCATCACTGTGAGTATGTTGCTCCTCAAAAAATTTATATGACTTCCTTGTTGCCTGTGAGAGGAAGCCTCCCTAAATTCTTGATTCTGGAACTCAGAATCTCTTTGCAATATGTTTCTAGCCTTTAACCTACACAACTTTTCCTTTCTGTGCTATATGTTCCAGTCAACTTGGACTACTCTCTATCCCCTGATCTTTTCTTGTCCTATCTAATTTTAATTTTGTTTTCTTTATATCTCTCCTTCTTGGAATTCTCCTAATTCCTCCAACCCTTTTTCCATTTTTGGAGATCTCTCCTTCCTTTAAGGACTAGTAACTCACAATATCCATGACGCTTTTCTTTAAACAAACCCTTTACAATCAAGTATTCTCTCCCTCTTCAAATGGTACTTAACCTGGACATCTACTTTCCACATATCTTATTTGTCCTTTTATCATATTACTTCTTAGCACTTTGGCTTCATGTATTGTCCTCCTGTTACACTATAACCCCTCTAGCACAATATGTTGTAGGAGTTGTTTAATAAGTGTATGTTGAATAAACGGATGATGAAGGAGGATAGTTTTTGGAATCTTTATTTCTTCACTTAACTTGTGCCCTGTTCTTCCCATTGATGAGGGTATATTTTAATTCACTTTCCCCCCTACTTGTTTCCTATTAAATTTAGCAGCTTAGAGTATAAAGGAATTTGTTAAACGCTCAGTAAAAGAACCACTAACTACTGAGTAAATACTGATAGGCTTTAGCATTTTGTTAGGGTAACAGCAAATATACAGGATAGGATCCAGAGAAAAAATTTCCAAATGCTGGTATTGGTGCATAAAACTATTTTTAAGGGAATTAATGGAATTGAGATTTCATGTGTGGAACTTTGCTCTCCAAACCAATTAGCTTCAAGGCATCTACATTTAAATATGTAGGCTTGTTTGTACTACCAATTGCCTTTAAAACCATTATTTAGTCCAAATAGTCTAATCATATAATTACTTGATTTCAATATGAGAATAAAAAAAAAACGAGTTATGACATGATGAGCTCTTCATCTGAGGTCAAAGGCAGAAAGGAGGTGTGGTGGATAGATCACTTGTGTTTGAGTCAGGAAGACTTAAGTTGGAATCCTTCCATAGTCACTTACTAGTTGTGTGATCCTGAGTAACTTTGCCTCTATCAGCCTCAGTTTCCTTTTCTGCAAAAGAGGTATAATAATAGCATCTACTCTGAGTTGTTGTGAGGGTCAAATGTGAGAATATACACAAAACCCTTTTGCAAATTTTAAAGTGATATAAAGGGGGACTTAGTGAGTGATATGAGAATTCTATAATATTAAAAACCAAGAATAGAATATAATGTGCAGCTACAAAAGATATAAGAAATCATGGAGGTCAGTGATTTCAAGGTTGTCTATTCTAAGGGCCCATCAAACTGGACAATAAGGGTGTAACTTTGAATTTTAAAAAAATGGACTGACATAACTAGATTGCATATGGCTTTGACTTGAAGCTAAAGAAAATGAAGAAAATTAGAAATGTGCTGGTAAATTGAAAGGTTTTCACAGGGGACTAAAAGATGATTAAGGGGAAAGAGTTCACTTTAAAGCAAAAGGTGCAAATTTGGATGAGGAAAAAAAAAACACTGCTCATTCTGCTAAGATGAAACATAACTGATATATTAACATGCATGTGCAGATCCACTATCAATATTTTATATGTTTATGGAAATCAGAGCATTGTAATGAATTGCTTCTGTCATATTGTTGTTAATTTATATTAGTGTTTCTTATGACTTTCTCTGTGTATTGTTTTCTTTATTAAAGTTAACCTTGCAAGGAATGGGTTTGTATAAGTAAAAGGGGGAAAAAAAGCAGCAGCCTGCAGAATATTTCATAGAACACTCATAGTTCATTCAGAATGTTCATTAAATTCAATTGTTAGATAAAACTATGGGATGTCTATTAAGATTACTTGGAAGAGTTAGTCTACATTTTATAAATTAATTCTACCAAAAGGTAAACTCTTTTTCATATAGATTTCATGAAAAAGGGGGAGATTAAAATGGGTTTAATTAGACCAACCCACTTCCTTTAAAGTAACTCATGAATAAAAATGAATTTTTAAAAAATCTCCATGGCAACTTTCTCCCATAAGGCTTTTAAAAATGAATTTGTAACTCCAAAAGATGTATTGGGTAGGAATGTTCTATGCCCATACATTCAGCAGAAAGAAATCATTTTTCCGTTCTTTCTGGCCTATATTATTTTAAGAGCTATATATTCTATGGGCATTTTTAACTTAACTAAGAGATTGCTATTTTTTTTAAAATTTGTTTTCAAATTGACATTTAGGCTACCTAAAATATATTAAACCAAATATGATAAAAATACATCAGAAAAAAGGATTAGGAAATTAATTGGCTAACAGTACAGTAAAATATAATTATATGTATAATGATGGTTCTGTATGTAGGAAGGTTTGAAGAGATCATTGTCTAATGGCAGAAATCTTTCTCTATTTACGTGATCCCATGGGAATTATGGAGCTGTAATCACACCTGAAAAATAGCTTCTTCTTCAATTCATCTGGACAAGGGTAGAAGGAGAAACTAAAGTATCACAAGATACAGAGGTGCGGGCAAACCCAGTTAAGTGTTGTGCCCTCCTCATATTCAAGAAGGGTTTCTTGAATCTGTCTGTATTCATGAAGGTATGATTCATTCCTTGGTGGATGAGGTCATCTGGTTCTTAAAGAAAAGTTGGGCCCTTTTCCACATACTCTCATTCTTTATATTCCAATCTTGTGTCTCCAAGAAAATTTATGTAGTTTTCAAGTCAAGTCTAGAATTTCCCCAAAGGGGAGAGTAGAAAGGAATTCAATGTATAATGTAGATCTGGTATAGGATAGTAACTCATTTCCTCTACACATAAGAAATGCTAAACAGAAAAGATTTACAAGCCTACACTGACAGAAAACAATGAAAGAAGGAACAATTGTAACCTATAACTTGTGTCATACTCTTACAGGAGGTCAAATTTTAGAGTAACAAGTTAATAATTTGTGGGGCTGCTGAATAACCACTTAAAATTTCACCTTGGCCCAGTACTGTCCAAATAATTACCCCCAGGTCCATATCTTCTGACATTCTGAGACAGGACTTGGACTCATTTTCTTACCAGTGTCCATCCTTTCCAATGTCAAAATTCTTGAAGCTCTTATGGAAAAAAACTGGTATCTTCCCAACCTCTTAAATTGTTAAAATTATCTCTACTGTTAGACACATCCATTCTGTTTGGTCCCTTATGTTCAGGAAAGAAAACAGACAGCAGAGAAAGCAGTCAAGGGGACCAAGATCCTGACTCTGCTCTTCTACATGAGCCTTTGTCTTAGATGCTATGTGCTGGCAGAAGCCGCACTGTCATTATAAGTAAAATGATTCTTTCCTTATGAGAAAGCTAGTGAGGGAGAGCTTCTTATCACACGGGAGAGCTGAAAGATCAAAATAGAAGCAAAAGTCACTCCCGTTTTTTAAGGTCCCTTGAGTGGGCAAGTCTTCTAGGCTCAGTAGTTAAATCTGTTTAATGAACTCTTCATTCCTGACTCCTTCAGCTATCACAGGGTGGGTGATAAATAGATTAACAACTTTGTGTCATGTCAAAATAACATGTTCTTCAGAACTGAACATGAATTTCCCTAGAAATGGTCAGAATAATTCAGAGCATGTTCCAAGGGATTGTTCCCAATGCATGCTGCAAGGAGTTCAATTCCTACTCCATGGAGAATAAACTTAATCTTCATAGTTATGTGATATTACATTAAGAGATTTGTCAAAATATATGGTATAAGCTTCTTAGGGGTTATGCCAGTTGTTAAGGGCCAAGAGTACTTGTGAGAGAGGTGAGTGAGGCACCAGGAGTAGAGATAGAATATTTTAAAAAAAAAAATTGCCTTCACAGGGAAGGTGGAAACTACGGGTGTGAAATGTTCTGTATGCTTTCAGACAGGCACTCAAGATGCTTATTAGTTTTATTGATTTTTTTATTTTTTTAATATTTTCAGAAGGTAAAACACCAGGGCTGTAGGAAAAAAAGAGGTATATTAAGAGATGAATATCATATAAAAACAACAGACATCCATCTAACATAATTTATAAAAAAAATAAAGGAAGGTAAAGAAATGGAAAGGGTTCCTATCCCAATGAAGAATGTAGTAAGAGAGAAGTGAAACTCAAGCTTGTAAAATTATTTAAAATGGGTAGACAGGAATGGCAGATGAGCAAAGAACAAAATGTATCAAAAAAGGAAAGGGGGAAAAAACCCAGCAAAATCAGAACAGAGAGTATTGCTGATTAATCGCTATTTTTGGTGGGTTCTCTAGCAGGGCATCCTTTTATGTTGGTTATTGTATCATTGGATGATAGATATAAAGCTCAAAGGTACCATAGAGATCATGTAGTCCCACTGCTTCATTTTACTGAGGAGAAAACTGAAGCTAAGAGAAGACAATTGAATTGCCCAAGATCACACAGGCCATAAATAGATGGGAATGCTTGGTATATTTGCTTTTATTCCTTAAAGAGTAGTGGTATAAATGCATTTTTGAGGGAAATAATTAGAATCTTGGCATATCCAAATTTAACATATAGTTGAAATCTTTAGAAAGATTTTTTAAATTTTTAATTTTTTTTTCTAAATTTATTCTTAACATTCCTTTTAAAAAAAATTTAAATCTTCTGGAAAGAATATAAATATATCATTA
>CM053580.1:181045151-181059266 GCA_028627135.1 Pseudochirops cupreus | reverse complement strand
TACTTTCAGAAGTAAAGGTACAGAAACTCTCTCTCTATTTTCCTCCCCACCCCTCCAGTGATAAATAAGACAAGGAACATCAAGGTATTTATCTGGCTGCTACTTACCCTGCTTATGAGTTTGGGAGTGGGGGCAAGGGGAATGGGAAATGTTCCAGAGGTTGGGCAATCTTGGGAGGTGCATAGGAAACAACTAGAACTGCAAATGTGGGAAGAAGGTAAAGGAAGCAGCCTTATTTAGCACACACTCAACCACCAGAAACAGCTTGGGTAAGGAAAGAAATGTAGAAATGGAATGAATAATGAGTTTACTAATCACCTTGATTTGCTTGAGCTCCCTTATTATCCAGGAGTGGCTGAAATAACCAAGGAATGAAAATCAGCTAATCAGGAGGCAAAATGAGTGTTGCTCAAGGTTGACATAGCAGTGATCCTTTGCAGTGTCCACTCAGTGAACCTGTAATACTTCTGCTGTGCCAGCAACCATAGGACTGGCTCAAACTGGTTCATACTGGCCCCAAATGCACAGAATTTGCACAAACATCCTGGTTTTGGGTACTCTGTATCCCTCCTATCCTGACTTCATTTGTTGTAAAACCACATACACCACTTTCTAAAACCCCCAATATTTGAGATAGCAGTCTGGGTTCTGCTGTTTCCCATATAGAGGTATGCCCTACTTGCCAGTAAATGCTTCTAGTTTTACGCTTGAATAGTACCTCTGTTTCCTCTGTTCAGGTGGATGCTATATGTCAGTTAATCAGAGACATCACCAGAATTGATTGTACTCATATGGATAGTGACTCCCAGAGATATGGCCCTAGAGGAAAACTTAAATGGGGGCTAAAACTGTGTCAAAGTGGTCCCCTTTTACCCTAACCTTAACTAAGGTTGTTAAGCATGTTTAGGGCCTGCTACCAATTAGCCCCACCCTGGCAGGGTTATGAGAGACTATGGATGGAGTCTCACTATACTAATTATGTAATTATGATCTGAAAAGATCCTGATAGTGAAGGGTTTCAGTGGCTAGAGAGTTGGGTATGGAGTCAGGAAAACATGACTTTAAATCAAGCCTTAAACACTTACCAGCTACATGATTCTGAGCAAATCGCTCAAATCTGTTTTTTTGCCTCACTTTCCTCAGTAGTAAGAAAGGGATGATAATAGCACCTGCCTCCTACAATTGTTTTAAGAATCAAGTGAGGGACCTTGGGCCAGGCCCAGGACCATGGCAGGGCTACTCTGAGGTCTGTAGCGGGGACAGCTGCTGCTCTTGGATAGCTCCCTTTCAGGAGACTGTAATACTCCCTGTCCTGCTCCTTCTTGACCCTGGAGCAGCAGCTCCCTGAAACTGCAGATATAAGGAGCCGCTGGACCATGGAGTGGACTTGGGGGTGGTTGTCACCCTACAGTCTCATAACCAGACCATGATCCTGTCCCAGGAGGCCTTGAGTATGTACATGGCCCCCAACCTCTGGGTCCCTCCAGGTGGAGACATGGACCTGGATGAGGAGCTGCTGTAGGAGGCTTTGGGAGCTGTGGGAGGAGACAGGTCTGCCGCTGCCCCAGGGCAGTACTCCTGGTTTGCTCTGGGACTATGGGAATCTGCTCATCCCTCCATGCTGAGCCAAGGTCACTCCAGATATCACCACATCTTTCTATATGTACTGGTGACTTCCCAGGAAACAGAGCAGCAGCTACAGGAATGGATCCAACCAAACCAGAAAGAGGTCAGTGCCTATGCCTGACTGAAACCAGATGAATTGGTGGCAGTGGCAAGCTCTGAAGATGGGCCAGAGATGACTAATCCTCTGCTACCATTTGTTCAGGCAGTGGAGCTTCAGGGAGGTGTGCCCCAAAGCCTGGACCTGCCTGTGTCTACTCTCTGAACATGAGGAAGAATGAGGAGAGGGTCTGTATGGGAACCAAATTTGTTCTTGGTCTATGACTACAGCATCTGAAGAGGTCCTCAAAGTATCTCTCTCTCTCTCTCTCTCTCTCTCTCTCTCTCTCTCTCTCTCTCTCTCTCTCTTTCTCTCTCTCTCTCACACACACACACATACACACACACACACCCCTCTCCTTAAAGCCAGAATCAGAATAAAAGTGGACACTGGATGCCAACCATCTTCAACACCATCAAGAAAGACTAGATGAGGCACTCTCCATTTCCCTATGGACACACTCAGAATTCACAACCTTTATTGTCAGTGAGAACATTCCTACAACTTAGGAAATATGAAATTAAAATTAAACAAAGATCATAAGAAAGAGAAGGGTGAAGTTGGGGAAGGGGAGACTGCCTCCTCAAAGGTACAGAATGAGTTCCATGATAATAATTCTAAGACTATGCATCCCACTAGAAACTCAGACTCCAGGATAGGGATGCTTTGGGGAATTGTTATCAGCTCATATGTGTATATACACATATATACACACACATATGCATGTATTATATATATGTATATATATATATGTGTGTGTATGTATGTATGTGTGTATGTGTGTGTGTGTGTGTGTATGTGTGCATGGAATCAGGCAGCAGGACAAAATCCTACTTCCTCTTCCATCCCAAGCCTTAGAGAGGCAGAAGAGGTAAATCTCATCTCATGCTCAGTAAGACTAAGAAAGAAGCAAAGGTCATCTTTGGAGTTCTTTGGTTTTTCTCATCTATGTACAAAAAAGCTGCAAGTAAAAATAGAGATCTTAGAGCCTCGGGGAAAAAAATCAAGTGAGACTAATTGTAAAGTACCTAATGGTTCCTGTCATATATTAAGTGCTATATAAATGTTAACTATATTGTTATTATTGTTATTATTACAAGGGAAGGAACTTTGTCCTAACTAGCTTTAATCTCCCCATTTATATGCAATTATCTAAAGATATTATGCAACTAAAACCAATGGATGTGACATGACCCTCTCCTTAGTGCTTTTTTAGAATCACAGTTTGTTTCTTTTAGGAGAAACATGTTTTCTTCATCTTTATCTCTTACAATCCTTGAACTCTGACATCTATCACTTGTGTTCTAGTTTAGAGAATAGCATAATCCTTCCTAAGATTAACTTCCTCGTAATGCTCTCAAGAGGAATTTGGAGCTGACTCAACATCTTCTTTTGTTTAAAGCCTCTACCCATTGATGTTTCTCCATCAGTCCATGAATGTTTCTTGTTCCCAGCTTATTGGCAAATCTGGGATGACATACTAAACCCAGCAGCACTGGACACTATCTCAACTTTCCTTGCTCTAGATACCAGCTCTGCTTTTATTGTTACTCTTGTTGTTCTTAAGATGATGACAAATTCTTATCCAGAAAGATACCTTCCTTCTGGGAGGAATTCCATAACTCTCTGAAATTAAAAAAAAAGTTTTACAATACTAAAAAATATCAATCATACAGTAACTAGTAACAGACTTCCTCTCATTAGCAAGATGTAGTCACAATACCAGAAAATTACCATCTAGTTCTCTTTCTGTTATCTTGAGAGAGATCATCTAGCTTAAGAACTATAAGACTCCTTAGAGTTTATTCAAGTAGCTACCTGTAGTTGTGTAGAGATTTTATTTTTTATTTTTGCAAGATCCTAATTCTGAATCCCTGGACAGTTTCTTTCATTGCTGATGTTCTTTCTGAATAGTGGACACATTGAGGCTCTAGAGAATTGTTTGCCTTTACTTTTTAATTGGATATGACACTTGGGAAGTTTGAAAGTGTCTTTTCTTACTATGTAATGTAGCAGTAGTAGTAGCAACATCAGCAGCAGGTATTCGTCCTTCATTTTCAAAGAGGACCAGTAACACCATGGGGTGATATCACAACCAGTATATAAGTTGAATTTAAATGAGTCAGGGTTGCAGAAAGTCATCAGCCTCACTTTCTCTCCTTCTCTCTCTCTTTCTCTAACCTTCTCTCTCCTTCTCTCTCTCTCTCTCTCTCTCTCTCTCTCTCTCTCTCTTTATACACACACACACACACACACACACACACACACACACACACACACACAGAGGATAGAATTGCACAGTATTATAAGCACACTTCACTCAAAACTAAAATCAGTGCACCCAAGGACAATATAAAACAGTATTACAGAAATATAGAAAAATATAAATAATATAAACATAATAATATATAATAATATGAACGATAAAAATACAAAATATAGAAAGCTTTCTTAGCAAAGTAATAGAAATATTTACATACATCACCAGACTGGGAGAGTGCCAACATCTGAGTTCATTTTCACATCCGGGAGGGGGGTGGGAGGCTACCCAGAGTCCTGTCTGGAAAATAAAAAATACTTCAGATGAAACATCCTTCCCATGAGTGAGCCCCAAGACAAAATATCAGTTTCCCAGGATACATACAGTTTCAAACAAAGAAAAAACTAGTGTGAATTTTAGTGACTGCTAGCCTCAGAGGCAGAAGGTGCCATAACCATGTGATTCAGCACCTGATTGGCTCAGTGCCAGGGCTATACGTAACTCAGAACAGGATATGTTACAGCTGTGAACTGGGCCAGAGTTCAAAGGAATAAGACATCCATGACTAATAAGGCAAAATATCTGTGTCCTAAAGGACAAAGGATTGATTCTGTATGTTCCCAGAAAGGTGGTCAACACTTCAAAGTAAAGCAATCAGTAATATATGCTTTTAACTTTATTCCCAGGAATGTGGCCCCTGTTCCAAGGAGAAAAGGGAGCAGATATAGTCACATAGGCCAATATATGTATAATCATTAATCCTTCACCAGGGTGTGTCCACTGCACATGTTACAACTTTTTGTAGCCACAGGTATGAGTTGGGTGACAGGTAAAAGTATAAAGTATAAAAGGTGGATGAGCAGCCCTGAAACTGAAAAGGAGTCAACAGTCTCTCATCCCAGAATCCTTTCTCAATACCCCATACTCCCTGGGAACACAAATGCAAGCAAAAAGAAAGACAGTTTCTACTCTCAAGGAGTTTATATAGCAATGGGACAAGACAACGCAAAAAAGGGACCTGAAAGTGGTGTGGGGGAGGATAGCTAGACTGATATATATATATATATATATATATGTATATATATATATATATATATATATATATATATATATATATATCCCTGCATATACATATACATACCTAGGTAGCTAATAGATGGATGATAGATACATATATAGATAGATTTATAGATAGATAATAGGTAGAGGAGAGGGACAGAGACAGAGAGACAGAAAGAGAGGATCAATTTAGAATAGCCTCTTGTAGAAGTGGTGCTTTGGCTGACTCCATAAGCAATCCAGAAATTCCAAGAGATGGAGAAAAGTGTGGAGAATATTCTAGGCTGAAGGACATTCAGTAAAAAGACTGGAAATGGAGTGCCAGGTATGAGGAAGAGCAAGTAGTTCAGAATGGGATTGGGAAAAGGCCATTAGATTTGAGAATTAAGATATCATTGGCAACTTTGGAGAAAGAAGTTTCAGCTGAATGATGAGATTGCAAGTTAGAATGCTGAAGGTTTAGAAGAGTGAGAGGAGAGAAAAATGGGGTCAATAAGTGTAGACAGCTGTTTTAAAATATCTAAATGAACTGTCTTATTTTTATTTCAAGATAGAGAACCGTGTATCAAAAGAATGTTCTATTTAAAACACTGAGGATAACTAATTATACAAATAGGCAAATCATATCAGCCATAGATGTGTGGAAATATTTAATATTTGAGATGGAAGTAGCTTTAGAGATCATTTACTCACTCTTTTATTAGAGGAGTTAACTGAATCCTAGAAAGGTAAAGGAATTTGCCCAAGATTACACAATGGGATATTTACCTAGAGTCTTACCATATGATATCTAGAGTATCATTTAAAATCTCCAAGGTAAGTTCAGTTCATGCAAAGGACTGCCTATGTATTCTTCGGTGTTGGGTTGTTGATACAAGTATTTTAAGACAATCTCCTGTACTGTTTTCTGTTGGTCTGTGAAATTTTGAATAGTTCTGTCTCCATGAGGATGGAGAAGCCATGTCTTATGTATTTTTGTATCTATTATAGTGCCTACTTCTATGCCTTGCATGTAATAAATGTTAAATAAGTGAATGTAGGACTAGTCACTAGGGCCTAATCCCTCAAGCCTGTACAATGTACTCTTTTCTCTCCCTCCAGGAATGTATAATATAGGGCTCCTCTTCATAGCATGTGCAGTTATTTTGTGACTCTTGTTGGTCACATGCTCACAAAAATCTTTTAATTGGCTGCTGAGACAGAATAGAAAGCACAAACAAAAGGTGTGAACAAGGAAAGTTGTCTTTGTTCTCTTGGGCAGCTTTTGAGTGAGAGAAGAAATATCATAGTCTCCAGGTATGAGAGTGTCTTCACGATATGATTGTCTTACTGCCTAAAACAGATGATACTCGTTTCTTTTTGCTTCTGCTATGTTTATTTCTTCCTTATCCTGGATAAATGTGTCAGAAATGGAGTTACCTTTTGAGAGTCAAAAAGTTGGAAAAGCCACAAGAGTTCCATTAACAGGATTCCATATTAAAGACTGTCACAGCAGAGTACAGTGAGTGAGGGCAGACTTGAGGAATCACCTTCTTTACTCAGTCAAGCAGTGGATGGACCAAGAAGGGAGTGATTCATTCATTGCCTTGGCTGTGACTGCTTTACTTCTTCAATGAGTTCCTGGAATCATATGAGCAGAGATTTCAAGTCAAAAGGAATATTAGAGGTCATTTGGTTCATCTCCTTTGTTTTATAGATGAATATAAATAATTTGCTCAAGGTTACAAAGATAAGTGACAGAGCTAGAATTTGAACCCACATCCTCTTACTCTGAATCAAGCACATATTCTTTCGTATCGGATTGACAAAAGCACTTCAGTATTTGTATTTAGTATTGTAAATTGCATGATTTAGTAAAATAGCTATAAGGAGAAAAAATACAATCAAATTTATGTCATTGGGGAAATAAAGTATCTTGCAGAACCAAAATGGGCAGGTGGGATGGGTTATTAAGTAAGAACAACTTCTGATTGTGCTTTTATAATAAAAGGTCAAACACAGTAATGATATAATGAAGTTCTACTGAATTAGACCCTTCAGTTTTTATCAAATCCTTTCAACATTTCTTGATGAAGTGATTCCTCTGCAACCACTTAAGCAGACGTAGCATTGATGGAAAGGAGTTCTCAGTTAAAGAAACAGTCTATTTACCATACTTTTCATGGCAGATACACTCATTTCCCTCCCTTCTCCCCTAAGCACAGCTGCAGAGCTTAAGTAGTCAGGCAAACTATAATCAGCCACTTAAAGTGGATGCTGAATCACAGTTCTGCCCAATTTGCTAGTTTAACTTCATTTCTGGCTTGAATGACCTCAGTCCTGCCCACTCCCCCCCCCAACAAAATTATTCATGAAATATTGAACTTTTGTTATACCTCCCAAAAGTACACACATAAATGCACAGTCATACATGGTTAGGTGCATGCACAATCACCTACACTTTGCATAAAAAAAATGATCAAAGCTTCCTAAATTTTAGTGTATTTCAATTGATCAATTGGTAGTTTCAAGGTTAGCTTTAGCTTTTTTTGGTCATAATTATTAGTATTATTATAATCAGCCACCTTGAATTTAACTTCTCAATGTTAGATTTTTTAAAGTACAGTTTACTCTTTGAGGATTAAAAAAAAATAAAATCAAAATATTCCCAGTAGGTAATTTTATTTAACTTGTAAAAGTACAAAGTCTTATAATTCTCCTCTTTTAAAAAGAAAAAAAAAACATTCTTTACTACTGGAGTTTTAACTACTTTTCAGGAAACTGGTAGACATAGACAGATCACTGTTAGTATAAATAGTACCTCCAATCCATTTTCACTTCTCTTCTGATACTTCCAAAGGTGAAGAATGTCCAGTAAATTAACTTACAATCCGTCAAAGCTGAGAAAGGAAAAGAAAAAAAAAGACTATGATAAATATATGTACAATGAAACTTCATTGCATTTTTAAAGGATCAAGCTTTAACTTTATAGATGGGCAGATATTAAATGATAGACAAGAGAGGAAGGAGTCATCACAGAGATTTACCATACTGGTCATATGTTTCTATTTTTTGAGCATTACCACTTTCTTCTAATAAAGAAACTTTTTTTTTCCCCATCTGGAAGATGTAGCACATTTTTTGATGATATGCAAATGAGATTATAAACCAGCTTGCAATGTGAATTGATAATACTCAGTTCTAAAACAATCAGATGTTATTATCCTTTTGGTCATGTGAATATCTTTCATTCCATGCAGCCATTCTATGACTTTCCAGTACTTGTGTTCTATTAATCTTCCTAATGTAGACAGAAAATCTATGTATTAGAGATTTTGACAATTTTTACTAGGCATACAAAAAGAAAAAAAATCTGCCTTTTGAGTGAATCTTGAATTGAATGGTCAAGACCCAAAAAGATAGCCATATTTTTGAGCATTTAGCATTTCCAGAACACTATAACAATGTCACTGGCAATTATATTCATTGTCTGACTCTAGAGACATAGCTCAGTAAAGTGGGAGAATGGTTAGCACCATCCCTAAAAGGAACATCTTTTAAGCAGGGACTTTGCATGAGGCTAATTGTCATTGACAGACACTTTATGCTGCTTTCCCCACAGTTTTTCCCTTACTTTTCTCCCACTGAGTATCCTCTGGCTTTGCACTTTGCCTCCAGCCTTCACTGTGGGCTCCCTCTAGATTGGCCTATCTGATAAACTCTTTGATTTGACCTCAACTTGTGTTCTCTTTATGATATGACTTGGACAGCAAGTTGTCTAAATCATATGTTAGCTTCCTCCCCTCAGGGGTGGTCACTCAATATCTATAAGAAACTACAATAGAGATACTGTGGGTTATATTTATAATTTCCATTTACCCTTCATTGATTTATTTCAGATTCTTTGCCTGTGAATCTGTGAATCTGTATTAATTTTTACCTGTTCTAAGCCTCTTAGCTCTATAGGCTAAATAGATTGTGGCCAAAATGTATCTTGGAGTCATAATTACTTGTTAGGATATTTGCGCACAATACCCACATTAACCTTGAATGGACCAAATGAATGAGAACTAACATGTATAGCTATAACTTTTAAAAAAGATTGCATGAATGCCAGAATGCAGAATGCCAGTTGTTCATATTGCTCTTAATCTAAAAATGACTTTCAAAACCTAAAGAAAATCATAGAATCTAAAATATATTGTGATGCTCTGCTGTGTCATTCCTCAACTGCTATTAGTAGAAGGGTAGTTCTAATGTATCATCCTATTCAGCATTTTCCCCAATGCTATAAACAGCAATTCTGGTACCCTGGAAAATCATAAGACATTCCTGGGGCAAGTCACCATAAAATATGTCTGGGCCAAGAGGTATGAAAGGATCCCTTGGAGTGATGGGTAAGACTACAGACCTTAATACACAAGGCTCTATGAAAGGAGACTTCAAGACCATGGATAAGGCACATATGCGAAGATTCTACCCAAGTCAACAAGCAGTGAAACTGGGTGTAGCCACTGTGGGGAGGAATTTGTTAATTTCCTATTTAAATTAATTATTGTTGTTAACTAAGTTTCAAACTTTAGATTTTTTTTCTCCCCTGCTAATTTGTGAAGGAGTCAGTATCCTCTTAATGTCAACTACCTAAAGCAAAGTACCAATTGTACCAGAATGAGGGTTCTAGTTCCATCCTAAGGCTCTTCATGGCAAAAGGGTGCATTTGATGTATTTACAAAATATTATGGATTGATGGGGCATGAAGTTTCCTCATAAATCCATGCTAAGGTAAGAAAAAATGGGGCAAAGAAGAACATAATTAAAAAAAAATACTTAAGCACTAGCTGGCACTGTACAAAGATGGTATATTGACAATTTCCCTGCTTTCAAACTTGGTATAGAGTTGAGAAGATGAAGCTTAAACACGTAGGAAGTAAAATTAAAAATATAACTCCTGAAAATAATACAAAAGATTTTAATAAATAAGTTTGCAGATCATTTGAGTAGTATTGACCAGGAATCTCAAGCTGATCTCAAATTTGGACTCTTTGCAGCTCTTTCTCTATCTTCAGATCATTTCATGCAGCTCTTTGCTCCTTTGTTTAAATAATTATATAGTCAAATGAAAGTGTCTTTGTGAAGAGAAATACATATTTAGTAGTACGGCCAATTTATTAGTGATAGAAACTTAAACGTGTAATTTGTATTTGAGATCAATGGTACAGATAATAAATGTTATGTATTTAGGGGATGGAGAGATCATTAGGAGATAGAATGGATTACGAAGTTTTGTGAAAGGAAGATCTTGAGCTGGATCTAGAAAAAATGCATAGGACCAGAATTGTGGGCAGAAAGAGTTGCATAAAGAGATAATATGTTTTAATGAATCAGAAATCAGGGCCAAGATTTAAACCCTAGCACAGCCATATATTACCTGCGTAAATTTGGGTAAATTAAAACTTCTCCTCTGGGTCTTAATTTTCTCATCTGTTGTATGGGAGGATTGGAACAGATAATCTTTAAAGTTCCTTCCTCCCCTCAATCCTATGACCTTTTGGATTTGAGAAATGTTTAGGGATATTCTAGAGCCAGCTTGAATTGGCTCACGAGGACCAATTATTAAATTTTTGACTTGAGCATTTGTACATCAGATAACAGGAAATACTATAAATCAGGGCTTCATTTACTGTCTTGTCAATTGTCCAAATGTTAATATTTCAAGTTAAACTTTAAAGTATTGTTCAGACAGTTTTCTACCCAGGGAACCCGTTAAAAATTTACCAGCACACTTCTGGTTATGAACTTTGTAGTATTACAGTCCTAGTAAGAAAAACTGAAGAATAGAAAGAAATTAGTCCCAGGAGATAAAAGGGAAAATGCATTCATAATCGAGCACATAGTTCAGAGTTTGGAAATGTTTCTTTTATCAAATGAAAGAACTAAGAACCCAAGGTACTAAGGGACTAGTATTAGGGTACTTTGTACCTTGGGTACTTAGAGATTCCATCCTTGCTGGTGAAATTTTTTTTAGTATTTTACTTTTCCCAATTACATGTAAAAACAATTTTTAACATTCATGTTTGAAACTTCTGAGTTCCAAATTCTCCCCCTTCCTCCTCTTAATACTCCTCATTGAAAAGGCAAGCAGTTTGATACTGGTTATACATATGATGTAATGCAAAACTTATTTGCATGTTAGTAATGTTGTGAAGGAAAACACAGACAAAGAAACCTCAAGAAAAATAGAGTAAAAAATATATGCTTCAGTCTGGGTTCAGACTGGGGATGAATAGCATTGTACATCATATATCCTTCAGAGTTGTCTTGGATCATTTACCCTTCATTGTACCCTTGGATCATTGTATTGCTGAGAATTGCTAAGTCATTCATAGCTGATTATTTTATAATACTGTTGTTACTTTGTATATAGTACATGCCACTTTGCATCAGCCTCTGTAAGCCTTTCCAGGTTTTTTGGAAACCATCCTGTTCATCATTTCTCATAGCACAATAATATTACATTACAATCACGTACCACAATTTCCCAATTGATGGGCATCACCTCAATTTCCAATTCTTTGCTCCCAGAAAATAGCTGTTATAAATATTTTCATACATATAGGTCCTTTTCCTTTTTTAAATCTCTTTTTGAATATAGACCTAGTAGTTGTATTGCTAGGTCAAAAGATAAACATGCTTTTAGAGGCTTTTGGGTATAGCCTAATTGCTCTACAGAATGGTTGAATCAGTTCACAACTCCACTAACAGTGCATTAATGTCTCATTTTTCCATCTCATCCAACATTTGTTATTTACCTTTTCTGTCCTATTAGCCAATCTAATAGGTATGAGGTAGTACCTCAGAGTTGTTTAAATTTGCATTTCTCCAATCAATAGTGAGTTAGAACATTTTTCATATAGCTTTAGATAGCTTTGCTTACTTCAACTGAAAATTTTTCATATCTTTTGATCATTTATTAATTGGGGAATGGCTTTTATTTTCTATTAAATTTGACTCAGTTCCCTATATGTTTGAGAAATGAGGCATTTTTCAGAGTAACTTGTTTCTAAAGTTTTTCACAGCTCCTATTGCTAATTTTTTCTCTCCATCCTATTCCCTCCTCTGTTTATTCTATTCTCTCTCTCCTTTTACCCTGTCTTTCCCCAAAAGTGTTTTGTTTCTGACTACCCTCTCCCCAAATCTGCCTTCCCTTCTATTACCCCCCTTCTCTTATTGACTTCCTCTCTGCCTTTCCTATAAGGTAAGATAGATTTCTACTTGAATTGTATGTTATTACCTCTTTGAGCCAATTCTGATGAGAGTAAGGTTCATTCACTCCCACTCACCTTCCTTCTCTTCCCCTCCACTGTAAAAGCCTTTTCTCACCTCTTTTAAGATAATTTATCCCATTCTACTCCTCCCTTTTTTGTTATCCCAGTACATTTCTCTCTTGGCCCTGAATTTTATTTTTTTTTAGATGTCATCCCTTCATATTCAACTGACACCTTTGCCCTCTGTATATATGTATTCCTTTTAACAGCCTTTATAAATGAGAAAGTACTTATGAGTTACAAGTATCATCTTCCCATGTAGGAATATAAACAGTTTAAACTTATCAAGTCCCTTATAACTTCCCTTTCCTTTTTAACATTCTATGCTTCTCTTGAATCTCATATTTGAAAGTCAATTTTACTATTCCGTCCTTGCCTTTTCACCAAGAATACTTGAAAGTCCTCTATCTCATTGAATTTCCATCTTCCACCCTGGAGTTTATACTCAGTTTTGCTGGGTAGGTGATTCTTGGCTTTAGTCCTAGCTCCTTTAATCTCTGGAATATCATATTCTAAGCCCTTCAATTATTTAAGGTAGAAGCAAATCTTGTGTCATCCTGACTATGGCTCCATGATACTTAAGTTTTCTTGTTTTTCTTTCTGGCTGCTTGCAACATTTTCTCCTTGACATAGGAGCTCTGGGATTTGGCAATAATATTCATGACAGTTTTCACATTGAGATCTCTTTCAGTAGGTGATTGGTGGATTCTTTCAGTATCTATTTTATCCTCTGGTTCGAGAATATCAGCACAGTTTTCCTTGACAATTTCTTCAAAGATGATATCTTGGGGGGCAGAGTCAAGATGATGGCATAGAAGCAGAAAAACTCTGGGGCTCCCCCCATAACCACCTCAAATACCTACAAAATACTACTCTAAACAAATTTTACAGCTCCAGAATACACAAAGTGACAGAGAAACAAATCTCCCACTGAAGGCAGCCTGGCAGGCAGAAAGGAAGGGTCCGTTGCAGCATGCTGGGAGCCGAACCCAGCCCTGCTTGAACCCATGCTTTTAGCCCCAGGGTGGCTGAAACCAGGTGTGGCTAGAGCATTTGGGAGAGTGGATCATCAACAGGTTTGGCAGTTTCCAGAATTATCAACCCATAAATGTCAAAGACAAAGGAAAAGGTTAGTGGAACTTGGCTGGATTTTGGGGGGGGACAGAGGAGTGGGTCTGGCCCTCTGCTCCCAGAGCCAGAAGTGGAGGAAGTGGCAGCCCTGAAGCCACCTCCATGTGGCTGCTTCAGAGCTCCCATTCTACAGATTGCAGGGGGGTCAAGCAACCATTCAGAAGTGCTCTTGCCTTCACCAGCATGGATTGGGGTAGCAGTCTTGGGTGGTGGTCCTGAGGTGTGTGACCAGTGAGCCAAAGCTGGTGGGGTCTGTAGAGATTCTCCAGCAGCTGTGAAAACACGAGCAATTTGGGACAAAGCCCTCCCCTCTCGGAACAGACTTCTAATGTGGCAGAGAGCTCAAAAGTCAAGCAAAGGAAGCAAGGCAAGCACAGCCATCCAACTTTAGATTCTTTTTTGGGGGACAAAAAGGATCAAAGCATGGAACAGGAGGAAGATAACACAGTCCAAACTCCTGCACCAAAATCTTCCAAGAAAAATATGAACTGGTTACTGGACATGGAGGAGCTTAAGAAGGATTTTGAAAATCAAATAAGAGAAGTGGAGGGAAAATTGGGAAGAGAAATCAGAATGATGCAAGAGAATCATGAAAAGAGAGTCAACAACCTGACTGAAGAAAATAACACCTTAAAAAA
>CM053580.1:181021873-181044651 GCA_028627135.1 Pseudochirops cupreus | reverse complement strand
AGACAATGAGGAGAAGAATGCCTTAAAAAGCCCAATTTGCCAGAGGAAAAAAGAATTTCAAAAGCTCACTGAAGAGAATAATTACTTCAGAATTAGACTGGAGCAAATGGAAGCTAATGGCTTTATGAGAAATCAAGATACTATTAAACAGATCCAAACAAATGAAAAAATAGAAGGCAATGTGAAATATCTCCTTGAAAAAAACCACTGACCTGGCAAATAGATCCAGGAGAGACAATTTAAAAATTATTGGACTACCTGCAAGCCATGATCAAAAAAGGAACCTAGAAATCATCCTTCAAGAAATTCTCAAGGAAAATTGCCCTGATATTTCAGAACCAGAGGGCAAAATAGAAATTGAAAGAATTCATCAATCACCTCTTCAACAAGATCCCAAAAAGAAAACTCCTAGGAATGTTATAGCCAGATTCCGGAGTTTCCACATCAAGGAGAAAATAATACAAGCTGCCAAGTTGTGGAAAACACAATCAAGATAATGCAGGATCTAGCAGCTTTTACATTAAGGGATTAAAAGACCTGGAATATGATATTCTGGAGATCAAGGGAGTTAGGATTAAAACCTAGAATCACCTCCCCAGCAAAACTGAGTATAATGTTTCAGGGGAAAATATGGTCATTCAATGAGGTGGAGGACTTTAAAGTATGCTTGATGGAAAAACAACAGAGCTCGTTAAAAAATTTTACATTCAAATACGAGAAGCATGAGAAGGTAAATGGAAAAGAAATTATAAGGAACTTATCAAATTTGAACTATTTACATGCCTACATGGAAAAATGATAATTGTAAATCATGAAACTTTTCTCAGTATGAGGATAGTTGAATGGAATATAAATGCATATATATGTATACATACACATGTTTATATAGGTGTGTATATATGCATATGAATACATATGTGAGTGTGTGTATATATGTGTACTGGCATACATAGACAGAGGGCTCAGGATCAATTGAATAGAAAGGGATGATATTTTAAAAATGAAATTGAGAGGTGAGAGAAGAATATAATGAGAGGAGGTGGGGAGAGACAGAATGGGGTAAATTATATCATATAGCAAAAGAAAGGGATAACTGTTATAAAGGAGGGGAAGAACAGGAAGCAAAAGGCAATGAGTCAACCTTACTCTCATTGAATTTGGCTTAGGGAAGGAATGCCATGCACTCTAAATTGGGTATCTTGCTCTACAGGAGAGTATACAGTGGGATTGCTGTTTTGGGGTGCTGGATAGGAGAAAGATGGAGAGAAAATTTGTAACTTAAAATTTTGTGGAAATGAATTATGTAAACTAAAGGAGAAACAAAAGTTAATTTAAAAAATGATGATGTCTAGGCTTTTTTCTGTTTGTTTATTTTGTTCATGGCTTTCAGGTAGTCTGATAAGTTTTAAATTATCTCTCCTGTATTTATTTTCCAGGTAAGTTGTTTTTCTAATGATATATTTCACATTGTCTTCTATTTTTTCATCCTTTTGGTTTTATTTTATTATTTGTTTATTTTGCATAAAGTCATTAAGCTTCCATTTGCTCAATTCTAATTCTAAAGAAATTATTTTCTTCAGTGAGCTTTTGTACCTTCTTTTCCATTTGACCAAATCTACTTTTTAAAAGGTTTTTGTTTTTCCCCTCAGTGAATATTTTTCCTCTTTTCCCATTTGGTCAATTCTATTTTTTAAGGCGTTCTTCTCCTCATTAGTTTTTTATGTCTCTTTCACCATTTGGTTTAGTTTGTTTTTTTAAGATGTTATTTTCTTCAGTATTTTTTTTTGTCTCCTTACTATACAGTTGACTCATTATTCATGGTTTTCTTGTACCACTTTCATTTCTCTTCCCAGTTTTCCTTTACCTCTCTTACTTGATTTTCAAAATCCTTTTTGAATCTGTCTATGGCCTTTAATGAGAATGGGAATGTGAAGATCTTCCCTGCCTCTTAATAGACTTAGAGGGGAGTTTGAAGACCTACCCTGCTTTGAAAGTAAACTCTGCCTTCTAATAGGCTGAATGTAATCACATGGAGCCTGTGATGGAGGGAATTTGCTGAAGGGTAGAGCAGAACCCACAGGAAGCTTCCCTGCTGTGAAGATAAACTCTGCCCCCTAACAGACTGAACATAGTTTCATGGAGCCTGTGGTGGGGGGAGTTTGCTGAAGGGAAGCAGAGCCCACAGGAAGCTGGTCAGAGCTAGCCAGATGGTTGGGGAGAGAAGAGGACCTCAGGCAAGGAGTCAGATAAGCTTGTGATTAGATGTTGATCTTGTATTGGTTTGTGAGAAGGATGAAGGATGCTGTGGCTGTCAGTGTTATTATGGCTTCTAAATATCTTTGGTACCATGATGGAATTGGCTTACTGGTTTTGGGATTTGGTTTTCTGGTGTCTAAATAAATTTTTCAGTTCTGTCCTTTATCTGGAGACTTTGGAATATTCTGCAATTGAATGTCATGTGATACTTATAGTCCCAGTCTTTATTGTGATCAGGGGCTTTGTAAATATTGCATTGGTGCTATGTGGCCTGAGACCAATTCACATTTTTCTTGGAGTTTTTGTATCTCTGAGCTTTGATTTTGTTATCATTTTCTAAGTGTGTGTTTTGATTTTCCTTGTCACAATAGCAACTTTTTATGGTCAAAATATTTTTCCATTGTTTGCTCATTTTCCCAGTCAATTTCTTGAATTTTAACTCTTTCTTAAAATGTCACCCTGCTTCCAGGGTAGAGAGTACACTGTCCCAAGCTTTAGGCATTTTGTGCAGCTGTTTTCATGGATACTTCCAGGGACTTGCAAGTTTTTAGTTCTTTTAATGTGAGGTGTTTACTGCTCTCCTGACCTATGCCAGGAAATTGTGAAGAGGATCCCTGTTCCACTGTTTCCACAAGCTCTGGTGTGCTCTCCTTCAGCAGCTTCAGCTGCTCCTCTTATCTCTGGAACTGACACCCAGGACTGTGACCCAGATATTAGTATGGGAAAAGAAAAAGAGTCCTGATCCCAATGCCATCAAAGAAACCCTTGTAATCTCCTCCCAAACAGTTGTTTGACCCTTCTGACATCTGTGGGGTGAGAATTCTGGAAGTAGCCAGTTTCACTGCACATTCAGTGGCTCCCAAGATCTGCTCCTGGTCTGCTAGGGCCAGGGCTATTCTGGTGGGGTCTGTGCTAGACTGTGCTACACTCTCACCACCGTGCAATAGACCTTTCTTGTGACTTTGACTGGAAAATTATTTCACTCCATGCTTTTCTGGGTTCTGCTGCTCCAGGAATTATTTTATGGCAATATTTAAAGGTGTTCAGAGAGTTTTGGGGAGAGGTTGTCACTGCGTTTTCTCTGCTATCTAGGTTCTGTCTCTTGGAAATATTTAAATGCTTTAAAAAAATAAAAACACTAACTCCTATTCCCTACATTTTTTCTCTTAAAATGTATTGATGTGTTTAATTTTTACATAATAATATTCATAATTTGCTACCTTCCTGTGAGAGTTCTCACAGGAACAATTAAGCAAAACTAACAATCTACTGATCTTATCTGAAAGTACATGCAATATTCTACCTCCATAGTACCTCTACCTTTTTAAAACAATGATATCAACCAGAAGTTAATTTGTATTTCCTCCTACTTCTGATACCCATCAAAAAAAAATAAAAGAAGAACAAATATACAGTTGAAAAAAAAAATCTGTCATTGATTGTATAATAGTATCTATCTTTATCTCTCTGTGTTCTATCTCTTTCCCTATAGCTTGGCACATAGTATATGTGCTAAATAAATGTTTATTGATTAACCACTTGACAAAGAGGAGATAGATTTAGGATTCATAATAAGACTATATCTATATCTACATGTGTATATCTGTGTGTCTATTTATCTGTCTACATATGCATATTATTTATACACATATACATCATATTCACACATATAAAATGTTTCTGTGTATATCTGTACCTATATACAGACATACATATGACACATATATTTATTGCCAAATAAAACACGAATGTATTTTTGTTTATATTACACATGTATATGTATACTTGTTATTCTTTCACATAAATTTTATTCTGTACCCTAAAGCTATCATCTCTCTATGAGGATGTCAGTCAATAAACATTTATTACACACTTGCTTTGCTCCAGGCACTGTGCTAAGTGCAGTTTGATGCAAAGAAAAGCAAAAGGCTTGCAAAAAGTTGATAGTCCAGTGGGGGAAATAACAAGTAAACAGCTATGTACAAACAAGCTATGTACAAGATATACAGAAAATAACCAACAAAGGAGAGGTACTAGAATTAAGAGGGATCTGAAAAGCCTTCCTTAGAAGGTGGGATTTTAACAGGGACTTTAAAAAAGCCAGAGAATTGAGGAGGCAGAGATGAGGAGGGAGAGAATTTCAGGTAGGGGCGAAAGGCAGAGAATATGCTAGAAGTCAGGAAATGGAGAGTTCTGTTTGAGAAACAGAAAGGAAGCCAGAGTCACTGAATTACAAAGTACATAGTGCAGTCTAAGATGTAAGAAGTAGTTTGGGGCACATTGTGAAGGACTTTAAATATCAGACCATTCTATATTTTATCTTGGAGGTTATATAGAACCACAGGATATCTTTGAGTTGAGTGCAACATAATCAGACCTGCACTTTAGAAAGATGACTTTGATTGCTTAGAGGAGGATGAACTACAATGGAAAGAGACCCTTGTTTGAGAGACCAAGACATAGATACAGGTAAAATAATGCAAACCAACAGACAGGGTTTCTAGCTATCTGACCAATACTATACATACACTAGAGAGAAAGAACCAACAAATGGGTTTTTAAAGCCAGCAGGCTCCTTAATGGCTACCCAGAGTCTCATCTGCCTAAATCACTCTTTCACTCTTCTCATAAGTAAGCATCAAAGCAAAATGCTAACTTCAGAGTATATATACCCTTCTTCAGGGTAAGAGAGCATCAAAACCCTCATGAGCCACTGCCTAATTACAAAGTAACCAAAAGTGTAGGCTTCATTGAAAAACAAGCCTCTCCTAAGCAAGCTTCTCTTGTTGGACTCCAAGTGAAGCCTATTAACAAGTCAGGAAGATTTTCAACTTCCATTAACATTACATTCAACCCCAAGATCTTTCATGTATATTACATAAGCAACTTGTATATAAATAGGCATTAACATTTCCTAAATACAACAAAATCTCCACAAAATAAACACATTACAGTTGCAAAATACACAACATTACTCATTACCAGAATGCCTACATGATCACAAACACATTATAATCCCCTCAATCTAAAACAAAAATCTTCAAATAAAGTCCTTCTTGGGAGTGTGTCCTTCTCCCCACACTGCTATGATAGGCTTCCTCCTGGCACTCTCAGGTGCAGGCATGCTTCAAAGAGTAAAGCCCAACACACAAAAAAAAGATCAAATAAAGTTCTCTTGGGGGTGTATCCTCGTCTCCACACTCCTCCAGTCCCCCCTTCCAAGTCCTGAGCAGGGCTGGGCAACAAAGTCAAAGGGTAGGGCTCTTGGGAGTCTATGGCACTTCCCCTCACCCACCATAGCACTCTACCATGCCCCTGGGACTCAAACCATCCCTGAGGGACTTAGGAAGAAAGCATATTCAGTGCTTCTGCCTTGATTCACAGTCTTTATCTTGCTCCAGGGTTGAATCCCAGACTCCTGGGTTCCTCCTCCTCCTAAAGTAGACAGCTGCTCCTGGCTTCTGTCTGAGTCCCAATGCAGGTAGCTCTCTGTTCCTGCTCTCATCTCATGAAAGTCTGCATGCAGGCAACTCTAGTCTGCTGCTCCATGGCTCCACAGAATCATAGCTACCACAATTGGAAAACAAACAATTATGCCTCTCACCTCCACCTTCTGCCCTTTCATTGTGAAACTTTTTCTTGCTTCATTTTTGTGAGATAATTTACCCTATTTTTCTCTCTCTTCCTCTTTCTCAGAATATGTTCCTCTACACCCCTAAATTTTATTTTTTAGATATAATTCCTTCATACTCAACTAACCCTGTGCATCTTTCTTTCCATCCATCCATCCATCTATCTATCTATCTATCTATCTAATCTATATTTCCTTCAACTATTCCAATATTGAGAATGGTCTCATGAGTTTCAAATATCATCTTTCCATATAGGAATATAAACTGTTCAACTTTAATAAGTCCCTTATTATTTCTCTTTCCTGTTTAGCTTTTCATATTTCTCTTCATTTTTCTATTTGGAAATCAAATTTTCTCTTCAGCTCTGTTCTTTTCATCAAGAATTCTTGAAAGTCCTGTATTTCATTTAATGTCTATTTTTCTTCCTGAAGTATTATACTCAGTTTTGTTGAATAAGTAATTCTTGGTTTTAATCCTAGCTCCTCTGACCTCCAGAATATCATATTCCAAGCTCTTTCATCCCTTACTTTAGACACTGCTAGATCTTGTGTTACCCTGATTGTATTTCTTCAATACTTGAATTGTTTCTTTCTGGCTCCTTGCAGTATTTTTTCCTTGATCTGATAATTCTAGAATTGGGCTACAATATTTCTTGGGGTTTTCAATTTGGGATCTTTTTGAGGAGGTTTTTTGATGGTGTCTGTAAATACCCCTGATTGTGCAAAGGCAAACCTGGGCTCCTGGTGTTAGTGTTTGCTGGCTCTACCCACTCTGGGGTTCAGGATCTCATGCTAGTCAGCTGAGATGAGGCTTGTTGGGAAGCCTCCTGTCCTTCACCTTAGCCTCTGCACAACCACCGCCATGCCCTTCCTCTAATACTCCCAAGCCTATAGCTATTTATATTATTTCAAGATTTTACCCTAGGGCAATATTCTTTGGGTTTTCAGGGTCAGAGATGGAGATTAGAGCATCTAGGGTTTACTTTGCCATCTTGTTTCCCAGAAGTTCAGGTAGGTGATTTTTAAACATCAAGATTGTGACTTGATAGCCCTAGGAGTAGCTGCTGTTGCTCTAGTGGGCCCTGTGCTTGTCTCTTATGCAGCTCTGACATCCCCTGGCCTACTGTGAGAGGTCTGGGAATCATTCCTGCTGTGGATGAATCAACTCACCTGGGCTTGCTCTGGCTCAGTGCTGGTACAGCCCTTTCACTCTGTCTGCATCCCTTTTTCCATTCTCTTGTCATTAAAAAGAAAACAAATATCTGTTCACAAAGCATTTTCATAAAAATTTTATAGGATTGATAAAATAGTATCTCAGGCTGTCTTTGATGATGATTTTTTTGTCATCTTTCTTTAATCTACTGATTTACTAAAAGTAGACACAATAAATTAAACATGTTCTATTACTGAAAATAGCTTAATTTATATACATACTTAATTTACATGGCCTTTTGTACTTACAAAATGCTTTATAAACATTTCACTTGAACCTTGCAATGCTTTTTTGGCATAGGTGAGTAGCCTATTATCTTCATTTTACAGATGAAAAAACTGAGGGTCAGAGAGGTTAAAATATTAGAGGAATATATTAAAATAGTAAAATACACACAGATTGTTTCTGTGTATTTATTTTTACCCAATAGTGTAAACAACCTCTCTGCAATTATAGCCTTAGAGAAATGCCTAGGGGGTACTATGAGGTTAAGTAACTTTCCCAGACCACATAGTCTGCCTCAGAGGTGGGATATGAACGTTAGTCTCACTGATTCTGATGTCAACTCTCCATCTGTTTTTCCTGACAAAAGAATCACATCACAGTTGCACATGTCAATGACTCTTCAACATTCTTGAATTGAAAAATTATAACAGGTCACACAACATGAATAATAGAGAATACACCACTACTGGCAGTCCGTACTTATAAGCCATTATTATTATTTTGGATTGTTTCAAGAGGCATGATAAAATGTGGTCACAAGAAGTGCTTCATTTAACTAGATTGTATTTATTTAAAAAGGCCCTATTAAGTAGTTTCAAATATGATGGTATTTGATTTCCATTAGGTTCTGAAGTGATTTAGAAATTCAAATTATTTTTAAAAATTAAATTCCAGAGTGGTGAGTAATTAGCAAATGCTAGGTTGCAATTGCAAATTCATATTTAGTACTGGAATTGAATAGACATTTTGGGCGTTACTCAGCTACAAATATATGACTAAGACAACACTTCTCAAATCACTTGTCCTTTGGTGTGGAAAACAGGAAGTGGGTTGATGTTTTTATACTCATATTTGTTATAAAGTCATTAAATTAATTATTCTCTAAAAGACTAAAACACCATTATAGGTACTTTTCCTTGTACACCCACATATAAAAGACAGTTAATCATTCTTTTAATACAAAATATCCCTACTGGAAAAAAAAGTCACAAATTATAAACAGAACTTCTGACTTGAACCTTTTCAAAGTTATTTAATGTTAATGGGCTTGTTTTGATGTGAGACAAAAAGATATTACAATCAGTACTGTTTAGGAGTCTCTCTATAATTTTAAAATAGGGTTTCCCATACATTTTTCAAAAACAATTAAACTCAGCTGTAGAGTATCATATCAAAATTAAAACTAGGTCATTGTATGCTTTGAGTTTTCTATATGTCTTTCAGTATCTAGTTCTCTTTACCCTAATGTTCTGATGCCTCAGAGGATGACTTGGGTTCCCCAGTATCAAGGTTATGTCCTTATATAATAAACCTAAAGGAATTTGGGTTTAGGAGTCAGTGTCAGGGGTGGGAGGAGTTAGGTCACCTATTGCCTTAACCCCCTACAGTCCTCATTTATGAAGTCTTTCTGCTTCCTCTTGTTTGTCCTTCACTTTCAAAGAGGACCAATGATATTACAAGGTGATATCTTCATTTGCCCGTGAATTGGATTTAAGTGAGGCAGAATTGCACAAAGTCATCAGCATAACTCTTTCTTTGTGAGTCATCAAAGTCCAGAGTCAAGGCAAAAGTCAGGATAACTGGATATGGACTAGGATGCCATGGATGACTTTGCCATCTTTGATGTCTGACCAAGCTTTTAAGTGCTGCATAGCACCTACTTCATGGTCATTGGAACAAATTTTTCTCATCCACTCATTCCACTGGGAAAAATCTTCACATGCTTGGAGTAGACATCCCCCCTAATTAAGCAATGGATTTGAAGTTTATTTCTTACCTTCAGCCTGACTTGGCTAATTTGCTGAGATGATTTTACTGGAGTGTGGCCACTGGGCATGCTACAACTTCTTGGAGTCACCAATGAGAGTTGGGGGAAAGGTGGACTCTAAAGGTAGATGGGCAGCCCTGAAAAAGGCTTGGCCAGCCCTCACACCAGAGGAGCTAATCTTCCCTGAACATCCATTTACCCCTCATGCTTCCTATTTGTTTTGAGGAAGAAGTATGGTATGCTGTATTTGGAGTTAATGAACCTCAATCTAATTTTAGTCCTGCCACTCCTGTCTTAGTGGATTTGGAAAAGTCATTTAACTTCTCTGGATTTCCTCATCTGTAAAATCAGATCATTGAACTATTTTACCATTGCCATCACCTGCATCTCCAGCCTTGGTCAGTTTTCCAGATATCTGAAGGTATAGAGTTACTGTCCTCAGTCAATCAGTCAGTCCATCAACAAGCATTTATGAAGCACTTAGTAGGTCCTCAGCTCTGTGCTAGGGATTCAAAGAAAGGTATAAACATGATTCTTCCATCAAAGAATTCATGCTGTGGTAGGGGATATTCATTCAATATTCAAATAACTGTTACAAATATGTGTATATGTTATAAATGTATGTATATCATATATATAAGTGTGAATATATATGTATATAAATATAACATATGTTGTAGTGTACATATATAGTAAATAGAAGGTAATCTCAGATGAAGGCCTGAACTAATACATTGCAAAATACCAACATTAATTCTGAAACTACTTAATCAAGCATAAGAAACATGACTTTAGGTACAGTTTTGCTTCCTGACTTAGTGGTTACCACAGGTGAAGTAGATATGAAGTATATGAAGTTTCTCCTCAGATTCTCCTGGCATTTATATGGACATACTCACACAAAAAAATCTACAAGAAGAAATGGGCATACCTTTGTTCTGCCTAGAGAAACAAAGTTGAAAACATAACTGTTTTTCTGAACTCAGGGACTGTATAATTTTATGCTAGTGTGAACAACACTAACAAAGTTAGAGTAGATTTCCTTTGAAGTCATGGTTTGCAGTCTATTTCCATCTGAGGCTTGCTGTGAAGAAAACAAAACAAAATAAAACACTTTTAGACAATTTGAGTGACCCTGGAATAGTGGGGGTTGCCTTGAAAGGTGGTGGGTTACTCCTTCAAGCTAGGGGCTGGGTGGTATTTATCAGTCATGAAGCACTGGGATTTCCTTTCATGTATTGTTTGATATAGATGGAAACCACAGTACTCTAAATTTTCAACTCTACATTTCTGCGGCTGACATTTTATGACTGCTCCTCTCTTTGGCTGAAGAGGCCTGATCTCTCTAGCCTGCAGCAGCAGCAGCACTTTGTGAATATTATTTCATTTGACTCTGACAACAATCCTGTAAGGTAGGTGGTGCTATTATTATCCTCACTGTACAGATAAAAAAATCTAAGGTTGAGTGAGATTAAGTGATTTTCAAAATGTCACAGTTAATATTTGAGGCAATATTTGAACTCTGAGTCCAGTGCATTAATTAAGAAACCTGGCAGTCTAAAATTATTTTGAAATAACTTTCCATAATCAACTGTCTATGTTATGTAGACCCAAGTCCCTGGAGGCAAAAAAAAAATAGGCTTTGCTATTATATTAGGTCATCACTCCTTTAAATTACAAACACATCCATCCATAATTTTGTGCTCTAAACAGCTCTTCAAGAAATAATGAGCCTTGCAGGTAAATTTTCTTAGTATCAGGAATGACACTCTTATTTGATATGCCTAAAATAATGTTGCATGTGTAATAAAAATAATATCTTCTTATTACTACTTTAACCACAAAATAGCCATCTCTCTATAATCATATGAAGTACATATACTCAATAGTATTTAATTTCTGAACTGTATTTGTCATCCTTCTTTAAACATATGAATATACCCTCATTTCATTCATTTTGTAACGATTTAAGATGATGAATCTTATGTCTTCTCTCAATAAAAAAGTACATAATTGGGTTGTCTCTGTGAAATAAATCCTGTGTTTTCTTGAAGAAGATATTTTATTCTCATACCCTTCACAAATATATTTTTTACAAATATTTAACCTGATGCAGATAAAAATTTGACCATTTGGTGAATGTCAACAAGTAGTAATTTTCGCATTAGTTATTATTTCCTGTCATCTTTGAAATTCAGATAATGCTTCCAGTGCCTTTGTGTAAAAAGTAATGAATGAAGCAAAGGGGAGATGAATATTTCTGTTTTAGTTAAGTCAATCAATTTTCTATGAAGTTAAAAAAAGGGAGTCCTATAATAAATAACATTTAAATATAACTAAATGTTTGAATGCCTTATGTTGGGAAGACTGGTGCATTATGGAGTAGGTTGGAAATGTTTTTTTTTTTTAAATATCTCTTTCTCCTAATAAGAGATTAATTATTTAGTTAACAGATCTTTATAAAGATCTGTTTTTTTTTTTTATGAAGAAGCTGCCTAGGAGGTGCAGCTAGGTGGCATAATGAATAGAGCACCACCCCTGGAGTCAGGAGGATCTGAATTCAAATTTGACTTCAGACACTTGACACACTTACTAAGTCTGTGACCTTGGGCAAGTTGCCTTTCCTTGCTTTCACCCCTCCAAAAAAGGAGGAGGACGAGGAAGAGGAGGAGGAGGATGAGAAGGAGGAAGAGGAGGAGGAGAAGGAGGAGGAGATACCTGAGGAAATGGATAGAATGCTGTATTAGGAGTCAGGAAGACCTGGATTCAAATCTCACATGGACAGGATGTTTTCAATTGCTCTGTGGTTCAAACCACTCTTTAAGATTTAGCTACCTAATCATATATGGGGCTACATTTGCAAATAGAGGGACTTTTTCTCCACCTCTCTAGGAGTCATACACATAGGCAAAATCATAGAAGTTTTCATAACATTATACTGTCAGAAATTCTTTTTCATTTTATAATCATTTTTAATTTTATAATGTGTAGACAGACTGTATGCATGAAACTATTGGAGGTCCCTAGGGATTCACAGTCAGGGGAATATTCCTTTTAAGAAATGACACAGGTTATTGAGAAGTCATAAGGCCTCAATGGGAGAAGAGGTTGAACAACAGACTGCAACAATTGGTTTTCAGACACAGCTATCTCAGTAATTTGTGCTCCAATATTGTGTTAGGAGAAAAAATAAACCCTGGGAAAAATGCAATAGCTAGAAATCACTGAAGTAGAACAAGTGTCAGTAGAAAACTTAAAGAAATGGTTGCCCCATAAACTGATACAATAGTGGTGAATTTGATCTCTCAAGACAGAGATAGGGGAAGAAAGTTTATAGTAGTTCAGTGCTGAAGATTAAAATAAACTCTGAAAGACTGAGTGCCATTGAGGCAAGACAAAAAACGTCAAAATAGTTGGCCAAAGCTCAAAATGAAAAAATAAAACATAGTTCAAAAGTCAACGTCTTAAAAGCAAGGAGATGAAAGGAAATTGAAATGCACTTAAAAAAAATTGATTTAATTTTAGTTTTCTTTTTTTATTATTTATTTAATTTGTTAAGTCAGAAATTTATTGCCTCAAGAGGTAACACAGGCTGACACTAGAGACAGGAAAATAAGTGAGCTTGTGTATGACAGACCCAGAAAGGATTATTAAGGAAGACCAGGTATTCTGAGGCCCCGTCCTAGACCTCTGGGAGGTGGATGCCAAAGACATGACTGCCATCCATCTCCTTCCTTCCATGGCTCTTCAGCAAACTGCTTCTACAGTCTTTGGAAGAATTAGTGAGTCAGACTCCATCAGGGACCAGACCCGACTGGGTAGAGCACCAAGGCTTTTGAATATAGGCCATGTTCCTGACCTGTGTGGCTTCATAAATTATCCTACTCCATCATCCAGCATGAGGGGAACATCTTTGTTGCTCTGAGCAGCAAACAGGTTATATACAAAAGGTGAAGGACCTGCAGCCAGAATGAAGTGAACAGAGTTGCCTATATGTGCCCCCTCCAATGAGTGGGAGGCTGGAGCTCTCCAAGTGGCTGAGGAAGCTTCTGTGAAACAGGCACCCCACTTGTATCTGAGGTGGTTCCTCCTGCTGGGCATTTTTAGTTTTCAACATTCATGTCCACAAGATTTTGAGTTCCAAATTTTCTCTCCATCTATCTACTCTCCCCCACACCAAGATGGCATGCATTCTGATTACCCCTTCCCCCAGTCTTCCCTCTCTTCTATCATGCCCCTTCTCTTCTCCCCTTTCCCCTTATTTTCTTATAGGGCAACATAGATTTCTATACCCCATTGCCTGTGTATTTTATTTCCAAGTTGCATGTAAAAACAATTTTTATCAATTGTTTTTAAAACTTTGAGTTCTAAATTTTCACCCTTTTCCCCTCTCTACCCACTGTCATTGAGAAGATAAGCAATTTGATACTGGTTATACATTTATAGTTATTTAAAACACTTCCATAATAATCATGTTGGGAAAGACTAACTATATTTCCCTTCATCCTGACCAGTCCCCAATTCTATTTTCTCCTTTGACCCTGTCCCTTTTCAAATTTGTTTGCTTCTGACTACACCCTCCCCCAATCTCCCCTCGCTTCTATCATCTACTCCATTACCCCATTCCCCCCAACTGCTTATTCTGTCCCCCCTGTACCCAATTGAGTGTGTATGTTTTACCCTCAAGTCAAATCTGATGAGAGTAAGTGTAACAGCAAGCACCCTAGCATACCCAGGATGGCTGCTAGCACAAGTTCTTTGATCTGCTTTTCTAAAGGAAAGCAACTTTAAAGGAGTCAACAATCTTACTTTAATCACACACACACACACACACACACACACACACACACACACACACCCCATTCACTTAGTTCAAGGGAAAAAGAGAAAATAATAGAGAACTACTTATATTAGGACTCAGGCCAGGAGCAGCTGCCTCCTGTGGGAGGAAGAAGAACCCAGAAGTTTGAGATTCAGCCCTATGGCAAAATAAAGATGGAACAGGAAGGTAGGAGAAAACATAAAAAAAATTAAAAGCAGAAAAAAATATGGGTAAAATAACACTAATCAACAGAAAGGGCTTCTAGCTATCTGACCAATGCTATACATACAGTTACCAGAGAGAGAGCACCAACATATGGGTTTTTAAAGCCAGGGGGCTCCTTAATGGCTACCCAGTGTCTCATCTGCCTAAACCACTCTTACATTCTTCCCATAAGTAAGCCTCAAAGCAAAATGCTAACCTCACAGTATATATATGCTCTTCTTCAGGGTAGGAGGGCATCAAAACCCTCATGAGCCACTGCCTAATTACAAAGTAACCAAAAGTGTGGGCTTTATTGAAAAACAAGCCTCTCCTAAGCAAGCTTCTCTTGTTGCACTCCAAGTGAAGCCTATCAACAGGTGGGGAAGATCTTCAACTTCCATTAACATTACATTCAACCCCAAAATCTTTCATGTTCATTACCTGGGCAACTTGTATCTAAATAAGCATTAACATTTCCTAAATACAACAAAATCTCCACAAAATAAACACATTACAGTTGCAAAATACACAACATAACTCATTATCACAGTGCCTACATGACCACAAACACATTATAATCCCCTCAATCTAAAACAAAAATCTTCAAATAAAGTCCTTCTTGGGAGTGTGTCCTTCTCCCCACACTGCTATGATAGGCTTCCTCCTGGCACTCTCAGGTGCAGGCATGCTTCAATGAGCAAAGTCCCAACACACAAAAAAAGATCAAATAAAGTTCTCTTGGGCCTGTGTCCTCCTCCCCACACTCCTCCAGTCCCCCCTTCTAATCCTGAGGGGGGCTGGGCAACAAAGTCAAAGGGTAGGGTTCCTGGGGGTCTATGGCACAACCCATCACCCACCACAGCACTCTACCACCCCCCTGGGTCTCAAACCATCCCTGAGGGACTTAGTAAGAAAGCATATTCAGTGCTTCTGTCTTGATTCACAGTCTTTATCTTGCTCCAGGACTGAATCTCAGACTCCTGGGTTCCTCCTGCTCCTGAAGTAGGCAGATGCTCCTGACTTTTGTCTGAGTTCCAATGCAGGTAGCTCTCTGTTCCTGCTCTCACTTCATGAAAGTCTGCATGCAGACAATTCTAGTCTGCTGCTCCATGGCTCCACAGAATCATAGCTACCACAACTGAAAAACAAACAATTATACCTCTCACCTCCACCTTCTGCCTCTCCACTCCAACTTTTTCTTGTCTCATTTTTGTGAGATAATTTACCCTATTCTATCTCTCTCTTTCTCTTTCTCAGAATGTGTTCCTCTACACCCCTTAATTTTAATTTTTAGATATAATTCCTTCATATTCAACTCACCCTATGCCATCTATCTATCTATCTATCTATCTATCTATCTATCTATCTATCTAAATTTCCTTCAACTACCCCAATATTGAGAAAGGTATGATAAGTTTCAAATATCATCTTTCCATGTAGGAATATAAACTGTTCAACTTTAATAAGTCCCTCATGATTTCACCTTTTCATGTTTCTCTTATTTTTTGTATTTGAAAATCAGATTTTCTATTCAGCTCTGGTCTTCTCAGCAAGAAGGCTTGAAAGTCCTCTCTTTCATTTAATGTTAATTTTCCCCCCTGAAGTATTATACTCAGTTTTGCTGAATAAGTTATTCTTGGTTTTAATCCTAGCTCCTCTGCCCTCCAGAGTATCATATTCTACACTCTTTGATCCCTTAATGTAGATGTAGCTAGATCTTGTGTTATCCTCATTGTATTTCTACAATATTTGAATTGTTTCTTTCTGGCTCCTTGAAGTATTTTCTCCTTCACCTGGGAACTCTGGAATTTGACTACAGTATACCTAGGGGTTTTACTTCAACAGGTGATCAGTGAATTCTTATAATTTTCATTTTACCTTCTGGTTCTAGATTATAAGGACATATTTCCTTGATAATTTCTTGAAAGATGATGATTAGGCTTTTTTTTTAAATCATAGTTTTCAGGTAGTTCCATTGTTTTTAAATGATCTTTCCTAGATCTATTTTCCATGTCAGTGGTTTTTCCCATGAAATGTCTCACATTGCCATCTACTTTTTCATTCTTTTGATTCTTTTTTAAAATAATTTCTTGATTTCTTATGAATTCAATAGCTTCCGTTTGATCCGTTCTAATTTTGATGGAATTATTTTGTTCAGTGAGCTTTTGGATCTCCTTTTCCATTTTGCCAATTCTAATTTTTAAGGTATTCTTCTCCTCATTGGGTTTGTTTTTTTTTTTTTGGCCCTCTTTTGCCATTTGGGTTAGTCTATTTTTTTTAATGTGTTATTTTCTTCAGTATTTTTTGGGTCTCCTTTAGCAAACTGTTGACTTGTTTTTTGTAATTTTCATTCATCATTCTCATTTCTCTTTCCAATTTTTCTTCTACTTCTCTTGCTTGATTTTTAGAATCCTTTATGATCGTTTCCATGGTGTGTGACTAATTCATATTTTTCTTGGAGGCTTTTGATGCAGGAGCTTCAGCTTTGTTTTCTTCTTCTAATTGTATGTGTTCCTTCTTTGTTACCAAACTAAGATTCTATAGTCTGAGGTTTTTACACTGTTTGCTCTTCTTCCCAGTCAAATACTTGACTTTGTAGCTGTTTTTCAGGGTAGAACTCTGCTTCCAGTCAGGATGGGAGTGAAGGTTGGTATACTGCCCCAGGCTTCAGGGGTTTTGTATGACTTGCTAGATCCTCCACCATCTGTAGGCCCAGAAGTCCAGAAGCAGCTGCCTCAGCTGATGATACCATAGCTGCCACCTCTACCACCTAGGGGCTGGGACTGGACCCTAGCCAGACCATGCTCCTCTTTCATGTAGGTCCCACAGAGTTTTCCCACTGACTTTCTATGCTGTCTTTGATTTTTGTGGCTTGAGAAGCCTGAAAAACAATACAACTGCAGTGAATTCAGTCCCTGAGGCCTGCTGCAGCCCTTTTGGGGCTGGCATAGCCCACATCGGTCTGTGTTCCATTCCCATCCCAGTGCAATCCACCCTTCTTGTCATCCTTCCAGGTTGTCATGGGCTGGAGATTTGCTTCACTCTCTCATTTGGTGGGTTCTATAGATATAGAATTTGTTTAGAGTAATTTTTACAGGTATTTGGAGCAGTTTGAGGGAGAGCTCCAGGAAGTTCCTGCTCTTACTCCATCATCTTGGCTCTGCTCCTGAAATGTACTTCTTGTTAAAGAATAAAGTCATGTTGATTAAGAGGATATCTGTGTCCCCTTCTCTGCCCCCCCTGCTCCTCACTCACAAAAACCTTCTTCAACTATGCTTACAGAATATACTCTTATTTTTCTTCTACTGTTAGAGGGCACTTTAGAATATGAATCCAATACTTAGTTTTGTGCAGAACAAAAACCCAAGAGGAAATGTCAATGAACATAATAACAATAATCCCATCTTTTAGTTCAAGGATCAAACTCAAAACTTGACATCTTTGGATGCAAACTCAAGTTGTTTTGCCTAGATAGTGATTAGCTATCCACATGCTCTTTCCTAGTCCCCTTTGCTAACCAATGATACATGTGTAGGAGGTGGCTGCCAAGGTTTGGGAGATAGTTCATGGCCACAGGACAAAAATCCTGGCTCTTAGAGAGATTAGACCCACAGTCTTGAGTTAACCAAATGAACTAACTGGCCAAATGCAGAGAGAAAAATGCTACATGAAACTATTTTCAGTGATATGCTTCCAGCTGCAGGCTATTATGTTTACTTTGCAAAGGAGGAGGAATTATATATTTCCTGTCCTTTTTTAAATGTCCTCACAATTTGCTTCCGTAAGCTGAACTGAACCTAATAAGTGACATTTTCATTCTTTACAAGGCAAAAATTCAGTGAAACTTGCTTGGCTGAACTTACTATATGAAAGGCTGTCTGAGAACATTTGGGGGTGCCTTGTTTCATCCAGTAGGTGATTTAATTCAGCTAAAAAGACATTCATGGAGCATCCATTATGCACAGGGAACAGTGTTAGTCTATGGGGGAATGCAAAGATAAACAAGATATTGCCTTGCCTTCAGCATCTTATATTCTTCTTGGGAGTCAGAGGAAGGGTGGATAGATACAGCACCTAAATATATCAGTCATTTGCTGCAAGATACAGAGCTAACAGAAAGTAATATTGGAAGGACTACTAATAAATGGGAGGGGGAGAGGGGAATCAGGAAAACCTTTTTCTGGAAGATGATCTATGCTGAAATTTGAAGGGAACTAGGGCTCCTAAGAGGTGAAAGTGAGAAAATAATATTTTGCTAACAGGGGACAAAAGATGGAATGCTAGGTTTGGAGAACAATAAGTAGACCAGTTTGGTTGAAATGTAGTGTAAGTAGTAGGTAGTAATGTATGATTAGCCTGGAAGAAAAAAGTTTGTAGAAAGACTGGGAAGGACTTTAAATACCAAAAAGAGGTGTTTATATTTTCTCCTAGAGATAATAAGGAATCAAGAAAGCTTCTTGAGTAGGTAAATTACATGCTCAGAGATAAAATTTTGTGGTATCACTTTCGCAGCAGGGTAAAGGATGGATTAAAGATGGGAAAGACACATGATACAGAAAGATGACTTATAAGACAATTGCAACAATTCAAGCAGTAATTGATGCAGACCTTGAATGAGAGTGGTAGCTATATGAGAAAAGAAAAATTTGCATCTGAGCGGAACCAAGATGGCAGAATATAAGCAGGCACTTTTTTGAGCTCCTCCATGAATTCCATCACTAACCTCTAAAAAGTGAATGTGAATGGATTTTATAGTGATAAAACCATTGGGAGACAAAGTGTGGCAGACTCCCAGTCTAGGAAAGTGCACATGTAGTACTGGGCAGGAGGGAGTGCAGAACATGGGGTGGGGGGGGAGGAGAAAGGCTGCACAAGCTTGGACTGGGGAGAAGAGCACAGAGGAGGAAGAGTGAGACTGGGCCAGCGGATTCACCCACCCCAAGAGCAATTCTCAGACATCTAACTGTAGGACTGAGGATAAGTCAGAGCTGGGTAAGAGAAAGTGCAAGGCCCATGGTAGTAGCTTCACCTGAGGCTATCAGCCCACAGCCTGGATGTTCAAAAATCACCTACCTGTATTTCTAGGAGCCAAAATAGCAGAGTAAACCCTAGCTGCTCTAATCCCTCTCCATGAGCCTTAAAACCCAGAGATTAATGCCCCACTCAGTGTAAAATCCTGAAATTGTGGAAGCAGCTGTAGGTTTTGGAGACCTAGAGAAAGGGTATAACTGAAGCTGTGCCAAGCCTGAAGTGAAGGGATGGAGGCATCCCAACAAACCACACCTCAGCTAACCAGTATGAGATTCCAAAGCCCAGGTTGGGGTGGAGCCAGTAGATACTAACAACAGAAGCCCAGGTATGCCTTGTCATCACCAGGGGAATCTGCAGACACCAGGACTGCTGGCCACCAGCTGCTGAGCATGCCTGAACTGTAGCCGAGAGGCACAGAGGCAGAAACCTGAAGTGGCCAGACCACCCCTCCCCTGCATGTTACACAGTGAGTCTCAGGGTAACCCAGGGGAAACTGGCCTTGGCCTAAGTCTAGACACCCAGAAGCTATAGCACACAAAGTGAACAACCAGGTTCTTAGCTCCCAGCCCAAGGAGCATGGGTCAGAATCCTCTGTACTCAAGAAGCAGAAATCCACTCTAAAAGTCAGGAAATAGGCAATCACAGTGAGACAGAAACAACCAAAGACAATTTAATCTTTTCATTGTGAATTAGAAGAATCACTTTCAGGAGACACCATAGACTATATCCACACCTGAGACCACAGAAGGAAACATGAAATGATCTCAAGCCCAAAAATCATTCTTGGAAGAGCTCAAAAAAGATTTTAAAAGACAAATTAGAGAGGTAGAACATAAATTGATCAATTTTTTAAAAATTATATTGACAGAATGAAAAAAGTCTCATTGAAGAAAATAAATACTTAAAAAATAAAATTTGTGAACTGGGACAGGAGGGTACAAAGCTAGCTGGAGAAAACTCTCCTCTAAAAAAGGAGCTTCAAAAACTAAATAATTCACTAAAAAGTAGAATCAGTGAAATTGAAGCTAAGGACTCCAAGATGCATCAAGTATCATTCAAACAAAACATAAAGATTGAAAACTTAGAACAAAGTGTAAAATATCTAATTGGAAAAACAACTGACCTGGAGAACAGATCCATGAGAGATAACCTAAGAATTATTGCTCTACTGGAAAGCCATGATGAAAAAAACAGCCTAGACAACATCCTCCAAAAGACTGTCAAAGAATATTATCATGAGGTCCTACAATCAGAGGATGAAATAGTTATAGAAAGAATTCACCAGATTCTTCCTGTAAGAGATCCCAAATTGAAAACTCCAAGAAACATAGTAGCCAAATTCCAGAATTACAAGGTCAAGGAGAAAATACTGCAAGCAACCAGAAAGAAACAATTAAAAATACCAAAGTACAACAGTTAGGATGACACAGTACCAAGCAGCTTCTACATTAAAAGACTGAAGGGACTGAAATATGATATTTTGTAAGGCAGAAGAGCTTGAACTGCAACCAAGGATCAACTGCCCAGAAAAATTGTGCATAATCTTTCAGACAAGGAGATTCTGGGGTGGTGGTCCTGGGGTGCATTTTCATCGAGCCAAAGCAGGTAGGGGCTGCAGAAATGGCAGCCTCCCAATAACTCTGGCAGTTGTGAAAACCCCAGTGATTTGGGACAGAGCTTTCTGCTCTGGAAGCAGAGTTCCACAGAGCTAAAAAATCAACTAATTGACCAGCAACATGAGCAGACAAAGGAAGCAACATAAGGACAGCAATTGGACTCTAGATTCCTTCTTGGGGGACAAAAAGGAATGGGAGGAAGACAAAACAGTCAGAACTCCCACACCAAAAGCTTCCAAAAAACATGAAGACTGCCTACAAGCCATAGGACAGCTTAAGAAGGATTTTGAAAACCAAATGGGAGAAATGGAGGAAAAATTGGGAAGATAAATGTGAATGATGCAAGAAAATCATGAAGAGAGTCAACAACCTGGCTGAAGAAAATAACACCTTAAAAAATAGATTATCTCAAATGGCAAAAGAGGCCCAAAAAGCCAACGAGGAGAAGAATTCCTTAAAAAGTCAAATTTGCCAGATGGAAAAACAATCTCAAAAGCTTTCTAAAGAGAATAATTCCTTCAGAATTAGAGTGGAGAAAATGAAAGCAAATGACTTTATGAGGAATCAAGATACTATTAAACAGATCCAAACAAATGAAAAAATAGAAGGCAATGTGAAATATCTCCTTGAAAAAAACACTGACCTGGAAAATTGATCCAGGAGAGACAATTTAAAAATTATTGGACTACCTGCAAGCCATGAACAAAAAAAGAATTTAGAAACATCCTTCAAGAAATTCTCAAGGAAAATTACCCTGATATTTCAGAACCATAGGGCAAAATAGAACATGAAAGAATTCACTGATCACATCTTGAAAAAGATCCTCAAAAGAAAACTCCTAGCAATATTACAGCCAGGTTCAGGAGTACCTTACCTTCTCATCAAGGAGAAAATATTACAAGCTGCCAAGAAGAAACAATTTGAATACTGTGGAAATACAATTAGGATAACCCAGGATCTAGCAGCTTCTACATTAAGGGATGAAAGGGCCTGGAATATGATATTCTGGAGATCAAGGGAGCTAGGATTAAAACCAAGAATTACCAACCCAGCAAAACTGAGTATAATGTTCCAGGGGAAAATATGGTCATTCAGTGTGGTAGAGGACTTTCAAACATTCTTTTTGAAAAAAACCAGAACTGAATACAAAATTTGGCACTCAAATACAAGAAGCATGAGAAGGTAAACATGGAAAAGAAATCATAAGAAGCTTATTAAAGTTGAACTATTTACATGCCAACATGGAAAAACAATAATTGTAACTTATGAAACTTTTCTCAGTGTGAGGATAGGTGAAGGGAGTACAAATGTATATGTACACATACATACACATATGTCTATATAGGAGGGTTTATACATGCGTATGAACACATCTGAGTAGATGTATATATGAGTACATAGAGGGCACAAGATCAATTGAATAGGAAGAGATTATACTCTAAAAGGTGAAATTCTGAGGTGGGGGAGGACTAGAATGAGAGGAGACAGGGAGAGACAGAATGGGATTAATCATCTCATGTAGAAGAGGCAAGGGATAACTGTTACAATGGAGGGAAAGAACAGGAAGGCAAAAGGGAAAGGGTCAACCTTACTCTCATTGAATTTGGCTTAGGGAAGGAATGATATAAACTCTGAACTGGGTATCTTGCCACACAGGAGAGTAGGGGGGATGGGGATGAGAGGTGGGATGACAGAGGAGAGGGCAGAATAGGGGGAGGGTTGCTGAAAGTATTTTTTCTATAAAGGGATAGGGACAGGGACAGGGTAGAGAATAGAACAAGGGAGGGCAGGATAGGAAGGAGGGACATATAATCAGTCTCTCACAATAAGCCCACTGTGGAGATGTTCTGCATAATTACACATGTACAGCCTGTATTTAATTGCTTGTCTTTCCCGTGGAGGTGGATGATGAGGGAGGAAGGGAAAGAATCTAGAATTTAAAGTTCCATAATCAAATGTTAATATATCTATCTATCTATCTATCTATCTATATCTATCTATCTATCTATATA
>CM053580.1:180971339-181021373 GCA_028627135.1 Pseudochirops cupreus | reverse complement strand
AATAATAATACTTCTAGACCTCAGAATATATTGTGAAAGTGTAATTAATTAAATATGGTATTGGTTAACAAAATAAAAAAAACTAAACAAGTGGAAGAGACTTGGTAAAAAGAATCAGAAAGGATATAAATGAAAAATCCTATATTTGATGAAAAAGTGTAATATAAATAATTTGAGGAAAGATATTCTTGACAAAATATTTGACAAAATTTCCAGGTCATAAAGTTGAAAAGCATTTTGGAAAACACACACACACACACACACACACACACACACACACACACACACACCCCAACATTTTTTTATATCATATACTACAGAAGATTCTAAATGTATGCAGTACTCAAACAATATAAAGCCACATTATTTTTGTTTAAATGGATAAAAGTGGGAGCTCCTACCATTACCAACCAACCAATGCTTCAGTCTATATTTAGATACTGTTAGTTGTTTCTGTGGGGATGCATATAACTTTCATCCTAAGTCCTTCAGAGTTGTCTTGGATCATCGTATTGCTGAGAATAAGCAAGCCACTCAAAGCTGAACATCTTACGTTATTTCTGTTACTTTGTACACAGTACCTTTAAGTTTGCATTGGCTCATGCAAGTCTCTCCAGGCTTTCCCAAGAGCATCCTGTTCATTATTTCCCATGACACAGTAGGATTCCATTCCATTCACATACTACAATTTGTTCAACCATTCCCCAGTTGAGGGACATCCCCTCCATTTCCAATTCTTTGCCACCAGAAAAGAGCTGTTATAAATATTTTTGTACATACAGACCTAATACTGATATTGCTAAGTCAAAATGTATGCATGGTTTTATAGCCCTTTGGCATAATTCCAATTGTTTTACAGATTTGTTGAATCAGTTCACAACTCTGCCAATATTGCATTAGTGTTCCATTTCCCATGCATCCCCCCCACCATTTGTTGTTTTCCTTTTCTGTCCTATCAGTCAGTCTAATAGCTTTAAGGTAGTATGTCAAAATTTGTTTTTATTTGTATTTCTCCAATCAATAGAGCACTTTTTAATAGAGCTATATATAGCTTTGATTATTTCATTTATAAACTGTTCATATCTTTTGATAATTTATTATATGTGGAATGGCTCTTATTTCTATAAATTTGACTCAGTTCAATATATATTTGAGATATTAGGTTTTTGTCAGATACCTCCTTTGAAACTTTTTTCTGGAATTATTATTGCTTACTGTATTTCCCTCCCTTCTATTCCCCCAATCCCTTTATTTTATTCTATTCTTTTCTATTCTGTCTTTTCACCTTGTCCTTCCTCAAAAGTGTTTATGACTACCCTAGCCCCTAATCTGCCTTCCTTTCCATCACCCCTCTCCCCTTCTCTTAGACCCTTTCTCTCCTACTTTCTTGTAGGGTAAGATAGATTTCTATACCCAATTGAGTATGCATGTTACTCCCTATTTGAGCCAATTCTGATGAAATTAAGGTTCACTTACTCTCCCTCACCTCCTCGCTCTTCCTCTCTACTATAAAAGCTTTTTCCTGCCTCTTTTATGTAAGATAATTTATTCCATTCCACTTCTCCCTTTCCCTTTCTCTCAGTACATTCCTCTCTCAGGCTTTAATTTAATTCAATTCAATTTAATTTTTTTAGATATCCCTTCATATTCTACTCACATTGGTGTTCTTTGTCTATACATATTCCTTTTATCTGTCCTAATAATGGGAAAGTTCCTAGTCCTTATGTAGAAGGATCATCTTCCCATGTAGGAATGTGGATAGTTTAATCTTATTAAGTCCCTTATGATTTCTCTTTTCCTGTTCACATTTTTATGCTTCTCTTGAGTTTTTTATTTGAAAATCAAATTTTATATTCAGCTTTTGTCTTTTCATCAAGAATGATTGAAAGTATTCTATGTCACTGAATGTCCATTTTTCCCCTGAAGGATAATGCTCAGTCTTGCTGGGTAGGTGATTCTTGGTTGTAATCCTAGCTCCTTTGTTGTGTGGAATATGATATTCCAACCCCTCCAATCCTTAGATGTAGAAACAGTTAAATCTTCTGTTATCCTGACTGTGGCTCCATGATATTTTAATTGTTTCTTTCTGGCCGCCTGCAATATTTCCTCCTTGACCTAGGAGCTCTGGAATTTGGCTATAATATTCCTGGGAGCTTTCATTTTGAGAAATCTTTTAGGAGGAGATCAGAGAATTCTTTCAATTTCTATTTTACCTTCTGGTTCTAGAATATCAGGATAGTTTTCCTTGAAAAGTTCTTGAAAGGTGATGTCTCATAAGCCCCTCCCCCTTTTCTTGATCTTGGCTTTCATGTAGTCCAATAATTTTTAAATTGTCTCTCCTCGATCTATTTTTCAGGTCAGTGTTTTTCCAATGACATATTTCACATTGGTCTTCCATTTTTTTCCTTATTTTGGTTTTGTTTCATTGTTTCTTGGTTTCTCATAAAGTCATTAGCTTCCATTTGTTCCATTCAAATTTTTAAGGAACTATTTTCTTCAGCAAGTTTTTGGAACTCCTTTTCCACTTGACCAGTTCTGTTTTTTAAGGCTTTCCTCTCCCCATTGGCTTTATATACCTCTTTTACCATTTGGCCTTTCTGTTCTTTAAGGTATTATTTTATTCAGTACTTTTTGTCTTCTTTACTAAACTGTTTACTTTTTTCATGATTTTCTTTCATCGTTCTCAATTCTCTTCCCAATTTTTCCTCTACTTATTTTGCTTGATTTTCAAAATTCTTTTTGAGTTCTTCCATGCCTTGAGATCTAGGAGTTTTGACTTCGTTAGCTTCTTCTGAGTTTCCGTTTTGATCTTCCTTGTCACCAAAATAACCTTCTATGGTAAAAATTTTTTTCTGCTGTTTGATCATTTTTCCAGTCTATTTCTAGGCTTTGAATTCTATGTTAAACTAGAGCCCTGCTTCCAGGGAGGAGGCCACACTGTCCCAAACTTCAGGGGTTTCATGGAGCTATTTTCAGATACTTCTAGGGATCTGCAAATTTTCAGTTCTTCCTAGGTGGTATGATCTAAGCAAAGTTGTTTAATACTCTGCTGGATTGAGCTCTAGTCTGAGTGTCCACAAGCACTCTTTTCTGACCAGGAACTATGAGGAAGGTCTTCGTTCCACAATGTCTGCAAACTCTGCTATGCTATTTCTTCTTGCCCTAGGACTGCCACCCAGAACTGTTACCTGGATTTGAATATGGGCAAAGCAACAAACTCCTACCTTAGTGCTACCAAAGAGACTCCTGCAATCTCCTTCTCACCACTTTTTTAACCCCCTTGCAGTCTGTGAGCTGAGAGGGCCAGAAGCAGCAGGTGCTGCTGTTTATTCATTAGCTCCCAAGGCTGGTTCTTGGTTTGCTGGGAAAGGAGCTGTCCTGGTGCAGCCTGCACTGGACTGTGCTCCACTCTCACAGATATTTCTTGCCTATTTTCTAAGTTTTCTTGGACTGTAAAATTGTTTCACTCTCTATTTTTGTATGTTCTGCCTCTCAAAAATGTGTTTAGAGTCATTATTTAAAGATATTTGGAGGGGTTTGGATGAAAGCTCAAGTGGATCCCTGCCTTAATTCGGCCTGTGTGACTATTAAGCTCAGTTTCCTCATTTGTAAAATGGGAACAATTGTACTCAAATCACTTGTATCACATTTCAGTTATGAAGAACTTATGATTTATGTAAAATAGTTGAGAAGTTCTCTATAAATATCAGTTGTTATTATTACTAAAGTCTTTTTTATGAGGACACATAAATCCAGGTCATTTGGAGAAAGTGAATAGAACATTGGGTATAAATGGGTGCTAATGAATTATATATTTTACTTTTGTGCATTTTTCTTCTATGTAACCGGATAATATTAATTGCTGCAATGTTTGTACTTTGTCTGATAGCATAAGAATAGGTTTTATCCACACATACAATTGCTTTCCATGTAATAAAATATTTAATTCTTTCTACACGTGTATTATATAACAAAATATCTTAAGAGGATACACTAGTACTAGCTGAAAGTGACTCAAACGGGCCCATGCAGAGCTACAAGCCAAACATTTTCCTCTTTAATTTAAACTTGTTTTCTCATAGAATAAGTAATATTTTACCCTTGAAGGGTTTTCTTTCTTTCATTTGTGGAAAGACCAGATGGGACTCACAGGTCATTCACAGTTATGAAAGAAGCAAAAAAACAAAAAATGTCCCTTTTTAGAGGTGAGATATCCTTTATTCCTCACCAGAAAACAAATTATTTGCTTGGATGGAAACCCTTTGTATTCTGGTATAATTGCTGATATCTGTGGGGTGTCTTGGAAAATGAGATGCTCTGTCTCAAGGAGTTATAACTTATCCCTGTGCATAAAATCTAAATAAATAAATAGGAGCAGAGCTCAGAGTATCATGCAGAGAAAAGATACACAAAATGCAGCTGAGAAATCAGGGGAACAACTTCAAGTGATAACAAGTGGACAAGATAAAATTATTTACCAGAGTGTTTAAGCTGATCTTCCTCCCCCCAGACCCACCTCCCAGCTTGCGTATTTTGTTTTAAAGCCTTCCTCCATGGCAATGATTTTTTTGTAACAAATTTCACTCATCTTGCTTCAGAAATAACGACTACTGTATGTGGAAAGCTGATAGAATCTGTCTTTTCAGATGTTATACATAAATCATTTCTATTAATTTAAGAAAATAAATTAAGTAAGCCCAAAAAAATAATAGTACAATGTCTGAACAAAATGAGTTGTGGGATCAATGTCAAATTTACATCATATAGTAGAGATATACTTCGAGAATTTCTTGAAAAATTGCAAACTTTTAAGGTGAGGCAAAGGACAAATCAATTGGTACAGTGGACAGAGTGCTACTTCTGATGTTAGGAAGACTTATCTTAGTGAGTTCAAATCTGACCTCAGACACTTAGCAACTATGTGACCCTGGGCAAATAACTTAAACCTTTTTGTCTTTCTTTGACTGTAAAATGAGTTGGAGAAGGAAATGGCCAGTTATTCCAGTACATTTGTCAAGAAAAGCTCAAATTATGTCATGAAGAGTCAGAAAAAACTGAAGCAACAACAAATATGAGGAAAAAAAATTTTATTGCCTCAAGGTATTCAAATTCTATTCCTTGACTAATTCATTTATCAAACTACTAATTTCTAGTTGAATGTGAAACTAAATGTGATATTGATACTAGATTAATTGTTTTTTATTTGGCATGTTCAAATATGAGAAAGTGAGGTCATTAAAATGTCTTGGGCTATGAAAGGGTATTTAGAGGTCATGCAATTCAATCCTTAATCAGTGATTGAATTAATTTAACAACATCCCTGTAGTGCCAATGCAATATTTATAACATTGACCATGACTATAAATATCCCCATATAGTACTTGATCACAAAATATAGCAGACTCTCCATATAGAGGACAGGACCAAAACATTTATTCAGACACCAGAAAACCAAATCCCAATACCAGGAAACTGAATCCATCATAGCAACATAGAAGTTAATACATCACAGCGTAGCAGAGAACCACACCATCCTTTAGCCTTCCCACAAACCAAAATAAGATCAATATTTACTCACAAACCTGACCAACTCCTTTCATAAGCATCCTCTCTCTCCCACCATCTCTCTGCCTCTGACTCCCAGCTTCCTGTGGGCTCTGCTCCATCCTTCAGCAAATTCTTCCCACCACAGGCTCTATGTGACTACATTCAGCTTATTAGGGGCAGATCATATTTTCAAAGCAGGGAAGCTTCCTATGGGTTCTGCTCCACCCTTCGGTAAACTTCTCCCACCACAGGCTCCATGTGACTACATTCAGACTTTTAGGGGGCAGAGTTTATTTGCAAAGCAGGGAAGGTCTTCAAATTCCCCTAGGATTATTAAGGGGGGAGGGAAGATATTAAAATTATGATTACCATTACATTCAGCCCCAAGATCTTTCATGTCCCTTATGTAGAAAAAATACATTAACAATGCATTTAATTACATAGATTAATGAAAGTTCAGTAGTAACTAGTGTGCTAACTGGTGTCAACAGAATTTTGTAACAATATAACAGGCATAATAGAGATAATAGAAAATAAGCACATAAAACAATATCTTAAGGTGACAGCTTGGAAACAAGCATTCCATCTTTCACCCCTCAAAAGAATGGGGCTCCAAATCTTTGGGTGATGGGTGAAAGTCTCTTCTATATAGCTGTTTCTAGCTGAAATTGGATGTAGAGCTGTCCCTGCCCCAAGAAGTCCCATTTGAAAGGCCAGTTCTTTGGCTGCCATCCAGAGCTTGGTCAACACCAAGTCCAGGAGGTCTTGTTCAAAAGGCCAGTTCTTTAGCTGGCATCTGGACCTAGGTCTATGTCAGGTCCAGAAATGACACATCACAGTCATAGACAAGGGGTGCATCCAGCTTATGTAATCAGGCATCTGCAGGTGGAGGGTACTAAGCCTGCAGGAAATAAATCTCCCAAACAAGTTTAACAGACAAAAAGTCAAAAAGAGACAAATATAGGGTCAGCCATGCTTCTGGAGTCCATGAACTCACTATTGTAGCCTTATTCACAGTAGAATATATGACACTCTCCCCCTTGTTCTGCTCCAACAGCTTTATATACTGCCACAAGTTCAGCACACTAACCACTTCCAACTCTCCCAGCACTTTATTTAATCTGAGTCTTCCTGAAGGTATGACAAATTTTGATACAATGATTCATGAAGATCTGTAGAGGCAGTTCTCACTTTTCTATTTCATCTAGCATCAAGCCCATTTAAAAAAAAATAAATTGTATATAGTTCATTAGTTTGGAATGTCATCAATTTTCCCAAAATCTACCCCTGCTCTCAGAGAGCAGCAAGCAATTCTTTTCTTGTCAGTCTATTCTGACTTTGAATCCTCTGGCTATTTACTCTTCTCTCTTGAGGAAATTTACATTTTTTTTTCATTCCCTAAGTCACTTTGCTGTGAATTCTAATCCAACACCTCCAAAAGAGGCTGCCCTATCTCACCAATTAGTAAAGTCAAAAGTACGTGCTATTAAGGAGGAGGAGTTGTCTTCACTATGATATTTCTATGAGAAACTGCTAAGGGGATATCATGATATGTATCTGCATCACCAACCATGATAGCAGTTTTCATTACTTCTTCTTCCAACTTTCACATACAATCTCTAAATGGGTACTAGAGTCTATCTCCACTAGGTCACATAGAATCAGTGGGATTCATCCTCTTGCATCCAGTGGCAGCAAAATCTAACAGATTAGATTGGTTGTATTGTTATGGCCTGCAATATGAAAATCTCTAAAAGCTTGCTGGACAAAAGGATTCTGACAAATACTTATAAATTTTAAGCAGTCCACACAATCTATGGATACCCCTCTGGATCCTTCATCACTGATTCTCACCATCTTAGACATTAAGGATTCTCCAATTCTTTGGGTGAATCTACTTACTATATCAGGAATCTCCTATTAAGTGAAATCCTCAATCACCTCCCTGAATACTGTTTGGCCTCCCTGATTCTCCTGCTTTCTTCTCAGTTTGGGGTGAGTTTCTGCCCTTTTAAAAGCTTGATCATGAAACAATGTATCACCACTCTGTAACATTGTATCACTATCCACAACACATGCACTCTCCTGGGAGTCAATGTCATAGTAAACAGGCTCAGACTTTACCAAAGGTGTATGAACTTTCCTCCTGTTACTTTTTTTCTTCTTTTTCTGAGCCAAATTCACAACAGACCTCTCTTCTACCACCTGAGACTCAGCTCAGTCTTCTAAAGGACAGCTTGTCTCTGCTTTTACACATAATACAAGTAACCTTTTAGTAAAACCCAGCCCCTTCTACACACTGCCTCCAGCTCCCTCTCAGGTATTCTTTGCAAACATATTTCTGAATCTCTAGGCTCTCCCTGGTGTAATCTCTGTTCTCAGTTTTCACAGATCCCTGTACTTTTTTAGACCACTCCCTTGCTACAAAGGCATATGGTAAATCCTCCCATCCTGGGATAGCCACTTCTTCTTCTAAGTCTCTTCTGCCTCCAGCTAGAGGTCTCATAGTTCTTGATCCTGTTTGTGATGCCAAATGTAGTGCCAATGCAACATTTAAAGCATTGATCATGACTACAAATATTGCCATATAGTGCTTGATCACAAAATATAGCAGACAGAACAAAAACATTCAGACATAAGAAATCCAAATCTCAACACCAGGAAACTGAATCCATCACAGCAACATAGTAGCAGAGAATCATGCTATCCTTTAGCCTTTCCACAAATCAAAATAAGATCAATATTTACTTACAAACCTGACCAGCTCCTTGCATAAGTGTACTTTCTCTCCAACTATCTGTTTCTGATCCCCGACTTCCTGTGAGTTCTGCTCCACCCTTAAGCAAACCCCTCCCACTACAGGCTCCATATGACTACATTCAGCCTATTAGGGGACAGTTTATTTTCAAAGCAGGGAAGATCTTCAAATTCCCATTATCATTATACATCCCAGACAAATATGTTAAAGAATGATGGACCTGCATTTAGGTAGATCTGAGTTTTAATTCTACCACCTACAAGCTATGCGCTTTTTGGAAAATTACTTAACCTATTTCAGTTTCAGTATCCTCATCTGCAAAATGAAGCTAAAGATAGTACCTACACTTTGAGGCTGTTGTGATGATTAAATAAGATGAAATGGTATGGTGATTTGCAATCTTTAAGGCATTATATAAATGCTATCTAGTATCAATCTTTACTCAACCACTACAAGTGATCATATATGCACTATCACTATATAATAAATGAGATGTTCATTATCCATAATAAAAATAATGGGATGTTCACTTGACTTTTCAACATCTTAAGATTATTTCAAAATTAGTGTGCAGATACAGAATTTTACCTTTGATTACCTCAATATGCTATGAAAACAAGGCATTGAAAAATTTCCAGTTTATCAAACTATTATCATAATTTCTCTAGGGTAGCAGTAGGATAACTGAACTCTGTACACACACACACACACACACACAGAGAAAGAGAGAGAGAGAGAGAGAGAGAGAGAGAGAGAGAGAGAGAGAGAGAGAGAGAGATTACTTAAATTATTACTTTCCCTGGGCCTAAATATTTCAGCACTTTTTGAGATGGCATTGATGCATGATAAACTTCTCAGACAGGGCCTATGACTTATCTTCCTTTTTATCTTCTATAGCCTCTAGGATAGTGCTTTACATATGGCACTAGTACAATAAATATGCATAAGCAAATATACTACTTCATGAGATAGCATTTTAATCTAAACACGTTTTGTGTATATCAACAATCATCAGCTTCATTAGCCTGTTTATTCAAGAGATATTTATGAAACACCTACTGAGTACATGCTAGATGTTACACAGAGGTAGCTAGGTGGCACTGTGGATAGGGTGCTGGGCCTTGGTAAGACCTGAGTTCAAATGTGACCTGAAGCCCGTCCTAGCTATGTGACTCTGGGCAAGTCACTTAACCTGTTTTCCACAATTTTTTCTACTGTAAAAATTGTGATAATAAGAGGACCTCCCTTACAGAAATTGTGAGGATTGACCTTTGAAATAATATTTATAAAGTGCCTAGTCCATTGTCCGGCATGTTCTAGGTTTCATATAAGTGTCTGTTCCCTTCGCCTTCCGTCCTACCTGATTACTCACTCCCTACTCATGTCAAAACATAGAATTCCTGTCCACAATGAGCTAATATTCTATATGAGGGAAACAATATGTATGCAGTTAAGTGAATACAAAATGCGTATAAAATATGTACAAAGTCTTCTCTGACAAGAGTTGCAGGCAGGAGACAATTGTTATCTTAGAGATAAGGAAAGAAAGCTCTCATATAGTAGACAGCAGTTGATTTAAACCTTGAAAATAACTAGAGAGTCTGTGAGGTAGAAGTGGATGGAAATATGGGAAGAGGAACTAGAATGTTAGAGAAAAGGAATAAATAGGCTTGTTTGACTGGAACATAGAGTTTATGCAGAGTGATATGTGCAATAAGTCTGGAAAAGTAGGATAAAGACAAACTATGAAGAGCTTTAATGATTAAACAGATGAGTATTTTATTTTATTCTAGATGCAAGAGGGAGCCATTGGAGCTTTCTGAGTGGAATGACATTTGTGGTCAGGCATGTATTAAGAATTTCAAATCAGGGAGACCAATGAGAAGACTATAACAACAGTCCTGGTAAGATATCATAAGTTCTTGAATGAGATTGATAATTCTTTAAATGGGGAGAAAAAAAATCAAAGATTCAAGAAGTGTTGTGAAGAATAAAAAAAAATCTTGGAAACTTATTGGGTAGAACTGATGGGAGAGAGGGATAAGTCAAGGATGTTTCTGAGACTGTAGACATGAGAGACTTGAAGGTTAATGGTAACTTTAAGAGAAATAAGGAAATAAGGGACAGAAAAAACTTTTGAGGGTGAGATAATGTGCTTTTTTATGATTATGTTGACTCTGAGATACTGGTAGGGATTCCAGTTAGAAAGGACCAATAGACAGCTGGTGATGCTGGATTGAAGTTCAAAATAAGGACTAGGACTAGATGTGTATATCTGAGAGTCATCTGAATATACATAACACATATACATATATGTACATGTATGTATATGTAAACAGACACATATTTGTATATGTATGTATACATATCTGTGTGAATACATACATACATACATATACATAAATACATATTTGACAGTTGAATGCATGGGAACTTATGAGGTCATCAAAAATCCTGGGGGCAATATTGTAACCCTTGGCTTGAATTCAAGTTAGGCTTATTTGCCCTTAAAAGATATTGATAATATTCTTGGTACTTGGTTGACCTAGAGGACCAAATTGTCAGTCTTTGGATATCAATTCATGATTATCTGAATGCAAAATAGTCCTATGGAGCTCCAGTGCCATCTGACATTTGGTTGATAGAAAATTGAGTGCCATCCTGGAAGGGGAGCTTTGGTCAGATAAATCATTTTGAGACGTCCACAGTGCCCATTCTTGTTGGATGTTCCTCTCCTGCTACAGCTAAGTAAAATTCCCTTTATTAACTGTTGGATGATCTACTTGTGTTTTATGTTTCAAAAATTAAATCTAAACTACCAAGGGACAGTTCGAGTCTACACTAGCCTGGAAATCTATGAGAGAGTGTATAGTTAGTTAGAGAAGAGGGTCCAGGACAGGACCCCTGCATACACCCATATTGAGGGGGAATGATTCAGATGAATATCCAATAAAGCAGAAGTAATGCCATGCACTAGCAGATTCCCAAAAGAATGCTACTGTGAACAGTTTTTAAGGTTCTGATTACATGGTAAAGTGAACACTCCATTTATTCCATTACAAATAAAGGCAAACATTCACAACAAATCACAATATCATATTCATAACATTGCATCTTATCATAGAAAATCATAATATAGTGTTCACAACAGCTTAACATTAGAATGGCCACCTAGTTTTCACTGCAGTGGCCTCAGTATTTAGAACAAAGAACAGAAGAATAATCATCTGGTTTCCCTAAGGAAGTTTGCCTCCTCACTCAGTCATTCAGTCATCTCATACTGCAATAATCAATCTTCCACTCATGGGGCAATCATAGACTAACTTAATCAGTCACTTATCTAGCAATCAGTCACTAAATGCAATCATCAGAAAATTACACAAACCCTATACCCCTCGGTGTCTAGTAAACTTCAATTTCATCAAGTGGAGGCTTTTTCTTCATCTTGACTCAGGGTGGTCTCTCAGATTCCTTGGGTCCCCTTCCATGGTCCCAGCTCCTCCTTGAATCCACCAAACAGTCACCTGGATTCAGAGGCAGACAGCTCCCAGGTCCTCATCCAGTTCTTCAGGCAGTTCCTGGTACACACTGAAGGGTCCAACACATCTCAAAACCTTCAATACTTCTGTTGTTGGGAACTCAAGGATCAACCAAGCCACAAACAAATAAAGTCTTATCCTGGTCATGCTTCTTCAGTCCTCCAGCAGTTCAGCTGGCCCTAGGACCCAGGAGAAATCTCGGCCTTCCAGGAAGCCTTCCAGGTGGCCTTTGCTGATTCTGGCCTCATAGAAAACTCAGTTCTCAGTCCAGCAAACCCAGCTCCCAGATGCTGGGACAATCCTATTTCCTCCACCAGGAGCCACTAGGAGGAACATTCCTGATTCTGATTCTCTGCCTCTAGAACTCTTCTTATGTACACACACTGGCCTTCCATCTCAGCCAATCCCCTTCTGCCATGTCAACAACAGGAGACAGAGTTCATGCCCCCTGTTCACCCAGGAGACAGAGTTCATACCTTCTGCTTCTTTCACACACAGGAGACAGAGTTCACACCCTCTGCCTCTTTCACAGAAGTACTTAGACCTTAGTTACTAAGGACCAAGTACCTGCTAAATTAATTACCATTACAATAGACTAAGGAGAAAGAGCCAGATTAATAGTGATATCTGATAGTAGTGCTGTGCAAAAGGAGACTATTACATGGGCTTTGATGATTTTATATTTTATATTCTACAATAATAAAACAATGTCCATTCTTACTATTGGAACTATTGATGGGACAGCATTGTAGTAGCTCTTTTATGAAGTTGTGGAATCAATCAATTAACCAATAGTTATTGATTGAATACCTACTATTTACCAAGCACTCTGCTAGGCACTGGAGACATATGATATAGTCTCTACTTGAAAGGATATTCTAATAGAGAGAATTCCATTCTAGTGGAAGATTCATGTACTTATATGTTCATATGCATACAGATATACATGTACATAGATGTTTAGCATACATATAAAATGAATGAATACAAATGCGTGCAAAGTAGTTAAATGAAAGTTTTAGAGGTAGGATGCCAGCAGTTGGGGGAGATCAGGAAAGGCTTCAGAGAAGATGTTGCTTTAGCTGTATCCTAAGAAAAGAGAAAGGGCCTATGAGCAAAGGTAAAAAGGAAATGCAGTTCCAGGCTTGGGGTTACCCATTTGGGAGATGCAGGTCATGTGTGAGAAACAGAAAGAAAATCAGTTTGCCTAGACTGCAGGATGCTGAAAGTGCCATAATGTCCACTGAGGTGGGAAAAATGTCTCACCTGACCTTTTGTTGGCTATGCTGCTCCCAAATTTGATGTGATATAATATTTCAAAGTTGCTTGGAGAGGAATGTTGGGAGATTTTGGCTAGAATGTTTCATCTAATCTACCATTTTGGTTCCACCTCTCTAATGAGATTGGAAAAGTAGTTTGGGGGCAAGTTATATAGGCCTTTAAAGACTAAATGGAAGAATTTATATTTGATCCTGGAGACAAGAGAAAGTAACATGAGTTGAGTAGGTAAGTAACATGTTTATATACATATTTAAGGAAAATTACTTTGGCATCTGTGTGCAGCATGAAATAAAGGTATGAGAGACTTGTATGACAGAGAAAATTAGGAGACTGTTGTAATAATTAGGGGAGAGCTGATGAAGATCTGAACTAAGTCAGTAGCTGTATGAGTGGAGAGGAGTCTGATATGAGAGATGTTGTGAAGGTAGAAATTTCAAGATTTGCCAGCTAATTAGAAATATAGCATAAAATAATCTAATTAGACCCATGGGGTAAGAGAGAGTGAGAAATCAAGGATAATGCTGAGATTACAAATCTTGGAAACTGGAAGGATGGTGGTGCAGAAATAGGGAAGTTAATTCAAAAAAAGAAAGAAAAGAATGTTCAGGGGAGAGGGAGGTGGAGAGAATGTGTTTGTTTGCCTGTCTGCTTGTCTACCTATTGCTATTTCTCTCTTTGTCTCTGTCTTGTATGTATTTTCCCCTCCTTCCTCCCTTTGCATCTATCTACTGTATGAAATAATAAAATTGTATAGTGGCAAAGGAATTTAAAAATTATTTAGCTATGTTTCCCCAAACTAGCCAGGTAGCCTAGCAGAGTCACATTACGTTAAATCTTGGACAATTCAAAGTTGAAACGTAATCTAATTAGTTAAAAGGAGCATACAACACAGAATACAGATGAATCTTTTAAAAATGTGAGTTAATTCCAATTTATATAGCTTTTTAGTTTTTAACTACTAGTGCTTTCTGTCATCTTGCTTATAAAACAGTCAGAATATACTGGTGTGAAAGTTATAAATATTGTGGTTTTCTATGTTGATACATAGCCTGCAGGGATCCTTATGCAGAGTTTAGTAGCTCTTGTTTCTATTTGAGTTTGATGCCATTGCTCTAGATGAACGTTCAAATATTCCCCTTTTCAAAATAAGGGAAATTGCTATGACCTCTAGCATATTTAACAACTCATTGTTCTGATTCATTTATTTTACATTAATTATTTATCATAAATATAGTATGGTTAATTCCTTCCACATTTAGGGGGTAAGGTGTGTGGTGTACCCCCATGATCTGGAAAATCCATGTGAAAATTTTGACACTCCCTTCATACCAGGAAAGAAGTCTGAATTGTTTCTTTTTCTTTTATGGGGTGCTTATAATACTAATATATATTTTATGCATTTCTGCATTTCAAAATTTTTTCTGTGTTGTCTGCTGGCCTTTGCATGTCATTGGCAATGGGGCAAGTTGCAATGTGGAAGGAATAACTGTAATATACAACATTATAACTTAAACTTGCTTCATAACTATTTGCATTTCAATGAGTTTCACTACACAAAATGTTATAACTTTTCAGTCACTTTATGTTCTCTGGTAGGAGACATTGTTCACTTTAACTTATTCATTTGGCCTTTTTATTGCATTATTTCTTCTGGTTCTGCTCATTTCCTTTTTGCATTATTCCATAATGTTGTAATATCCCTTCTTCAAGGCAGCTAGTTCAAGCCATGCCAGAAAGAGGACTAAAAATGCTTTCTTCCTTTCTTAAGGTTCCTTCTATTTTTTGCCTTTATTTGTAGTAGATAATATGACTTAGATAGAGAACTCAACTCAGAGACATAAAGTCCCGGGTTTTAGTCTTCGCTATGACACTAGTAATACACTTAGCCTCTCAGAATTTTGAGATATATCATTGTGTAGGGTCTAGTCTAGAGAGTTGATCCTGGAGTTAGAAAGACTCAGTTCAAGTCTTACCTTTGACTAATACTAGCTGGGAGAGTGTGGGCAAATCACTTTAACTTTTCAGTTATCCCCTCCGGAACTCTTAAGATGATAAGGTATAGGTTAGCTACCAAAGTACAGCAGTAGAAGATGTTTATATACAGGGAGGTCCTGGGCTCTACCTCTTCCACTCAAGAAACTCCATTGTGTTAATATGTCAAAATTCATTTTATGATTCTCTTTTTATTGGACATTTGGTTGCTTCCATTTTTTATAATTACCAATCAAAATCTTTTGGCAGTTTTTAAAAAATTTTTATTTTGTTTTTTTATATTCTGTATTTGATATTCTGGGGTCATTTTTCCAACAATGGAAATATTAGGTATTCTAATTAATTTCATTCTTTGAGGAATGTTAATGGTGTGCCAATATTTTAAGTGTGGCTTTAAAGCTAGCAACCACTTTGCTTCAGTTTTGAAGTTGAAGTTGAAATGAGTTACTTACCAATCACTGAATCTTAACCAAAAAAAAAAAAAGGAATTTTACTTTGCCCCAACACAGGAAGGACATACTGCAAGGATAAAGCTTACCTGGCTTCTGTGTATATGACTCCCCCCTCATCTGGAAACTATATCTGGTCAGTAAGTCAGAGGGGTTTGATGAGTCATCAAGTCTGAGAGACCCCAATGACTGAAAACTAGATTAGGAAGCTGCATCAGGAAAGCTGGGGACAATCAGGTTTTATGGTGGGGGAGGGAAAAGAGGAAGTTGTGACAGGAAAGTAAGGAAGCTGGGTCAGGAAATCACTGGTTCTATCCAAGCTAGGAAAAATAACATTCCACAACAATACCTAGCAACTATGCAAGTTAAAATGACTTTTGACTATGTGCATGTCAAAAAATTCCCATGCAACTTCATTAAATGCTTTTCAGTCTCAAAGTCACCAAGGACATTTTGCTTCTAAAGTATGATGCTTTTAAAAGTTCAGTGGTTTTCTAGCTATCTGTGACAAACTTAAACCACTTAAAAAGGAGACTGCTGACAAAGTGGAGAAATACGGGTCCATTTCTTTTCAAACAATACCCCACAAATGAAAGAAGAAACTAAAAATTCAACTAGAAATAAACCCTTGATTGTTCTGTCAGCCTGTCACCTACATGAAATAGCTGCTGTAGCACAGAGACAGAAGCTGCTGCTACCAACACTATTACTAATGCAATTCAGAAATTCTTTTATTTTCATTAATTTAAAAAATATGCCAGCATCTTACATCAATCTACTGAAACTGTCCATTTCAATTAGGTTTACCACCAAGATCTTCCCAGTGCAACAGTTGATATAACCTTAACCATTTATACTTTTTGTGTATATATTGTATAGTAAGATGGCATAGGCTATTAGTAGAAAACTTATAACCTTGAAAATATAAATGAAGCTATTCTAGCAGAGACAAAAACCCAACTTACTCTGCTTCCTACAAATGTTAATGTATAAGTCAAAACAAGGAAATCAAATCTCAGAATAAATCTGTCTTGTTTTTTTCAATATCTCATAAACACTCAGTCCTATATGCAATCACTTAAGGGAGAAACAACATAATTCCTGAAAAGGGAAACCTTCCAAACAAATCAAACTTAAAGGACCATAGAGTCCTTTAAGAAACATTTAGTGAATGTGAAGAAAAGGATTTAATTCCTCACTTTGAAATCATGAATAGGATGAAAAAAGAGCAAATGATGAGAAGGAAATTCCCTTTTCCCAACAAATATGTTGAGTTTAATATAATAGCCAACTAAAGGATGGAGAAAGGAACAACTAGGGAAAAAGGGGTAAAAAGACAAGTGTAAGATGAAAAGAGATAAAGATATGTGGGATGTGGCTCTAGAAGCAATCAATAAAGACTGAGGAAAGTAGATAGAGTCAGAGGGAAGAGATGATTGAAATGGAGGAGTTCTTTTTTGTCTTTCATTCCTGAAGGGGAATATGATAACAAGGAGGAGGACCTACAGAAGAGAAAAGAGTGAAAAACAGTGAAAGATTTAGTAGATTCTACTGTAAAAGTATTATTTTTTGTTTACTGTTCTTGTTACATCCTGCTGCTCACTTGAATAATCCATCTTAGTCTCTCTCCCAGAGTCACACAAGCTAGTATTTGAGACCAGATTTCAACTCCAGTCTTGCTGACTGCAGACCAGGGACTCTAAGCATTCTACTACCAAGCTGTCTGAACTCTGTGTTTAATTTCACCCAATTCTCAGACCAGCAGGAAGAATCAGCATTCTCCTTGCTCCCCACTGCTATTCCTAAACTACTTTAAAAGTTGAAAGTACCATGTATACCTCTTTATGTCCTTATGGTCCATGTCTAACACAACCTCCACCCCAAATATTTTTCCTTGCTAACTAATTCTCTGGCATCAGCTTGGTGGCCTCAACATCCTGTCCTGTTATCTGCCCTCTGGAGCATTGTTTTTCTCCAATATAATGTTGTTGTTGTTTTTTTTTATATCTCATTTGGCATTCAAAATTGGACATTATGGCATTATGTGTAGGGCACTAGATTTGGTGTCAGAAGGACCTTGGTTGAAATTCTATTTTGTCATTAATTATATGAGTATAGACAAGCCATCCATTGTTGAGTTCATAACTACATAAAAGATCTTCCAGAATTCAGTGCAAGCTCTGAACAGAAAAAGGGCAGGGTAGTTGGGAGGTGAACATGATAACCGCAAATAATGGCAGACATCCACAAAGCTAAGCAAATAAGCAGTCCATCTCAAGTAACAACAGAAGATGGGGCTAAGAAAGGTCTCTGCCAGCAGAACATTCAAAGACCAGGTATCCTTAGCATTCAAACCCACATATAGGCAATATGCAAACACTTTACTCTTGAGTCACATCAGAAAGGGTTGAGGGACCTAGGAAACAAACCACTTGGTGTCCCGAGAAGCTTACTAATTATTCAATTAGCATTATCTTGGTGAAACTCCTTAAATTCATAGCAAGGGAAGGTATCAGAGACAGGTTGGAAGGAAGCAGAAGGAGCCAAAGTCAAAAGGTAATTTAAGTCAACATGGGGCACAGCTAAAACCAAGTTTTTTCTGTAGAAGACAGGACCTATTATTAGCCACCACATCCACAACTAAGGAAGGCCTACTCACATCATTGGTGAGTATTGGAGAGCATAGACTCTGACTCAAGCACAAAGCATCAATCCAGACACTGAGGCTGGACATGTGAATAAACATAAGAAAATACCAGAATAAAATGAAGAAGTACTATAGATTATGAGAAACCTAAGTGGTAAACAGACAAAAAATATAATTCCCAAAGTCCAGGTAGTGCCTCAGGGAAAAAAAAATGTCATAGATATAAGTATTACAAAAGTACCTAGGAAAAATGAAATAAATATCAAAATGAAATGTGAAAGGAAATGATAGATAGGGGAAGAATGAATGGCATGGAGGATTCAGAGCCTGAAACATGTAGTAAAACTTTAGCAAGGAATGAAATCCTTGAAAAGAAGAATGGACCAAACTGAAAACAATGGCTCCATGTAACGAGTAATATTAAAGCAAAAGCAAAATATTGTAAAAACAAAACAAAACAATGTGTTTTGTGTTTTATGGTATCCCTATGCCATATTGTCTGTATTTTTGGAAGTTGTGATATTACTTTTGTATGTTCTCCTCCCTTCTTCCTCTTTTAGTTTTCAGAGATGAAGAAAATATTTTTTTCATAACTGCTGATGAAGTTATCTGAGCCAAGGTAATTGCTTTTTCTTACCCACTGAAGTTTTGATACTGTTGCCTTTTCTCGGGAAGTTTGAAGGCAATTAAACTCTTGCTTTTTAATTATAGAGATTCATTCTCAACCTATTTACATTGTGTCCTTTTCTCTAATGTACCTGTTATCATCTAAAATGTTATGTAATTTTTTCCCAAAGACACAATAAATGTAGTAATAGTATATGTTTTGATGTGGAACACTTTTTATACATTGAAATTATGGTATCTTTCTTAATGAACAACTTTGAATATATACATACATACATATATACATATGTAGAGATATATATATATATGTATTGTGATAATACATATATGTGTGTGTGATAATAGAGACAGAAATGTATTAATTACATAGAGTAAACAAATGTTTTGGAATAAAGAGTATTTAATGCATGTACGAATATTTATCAGCAATAAGAATTACTACTGTCCTTTAAAAATGTCTCATTAATGGGGTGGCCAGGTGGCACAGTGAATAGAGCACAAGTCCTGGAGTCAGGAGGACCTGAGTTCAAATACAACCTCAGACATTTAATACTTAATACTTACTTGGGTAAGACCTTGGGCAAGTCATGTAACCCAAATTGCCCTGCCTTCCCCCCTCTAGAAGCAAAAAAAAAAACTTAAACAAAAAAAAAATCTCATTAAAATTTTTTTCTTTCCTAATTAGAAGAATTTTCCAGATAGTCATGTGACTGTTTTCAATAAAGCTTGCTTATCCAGTAAGGTCTGTTCTGTCTTGTATTTGTTTCAGTTCCTCCTCCATTTAGTCCATACTTTGATTCAAATTATACAGTTAAATTTTTGAAGCCATGCCTCATGTGGCCATGGTAAGGAATAGAGAAATCTACTTGTTTAAGCAAAGAAGTTATTTTAAAAAGACTAAAACACGGAGAATATCACTGAATGGAAACTAAAGTAGATTATTAAAACAGGCCTACAAAGAAATAGTGAAATTTTATAGGGAAAAATCAGCAAAGTCAAAGGAAAAATGAGATGCAATTACACAGGACATAAAGGGAATTGAAAAACATTCTTTTCATACATCAGGGCAGAAAGAAAGAAAAAGGAAAATGTTGTTCTTTTATTAGATGGCTAGGTAAAGCTAATAACAGATGGCACCCAAAAGGCAGAGGCTTCTATTGCTGCCTCTTTTTTAACCTCAGGCTTTATAAAATTGAAACAGGAAACCTCTGGAATGAAAAGGCAAGAGGCCAAGATAGATGAAGGAAGGGGAAACAATAGGGAAAGATCATAACCATTCAGTGATACTTGGTGTTCAAATGATCTTGCCTGAAGGATTTGCATCCTGAGACTTGACTTAAGTCACAGTAGAACTACCAGCTAATATTTTGGAGAATTCATTGAAAAAATGGTGATATGCCTAAAGAATAGAAAAGAGTCAGCTTACAGACTATCATAAACAATAGAAAATGGATGATGAATATTCTTGATTTATTTTGTCTAGCAAGGCTGCAATTTTCCAACAGCTGAGTGAAAATTAGGCAGCAGGATTTGAACAAGAGAAATTCCGATTAGAGCAAGTTATAGTCCTTGAAGATCAAAGAAAAATCAGAGATGCAATCTATCTTTAAAATTTTAGCAAGTTTTTTTTTAATCTTCATCCATGACATTCTAATAAATAAATTGGGAAAATGTGATTAAGCTACTCAATAAAATTCTTAGAAAAACAAAACAAAACAAAACAGAACAAAACAAAACTAATTGAATGAATGGGCAAGTGTCATATCCAGAGTTATAAGAAATCCTTCAGTGTTACTTGGGAGGTATAAGTGATGCACCACAAGGGATACCCTTGGCCTAATTATATTGAACATTTTTTAGCAGTGACCTAGATAATAAGAAAGAATATACACTTTTTAACTAAGGGTAGAGTTAATATTCAGAATTACTGCAAAAAAAAAAGAACAAACTTAATAGAGTACTGGCCAATATAGTAAGAAAGAAAAAAAAGAGAATTGGTTACAAAATAAGGTGTGAGATGGCTGATTTTCTGCAAATATAGCAGTAAGAGAACTAGGTGCCATGGCAGATGACAAGTTGAATATTAAATCATCCCTGTGGTATTACTTGTGAAAACCTATATTGTATGTTACTAGAATACACAAATATATAGGAACCTTGAGATAATCCTTGTGTCTAATATTAGGTCTTACACATTTTAAAGGATGCTGAAGACTTCAGCAAGGCTTAAAAAAGGGCAACCAAAATGACAAAACAATAGGAAAAATAATAACTTTATGGGAAAAGCTTAAAGCATTAGGGATTATTTAGGGGTTATTGAGGAGTGAATTAAAGCTGTCAAGAAAATGAAGAATTATTAGAAACAGAGTACTGATTGACTATTTCCTATTTCTACCAAAGACAGCAGTAGATGAAATAGGTTTAAATGAAAGCAAAATGAATTTCAGGAAGGAAGGACTCTTTGATAATGATAGTGAATTTAACGACAGTGGAAATAGGAACTTGCCAATTCTTCAGAGCTAGATATTAGTTAAACTTTATTTAAAGGCAGAGAACAGGACTAGACAGAATCAGCATTCCTTTTGGCCCTTGATTACTCTGCTGGGGACAGAACCATTTCATAATGCAGTCAGCTCAGCTAAAAACAGACCAACAAACAAAAACCTTTATGAATCATACTATCACTGTGGATCTATAGAATATTGCTTGGGAACAATGTCCTTGCTAAAATGAGATACATAGAAATACTTTCCAAAAAAGCAAGTGTCCTGGTAAGCCAGCATCAAGCCCCACCTCAGCAAACCAGTGGAAGATCTTGAGCCCAGTGGGGTGGAAAAGGTTAATGCCAACACCAGGACACCCCACATCCCTTAGCATAGACAAAGGAATAAACAGATTCCAGCCCTAAGAACCATCATGTGCTTCAGTGTATCCCAGGACTTACAGGTGTCCTCTGGCTGCTGGACCTCCACCATACTTCAGTGCAGTCAAGGGCAAACAGGCCTCCTTAAGGGGGCAAACATCCACCTGCTTCAGTGTAGTGCTGGGGAAAATCATAAAACCCCAACCTGGCCTCAACACAAGACAAACACCACCACTAGCACCCCAGCTCAGCACTAGGTAAGCTGCCAGATCCCTACAGGATCCAGCGGCACCAGGCACATCCCATAGCACCAGACAGAGGGTTCCCCCCTGGGCCTCAGGGCAACATCAGCAGAGCAACAAGTAAGCCAGGGCCTGCAGCTACTGGCACAAGAAGCCTAAGACAGAGTCACTTCCACCCTGGGAGCAGATATCAAATTTAAAAGAAAGAAAAAAGGCAAAAACCAAACCAAAACAAATGAAACAAAATAATCTGACCATAGAAAATAGTTATTGGCCAGAGAGAAGATCACAACACAAACTCAGAAGAGGACAACAACATCAAAACAACTGCGGGCAATATCCCAAAGAAAAAACTGACAGTGATCTCAAGGCCTGAAAGAATTCAGGGAAGCGCTCAAAAAGGAGCTAAAAATCAGATAAGAGAGGTAGAAGAAAAATTGGGCAAAGAAATGAGTGATGCAAGAGACTTATGGAAAAAGAGTCAACAACTTGGAAAACTGCTTACAAAGTAGAATTGGCCAAATGAAAAAGGGGATACAAAAATCCACTGAAGAAAACAACTTCTTAAAGAATACAATTGGCCAAATGTAAGAGTAAGTACAAAAGCTAATTGAGGAAAACAACACCTTAAAAGTTAGAGTAGGGAATGTGGAAGCTAAAGACTCTAGGAGACATCATGAATCAATAAAACAAATTCAAAAGTGTGAAAAATGGAAGAAAATATAAAATATCTCATGGGAAAAACAACTGCCCCAGAAAATAAATCCTGGAGAGGCAATATCAAAATCGGTGAACTATATGAAAGCCATAATAAAAAACAGGACCTGGACAGCATCTTTTAAGAAATTATCAAGGAACTCCTCTGATATCATAGAACTAGAGGGCAAAATACTCATTGAAAGAGTACACCAATCACCTCAGGAAAGAGATCCCAAAAGAAAAACTCAAAGGAACATTAAAGTCAAATTTTGGAAGTACTAGGGGAAGGGAAAACAAATACTGCAAGTGGCCAGAAAGAAACCATTCAATTATCAGGGAGTCACAATCAGGATCACATAGGACTTGACAGTTGCAATATTGGAGGTTTGTAGGTCATGAAATGTGATATTCTGGAGGGCAAAGGAGCTAGGGCTACAATCAAGAAGCACTTACCCAGAAAAATTAAGCATAATACATCAAGCAAAAAAAATATAGCCATTCGATGAAATAGAAGAATTTCAAGCCTTTATAAGGGGAAGACTGGAACTAAACCAAAAACTTTACCTACAATATCAAGACCAAAGAAAATAATAAATAGGGAAAAAGGGAAAAAATAAGGGATACAATAGAACTAAACTTTTTATATCCCTGAACTGGAAGATGATTCTTGTAACTCTTACAAATTGTATCACTAACAGTACAGATAGAAGAACAGTATAGATATACAGAGACAGAGGGTATAGGTATGAGGTGAATTTGAGGGAATTATGTAAAAAAATTAAGGGATGAGAAAGAGGAGTGCAATGGGTGAAGAAGGAAGGGAGAGTTAGAATGGAGTAAATTATCTCACATGAAGATGCAAGAAAGACCTATTGCATTGGATGGGAAGATAAGGAGTGGGGGAATACTGTGGTCATTGCTTGACCCTTACTCTCATCAATATTGGCTCAAAGAGGTAATATTTATGTGCATACATACACACACACACATATATGCCATCAGATGAATATAGAAATCTTACCCTATCTGGCAGGGAAGTAGGAGGGGAGGTGTAATGCCATGCATGAGCAGCTTTCCAGAAGAATGGCTGCTGTCAACAGCTTTTAAGGTTCTGATTACATAGAATAGTAAACATTCCATTTATTCCATAACAAATCAAAGGAAAACCTTCACAGGAAATCAAGGTACAGCATTCACAATATTCACAATATAATAAACATGAAGGCTTATCATTAAAGTGGCCACATAGTTTTCACCAAAGTGGTCACAGTAGTTTTCAACAAAGAACAATCATCTTGTATCCCTAAGGAGGTTTGCCTCCTTACTCAGTTCTTCAGTCATCTCAGAGTACAATAATCAGTCTTCCACTCATGGGGCAACTAGGTTAACCCAATCACTCACTTATTTAGCAATCAGCTACTAAGTATCATTAACCACTAAGTAAAATCATTAGAAAATACACAAACTCTCCACCCCTAGGTCACTAGTAAACCACAATTTCATCACAACATTTAATACGTAAGGAGAGGTGTTTTCTTCATCTTGACCCCAGGCAAGTTCTCAGCAATCTCTGTTCCTGGGGAGACAAAGTTTAACAAAGCCACAACATGCATTGCCAGTGTGTTCATCAATCCACTCTGCTTGCAGAACAGTCTCAGGACCCCTGAAAACATTAGCAAGACCCTCTTCCAGGATTTCTGTAAACATACAAGAAAATCCTTTTTCAGGGCTTCTGAGCCAACAGCAAGGTTCCAGGACCTTTGCAACAACAGCACAGTCCTTCACCTGCAGACTAGTCTGACAAAGCAACATCAAAACAGACAGAATTGAGGCAACACAGCCATACTTCCTTAGTCTTTTGGCAGTTTGGCTGGCCCTAAGACCCAGAAGAAATGTCAGCTGGCTCCCAGAATCAAAATCACTTCTCCCAGGTTTTCAAAATCAAAATAGTTTTCTCCAGTCTAGGTGGGGCTTTCCTCTTCAGCCTTCCAGGCAGCAGCAACTTCAGGCTCCACCAGATTCTGGTCTCAAGAAATTCTGACCATGCCTCTCTGGGGCTTTTCTTATATACACAGAGAATTAGCTTTCTGTTTCATCCAGCTCCTTCCTGTTATGTTAGTAACAAGAGACAAGAGTTCATAACTTCTGTTTCTCCAACAGTGCTTGATCAGTTAATAACTGCTAAATACTTTCTACCTTTGCCTAACTTGAAACAAGGTACCTGCTTACTTGCCAGTACAAAAAAGGAGTAATCACCATTACAGGAGGAGATTAAGTAAAGGAAAAATGAGACATGTAGTAGTGGTTTCCAGGACAGAAAGCATCCCAGCAAGCCAGCATCAAGTCCTACCTTAGCAAACCAGTGGAAGATCCTGAGCCCCAGTGTGGAGGAACAGGTAAATGCCAACAACAGGACACCCTATGTCCCGTAACATAGCCAGGGTGGAATTGACAGAAGAAAGAGCTTATCAGGGGAGGTGATAGACAGAAGCAAAACACTGGTGAGATGGGAAAGGGTAAAAGGAGAGAGAGGATAAACAGGAAAGAATAGGATGGAGGGAAATATTCAGGTAGTAATTATAACTGTAATGTGAATGGGATGAACTCTCCCATCAAACAGAAGTGGATAGCAGATGGAGATCAAAAACCAGAATCCTACAATATGTTGCTTACAAGAAACACACTTGAAGCAGAGTGACACACACAGAGTAAAGATAAGGGGCTGGAGCATAATGTATTATGTTTCAGGTGGACTTTAAAAACAAATAAGCAGGGGTAGCAATCTTGATGTTAGACAAAGTAAAAAGATCTAATTAAAAGAGATAAAGAAAGAAAATATATCTTGCTAAAAAGTACCATAAATAGTGAAGCAATCAAATTAGAAGAGCAAACAATGAAATTAGAAGAACCTGTCAGATCTATAGGGAGGAGAAGAATTCATGACCAAACAAGAGACAGAGAGCATTATGAAATGTAGAATAGAAAATTATGATCAAATTAAATTGAAAAGCTTTTGTACAAACAAAATCAATGCAGCCAAGTTTAGAAGGAAAGCAGAATGTAGGGAAACTTTATAGTGTCTGTGATAAAAGCCTCATTTCTCAAATATAGAGAGAACTGAGAAAAATTTATGAGAACATAGACCATTCTCCAATTGATAAACGGTGAAAGGATATGAAAAAGCAGTTTTCAAATGAAGAAATTGAAGATATATATAGTCATATAAAGAAGTGTTCTATATAAATTTTGATTACAGAAAAGCAAATTAAAACAACTCTGAAATACAACCTCACAGCATCATATTGGCTAATATGACAGAAAAGAAAAATAATAAATGTTTGAGAAGATAAATTAAGACACTAATGAGCTGTTGGCGGGATTGAGAACTGATCCAAATATTCTGGACAGCAATTTGAAACTATACCCAGAGGGCAACCAAACTTTGCATACCCTTTAACTTAGCAATATTAGTACTAGGGTGAGTATCCCAAAGAGGATTAAAAAGGGGAAAGGACTTATGTGTGCAAGAATAGTTATATCAGCCGTATTTATAGTGACAAAATATTGGAAATTGAGAACATGTCCATCAATAGGGGAATGGCTGAAAAAAGCTGTGGTATATGAATGTAATGAAATACAATTGTTCAATAAGAAATAATGAATAGGGACATTTCAGAAAAACCTAGAAAGACATTGTATACAGCAAGAGCAGTATTGTTTTAACAAGAAATTTGAGCAGTCAAGTCATTCTGACTATATCCAAATTAACTTCAAAGATCCTATGAAGGAAGATGCTGTTTGAATCTGGAATGGAATATTGCTATTTTATAGGAAATGATGAGCTGTTGGATTTAGAAAAACATGGAAAGAAATGGACTTATGAAGGAAGATGCTATCCACATTCAGAGAAACAGATGATATGAGGGAATAACCATAGTATGATTTCACATAGGTGTGTATGAGTGTATATGTTTATACATACATATCTATCTATCTATCTATCTCTCTATCTATCTGTATGTATACACACACACGTTTGTGTGTGTGTGTGTGTGTGTGTGTGTGCGTGTGTGTGTGCGTATCCATGCTTAATTGTAGCCTTGTTTGGGAGGAGAACGGGAAAAAATAAAGTAAGAAGTACACAACAGAGAACAAAAGCAAATCAACAAGGAAGCAAAGAAAAGCTGGGCAGCTTTGAAAATAATGTGTAATATTTATTATGTAGATTTTCTTAAAATGGACATTTATTGTTTTATATTGAGTCTCTTTTCTTGCTTTTTGTGACACCTCTGTTTTGTTGATCTCGTTCTACCTGTCTTGTCCCTCCCCGGTCTCTGTTGGATCATCATCTATACTCTGCTTCCAATGTTTGGGGACCCCTGAGATAAATTATTAAGACTGTGAAGTCCTCCTATCTAGCCTGAACTCCAGTCCAACATCATCCACTACCAGTTAAACAAACACCCCTTCCTCCCATATGTGTGCAGTCATCCAAAGTAGGATTAATTATATTTTTCTCTCTCCCTACCTAAAACTTTTTCTCTTCCAAATTTCTCTATTTCAATTGAGGGTACAACCATGTTCCAGTCACCCAAGTTTGTAGCATCAAGTTCATCCTTAACTCTTTTCTGTCTCTCATGTTCAATATCCAATCAGTTGCCAAAATTTATCAATTCCAACTACACAACATCTCCAATATCCACATCCTTTTCTTTCCTCAAGTACTCATTACTTTTTGCAGAAAATTTTGAAACAGCATCCTAATTGATTTTCTTACCTCAAGACTTTCATTTCTTTAATTTGTCCTTTACATAGCAGTGAAACTGATATTTCTTCTTTTTTAATTTATGGAATGAAAGGAACATTTCCATAACAGTATAATAGAAAAAATGATTGCACATGAAATTGTATATCTATTATGTACAATGTGCTATACTTTTTAAACATACAATAAAGTTATCATGTAAATTTCTTTTTTTTCCTTCTTTCCCTGACCACCCCCAAGATGCTACCATTAGACACAAATATGTATATATGTGTAACTCATTCTATACATACTTTTATTTATCAGTTCTTTTTCTCTATGCAGATAACATCTTCTTTCATATTTTCTACATATTCATGGTTAATTTGGGTTTTATAATAGTCAAAATGATTTATTCACTCAAACTTTTTCTTAAAACCATATTATTGTTACTATATATAATGTTCTCTTTGTTCTGCTCATTTTGTTGTTCATTATTATGTGTGTTTATCCAAGTTTTTCTAGGATGATTAAACTTATTATTTCTTATAGCACAGTAGTATTCCACTTCAGTCATATACCACAAGTTTTTTCAGCCATTCCCCAATTGATGGACATTCCCACAGTTTACTTTTTATTGAATATTTCTAAAGCAAAGACCTTATAAATTTATAATTATGTCATACATCATTATTATTAATTATATAATCATGTAACTCCCTTGGCTCAAAATACTTCAATGGCTCCCTTTTGCCTCCTGAAAAAAAAAATTCCACTTTTGGTATATAAAGTCTTTTAAAATATATCTTTAATTTCTCTTTCCAAACATATTTCAAATAAGTCTTCTTCATACACTCTATGTTCCAGTACAACTAGATTACTATTTCCTGTAAGCAATATTCCATCTCTCATCTCTATAGTATTGCCCAGTCTGTCCCTCCATGTGTACAATGTTCTCTTTCCTCACTTCTGCTTTTTAGAGTTCCTATCTTTTTTCAAATGCCAATTCCTATCTGATGCTTTCTCTGATGTTTATGTTTTCTTTGTATATCTTTCTGCATTTAGTTATGGATACATTCTTTTCACCCAGTAGAATATTAGCTTGCTGAGGGCAAAGACTATTTTAATTTTTGTCTTTTATTCTATAGCACTGAGCATAAAACATTGTGTATAAAAATTTGCAAAATTTTTGCTAAGTCATTTCTCTGCTTAAAAGTCTTAAGTGAATATCTATTGATTACCAAAGAAAGAAGAAACTCCTTTCCTTTTATTTGGCCCTCTATAAATTAAAAAAAAAGGAAAGTGAGATTATCACAAAGTGTATTCTTCCTTACAGTGTGTCACTCTCCCTAGCCCATGATTGATTTGGAAGAAAAACTGAAGTTTGAATGCATAAATGAAGTGTGTCATTTTGCAGTTATTTCTACATAAGTCCAAACCCTATGATGAGCTCCTGATGACAATACGTTTTGTCTCCCTCATAAAGAAACTCTCTTTCAACTACCCTTGCTGTATTTTTAAATTTTTAATAGCCTAGATAATGAGATTAGAATTTCTTTTGCTGATAGTCTAATGAATCTAAATTGACAGCAGCAACAGAGAAAAAAAGCAATCATACCTGGTCAATTGAAAGAGGAAAGAGCAGCTTTGCTGCTTCCACATGCCCCCAAGCTTCCTCTGTCCAGTTCTCACAATTTGAAGCTGTGGATCCTTGGCGTGGCCTATCCAAATCCACAGAAGTGATATGGGACTCAAAAAGAAATTGGGCCATTTAACCATACAAATGGATCCCTGTCAGCCAAATATTGACTTAGAAAACTATATATCAACATTATCTGTGTTATATTTTTATTTATAGCATTAAATATTTTCCAATTATATTTTAATCTAATTAGTGTCACATGAGTTGTTGGCCTAAATATAGTTTACTGGGTCACATAATTGACATGTCTGGTTTGTTGTATCACAGCATGAGTTCAAACTATTTTTTTGTTAGGCTCTCATAGTTCATCTATAAGCATGTTGCTTGCTTCCGTGTTGGTTATTGAGCCCTTATTTCTTCCTGGTTATATTCTAGGTTTCCTATTCCTTCTTGGAAATGAAATTTACCCCTCCACCACATTTCCAATCCCAAAAGCAAACTAGATAACTCTTGTTGTTTCACTGTCCCTTATAAATCCAGTAGTTTGAAACACTTGGACTGAAATTCTTGGTAAGTTCTATTTCTAGATTTCTTGAACTCAGTCAAATTCACAATCTTTCATCTCAATAACATTTTCTGAAATGCTCATAGTGACTCCCATGGTTGTCTCTATGTTTAATTTTATTTAAAAGCTCAATTTTTTACATATTTATATTTATGAATATGTATGTATAAAATACTTATACAAATATGTACACATTCAAAGGTCATACATTTATGAATTTGTAACTACAGAGAATGTGTATGTATATGCATGTATGCTTATAATGTATATATGTATATATACACCATGCACATGTATGACATTTTTAGTTTATAATATTCAGTTCCATGAGTTTTTTAGTTCCAAATTTTCTCCTCTCCATAACTCCTCCACAGTGGCATGCAATCCGACATAGGCTCTACATATACCTTAATATTAAACATTAGTCAAGTTCTAAAGAAGAATTATAACCAATGGAAAAAGTAATGAGGAAAAAGAAAGAAACAAACAAAAAAAACAAAAGAGAGAGAAAGCATAAGTAGTTTGCTTCAATCTGTATTCAAACTCCTCAATTCTTTTTCTGAATGTGGGTAGCCTTTTCCATCATGAGTCCTTTGGAGTTGTCTTATAACCTTACATTGCTGAGGGGAGCCAAGTCTATCGAAGTTAGTCATAACTCATATGATATGCCTGTAATTGTGTACAATGTTCTCCTGGTTCTGCTCCCCTCACTGAGCATCAGTTTATATGTCTCTCCAGGTTATTATGAAGTCCATCTGTTCTTTTCTAGCTTTTTTCATTGCATGCCCAATTCATTGATCTCCTTTTTCTCTATTTTATTCATGTAATCATTCAGAAACATAAAACTTTCCTTAAGAAATGCTTTTTACTGCATCTTATGAATTTTGGTGTGTTGTCTCATTATTGTCATTCTCATGAATGAAGTTACTGATTGTTTCTATGATTTGTTGATTGGCCCACTCATTCTTTAGGCTAAGATTATTTAGTTTCCAATTAGTTTTTAGTCTATCTTTGCCTGGCACTTTATTATATATCATTATTTTTCATCACGATCTGAAAAAGATACATTCAATATTTTTGCCTTTCTGCACTGGATTATAAGGTTTTTTATGCCCTAGTACATGATCAATTTTGTGTATGTGCCATGTACTGCTGAGAAAAAAAAATATATATTCCTTTTGTATCCCCATTCAGTTTTTTTCCTGAGGTCATATCTATATTCTCTAAAATTATATTCATCTCCTTAACTTCTTTCTGGTTTATTTTGAGTTTAGATTTATGAAGTTCAGAGAGGGGGAGGTTGAGGTCCCCCAATAGTATATATTTGCTATCTGTTTCTTCCTCTACCTCCCTTAACTTTTCCTCTAAGAATTTGACTGCTCTACCACTTGGTGCATATATATTTACCAATATTACTTCATTGTCAATGACATCTTTTAATAGGATATAGTTTCCTTCCTTATCTCTTTTAATTATATCTATTTCCATTTTTGCTTTATCTGAGATTAGTATTGCTACCCATACTTTTTTTTTTAACTTTAGCTGAAGCATAATATAATCCACTCCAGTCTTTCACTTTTACCCTTTGTGCATCCTCCTGTTTCAGATGTGTTTCTTGTAAACAGCATATTGTAGGATTATAGTTTTTAATTCATTCTGCTGTCTGCCTCTGTTTTGAGTTCATCCCATTCACACTCATAGTTATGATTACTATTTGTGTCTTTGTCTCCATACTATTTCTCCTCCTGTTTATGCTTTTATTTCTCCCTTCTCCTTTCCCCTCCTCAAAAGAGTTTTGCTTTTGACCAAGGGCTCCCTCAATGTCCCCTCCCTATCAGTCCTCCTCCCTTTATCTACCCTTTTCCTTATTACTTCTTCCCTTCCTTCTAACCACCTCACCCCCTTTTCCTAACCCTTTCCCCTCCTAATGCCTGTAGGGAGTGATAGATTTCTTCACTTAACAAAGTATGTTATTCTCTCCCACCCTTCTTTCCTTCTATTATAATAAGTTTTTGTCTCTCTTCACCTTAAGTTTCTATACTTAACTGAGTATGTTATTCCCTCCTTGGATTGAAACCAATGAGAGTAAAGCTCATACAATTCTCATCTCCCTCCCTTCTTTCCCTGTACTATAATACATGGATCCTTTCCACATGATGTAACTTACCCTTTTCTGCCTCCTCCTTTTCTTTTCTTCCATTATAATCCCTTTTCACTCCTTATTTAGGTTTTTTTTATCATTACATAAGTTAATTTACACCCACATCCTCTGTCTATGTATATCCCTTTTAAGTGATGTAATAATTATTCATTTCTCAAGATTAACAGGTATCAATCTCCCATAATGTAAACAGTTTGCTCGTATTGAATAACACGTTTTTGTTTTGTTTTTATATCTGTGTGTATGTGTTTGTGTGTTTATTTTCCCCATTTACATTTTTATATCTCCCTTGAATCTTGTATCTGAAGATCAAATTTTCCATTGAGTTCTGACTTTTTCATCAAGAAGGTCTGGAAGTCTCTTATTTCATTGAGTGACCATCTCCTTGCCTGAAAGATTATGCTCAGTTCAGCTGGGTTGTTGATCTTTGGTTGTAGTCCAAGCTCCTTTGCCTTATAATATGTTATATTGCAATCTCTTTGATCTTTGTATGTAGAAGCTGCAAGATCCTGTGTGATCCTGAGGGTAGTTTTGCAATATTTGAATTGTTTCTTTCTGGCTGCTTGCAGTATTTTTTCTTTGACTGGATAATTCTGGAATTTGGCTATAATTTTCCTTGGAGTTTTCAATTTGGGATCTCTTTCAGAAGGTAAACAGTGGATTCTTTCAATGACTATTTTACCCTCTGGTTCTAGGACCACCAGGTAGTTTTCCTTGATTATTTCTTGGAAGATATTGTGTAGGCTCTTTTTTTCATAATGGTTTTACAGTAGACCAATAATTCTTAGATTATCACTCCTGGATCTATTTTCCAGATCAGTTGTTTTTCCAATGAGATATTTTACATTTTCTTCTATTTTCTTTTTAATTTTTTAGATTTTGTTTGATTCTTGATGTCTCACAGAGTCATTCACTTCAACTGTCTAATTCTAATTTTTAAAGAATTGTTTTCCTCATTTAGTTTCTGAACCTCCTTCTCCATTCGGTGAAATCTTACTTTCAAGGATTTATTTTCTCCAGTTAGGTTATGAGCCTCCTTTTCCATTTGGGTAATTGTATTTTTAAGGACTTATTCTCTTCAGTGAATTTTTTTTTCCATTTTGCCAATTGTATTTTAAAATAATTAGTTTTTCTTCTGCCTCTTTAATTTAGCTTTTAAAATCCTTCTTGAGATCTTCCAAAAATGCTTTTTGGGTTTGAGGCCAGTTCATATTCCCTTTTGAGGCTTCAAATGTTGGTGTTGTGTCAATGCTGATCTCTTCTCTTGCTGAACCTTGCTCTTCCCTTTTGTCATAATAGGATTCTAAAGTTTTGACTTTTTTTTTTCCAATTTGCCTTTTGCATATTATGATTCCCTATTTCCTGACTTTCAAAGTGGATCTATGCTTCTGGAACACAGAGGGCTCTGACTCATTCTTCTTATAATGGGATTTTGGGACCTGGTTATTGACTTTATATCCTGTGGCCTCTGAGTGCCTAAGACTGAGGCCAAAGCCAGGACTTTCAGCATTTTCCAAGGTTACACTGAAGCTCACAGAATGAGGTGGGGGGAGGGGTGGTTTGGCCTCTTCAGGATTATGCCTCCTTGCCCCTAGGCTAGAGCTCAAGTATACTCAGCCATAGGTAGCCAGGGCTGGCCTGGTGTCTCCTGATACCCCTGGTTGTGTCAAGGCGCACCTGGGCTTCTGGTGTTAGAGCTTGCTGGCTCTACACCTGTGGGGTTCAGCATCTCCCACTGGTCAGTTTATATGGGGCTTTTGGGATGCCTCCTATACTGTACTTTAACCTCAGAACAGCCACAGCCATGTCCTTACTCTAGGACTCCCAAGCTTGGTGATGGTACCACTATTTCAGGATTTAACTCTGGGGCAATATTCTCTGGGTTTTCAGGCTCAGAGCAAGGTTATGATCACCTAAGGTTTACACCACCATCTAGGCTCCCTGAAGTTCAGGTAGGTGATTTTCAAACATCCAAGCTGTGGGATGATAGCCCCAGGGGTAGCTGCTTCCTCTGCTGCAGGCCCTGTGCTTGTTTCTTACCCAACTCTGACAGACTCTGTCCTGTGCTGAGGAGGTCTGGGAATCACCTTTCAGGTGGGTGAATCAGTATTCCCAGGCTTGCCCTAGCTCCACTATGGTTGGATCTGTGCTGGTACAGCCCACATACTCTGTGCTCTGCCACATGTATCACTGTTATGCCATGCACTAGCAGCTTTCCAGAAGAATACTACTGTGAACAGCTTTTACAGTTCTGATTACACAGGATAGTTAACACTCTATTTATTTCATAACAAATCAAAGCAAAACATTCACAGAAATCAAGATATAGCATTCACAACAATACAACTTATCACAGAAAACTACAATATGATATTCACAACAGTTTATCATTAAAATGGCCACATAGTTTCCACCATAGTGGCCACAAAGTTTTGAACAAAGAACAGTCATCTAGTATCCCTAAGAAGGTTTGCCTCCTTACTTGGTCATTCAATCATCTCAAAGTATAATAGTCAAAATCTTCCACTCATGGGTCACACTAAGTTAACTCAATCAGTCCCTTATTCAGCAATAAATTACTAAATATCATTAATCACCAAGTACAATCATTAGAAAATACATAGACCCTCCATCCCTAGATCACTAATAAATTTACAATCCCTGAGTCAGTATACAATATCCAAGTAAAGTATTATTTCAACTTGAATCTGGGTGGTCTCTCAGGTTCCCTGGATTCACTTCCATGGTCCCAGCTCCTACCTGAATCCACCAAACAGTCACCTGGATGCAGAGACAGACAGCTCCAAGGTCCTTGTCTATTTCTCTGGGCAATTCCTGCTCCATATTGCAGCTCACAGGGTCCAGTCTATCTCAAATCCTCCGCAATTTCTGTTCCTGGGAATCAAAAGCTTAACCAAACCACAAAAAGACAATGTCTTAGCATCCTAGTCATGCCTCCTCAGTCTTCTGCACTGCGTTAAAAAATATCAGAATCACCTTTTCCAGCTGGGGGGTAGGAGTTCCAGGGCTCCTGGCCTCCTGGCCATTCTCCTTGGGCTTGCTTCAAGGTCTGACTCAGTTCTCAACTCTCAATTCTCTTCTGTAGCAACTCAGACACCAGATGCTGATCCCAAGAAATTCTGACTGTCCTGTCCTAGGGCTTTTCCTTATATACAGACAGCATTAGCTTCCTGTTTCAGCCAACCTCTTCCTTTTACCTCAGTAACAGGAGACAGGAGTTCATACCTTCTTGTCTCCCCAACAGAGGCTTGATTAATTACTAAATGCTAAGTACGTGCTATTTTTGCTTAACTTGAAAAAAGGTGTTAAGTACCTGCTTACTTGCAAATGCAAAAGGAGGTTTTCAAATTCAAATTAATTACCATTACAATGGCTTTTTAAACTAAAATAAGCAAAATGTTTTTTTTTTAATGTTGAAATAAAAAATGCCAATTAGCAAATTTTTTCCTATATCCTTTTTTTTGAGTGAGTCAATGTTATATACCTTGAGAGTACTTTTTTCTTTTTAAAATAGATAATTAATTTTAAGAACAGATCATTATAGCCTAAATATATATGTATGTTATCTGAGAACCATACATCAATAAGACCCCTTTGTCTCAAATGTAGATAGTATGAAGGAGTATGGAAAGTTATCTATGGAGTTCTTAAGTGAAAATCTACTCTCACGTAAGTCATAAGTGACTGTATCTGCAATCTAAGGAAAGGGAGATATGCATTCATGGGGAAATCTCTGTATGAAGTATGAAATGTACAGGTTGAATGGTGGTTTGTTCCAGTTATACTCATTTGTTCTGATATATTTCAATTACATCATTTTGCAGTTCTGATTGCTTAATTTTAGAACTTTGGTTGCTATGATACTGTAGCATATGGCAGTACATCTTTTAACCTATATTTAGTTCCCAACATTTTTGCAAAGGAAACTAGCTACTTCTGGGCATTGAAGCTCAATGTATAATACAGAAAATAATAAGGGGGTAATTTAGAAACAAGGGAATATGCTGTTATTCAACAAGGAGTAAAAGACATTTCTGACAATACATTTTGCCAGAAGACTTGGAAAGCTTGTCACCTTATCCCCAGGGCTAAATGTAGGAGATAAACTATTCTCAGCCAGAATATTCACTGAGACAAAAGGAAATTCTTGCATCTCATTCTTTTACTGGTCAGTCAGCATCTCTCTCTTTAAGAGTGAACCCATAGGGAAGGAATATTTTTGAGGCCTCAGAAATTGCATTTTTAATATTTGGAAGAAAAAAGATGATGGCTCTATTTCTTTACATTTTTTTAAAAATTAAGGCTAAAGTGTTTTATAGGCATTCACAGTCTGACAGAATTTTAATACAAGAATGACTTTTAGGAACATAGGAGAGGGGGAAAAATAGACTTAGCATAACACAGTGAGTTTAAAAATCCTTTCTTCATCATACAACGTTATTAACATCTTAGAAAGAAAAAACAACAACAACATTAAAACTCACCAATTGTGCCCCAGAATGTTTCCTTCCATAGAAAAGGTAATCTTTTTGAAGTCAGGTAGTCAATTTAAGGAGTATCAATTGTGGAGTGGTCAATACTACAGTATATACAGTAAATGAATCATCCAACATAGGTAAAAACAATAAAATTAAAATGTTATGATTTGCGTATGCAGTAAGTTTTTGTTTGTTTGTTTTCTTTTGTTTTTTTGACTGGATTTATGATTTTATCCTTGTAGGGAGGTTCCAGTAAAACTTCCTCCACCAAAGAATACATTTGGTAATTTTTCTTTTACTTATCGTTTTAGAGGGTTGCCTGGAGGCACTGAGAGCTCAAGTGAATTTGCTTACTCACATACACAGGTAGGACTTGAACCCAGGTCTTCTTAAACCTGTGCCTTGTTCTTTATCTACTATTCTATGCTATCTTTCAATTTGTAATTAAAGTCCTCAATCACAAGTAAGAGAACATTTTGTCATTTTCCAGCCTACACACCAACATTTATAATCAAATACGTGCCAAAAGGGAAATATGCGCAATGCAATATTTGTAGAGAATTGGCAGAATTTCAAATGTTTATTTCAGTATTAAGTAATATGATATAGTGATGTTCACTTCATTTTTGAAATGTCAGTTACAAGCTATGGTGAAAACAACTTGTATTTAAATCTAATATAATACTCAAATTTTACTTGGGTGTGTCTCATGTTAAAATATCAAAAATAACATTTACTTTAAAATACCCACAAAATAAATATATTAATATATTCATATACATATATATTTTTAGTATCAAGAATTATTTTACTGAAATAAAACTCACCACACAAAAATGTGATCTGTATTTAGAAAGAAAAATCATTTACCTAATTGTAGAATGGCTAACAGGATATTTTGGACATTATATATTATTTTTGAGGAAATAATTTACCCAAGTGATTTATGTAGGTCATTTGAAATTTATAGTAGTGTTTATTATTTATCTGAGAAATATAATAAACTTTTTTTAGTTGAATCTGAAGACACTGAAAGTTTTATCCCCCATCTTTTTTCAAATATGATTAAAGAGTCATTTACCACTCAGAGCAACAGCATGCATATATTGTTTGCTTTTGTAAAAAGTAAAAAGCCTTTAAACATGCTTGCTGAAGAAATTTCTTCTATACAAATTTAGTTTTCCAAGTAACCCAAAAGGAAAATTGATTGCTTTGAAGGATACAAATTGACAGACTTTACCTTCATAATTAAATATCAGTATTTTCATCCTTTCATGTTAAAAAGATATAAATTATATTTATGTTTGATAGTTTATTTTTAGAGAAAATTTTGAAATAGAAAAAGGTTTACAGGCAGTACTTCATAGTCAGAAGAGAGAAAATTTTGGGGTTAAGAATTTGCTGTTGCTCAGTTTTTTCAGTCCTGTCTGGCTTTTTCTGATCTCATTTGGGTTTTTTTTGCTACAAATACTGGATTGATTTGCTGTTTCCTTCTCTAGCTCATTTTACATTTGAGGAAACTAAGGCAAACATTGTTACATGACTTGCCTAGGATCCCGTAGCTAGTAAGTGTCTGAGGCCAGATTTGAACTCAGGAAGATGTCTTCCTGCCTCCAGGCCTGGTACTCTATCTACTGTGCCACTTGTTTCTAACTCATACTTGCTGTGCAACCTAAAACAAAGTTACTTAATCTTTCATTGACTGAGGAATATGGTAATTCCCTGCAGGACTGAAATCAAAGCATCAGAACAACAACAGCAACAACAAACAAAGAAAAAAAATGCAATGTGGGTTTTTTTCTTTATCACTTTGTAATTCACATATAATTTTAGGATTTTCTTGCCCTGACTTTCTTCTACCCATCTTTTTCCTTAAATACATTATCATGTAATTTCTAGTGTTAGCCACATTTTATAAGTGACTCATTGCAAATTCAGGAAACTTTGTTGTGATTATGCTATTAGACAAATTAATTATATATACTTCTTAAATGACAGTGTTAAGGTAAGATTAGATCACATTTGAGGAACCTTATTAACTGCTTTTCCAACCCATGTTTATGTACTGTAGCATGAGGTTGACCTAAATCTCATCTTTTATTACTGATCTGCCCTAGCAAAGCACATTGTTCTCTACTTCTAATGAACATATCACAATCTTATTCTATATAATAGCAATTTGTTTATGTCTTTTCCAATAAACTAAACACAAGGAGGGAAGAGATTTTGCCTTACCTAGACTTTTGAGGACTCTTCCCCAGCACCTACTACCCACAGTGCTGCGTCTTTAATAAATGAATATTGAATGAATATAAAAGTACAGCATTTATCTTTTCAGTTATTGACTTGAATTTAATGACTCCTAACTCGGATTAATGTTTACCAGAGATGTGAATGTAAAACTCTTCTAACTTTCACACTCTGCTAATTCTGACAAGTTATCATTTTGTGCACTGGGTATAAATGTTTCTCATCTTTCTCACAACCGGGAAGATTCCTAGGGTTTGCAATATTGGAGGGCTGCGTTCATGGTCTTGATGCTGAGGAAAGAAATAATAGAGCTGAATTTTAAATTTATCTCTGTGATGATAAGCTGAATCTCTGGGGAAATGTGTAGGCTGTGATGCTCTAAGAAAACCCATAATACTAGATGAATAGTGACCTTTTAATGGGCTGTTATTGACCTGGAGTGCAGATGAGTTTTAACCTGAGAAGCTACATATTCTTCAAGAAAGAGAACTTGAGAGACTGGGAAAAGAGCACTATGGCATGCTAAAATATACATTTTTAGTTTCATTCTCCTCAGTAATCCTTGTTTCCTTATTTTTAACATTGTACATTTTTATCATCTCATCTGAAGTTTTAATATCTTATGAACTTTATATAAATAAATTTATCTCCCTCAAACCTACATGTTTAATTTGGATATAGAATACAATTTCCTAGCAAAAATTTCATCTTCTGTAACACGAAATTGCTGGGGCAATTATTTCAGGTGGTAACACAAAAGTATATGTAGTTCATTTTAATGTCATTTTAACATACAAATTACTTGAGGGGGAAAAAGCATTCATTTAGCACTTTAGTGTAGGTGGAATATACCTAAAATTAAACTGTGATTCATGCCTGTAAGGCAATTGAGGTAATGTTTTTGCTACCTGCTTGTCTAACTGTGCAATTAATATTTATCAAAGAATTTGAGGACTGGAAGGGGACTCAGACATCATCTAGTCCAATGCCAATATGCATAAAAATTCTCTTCCACACATCTCTAAGAAAGAGATATCTAGTCTCCGCTTGAAGATATCTAATAATGGTAGGCTCATTACATGCACAGATAGCTCATTTCCCACAGTTAAGGCTTGTTAGAAAGTTTTCTTTTACATGGTAACAAAATCCGCCTCCTAGTTGACAGACGTTCCATTACTGTACAAGTCAGTCCCCCCTTCTGTCCTAATGCTCCCTTCTGTCCAGATATATTTTTGGATGGAGATGAAGGTGGGGGTTTGTGGGTCTACTTGAACAGATGCTGTGTCCCTCAGAGTGTCCTTTTTATGATACTGTTAAGTAAACTTCTTTGAAAAGTGTTAGGTTGTCTCCAAGTTTTTCATGTAGTTGCAATCTCAAACCAAAATAACCAGTAAGCCTGAGTCAGGTCTGGCCCAGCATATTAAAGAGGAATAAGGAATAGTCAGGCAGTGAACAAACATTCATTGATTGCTTACTGTGTTAGGCACAATGCTAAGCACTGGGAATACAAGTGCAAACAGAGAGAAAAACAATCATGCCTTCATGGAGTTTACATTCTAATGGGCGGGGGGAGAGGGGAATAACACATTAAAGGTATATGAAAGAGGTTTGGAGAGAGCAGCAAAAAGTCCTGTAAAGGTGAGTAAATAATACAACCTAGAAAATAATAAAAACACAGTTGGCCTAGGTCTTGATTAAACTGTAAGGTCTGGGAGGAACTATCCAATCAAAAGGAAAGGCAACAATAGGTAGATGGTACTTTCAGTGGAAGAAGTAGTCCAGGAGTGCAGTGAGCCGATGAAATGAAGGGGTTTCTCTAACATGATAAAATCCTGTGGAGATGAGTCAAGAGTGCAGTCCGGTGAAGAATGAAAATACCTTTGCCCTGGACCAACCTTTTGAAGCTAAAAGTTATGGGAAGATTAGCTAATCAGGAATAGTAAAGTCAGAGAGGCAGTTATGGGGAATATTCCAGTTTGAAAGTTAAAAGGGAAAAATGTGAGTTCATTATGCAAAAAAAGAAACAAAAAACAATTAAGTATCAAGAAGTTTGAAAGATATTTGTCACAATAAAGTCACTGAAGAAAATTTTTCTTCAAGGTTAAAAAGACAAATACAATATTCTTGCTGCAAATCTAAATGTGCTGGTCAACTTTTATTTTTACATCATGATTGGACAAGAGAAGGAGCTCCCATTCATGAGGCCATCTGTACCATTTTATAAGACATAGAAGAAAAACAAATGGTTGCTGTTTGAAATAAGAACACCCAAAGATGTTCACCAATACAGTCAGAAGTTGTTATAGATTAAGAATATTATGGACAGCATGTTTGCCAAGTAGAAAAAATAAAGACATTATCTTCCTAAAATATACAGAGAATATTGATAGGGCTCGAAGGCACTTAAAGGGATCATCTAATCAATTCCTCTCTTTCCAAACAGAACTATTCTTAGATCTTTTAGGAACTCTACTTGAAAATTATAAAATAATAAAATGAAAATATTTTCAAAAAGTAAAACACTTGCATTAAAATTACAAAAGTATTGCCATTTATTTCATATGCATATCTTTCCATAATAAATCCACATTTTCTGCAAAAAAAGAAAAAGAAATTGAGTTGGAAACAGATTTTCTAAAGACATTTGAAGATAGAAATAACAAGATTATTCTGATGGTATAAAATATGTTTTGGAGAAGGTGAGAGAAATTGAAAATGAAAAGTCATGTAATAAAAGCACCAGTGGGGAACTCTGGGAAGATGGCTGAGTAAATGATTGCATTTAAGCCCAGTTCCCTTTTGTTATCTCAAAACAACTGGAAATGCTTGGATTAAATGAAAAGAAGACATAAAAGATGGCAAATCTCATCTGAGAAAACAGAAGTGAGGAGTGAAATGAGCAAGCGAAAGGGGTTCTTATTCAAAGAAGACATATTATGTATATAAAATGATATGAGAAGAAAATAATAATCCCTTCCCTAGTTGATAAATGGTCAAAGGATATGAACAGGCAGTGTTCAGATGAAGAAATTAAAGCTATCTATAGTCATAGAAAATGCTCTGAATCACTACTGATTAGAGAAATATAAATCAAAACAACTCTGAGGTACCACCTCAAACCTATCAGGTCAATATGAAAAAAACAGTGAAAATGATAAATGTTGAAGAAGATGTGGGAAAATTGGAACACTAATGCATTGTTGATTGAGTTGTGAACTGATCTAACTATTCTGGAGAACAATTTGTAACTATGCCCAAAGGGCTTTAAAATTGTGCGTACCTTTTGATCCAGCAATACCACTACTTGGTCTGTGTCCCAAAGAGATCATAGAAAAGGGGAAAATGATCCACATGTACAAAAATATTTCTAGCAGCTTGTTTTGTGGTGGCAAAGAATTGGTAATTGAGGAGATGCCCATCAATTGGGGAAGAACTGAACAAGTTGTGGTATATGAATGTAAGGGAATACTATTGTTCTATAAGAAATGATGAGCAGGCAAATTTCAGAAAAACCTGGAAAGACTGAGTGAAGTGAGCGGAACCAGGAGAACATTGTACACAGCAACAGTAACATTGTGCAATGACCAGCTTTAATAGACTTAACTCTTTTCAGCAATGCAAGGATCTAAGACAATTCCAAGGGACTTGTGATAGGAAATGCTATTGACATCCAAAGAAAGAACTATGAAGTCCATATGCAGATTAAAACATATTATTTTTTCTTTTCTTTTCTTGTGGTTTTTCCCATTTGTTCTGCTTCTTCTTTCACAATATTATTATTATACAAAGATGTTTAATACGATTGTACATTGTCTAGTCTATATCAGATTGCATGATGTCTTGGGGAGGGGGAAGGAGACAGGGAGGGAAGGAGGGAGAAAAATTTGGAACTCACAACCCTCTCCTCTCCTCTCCTCTGCTCTGTTCTCTTAGGGATACAAAGAAAGGCAAATAAGGTCCCTGTCTTGAAGTAGCATTATTGGGAAGTGTGAATTCTAATGGGGCAGACAACTGTTATGGGAATCTGAAGATCTTCCCTGCCCCTAGGCCCTTTGATAGGCTTAAGTGGCTCTGAGAACCTTCCCTGATTTGAAAGTATACTCTGCCCCCTAATAGGCTGAATGTGGCCACATGGAGCCAGTGGCTGGAGGCTTGTTCTTCAAGAATGCCCATGCCTTATTACCTTGTGATTGGGCAGTGGGTCAAGAGGGCTGTGACATTATCTGACCTGGGAGAAGGCTATATATACCCTGATGTGAGTTTTTACTTTGGGGCTCACATTGGAAAGAGTTGCGTGATTTGGCCAGAAGAGACTCTGGGATGCTGTTGAGCCCCCCAGCTTTGAGAAACCAAGATGTTGGTGCTTCCCTCTCTGGTAACTGACTAGGTATATATGCAATGGTCAGAGGGTTGGAAGCCTGTCTGCTGCTGTTTCTTTGTCTGCTTGTAACTTCTGCTTGTAATTCCTGTTTGTATTCTGTTTGCATTCTCTGAAGTTCAGGGTGCTGACTTTTTCCCCTGAATAGGTAAATGATATGTTTGATTAAAGTAGGATTGTTAACCCATTTTGAGTTGCTTTCCTTTAGAAAAGCAGATCTAAGAACGTGTGCTAGCAGCCGCCCTGGATATGCTAGGGTGCTTGCTGATAAAACAACATATAAATAAACAGATACATACAACAGATATAGAACACAAAGAAAAGGTAAATTCACAGGTTTGCTCTTTAAAAAGACAAACCAGAGACTAGGGGTTTAAGAGGAAAAGTTTGAAAAATTTAGTAACACAATAGACACAAAAAGAATTGTGAAGATGAAGCACAGAAAAAAAAAGTATAGAGCAAGATATACTGGAGCAAAACTTGAAGAAAATAGGGTTAATAGAACACATGAAGTATTTTCAAACCAAAGCAACCAATGTTGTAGTAAGGTCTTGATGAAAAAAAAAGCAAGAAGTATAAATTCTGTGAAAAAAATAGATGGTATTAAATGATGGAATACCACAGGTCCAGAAATTGTTCTAGAAGATAACTCAGAAATATTGAAATCAGAAGTCCAATGCAGATTTAAAATTTTATCAAAAAAATTATCAAAGTAATATTTTATGAAATTAGAGAAAACAACAAAATTCATATGGAGGAATGAAAGGAAAGTAATATCAGAGGAAATAATGAAAAAAGAAGGAATATGAGGGGACTTAGTGTCAGATCATGCACTTTACAAAGCAACATATACATAAGTACATATATGCATATATGCACATGTGTACATATATGTACACAGGGCATACATGCATGTATACATGCATTGTGTATTTATGTGTGTAAATATACATACACAGATATAATCTCCTAATATATATAAACAAAAAGAGACAATACAATTCAGATTAAATATTATTTCCAAAATATAAAAATTGAAGCCCCTATTCTTCCTTACTGTTAGCTGTCAGTTAACTATAGAAGTGAGAAGTGTTATTTTTTTTTCAGTCAGAATCATTCAATTTTGTATTTTTAGTTGACCATTTTTGAGGAGTATACTTGCATCAGGGACAGGGAAAGATATTACTTGAGCATTTTTTTTTAACAAGTGTCCAACATGTCATGGTAAAGTGTTTCCACAGAAATTAAAAATAAAAACTATCAGGAAATAGAAAGGAGCCTTTCTTGCTACTCAGTAAACTCTTTGAGGGCAAAGATTGCCCCATTTTTTTGTCCTTGTATATACACAATCTGGAGTGGTGTTTAGTATATACTAGGCTTTTTTTTTAAGTACTCGAATAATTGTTAAATGGAGAAGTGAATAGGAATCTGTGGCTCTTAGTAAAAATGCAGTTTTACCATAGAAAAAGATCAGGGTTCTAGGTTTCTATACATTTTGACAAATGTTAGATACTACATTTATTATGAGACTCGTAAGACTTCTTAAAACTTTAAAATTTCTCATTATTCATTATTTTTATTCCTTATTTATCTTCCTATTGTTGCTTATAGCAGACCTGTCAAACATGTAACCACACTCACAAGTGCAGCTGAACCAGATTAAAATATAATTGGGAAATACATAACAAAATTAAAAAAAAAACCACAACAACAAAGAGAGCAATTTTAAAACTACATCAATACTTATCCTTCTGAGATTCTTATGTATGGATTAGTAGCCCCATTTCTATTTGAATTTGTCACTCATGGCTTTTGGTATGCAACAATTATGGAAAATCTAAAAGAATGGTAATTCTATTACCATTACTAGGTACTAGGAAATAGTATACTAGAGATACTAGAATGGTGGCAGTGGGAATAGTTTCAAGAGATACTGCAAAAATCAATCAACAAGACTTCATAGCATATTTCATATGAAAGGCAAAGAAGAAAGAAGAGCTAAGATTATGGTGAGATTTTTTTTTTTCTTTTTGAAGGGGGAATGGAAGGGCAATTGGGGTTAAGGGCCTTGCCCAAGGTCTCCCAGCTACTAAGTATTAAGTGTCTGAGACCCCATTTGAACTGAGGTCTTCCTGACTCCAGGGCCACTGCTCTATTCACTATACCACCTAGCCACCCCAATGGTGGGGTTTTAAAAAGGAAAGGAAGGATAGATTGTAGTGCCTTCCACTAGAATAGAATCAGAAGGAAAAACAGGTGAAAAGTGAACAATAATGAACTCGATTTTACTTGTCACAAGTTTGATATAAGGGAGGTACATCCAGGTAGAGATGTCCTTGGGGGCTGAAGATAAAGATTTGGAAGTTATGAGCCTCATTGAAGCCATGGAATGTGAATGAGTTTGCAATGGGACAGACTGTAGAGAAAGATGTAGAGAAAGAATATCCTTGGAGTTAGGAGGAAGACAAAGAGTAAAGAGGACATAGAATGAGAGCTTTGAAAGGTAGGAAAGAAAGACCCAGGAGAATGTGGTGCCTTAGTGGCAAACAGGGTCATTTCTTGTGTTCATTTCCTCTTTTCTGTTTTGTTATGACCACCTTAGTTCCAGTCCTTTATAACCTCTCATATGGACTGAAACACTCTTTTCACTGGCTTTCCAATTTTGGGTCGTGCCTTACTACATATAAACTCTTTTTACCATTTTTTGCTACATTTTTTTTGTACTGTACCTGTGATTTCATTGACATAGACTACTCTTTGTGAGAAAACTCTCCACAAATGTAGAGAGGCTTTTACTCTGCAATTCCTAAACTTAAGGGATATAGGACACTGAAATTTTAAATGGTTTACATAGTATCACACAGCTAATATGTATCAAAGGCAGGAACTGAATCCAGATTTTTGTGAGCCCAAGGATTATTCATCATTCACTACAAAATGTTGTTTGTCATATTGCCTGATTGTTTCTTCAAGAAATATAGATCTTATCAAATCATTCTCCTTCTTAAAACACTATAGTTCTCTGTAGTATTTACAAAGTGAAGTTTGAATTTTTTGTTGTTGTTGTTCAGGATCTTTCACAAACTGGCAGCATCCAATCTTTTGTGATTTCTTCTTTATTTCTCCATGATTCTTTGGTAGATTATATAAATGGTTAAGAAGATTTAAGTAGCAAGAATTTCCAGCAAAATTTGAGATATATAACTAAGACTGAGATGCCTATGTTCTATATGCCTATTCATATCTATAGGTATGATGCCAACATATGGAAAGACAAGTCATATAATTTTAGTAATAAGTTTTAAGAAGACTATACTTTTTTCATGTGAGTAGATTACCAAGAGCCCTTCTATACTGAGAATTCTGAATTGTAGACAGATTGCCCTTTAGATATGTGTATATAGGTTTATCATTTACTAACCCATTTTTGTATAACTATGATTACATCTTTAGAAATTAGTCAACTACTTTATAATTTGGTGCCATTAGATTGCAGATTTACTATGATTTAGCTTTGTGATCTTTGCCAAGTCACTTTAGTTCTCTGAATATCATTTTTCTTATCTGTAAACAGAGGGCATTAGACTAGATGTTTGGTCAGATCCTTCTTAGCTCAGAGATTCCTTGAGTCTGTGAACATCATTTAAATTCTAAAAGTGACTCGACAGTTCAGAAATGTTACTTGATTGCTTGGGGATTGGTCTACATGTATTCAATTTGGATTATCATGCATGCTTCATTTTTTTAAGGGGGCATATTCTCTGATACTTAAAATAATCCATGACTACACTGTTGCATTGCATGTTATAGTCACGCATGCTTTCCTATCTTGTGCACTTGTTCATATGCTGCTTTTCCATGGAGGACATGTTTATCTATGTGAATATCCCCATGCATACATCTGACTATGTGAAGGATATGTAATTTCATCAGTATGGAAAACTTCTTGATGTTAGAACTCTCTCCATCATCTCAGATCATTGATAACTTCATAGATAAGTCCTAGGGAGTGACTTGAAGCGCACCAAGCCTGAATGACTAGACCATGAACACATGGCAAATAAATATTAGAAGCAGAATTTAGAAAGTTTTTGTTTTCTGAGTTTAAGTCAGGCATTCTGGTAACTATGATTTGGATATCCCTAACCCTACGGTTCTATCTCATATAAATTCACATACAGAATTTCCCAAAAGTCACAGGTTTAACATTTTAGAAACTTAATATATTTTAATAGCACTGATAGCTTTTAAGACTTTTGGAATACCTTATACACAGCTGTGTTTGTGTGTGTGTGTGTGTGTGTGTGTTTGTGTGTGTGTGTATACACATATATATGTGCTTATAAGAATGAATTTATTTTCTCTTCTTCCATGTTTCCTCTCTGAACAAAGAGTTCTCAAACACAAATACTGAGAAAATAATATTTTTGATCCTTTGTCCAGACCTGAATTTTTTTCTACAAATCTACATGTGTTTCTGGGAGATGAGATAAGCCATAGGTGTGTATAAAGGAAATTTGGGGCTTTTAATTTTCATTTCTCTAAACATAAAACAAATTCCACTAATATTTTGGATGACACATTGTATGGCATCGTGGATAGAGATTTGGACTTATGGTCAGGAATACCTGGATTCAGGTTTTACCTTTGCCTTACACTAGTTGGGCTAGCATCAGCAAGTAACATCTCAGTGTTCCAGGAAGCTTCTTAAGGCTGTAAGTTTCACAGAAGTTGCTGATATGCATTGGGAAAGGAAGTAATTCATTAAGAACTCCCAACAGCAATGAAATCATAGGACAAAGAAAACTGAAGAAGTGGAATCCCATTGCAAGTTCCCTCTAATTTGCATTGTGACTAAGTGTATTCATAAACTGGAATAAGTTTGGGATATAAATATAGCTGCCTTTTGGTATCAGATCTCTAGAGGCAGAGGAGTTCTTCAGGGGATAATTGTGTGGGTAATATAGTTATAGTCCATTGTTATTTCTTCCAATTCTGGGAGGGAGTGTTCTGAACTAAAAAGCACTGAAGTAGCTAGCTGGAAGGCTTCTTCTTGAGTAGTTTCCAGTACACCACCTCCACTTGTTGGGATTCTCTTGGTTATAGCTTGAATGTTGTTCCTCTCCAGGAAACCAAGAAAGATAATGAAAAGTTTTAATTCCCTTTCTCTTCCTCTGTGTGGGATGGCAGAAATTTACTCTGAAAAAAATCCCTCTGTTCTTTGATTCTGGTAAAAATTTCTGAATCAGGTTGCACTTTAAAACTCACTCACTATAGATAACATTTGATCTATTTTACCCGCTTTTGATTAAATATGTCCTTAATTGTGATAAAGGGGCCACTGCAAAAGCAAGCCAGTGGCGATATAAAGAGGTAAAAAAACAAAAAAAAAACAAAACAAAGCACTAGGAAATGGACTTGAGCCTCATTACAAAGTGTCAAGCAGATTTTCTTTTCACTGGAGTTGAAGACATATGAAAGAGAATTTTTATGGGTTTGATTTATTAATGACTCTAAATAAACTTTCCAAAGACAGAGATTAACCAAAAACAAAACAAAACAAAACATATATAAATGTGAACCATTAACTGAACATATGATTGAGTCATGAAAAAGCAGATAAAAATGGAAGAAATAGCCTTAGTAATCAAAATATGTTTTGGCAGCAAATGACCTTGGGCAATTGTGATTCCCCTCATTGTACCATCCCTACCAGTACACTATTTACTCCTGAGTGAGATGTGGCATTGAGGTGTGGACAAAGAGGTTATATCCATGGTATAATTGAGAGGAAACACTAGGAAAGAATGGTTTTACTCACAGTATAATGATATATTATATAGGTAATGCTATATAAAGGCAAAAATTGAGACTGATTGGAATAGCTATTCCTAGTTTGTATTTCACATGGCTCTCACATTCAATAATCTCTTCACTCTTCTCATTCCCATTTCCAATCCCATCTTCCTACCATAGTATTCCTAGCTATAAGGAATTGAGGAAGAAGACCTACATTAGCCAGAGTAGGACTGTACTAATTGAACTTAAAAGCTCTTTATGATTAGGTCCAAGTATTCTTTGATTGGATGACATAGAAAGTGACAGACTAGTTGACTTGAGGTTGATTAGCCATGACAAATGACTATGTCATAAAATTTTATTCAAGGGAAAAGGAGTCAGAGAGATTTTTGGATGTTAGCTGCATTGTGACACTCTTGCTTTTCCTGGTTCTGTCCTCTTCTTGGCTAATAAGGCCTCTACTCCTGCCTGGATCCTTCCCTCTATCCATACTTACAAATGTTACCCATTTAAAAATTTGCTCATTGTTTTTTGTAACAGGTTAAAAATCTTAGAGATACTGCAAAAATGCAGCTATGTTCCAGTGCTGGTGGGAGATCTAGGGGTTAAGTTTAGTGGGAGTGAGAGAGTAGTGGAATAGAGGTTAGCACTGATAGACTGAAATATGTCAAATTCAGGAAGTAGAAAGTGTATGAAGAAGAATTCAGAATAAGATGTGTGTGTGTGTGTATGTGTGCGTGATTATTGGTTGTTTTTGCTGTTTATTTGACCCTCTTGATGTGATCTCTCACTGTCCTTCACAGAATGGAAACTGATTACTCCTTGGTATTCACAGTCTCTTGTTTCCTAATATTCGAAATTTTTAAAAAAGATATTCATAGTAGATAAAAGGATTCCAGATATAGATGCTTTAATCTGATTCAGCAAACACTCATTAGACATCTACTATTTGACAGGTGCTGTAGGTACAAAGACAAAAATTAAACTGTGCCTAGCTCCAGTGAGCTTACTTTATGGGGAGGGACAATGTATATGCAAGTAAATAAATATGAAATCTATGAAAAATAAGAACAGAATTATTTATGCATATATGTTGGGGAGAGACAAGGTGACATTTAGAAGAGGTTAGAGAGAGAGAGTCTTAATTATATATAATATATAATTATATATTATAAGAGAAAGTCTTATATATAACAATATATATGATATATAAAATTATATATATCATATTTATATAATTATATATTATATAATATGTAATTATATATATTAATTATATAACGCCATCCTATAGGAGTACTTCCATGAACTAAATTATTTTTTTAATTGCGAGTTTATTGATAGTTTGGGAG
>CM053580.1:180952922-180970839 GCA_028627135.1 Pseudochirops cupreus | reverse complement strand
TGGAAAGGAAATCATAAAGAACTTATCAAAGTCGACCTATTTACATGCCAACATGGAAAAAACATAATTCTAACTTATGAAAGTTTTCTCAATATGAGGATAGGAGAAGGGAATACAAACGTATATATACCTATACGTACACATATATCTATATAGGAGGGTTTATATATGTGTATGAACACATATCTGAGTATGTTGTATTTATAAGTACATAGAGGGCACAGGATCAATTGAATAGGAAGGGACAATACTCTAAAAGGTGAAATTCTGAGGTGGGAGAGGATTAGAATGAGAGGAAACAGGGAGAGACAGAATGGGGTTAATCATCTCATATGGAAGAGGCAAGGGATAATTGTTAAAATGGAAGGGAAGAACAGGAAGGCAAAAGGGAAAGGGTCAACCTTACTCTCATTGAATTTGGCTTAGGGAAGGAATGACATAAACTTTAAACTGGTTATCTTGCCACACAGGCGAGTAGGGGTGGGGTGAGGATGAGCAGTGGGATGACAGAGGGCAGGGCAGGGTGCGGGGCAGGGATGCTGGAAGTACACACTTCTGTAAGGGATAGAGACAGGAATAGGATAGAGAAAAGAATGGAGCAGGGAGAGGCGGGATAGGAAGTAGGGACATATAATCAGTCTTTCACAATATGCCCACTGTGGAGATGATCTGCGTAATTACACATGTAAAGCCTGTATTTAATTTCTTGTCCTTCCAGTGAGGGAGGAAGGGAAAGAATGTAGAAATTAAAGTTCTTTAATGAAATGTTAAAAATATATGTATGTATGTATGTATATCATCATCATTATTATTATTATTATTAACCACATCCAACTGGGAATTAAGATATATAGGCACTGTGGTAGGGAGATCTATCCTGCCCTACCAGAAAGTCAGAGGGGTATGGGGGAGGATATAGGAGAGAACAGATTGGGGGAGGGGTTATACAGTGGGATGGCTGTTTTGAAGCGTTGGGTAGGGGAAAGATGGGGAGAAAATTTGTAACTCAAAATCTCATGGAAATGAATGATGTAAACAAGAACATAAATAATTTAATTTATTTAAAAAATTTTAAAAAAATTAAATATATATAAAATAAAGGTCTACATATCATGGATCCATCCTACCTTTATATACTTTTTCCATTTCCTTTATTGTTCAGCCACATTGACTTTATTTTCTCTTTCACACTCACCATCTCCATTCTCTGTCTTGGTCCTGGTTGTCCTTCAGGTCTGGAAATGCTTACCAACCTCACAGCTGCCTCTTGGTATTCCTAGCTGTTTTCAACAAGCCAGTTGACGGTGAATGCCCCGTCTTCTAAAGTTACCTGCTCTCTCTCTCCCTCCCTCTCTCTCCCTCTCGCTCTCTCTTTCTTTCTCTCTCTGTCTGTCTCTCTCTCTCAGGGTATACATGTATTTTCTTTCTCCCCCTTCTCTTGTGAACATGAGTTCCTTGAAGGCAGGTATCATTTGGCTTTCTTTTTTTTTTCTTTTTCCTCAGTGACAAATAAAGTGTTTGATACATTGCTGGTATAATTCTTAAATATTTTCTTGTTTGAGTGATTGAAATGACATTACAAATCAGCATATCCCATCACATAGTAAGAGGAGAAGAAGAAAGTAGCTCTGTCTCCCTAAAGAAGGTCATAGCATTGCAGTGGGAGATGTATGGCAATAATGGCATTCTCTTAGATGCATCTGCCTCCTTGAGGATTATTAGCCTGGGATGGCAGTTTGCCATGTTGAAAATACATATTTCCACAGCCACTATCATATTTCACTGTAACTCACTCTAGTAGTTGAAGAAAGGATTTATAAGGTATACCATTACCCCAGAATTTAAACAATAGGTGACATATATCTAGTATTTCAAAGATTGAAAAGTACTTTTATGCATTATATAATTTATGTTGGTAGGTATGATGGTTGGTTGGTATGGTAGGTTCTATGAACATTACTCTTCCCATATTTCAGATGATTAAATGGACACTTAAAGAGATTAAATGACTTGTCTGTGATTGTAGAGCTGTTAAGTGTCAGAGTCAAGATTTGAACTTTGGTCTTTCCTGATTCTCTCTGTTGCTTCCCTCTGCCTCCACTATATTAAAAGCTTTCTTTTCCCCTACAGGTTGGAATGTAGAATTTATTCTAGAAAGACCTGTAACTAGTAATTTTCTTAATTCACAAGGAAGCTCAAGCTTTTGGTTCTGTAATCATAATGGTCTTTTTTAGTCATTCCATAGTATTCTGAAAGAGCAAATATTAAAATTATAGGTAAACCAGGGGTAATCATTTGAGGTTATATTTGTACATTCTATATGTTTTTTTCATTTCTTAATCATGCATATTTTTTGTGACTCAATCTGGTCATCCAAGAATGAAATTCATATAATCATAAAGCATTCAATTCAATAATTCAGATCCAAAAGAGGTACTTATTGATCATTAATCATAAGTGCCTCATATTGCAGGTGAGGTAACTGAGGCTAAGTATTTGAAATAACTTTCAGTAAGTCACTTAAAAGGCAAGAAGTTATTTAGAAATTCAGGAAAATGCTAAAAACAAAAGAAAAAACAACAATATGGAAATAGATGAATGTCTACCGTATTCCTGAAATAAATTACAAATTTCTTGAGAGCTGGTTTCTACTGTCTAAATAGCATGATAGATTTGGATATTATCTAGTCTAAAACTCTCATTTAACAGGTAACAAAACTAAGACTTGTAGAGATTAGGCGACTTTTCCAAGGTCACACACATATAACAAGTAACCATGCAAGTATTTGAACCCAGTTCCTTTGACACCAAAGCTAGTGATTTTCCCACGACACTGTAATACTTTTCCACATTTTCTCAAGTGTTTGCCATAGTGCCTTATATAGTAGAAATTTGAATGTTGTTGAATTAAAGTTTTCAATTTGACCATGTACCCTCATGTGATAAAGTTATTTTCTTTGTGTTGCTGTCCAGTAATAAATATCTTTTTCTAGAAATTTTAAGCCACTGTATTTAGACTTGGAGTTTAATTCTAGAAATGTCACCTTCCTAGGTATTGCAGTTGTCAATAGTGATATAGTGATCAACAGGCAATCCTATTGGTAGAAAAGAAGGATGGCACTTTTCATATTTCCATAATTTTAATGGTAAGTTTTTTTTAGGAGTAATAGTACATAGTTGATTTATGGTAATAGTCAACTTTGTTTTTCATTAGTATTGGTTCTTCATTTGATGGGGGTGTAAGGAACAATCAAGAGAAACTAAATTATAAACAATTAATGTCGTTAATTAGGAGGCAGCACTACCTCATCCTTGCTCATTTTAGAAATCACATTTATAATTTTCTCTGCTGCTCTGTAAATTTTCAAAAGATAAATTCACAATAAAGCCAGATTCAGTATTTGAGACATATACCAAATGCACCACACACATATGTTAAATTGCTTTCACAAGTCTCCCAGGGCTTTTTCCAAAAATCTATAAAGATGTCATCTCTGTTTGACACAACTTCATATCTATGTGCTGAGTGACACTGTCACTTAGGTCCATTAAAGCAGCTCTGAGAAACTAAATTTGCCTGATAATAACTTTAAGCTCTGCAACAGCCAGGGAGATGTTTCATAGCAAGAGGCTGCAAGATTGGATGTCTCATCTAAATCATGATATGATTTGACCTTTTACCCTTTATATTCAGAAATCCTCCAAGTGGATAAAGTAAATTGAAAGCAACAATAAGAGGAGAGGGAATATATTGACAAAGAGAGCTTTCTTTAAACAGTAGATGGCACCATTCTTGTCAGAGAACCTAATTAAGTCATGCAAATCAACAACATAGGAAATGATTTTTAAAAGAGTGACTACAAAAGAAATAAGTTGTCAAAGTTCATCTCCTACTTTTGGAAATTCAAAAAATTAGGCTCCTCATTAGACAATATTATTGTTTTTAGGAGGGAGAAAGAAACAGCAGGGGATGCATGGAATTTGTTGGAAAAATTCTAATTAAACCTCAAATTTTAAGTTCCTTGTTACGCCAACTCATACAACTTGTCAGTAATTGTAGTTTCTCTTTTGTAAAATGTATGAGAAAAAATCAGAGATAGATTATGTTAAGAAAACACAGTAAAAAGTTATTACTATCATAGATGCCAAAGAAGTTGAAAGACAAAAATGGAATTTTTTTTTTTAATGTGTGAAAATAGTTGACTTGAATTGAGGGAGATAAATGAATGCTAAGTGAGAATCAACTTTTCTGCTTTCCAAACCTTCTTTGCCTGCATCTGTATTTAACTTTTTTCAATATTATAAGTCTGGTTATTTCTATTATTTTATTTTAAATTCATTTTTATTTTGCTTAATTGGCTTATATCATGACATCATTAAGAAAGTAATTTAAAATTACCAAGAGAGAAGAACACTATTTTTCCCATTTTGCAAATGAGGAGAAAAAGACAAGTCTGTATGGTTTTTTTTTAAAAAATAACACAAGTTGGTAATGAACTCCTCCTCCACTAACTCCTAACTGGATCTGAGGCTTCATTGTGGTAGAGAAGAAATCCTAGGATCTTGAAAGTTATTGCAGGGGGTGGTGGTGATGGTGGTGTGAATGCTCTGTCATGTTCTGTCACACTGGTAAGATTTCAAGCATGACTCTAGACACTGTTTCTGGCCAAAGTATGAACAATTTTTGCTGCCTCAGTGCTACAGTTAGAAGTGGATTCTATATTCCTTCTCTTCCTTTTGAATTTTATTTTCTGCATTCAGGAAAGCAATCATCAAAACTGAATTACACACCAAATAAGATGCAGAACATTGATCTTCTGACTTTTAGACTATTGGCTTCATTCATTAGTTTTCTCTTGATTTAAATCACAACTGAGGCTTGAACACAATACATTTTTTATGTTTGGTGTAATAATGATTTCTTATCTTTCAAAATTCACCTTATAAGTCTTGGGAAAATGGAGTCACTTGAAAGGCTGGACAGTTTTTTGTTATTGTTGCTTGGTTCAATAGAAAACATATCTCAATGTAGTCCTGTGAGGAATTGGGAAATAAATTGCTCAAGATTTTGAAAATGATTATTTTTTCCCTTTAGTCTGAATCCAGCATCTCGCCCTAGCTAGTCAGAGACATATTCTTGTCATTATGAAGGCTTTTTGAAAAGCATAATGATTTTTAATGATGTCATATTTAATTATTAGTGTTAATGTAAAATACTTTATAATTACTCTCAGCAAACCTTCAACACTACCACCATCTGACCAACCACCAACACTAATGAAAAAGAGCAGAGGAAAGTAGTTAATTTTTGAAATCCAGCAGCTATTTTTCAGGGCTTTAAGCTAGTAGTGTTAGCCAGAGTCATTGGCTGTTTGTAAAAGCCAGGGTTTCAGCAACACCTCTGGGAACTTTCATTTTAACTTGTTACTTAAAAAGGGCCAGTAGGAGTTTTCAATAATGTCAATCAATGCTGAAAGGAAAATGCCATTATCATCATGGGTAAACATTGATTTCAGACTTCAGGTCTGCTAGAGAATTATTCTTGACCAGGTCTCTGCTGCCTTAGTCCTCCAGTTAAAAGGGAATGCTATGACAATATGTTACTTTGAGCATAATAGTCACCCAACCACTAACAAGGGTATCAGCCCATCCAGAGGGTGTATTAACTTGGATTGGCAGATACAATTCCCTGTCTTAGGAATTTCCTATATAAATGATCATGGGCATACTCCCTATCTCTGTTGTTACAGATTACTTCCTCCATTGTTACAGATTACTACCAATCCATGCCTTCTTATACTGTGTGATTAAGTTGGAGAATGGTGAGCAGAGTGATATTCAAAGAGAATGAATTTAAATTTTGTTTGCATTGGAATTTTGCCTAGGATTGCTGTTGTGCAATATTTTAAACCAAAGTAAATTTAATTCCCTGTTATTAAATTAAATCTCAGCAATTTTCCTCTAGAATCAAGCATATGGTAGTTGGGTGTATAGCCAGAGAGAAGCATACATTAAAAACTGTATTTCTATTCAGTGGGTGGTGCTGCTATTTACGCTATCCATGAGGCAATATGGTATGGTGAAAAGAATACTGAATTTAGCTGAAGTCAAGTGACAAACTAAATAACAAAAGGAGAAAATTGGGTGCCATATGGAAAAAAAGAAAAAAAAATAGTGTTTCTGTTTTGTTTTTAAAAGTAATTAATGCTTGTCTTAATGCAATAATTTAGCCTTCTCAGTCTCCCCAAAGGCCAAGGACTATGATAGGCTGAGATTATACAAAGATGAAGTGGAAACAGGACCCACCCTTAAAAGGTTACAATTTTGGGAATCTATCAATAAGGGGCAGAGCTAAGGTGGTAGATTAGAGTGAATCCAACTGAACTCTTTCAACATTCTACAAATGTTTTTTAAAAAAATTCTGCAAATCAATCTTTGAAAGGGCAGGGCCAACAAATGGTCAGGATGGGGTATTTTTCCAGCCTAAGAAAACTTAGGAGGTTGTCAGAAAAATTTTGTGACACCATGGTGGAAGCTTATCTAGAATCTACACATGTGGTGACAGTAACTGTGGTCACATTGGGAACTCAGCCCAGAAATCGTAAGAGTGTTGACCAACTGGTCAGAAAGAGATTATGAGCAGCTCTTTTCTGGAACTAGAGTTGACTCTAACTTGCTATTCTATTACTCACATACATAGTTCTGGGTCATAGGTCTAGTGTGGAGAGGAATATTAGGCATCAGTTACAGGAGAACAGGAGCCCTGGTTGCAAATACAAGGAAAAGAAAAGTGCTAGTGTTTGTGACTGCAGAAGAACAGAGGCCTTTTCTGGGAGAAGACTGGAGAACAGGCTAGGACCACACAGGTTGCAGGACAAAGAGGTGCTTTCACCTCTCCCTGTATAATATCACTATGGAAGTCCCCAAAACTTGCCAACCCCAAGAATTGACTCTGAACAGAGTAGCATGAAAACATCTGAAGCTTAAAATAGTTCCTCTCTGACCCAAGGTGGACAGAGCCCAAAATTAACATGAAGTGGAAAGTCAAGAAATAGATGGATTTAGTGGAAGATGGCAGAGGGAAGTCAGGCAATTTCCTGAGCTCTCCCCAGTTTTCCCTCAGAAATAACTTTGAATTAAGCCTCCAAATGGATTACGGAGTAACAGAACCCACAAAAAGACAAAGCGAAACAATTTTTCCAGTTTTAAATAACTTAGATGGACTTCAGAAAATTATATGTCTCACTTGGGTAAAAAGGGGGCATAGCCCAGCACAGATGGTGTCCAGATAAACCAGGGCAATGATCTTAGCCACAGTTGACATCAGCAATGAAGACCCTTAATCTTGGCTCAGCAGGCTGGTGGTACATCAGGCCAGCTATGAGGTCTCCAGTTCCAGTGCAGAATACAAATTGCCAGCCTCAGAACTCCAGCATAAGAGGCAAAACTAGGCCCAGGCCCCACAAGCACAATGGAAAAATCACAAGCCTATGGTGTGTAAAGGCATTGATGATGTTCCTGTTCCCTAGAATAAGAAGGTTTTCCCCAGGAGCAGAGCTCAGTTTTTAAAAAATGAGCAAAAAACAAAACAAAACAAAACAAAGACCCTAAATATAGAAAGTTATTATGGTGACAGAGAAAATCAAAACACAGACTCAGAAGAGGACAACAATATCAAAATGCCTTCATGAAAACCCTCAAAGAGAAATATGAGTTGGGCTCAAACCCAAAATGTTCTCCTGGAAGAGCTCAAAAAGAATTTTGAAAATCAAGTAATAGAGGTAGAGGAAAAAAATGGGATGAGAAATGAAAATGATGCAAAAAAAATCATGTAAAAAAGTCAATGGAATGGTTAAGGAGACACTAAAAATACTGAAAAAAAATACCATCTTAAAAAGCAAACTAGGCCAAATGATAAACAAGGTCCAAAAAGTCAATGAGAAGAATGACTTAAAAATCAGAATTGACAAAATGGAAAAGAACATCCAAAAGATCACAGAAGAAAATAATTCCTTAAAAATCAGAATGGAACAAATTTAAGTTAGTGACTTTATGGGAAATCAAGAAAGAATAAAGCAAAACAAAACAAAATTTAAAAAACTGAAAGACACTGTGAAATTTCTCATGAGAAAAAAGTGACTTGGAAGATAAATACAGGGTAGATAACTTAAATAGTATTCAATTACCTGAAAGCCATGATGAAAAGAAGAACCCAGACATCATCTTTCAACAAATTATCAAGGAGAAGTGTTCTGATATCCTAGAACCAAAGGGTAAAACAGACATTTAAAGAATTCATTGATCACCTCCTTAAATAGATTCTAAAATGAAAAACTCCCAGTAATATTACAGCCAGATTCCAGAGTTTTCAATTCAAGGAGCAAACACTGCAAGCAACCAGAAAGAAACAATTCAAGTATCTTGCAGCAACAGTCAGCAGTACACAGGACTTAGCAGCTTTCTACATTAAAGGGCCAGAGAGCTTGGAATATGGTATTATGGAAGGTAATGGAGCTTGAAAGGAATAAAAATCAATTGTCCAGCAAAATCAAGCATAATCTTTCAGGGGAAATGGTGGATATTCAATGAAATAGGTGGACTTCAAACTGTCCTGATGAAAAGACCAGAGCTAAACAGCAAATTGAGTCATGAAATATAGGACTTGAGAGAAGCATAAAAAATAAACAGGAAAGAAAAAAAAAACATGTTATACAATAAGGTTTAAATTGTTTTCCCTATGTGGGAAGATAATACTTAAAAATCTTAGGAACTGTATCTCCATTAGGGCAGTTAGAAGGAGTGTACATAGACAGAGTGTAACATTGTAAGTTAAGTTAGAGATGATGATATTTAAAAAAAACAGATTGAGCTGGGAGAAGATGAAAGGGAGAAGAAGAATAGGGTAAATTATATCACAAGAAGAGGTGCAAAAGACCTAATAGAGTAGAGGGAAAAGAAGAGAGGAGAGAGCATTTTTTGAACCTTTATCTGATCATATTTGGCTCAACAATAGAATAACATACACATTCAGTTGGGTTTAGAAATTTATTTTGCCCTATATGGAAGTAGGAAGGGAAGGGGGAATGAAAAGGGAAAAAGAAAATAAGAGGGAGACAGAAGTGGGAAAGGGACAGGGAAAGAAAAGGAGAGATTGATAGAAGATATGGCAGACTGAGTGAGCTGGTGGTCAGAATCAAAACATTGGTGAGAAAAGAAAAGGTGAAAAGAGAGAGAAATGTATGAAGAGGGAGGAACATAGGACAGAGGGAAATACACAGTAATCATAAGTGTGAATGTGATTGGGATAAACTCTCCCATAAAATGGAAGCAGATGGCAGATTGGATAAAAAACTAGAATCCTACAATACCTTGTTTATACTAAACAAATTGAAACAGGGATACACAGAGTGTAAAGGTAAAAGGGTGGAGCAGAATATATTATGCTTCAGCTGAAGTAAAAAACAAAAAAACAAAAAAACAACAAAAAAACCAAAACCAAAACCAAAACCAGGGGTAGCAATGCTGACCTCAGAAAAACAAAATCAAAAGTAAATCTAATTAAAAGAGAGAAGGAAAGAAACTACATCTTGCTAAAAAGGTACTATAGATAACGGAATAATATCAATATTAAACATATACGCCGCAACTGGTATAGCATCCGAATTCTTAGAAAAGAAGTTAAATGAGTTACAGGAAGAAATAGGTGGCAAAACTACACTAGCGGGAGAGCTCAACCTGCCCATCTCAGAAACAGATAAATCTAAGCACAAAATAAAAAGAAAGAAGTTCGGAGGGGAATAGAATTTTAGAAAAGTTATATATGATAGATCTCTGCAGAAGATTGAATGGAAATAGAAAGAACTATATCTTTTTCTTAGTGGTACATGGTACCTACACGTGTTCACACACACACACACACACACAGACACACACAGACACACAGACACACACACACACACACACACACACACACATGCAAATATTGACCATGTATTAGGGCATAAAAACCTCACAATCTAATACAGAGAGGTAAAAATATTAAATGCATCATTTTCAGATCATGATGAAATAATAATTACACGTAATAAAGGGCCATGAAGAACAGAATAAAAACTAATTGGTACCTAAATAATGTAATCCTGAAGAATGAGTGGGTCAAACAAGAAATTTTAAGAAAAAATATGTAATTTCATCAAAAAGAATGATGGTAATGAAATAATATGCCAACACTTATCAGATGCAACCAAAGAATGTCTTAGGAAAAAATTTATAGCTCTAAAAACTTACATCAATAAAATAGAGAAAGAGGAGATCAATGAATTAGGCATGCAACCAAAAAAGCTAGAAAAAATAACAAATTAACAAACCACAATTAAGCACCAAATTAAAAATTCTGAAAATAAAAGAGTGAATAATAAGATGAAAAGTAAGAAAACTTTTGAACTAATAAAGAAAACTAAGAGCTGCTTTGATGAACATATATGCAGAAACCTTTGGTTAATTAGATTTAAAAAAAAAAAAGAAAGAAGAAAGCCAAATATCTTTTATCGAAAATGAAAAGAGTGAATTTACTGCCAATGAAGAGGAAATTAAAATAATAATCAGGAGCTATTTTGTTCAAATGTATGCTAATAATTCTGACAATCTAAGTGAAGTTAATAAATATTTACAAAAGTATAAACTGCCCAGATGAACAGAAGAGGAAATAAAATACTTTAATAACTAACCCCATTTTAGAAAAAGAAATTGAACAAGCTACCATTGAATTCCCCAAGGGTGAGTGTCCAGGACCAGAAGGATTTACAAGTGAATTCTAACAAACATTCAAAAATTCAAAGAACAATTAATTACAATACTGTATAAAATATGTGGAAAAATAAGCAAAGAAGTAGTCTTACCAAATTCCTTTCATGACACAAATATGGCGCTGACATCTACTCTAGGAAGAGACAAAATAGAGAAGCAGAATTATAGACGAATTTCCCTAATGAATATAGATGCAAAAATTTTCAATAAAATATTAGCAGAGACTTTACAACAATTTATCATGAAGACTATACACTATGACCAGGTGGATTTATACAAGGAATACAGGACTGGTTGCATATTAAGAAAACTCTCAGCATAATTGACCATATCAATAACAAAAATTAACAGGAATCGTATGATTATCTCAATAGATGCAGAAAATGCTTTTGATAAAATGGAGCACCTAATCATGTTAAAACACATATAAAATAAGCAATATGAAACTAAAACCAGAAGCAAGCAATCTGTGTAATGGGGATAAGGTACAGCATCCCCCCTAAGATCAGGGATTAAACAAGGATGTCCATTATCACCACTGTTATTCAGTATTGTACTAGAAATGTTAGCTTTAGCAGTAAGAGAAGAAAAAAAAAAGAAATGAAAGGAATTAGAATAGGCAACAAGGAAACAAAGCTGTAACTCTTTGAAGATGATGTGATGATATCATTAGCCAATCCATAGACAATCAACTAAAAACTATTTCGAATAATTAAGAACTGTATCAAAGTTGCAGTATATAAAATAAACCTGTATAAATCATAGGCATTTGCACATATTGCCAACAAAGCTCAACCTCAAAAGAAAGAGAAATTCTATTTAAAATAACTGTAGATAATATAAAATATAGGAACTATATGAACACAATTACAAAACACTTTTCTCACAAATAAAGTCAGATCTAAACAATTGGAAAAATATCAATTGCTCATGGATTGACCGACTTAAAACAAAAATGACAATTCTGCCTAAATTAATTTACTAATTCAGTGCCATACCAATCAAACTACCAAAAATAACAACAAAATTCATCTAGGAGGAAAAAAAAGTCAAGAACATCAGGGAAAATATTGGAAAAAATAGTCAAGGGAAGGTGGCCTAGCCACATGCAATCTACTACTATATTATAAAACAGCAATCATCAAAAGTATTTGGTAGTGGCTAAGAAATTGAGTGGTGTATCAATGGAATAGGTTAGGGATACAAGACACAGGAGGATATGACTTTAATAATCTACTATTTACTAAACCCAAAGACCCCAGTTTCTGGGATAAGAACTCACTATTGGACAAAAATTGCAGGGAAAACTGGAAAATAGCATGGCAAAACCTAGGCATAGACCCATATCTCACAACCCATACCAAGATAAGGTCCAAATGGGTACATTATTTAGACATGAAGTGTGAAGTCATAAACAAATTAGGAGATCAAGGAGTTGGTTACCTGTCAGATCTATGGAGAATAGAAGAATTTATGACCATACAAGAGATCAACAACATTATGAAATGCAAAATGGATAATTTTTGTTGCATTAAATTTAAAAAAGTTTTTGTACAAAACCAATGTAAGCAAGATTAGAAGGAAAGGAGAAAGAACCAAAACAATTTTTATAGCTAGTGTTTCAGATAAAGGCCTGACTTTTCAAATATATACAAAGCTGAATCATGTTTATAAAAAAATTCATTCTCCATTTCATAAATGATGAAAAGATATGTACAGGTAGTTTTCAGATGGAGAATTTTAAATTATCTGTAGTGATATGAAAAAATCCTCTAAATCACTATTGATTGGAGAGATGCAAATTAAAACAACTCTGAGGTATCACCTCACATCTATCAGATTGGCCAATATCAGAGAAAAAGTGATTAATGTTGGAGAAGATATAGGGAAATTAGTAAATCAATGCATTGTTGGTAGAGTTGTGAACTGAACCAACCATTCTGAAAAAACAATTTGGAACTATGCTCAAAGTGCTAGATAACTGTTCATACATCCCTTATTTCAGCAATACCACTACTAAGTTTGTACACCAAAGAGATCACAAAAAAGGGAAAAGGACTCACAACATACAAAAATATTTATATCAGTTCTTTTTGTGGTGATAAAGAATTGCAAATTGTTGGGTTGCCCATCATTTGTGGTATATGAATATAATGATATGTTATTATTTAATAAGGAATGATGAGTAGGTAGATTTCATAACAAGCTGGAAAGGCTTACACCAACTGATACTGAGTAAAGTGATCAAAACCAGGGGAACATTTTGCACAAAAATAACAACCTTGTGTAGTGATCAACTGTGACAGACTTAGTTCTTTTTAGCAATATAGTGATACAAGATAATTTCAAAGTCTCTTGCTTGAAAATGTTATCCATATCTAGAGACAGATTTATGGAGTCTCATTGAAGATCACAGCATATTTTTCATCTTTTTTTGTTTTATTTTCTTTTTTTGTGGCTTTTCTTTTTTTTCTGATCCTTTGTTTACATGACTAATGTGAAAATATTAACATGATTGTACATGTATAACCAATATCAGATTGCTTGCTGTCTTGGAAAGACAGGAAGGAAAAGAGAGGGGCAAGAAAAAATGGAAATTCAAAATCTTACCAAAATGAATGTTAAAAACTATCTGTATATGGAATTGGAAAAAAAATACTATTAAGTATAAAAACTAAGAAACAAATGAAAAGAAATAGATTGCAAAAATGGGCAAAGAGCAAACACTAATTTGACTGAAACCTGCTAATGGGGAAACCCAAGACACAAACTCAGAAGGTAACAATGGAAAAACAGTTACAAACAAAGCCTTAATAGAATGCACTAATTGGAACCATGACCAACAAGAATTCCTAGATCAGTTAAAGAAAGAGATAAGAAAAATAAAGGAAAAAAATGGGGAAAATGAGAATGATTCAAGGAAATTATTAAAAGAGAATTAACAGCTTGGTAAAATGGCACAACAAATACTGAAGAAAATAACTCTTTTAGGAAGCAGAATTGGTCTGGTGGTAAAAACAACCACAAAGAAACTTCATAAAAACTAACTAAATACAAGAACTCCTTAAAAAGCAGAATAAGCCAAAATGAAAAAGCAGTTACAAAAAGTCTCTGAAGACAAGGACTCCTTAATAAACAAAATTGACCAGATAGAAAAAAAGAGGTGCAAAATCTCACAAAATAAAATAATTTCATAAAAATTAGAATTCAGCAAGTTTGCTAATGACTCCATGTGAAATTTTAAAAAGGCAATAAATGTCAAAAGAATGAAAAAATGGGAAAATGTGAAGTATCTCATTAGAAGGAAAAAAATACAATCAACCTGGAAAATAGATCAAGTAAAGATATTTTAAGAATTATTAAGCTACCTAAAAACTATGATCAAAGAAAGAACTTATACTCATTTATGAAGAAATTATCAAGGAAATCTGTTCCAATATTTTTACCCTAGAGAGTAAAATAGAAATTGAAAATATCCACCAATCATTTCCTGAGATTTCAAAATAAAATCTTGTCAGATACACTATAGCAAAATTCTGGGATTACCAGATCAAGCAGAAAATAATTCATGCAACCAGGAAAAAACAAAAAAAAACTCAAATATTGCAGAGCCACAGTCAGGATTACCGAAGATTTAGTGTTAAAGGAGTGAAGACCTTGAAATATAATATTCTGGAAGGTCCAGAAACTAGAATTCTGACATATCCAGCAAAATTGATTATAACACATCAAGGGAAAGAAACCCTATATGAAATAGAGAAATTTTATATATTCCTAATGATGAGACCAGAGCTGAAGAGAAAGTTTCACATTCAAATTAAAAAATTAAGAGAAGAATATGAAACATCAAAGAGTAATAATAAATAATAAAGTTGAGCTGTATAAAATAAATGAAGCAATAAACAATTGATTTAATAAATGATGCTAAACTGTTTACATTCCTACATTGAAAGATGAGTCATGTAACTCCTAAGAATTTTATCATTCTTATGTGAATTTAAGGAAAATTTACATAGAAGACATAAGTGTGAGTCAATTATGTTGGAGTCCTCTACAAATGAAATGAAGGGAATAGAGAAAGAGGGATGCACTGGAAGAAAGGAGAGCTAGGATGGTAAAATTTTTTTCATTAAAGAGGTGCACAAGGAAGGCTTTTACAGTGGAAGGGAAAATAGGGGAGGGGTGCATAATGTTTGAACCTCCCTCTCACTGGAATTGTTTCAAAGAGGGTAGAATATATACAACCACACACACATTCAGTTGTGAACAGAAATGTAATTTAGCCAACAGGGAAATATGCAGAAAAGGCTTTAAGAGAAAGAGGAGTGGTGAAAAAAGGCAGAGTATTTTAAATGAGGCAGTGACTAGAAGTAAAATAGACATATGAGGAAGAATAGGATACAAAGAGAGCAAAGAAATAAAAGAAAATGGGATAGAGGGAAAAACACTGTTAGTAATCCTAATTATGAATGTGAATATAAGGAACTCACTCATAAAAAGAAGCAGTATAATGGATCAGAAACCAGAATCTAAAAATATTTTGTTTATTAGAGACACATTGGAAACAAAAAACACACACGGAGTTAAAATAAAGGGTTGGCACAGAATCTAATATGCTTTAGCTAAACTAAAAAAGGCAAGGGTAGCAATCATGATCTCAGACAACTGGGGAAAATACATTTTGCTAAAAGATATCATAGACAGTGAATCAGATAGTAAAGAAGGATTGTACCTGTGATTTAACTTATATAGGCATACCTTGGAGATATTGTGGATTCAGTCATATGAATGTTTCACTTCCTAGTGCATAAAAAGGGTACAAAAATATTATGTTTAAAAAAACCAATGTAAATACATTAATTAAAATGCTTTATTGCTAAACATGCTGGTCATCATCTGTGCCTTCAGCAACTTGTAATTTTTTACTGGTGGAGGGTCTTGCCTTGATGTTAATAGCTGCTGATTGATTAAGGTGATGGTTGCTAAAGGTTGAGCTTTCTGTGGCAGTATCTTAACATAAGAAAACATTGGAGTTTGCTGTATTAATTGACTCTTCTTTTAATGAAAGATTTCTTTAGCTTGTGATATTATTTGATGCATTTTACCTGCAATGGAACTTCTTTCATATTGGAGTCAATCCTCTCAAACCCTGTCACTACCTTGTCAACTAAGTTTATATAACATTCTTCAATGTTGTGTGTCTCATAACAGCAATGTTGTGCAATGATGAACTATGACAAATTTAACTCTTGTCACCAATGCAATGATCCAATCAAATATTATTGATAACAGATCACCATAAAAGATATAATAATGAAAAATATTTAAAAATTGTGAGAATTACCAAAATGTGACAGGATGTGAACACATCCTGTTGGAAAAATGATGCTCCAATAGACTTACTTAATATAAACAGTTGCCACAAATATTCATCTTAAAAAAATGAAAAGAAGTACAATAAAGTGAAACCCACTTAAAAGAAGTATGCCAATTACTGTGTGTTAGAGGTCATGTCTTCCTGGCTTTGAGGCCAGTTGTCCATCTACTACACCATGTTGCCTTTTGATTTGTGACATATATTAACCAAAAACAATAACACAAATCCATGAGACATTACATTGCAACTAGATTTATTACAAGAGAAATGGATATGCATGTGGAACCTTAAGCAAAAATATAGAGTTCACAACTGAAACAGAAACTTGCATTTCTATGAAATTGCAACAAATGGGTAGGGCAGGGGAGGAGAAATCATGAATAGTTAATATGGCAAAAGAAGCATTGTTTTCCCTTGAGAGCTGTTAGATTACAAAAATAGTAGGGCCTGCTTATCTATAAAGGTCCCAGTTGCACAATCAGTTTCCCAATCTAATGCAGACTAACTGGAACCTGTGTTGACTTCCAAGAACATACAGAGAAGTCAGCTTTGGGTGAAAACAAGAAATTATGTCAGCTTGGTTTGGGGGCTTCATCCTTCATACAATCAGGATCTCTTGCAAACTGGGTCCACAGTTTCTGGAAAACATGGCAATTCAAAAGGAAAAATTCAGGGGACGCTATAACATGTGTATTATTGCTACTGCCACTGCTGCTGCTACTACTACTAACTTAATTTTAATGTTGTGGTTCAGTTTATGGTGATAGATATCTAAATGTCCTTCATGATGGAACTAATTCACAAAATACCAATTAGGAGCCAAAATACCCTCAGATTATGCTACATGTACATCACCCCCACTGTTAGAGATTCATACATTTTCAAAAAGAGATAATCAGGGTCATATTTGTTGTTGACACAAATGGTGACTCATACAAATGATATTCCTCAAAAGAATGATGTTTATATCAGGACTTGGTCCAAAATGTCATAGATATGAGATAGGTCTTTCACAATTCAATTTTCAAAAATTACTTGAAAATAGAATAAGATTCAAACTGAGGTTTAGAATTTACTTTATTTTTCTTCTCTGGATGAATCATAATTATGTCATCTTCTTGCCTGTCACCCTATCGGTACATGCAATAATCCAAGAACAATGTCCTATATCACTGAACAACCCTTTCATTAGCATTAGAACCAATATGACTGAGCCTACACTATATGGTTTGGCAAGGTCATTACATGACTCAATATATCTGTTAAGCTCCAATTGAAGAGGTATAAGTAGGGGGAGGATTTCTATTGAAATCCTTTCTATGTTGTCTGAAAAGAATTACTGGACTCAGCTGTCCTTGGCAGAGTTACAAGAGTTTATTGTTACACTGAGGCAAAGGGGCTAGGAAACCTGCAAGCTGACAGGGATTTAAGGTAGAGTTACCAAGTTAGTGTGATGCTCTTCAGCAGATGGGGGGGGGAGTAGAAAGAAAACCTGCTAGAAAAAGCCTGCAAAGTGTGACGCTCTGCAGCAGGCAGGAGGTGTGATTGGAAAAGGCCTGCAAAGTGTAGGAATTAGAGTTAAGTGTTACTCTCTGCAGTGGGCAGATGGCCTGCAAAGTACGGGGGCTAGAGATGCAGTTTTTAAAGACACAAAACTGTCAGTCATAGGTTCGTTAGGCTAACTAGGTGTACAGAGGTGGAGTTAGGGAGGAGCCTGGGAGGAACCAAGGAGTA